>OU892282.1:25855267-26492173 GCA_917834065.1 Ceutorhynchus assimilis | reverse complement strand
ACAGAATCGAAAAGAAAAGAACTGGGCGGAATATAAATAAATAAAGAAACTGACGTCGAATGTTGGAAATAGATACAATAATAGAAGAGTTCGGTTTATCCTCCTAGAGCGAAAAGATGACGCAATCCCATGTGACCAGTTTTGTAACTTCAAATGAAAGATCACGTGTGCTTCTGATGTCAACAATTTCATCTTTTAGCTGAGGATTAACCGAACTCGCCTAGTATTAGAATTGCAACTAGGCAAGTATTTCTAATATCTCAACTTTTACAATTGAAGCTATTCGTTCTGGGTAAAATTTCTATAAATTCGTAAATCTACAGCTTACGATGTTCTGTAACTTTTGTGCTTATAGAATCGTAAAAATGGCAATTCTGAGATACTTTCGGTTAACGTCTAATTCTCTGTGACGCAAGTCAAATTGCTGCAAATTTTACGCGTACTTTCTTACGTTAGTAGGTACCTATTACTTAACCTAACAACAAACTTTGACTTCACCCTGCAGTATTTTTTCTTTGTGAAAAATGTAATTATAATAATAAAATAAGGGAATAGGGCTAGACAAAAGAAGAAGGTTGCAGGCTTAAAATGGGGTGAGGAAATATTAACTTTGAAAGGACAGGTATTAATAATTAATAATATTTTTAGTAACATCGCAACCTATCGCGATCATTTAATGGTATGTAGTATGCCGATAAACAGATTTACATTTAAATTTTTGAAAATATCCATTTTTTATTTTGTCACTAAGGAAAAATCTTCACAAATAAATTATTAGGTTGCAAAACTGGGCAAACCTAATTTATTAATAAATACACAAAAAAGTGGCTGAGGTACTATAACCAACATCGAGCAACTGGAGTTTCGTTTTTAGGGTGTCCGACTAACTCTCAACAGCGGAGAGTGGGGTGGGTAAACATCAAAAAGGCGCCACCTGTTTTACTTCCCTGCAGTCAAACGAAGCTACCGATTATAAACTAAAAACAGGAAACACTCAATCCTAATTGGAAGCACTGCAAAAACCTAAATGGGCATAACAACATAATATGAAATGAAAGCGCTTAAAATTCACTCTGCTGCAGGATTTTCATTTGCCAAAAGAATAATTTATTGTTAAAGGCAGCAAACAGCTGATATTCACCAAAATTGAATTATTTATTCAATAACTTTCAAAAATAATAAAGAATCTATCAGTAAACTTAAATTAGACTGTGATAAAATTGGCCATAATTACATCACATGACCAATATAAAAACTAAAATTAGTAAGTACCTCTACTACTTAGTTAAAGTAGTTCAGTACTTCAATATTCCAACCAAAGGGATGGTATTTGAAATTCCCAAACCTTACCTTACATTCTGGTTCATCATGGTTATCAAAATTTATAATTAATTTCCTGATAATTAAGTACGGTTCACGCCCCTTGAATCAATACCAAAATACTAAAAATACCGTCGTAAATGGATCCATTTTAACCTGGTGTACAGATCCACTAATTGCGGATTGTGAGCGTTAGATGTATGTGTTTACACTAATTTGGACTACTTGGAATGTTCCAGGAAATCAAAATAATATGGTAAGTAAACGTAAAATTAACTTAATTTAAACCTTAAGGATTATAAGGTAATTTTTAAGACACACTTGGTAATTCAACTGGCTATAATATTGAAGAGTAGCTACAAGTGGTTGCGGGTGAGAGGCTCCAGCTCCCAAGGAGATGGTGAAACCCTTAATACAGACGGGGTGGATGGTTCCCAAAACGGCACAACAATACGCAAACCTAATTATGTAGTTATTTGATGGAGTGATACTACTAGGAACCTCTTGGGGGACGATTGAGATTCATAGGCCCCAAAAGCTCCACAAGCAATCTATCAGGTTCAGGATTGAGCAACAGCAATTCAGCAATCAGGTGCCTTTGTGCATCTAACGACAGCAACAGCAGAAAGGGATGTAACGTTACCTAATATAAAAGGCCTAAAAGAGAGAGTTCACACTATAAAAACTCGATTTCAACAAGAATTGAGGAAAGTACGGCATTCAATTACGTTTTTGACGACATATAACTCTAACAGGGATCAGAATACAAAATAAAATGATGAATAATACGGACTTACCAATGTGGATTGGCCTTTTCGACACTCAACACGTGACACGAATCAAACTTATTTTCCAGAATTTGGGTTTTTACATACTGAAATCTTGTTAAATTAGCAAATACTTGCTGTGGTGCTATACAAGAATAATAGCCACCATTTAAGATTCAATTACTTCCCAAATATTCACTCAAATTGGCCAAAATGCCTCGGAAGAATCTATAACGTGGTTTCTCTTCTGCGTGATTCTAGAAAAAGAAAGATTCCTCCAACAGTAGAATTTCTGGTTACACGAATCGAATTCTAGGGGATTTTTCGTTTATTTTTGGACAGTTTGAAATTAATGCATATTGCGCATCAATATTCAAATTTTCGTGCCACAATTGACTTAAGTTCATTGTCTGATTTAAACAATTTCCTAACCCTACTAATATTTGTTTACATTTTCCTATTCTAATCCTATCTAAATTTTCCTATTATTTTAGGCAGGAAACCTGATGTTTTCAAAGTTGCACAATGGAAACCTCTGCAAAAATGGGGAAAACAAATGCTGATTTACCTGATTCCTACAGAACAGAACACAGAACAGAGAACAAAATAGTAAAAACTCGTAGTTATTTTGCTTAATACGTATTATCTTATCTCAAATCAATCTTATTTTCAGAGATCGCCAGAAGCTGTGGATATCTTCATGGAGAATAATTATTGTAACTGTTATGTGAAATATATATTAAAGATTTTATCCTAATAGTTTCCTTTTTTTTTAGTGCTAGGCAAAATCAGGCAAGGTCAGAGTAGTAAAAGACCAAAGGCAGCAAAAATATGTCGAACAATCTCCTAGCTTGATTGACTGAAAATGGTCATTTACGAACTTGATCCCAGAAGATAGCTGATCAACAAGTTGGTTCTTTATAGCAGATCCTTCCAAGTGGATCTGAGACTCATTTTCATTTTTCACTCTTGTATAAAAAGTGTCTCCTCCGTGTACTGTGAGTCGGCTCTCGCCAACACGTCTTGTTTTTCTTACTGCAGCGATATCGATGTTGCAGCTTACTTGCTAAAATTGTCGTTGTCGGTTATGTTGTGTTACTGTTCTTCTTAGTGCCGTTGGGCTCCGTAGGCCCCCAAAGGATGGGAAACACGGACATTTCAGTTACCTTCCACAAGTAACAGGCTATACCATGGGTTATGGTATAGCCTGCGGAATTCAAGAGGCTTGTTGAATACTGTGAGGCCCATCGCCTCCAGTTGCTGAAAACAGCGATGTAAACTTCCACGACATGATATGGGGCAGTTTAGATGACCACCCAAGAGGAACAACTTTGCTTGAATATTTGGTAAGTAATAACTTTATATATACAAATCAGGGAAATGAATCGACTTTCGTTACTGAGAGGCGCACAGTGTGAAATTTTGGAATTAATTCGATTTCCCAACTCTATCACAGACCTATATTTATTTTAAAACTAATTCAAATGATGTACATTAACCAATAAAAAACATATGTTTATTTCAAATTTAACATTATCATTAAAAAAATGCGCCATACCTTATATCTCGGACAAGGCGGTAAGAATATGCACAATATTTAGTGTCTATTTAGTTAAATTTCACAGGCGTTGTATTTAGATGTGTTAAGTTTCGCCGAAAATCTGCATTGATAATAGTTTTCTTTAGCATGTACATGGAAAGATTTCTTTTTTAAAAAATATCCCTACAAGATAGTTCAACTGAAAAAAAATTTAAAAGAAGTACATGCAGTTTACGTATTAAAACTTGCAATTTAGTAGCTTTAAATATATTTTTGATAAATAATACCACATAATACTACAATAATTCTATATTTCTTTAAAATCCCACATTGTGGACCATGCGTTGAAAAAAAAATTAGCTGCGGTTAGGTGCGTTTTATCTTTATACAGGGTGTTCATTTTAAAACTTACCACTCCTATTATCTCGGAGTTGAAAAATTTTCGAAAAAATCCCTGAAACACGTCAACTATAATTTGGATGGGGATGAGTTTTCATGCAAAATTCACCTCCACCTTTCTACCCCCCCGACCTCCAAAGCTACTCCCTAGAAAATCTTAAATGGAAAAAGGGGCAAAATTATTTTGGTGCATGCTCAATCTTGTTTTACCAAAATCTCCTATATACGGACAAAAAAGACTCATATTTCATTTAAAAAGCCGCTAAAATATTTTTTTCCAGCTAGATCCCGAAAATTTCACACTGTGAGGCGGAGAGAAGTCATTGATATTACCTTGGTCACACCTCACATGCTAAACGAGGTTAAAAACTGACGAGTATCAGATGAACCCTTTGCATCTGCTGATCCTAGATATATTGAATTCGAATTATGTGATTTTGATAGGGAAGTAAAGAGTTATCGAAACCTGCGAAAAACCAATTGGGAATCATACAGGAGTCAACTAAAGTACCTACAGTCTGAGTTTTGTAAAATCAACATACAGTCATACGAGCCATAGACATTGATCTGTCAGTGTACCAGCTTTAGGACGCGATCAACACAGCGTTCTGAAATAACTGCATTTTCAACTCGATTTTCAAGGACAAAGAAAAAAAGTTCCTTGGTGGAACTGTACCTTGGGCAATCTAAGAACGAAAGCCAGGAAACTGTTTAATGAGGTAAAGATAACGGGAGACTGGGCCCAATACTCATGACAACAAAGTCCCAAGAAAACCTAAGCGAAACTCACGAAGACCAAAGAACAGGGCTGAGAGATTCATTCATCTTAAAGTGATCGATGTGTGCATTCATCGATAATCAAGGAGCCTTTGAAAACGCCTCCTTTGCCGCGATGGTCAAAGCAGCTGAAAGATATAGAATTGACTACACCATCCATAGGTGGATACGAAACATGCTCCAAATCCGGCAAATTCGAGTCACTCTATATGAAGAGACCTTGACGGTATCTGCAACTCGAGGTTGTCCACAGAGGGGAGTACTATCACTCCTCCTATGGAATTTGGTGGTTAATGACTTACTACAGCGTCTCAACTTCAACACGAAGGGGTTCCATGCCAGAGGGTATGCTGACGACGTTTTGTGGTATAGGTACTTCTCTACAATACCTACGCTTTTCTAGCAAAAACTAATCAGCAAGAATCTTTGTTATGTTCCATCAGGGTTTTTGAATTAAATTTATCATGTCCATATGGGGCATAAGATGAGGATATAGTACCTACTTGTCCTAATACTATCATGAAATTGAAAATATGTTATTCCTTAGAGCTGTTTCACTAATGACCATTTGCACGGCTATCACTTAAGGGATATTTATTCTAAGTAGAGCTTGGAATGTGACTTTCGTATCTACAAGAGTCACATTCAAAGCTCCACTTGGATTAAATATCCCTTAAGTTATAGCGGTGCAAATGGCCGTAAGCCTTTCGTGACTTGGTAAAGGTAAAGTCTCACTTAAAATGGAAATCTCTTCAACCTTCGAAAGATTAACCACATCATTTCAATAGTTTAATAGGCGGATTGAAATACAAATGTCGGAATGCGTTTATAAATTATTGTGAATTCTACTTGCCTAATAAATAAACCAAGAGCGGATGTTATTCCACCCCACGGCACTGTTTTTTCTCCAGCGCTCGTTTTTATATAACGCTACCAAAATCTATACCGCCTCAACGTACACCAGCGATAAAGAACGCCCCCACACTAACGACTAGCATGAATCGAAAGATTACTCAAAGATTATGTCAAAGAGAAACCGGAAACCGCTACACTCACCATATACGTATATGGCTTACCTATATTTTCTTATGCAATGATTGCAATTGAAAAGTAACTTTAATTTATTTATGATTTCTAATACAACTGGCACCCAAAGAAAACTTTTTTCTATAACCTCTACTGCTTTTTAGAGTTTGAGAATTATATAAGCTCCAACCTTTGAACATTATATAACTTCACTGAGCTTAACGTAATTTCATCTTATTAACTTAATATCTAAGTTCCTATACCGAGCCAAAAGCCAAAATCCAAACAATATCACGATCCTTTATAAACAAAACTTCTTGAGCCGCCTGTTTATTTCCAGCAGGAAAATCGAACGCGGAGTCAAGTCGAGGGGGCGAAAACACTTGAAAAGAAGACGCTCTGCCTGCAACAGGGGTGAAACTCGTGAAGCGTAACCAAGGAAACCAACAAATTATTACGCTTTGCTGGTCACGAACACTTCACGATTTTCGGAAGTTCGCTACAATTTGTGTCTAGATTTACGATTAACGGCCTCCTTTGCAGTTTTTCGAAATTGCTTCCTGTTTGTTACAATGAACGATGATGATGAGATAATTTGGATAATTATTTTTTCAAAATACCTACTAAATAGTCTGAAACCATTACATTTTTCCCCAAAAGAAATTATGTAACAGTTATTTACATTACAAGTGCGTTTATGAACATGATTACAATATCGAGTGTGAAAGATTAGAACGAAGAGGTCGTAGACCGAGTCGTTCCAATCACACGAGTTTTGTAATCATGTTTAAACGCACATGTGATATACAACGTTTTATCTACAAAGCGAAAAATAAGGATGTTTTTTTTTTTTAAATATTTTCGCTTATCAATACTTGTCTACCTTCATTTTACCTTTACAGATTTAACTTTGACATTTGTCAAATCACCAAAAATAGTTGTGTTATAGATTCATAGCCTAGTGTATAACACCACTAGTTGTGTCATGAATTCATAACCTAGTCCATAACACCACTAGTTGTGTTATGAGTCTCATGACATAACTCAAATACTAGAAAAATGGGTACCTATGTAAAAACGTCATAACCAAACGCTTGTAGATAATAGTAGATTATACCACGAGTCAATAATGATAGCTATTATTCCCGAGGAATTTTTATGAACTGAGCCGCGTTAGCGGCGAGGAAGTAACATTCCGAGGGAATAATAGCCATTATTGCGAGTAGTATTACTCTACTTTATTCACGACAAATGACTTTATTTGAAATTATCTTTCCAAAAACGCTCTTTGTTCATCCATCTCAAAACAAATACACAAGCCCTACGCGTTTGACACTGACACTTTTGAGTTTGTTCAGGTATATTGTTTCCATGGTACTACTTATTTAATTTGAGAAATTTTGTGATTGGTGTGCAAGCGGGAATAATGAACATTAATCTCTGCGGGAATAATATATGGCATTTATACTGCCAAGATCACATATGTAATACTTACATTATATGTCAGTCGTAAATAAAATTATTAATAAGAAAACCTACCTTAAACATAGTAGTCTAAATTAGTTACTCTGTTAGGTATACAGGGTGTCCCACGGTGGATGGCGTATTAGACGTTTATGGAGAACTAAAAAGCGGATCATTTTGAAAATTTGGCAACCGGGATAAATGACCGTGATCTACACTTTAAAAATATTTTTGTTTATGCGGTGTTGCCGCTTCTACTCTAATCCAGTGGCAACATCGCTATTTTAAATGAAACACCCCGTATTTAATTGCATATTTGGATTCTACATAAAATTCTGAGCAGATTTCATGTGATATACCCTATACCTAAGTTCAACTGTTTTGGAAATATTGACAGTTGAAAATTGACTTTTTGCAACTTTGGCAGGCTGTAAAACCTGAACGGTTAATTTTAGAGAAAAACCGATTTTACATTCCTATCTTAGATTTTTATAAACTATCATTTGACACCAATTTTGAATTTAATCCATTATTAAAAATTCCAATTAAATTTAATCTCCGGTTAAACTCAAAGTTGGTGTCAAATGATAGTTTACGAAAATCTAAGATAGGAATGTAAAATCGGTTTTCCTCTGAAATTAACCGTTCAGGTTTTACAGCCTGTCAAAGTTGCAAAAAGTCAATTTTCAACTGTCAATATTTCCAAAACAGATGAACTTAGGTATAGGGTATATCACATAAAATCTGCTCAGAATTTTACGTAGAATCCAAATATGCAATCACATACAGGGTGTTTCATTTAAAATAGCGATGTTGCCACTGGTTTAGAGTAGAAACGGCAACAAAAATATTTTTAAAGTGTAGATTATGGTCGTTTATCCCGGTTGCCAAATTTTCAAAATGATCCGCTTTTTAGTTCTCTATAAACGTCTAATACGCCATCCACCGTGGGATACCCTGTATACTATTTACAAGATTTTCAAGGAATTTTGAGAGTAAACTAAATGGTTATCATGCATCCAATCGCTATTTAGTATTTAGCTGAATGGTGTGTAAATTGCTATTAGTACCACATAATCTTTCAATTTGCTTATACATATTTCATTATTATATAAAGGGTATAAGGACAAAAGAAGCTTCGTGAATTTGTTTTTTCTATTGCTTTGCTATATTGTTTTTTGTTGGAATGTTGTACCTCTTTAATCTGGTTAGTCTGCTTCCTCATGGTCACCTAAGCATATTCAGTCTTTTTCGATTCTGTTCAATATATGATTATATTGACTTATAATGTCTTCCCCCTTATTTTTGACAAAAAATTTCAATCCAAAGTCCGAAACTTCCAATATTTTGATTAGCATCATAATTTTCCAGTTTTGTCGTGGGCAAGATGTAGGTTCAACATATTTTTCCAGTATGACATATTTTTAGATCGCATACACTGTACCATTCTTGATAACCACAGGAGAATTTATACATATATTGCTTGCTGTAAATCGGACGGAGTTTTCTCTCTTCCGGGTTCACAAACTTTTGGGAAGTGTAAGCAACAATATTACAACGCATGTTGTTTTATTCACCATTCTGTTGGCAACGTTGTCTGACAGTTGCTCATCAGTCATCGGAGAATTTCTGTTGGCTTGTTGTTGTACTGGGTGGGTTGACGGATAGAACAACGGGTAGAAAAATCGCTAGCTCAAACTATAACTCATATTTTGTATACTTTACTTTTTCATTTTGTAAAAAGCAATAATGTGTTTGATTTTCTTACCACTTTCCAAAACTTTTAATGAAACCCGAAACCTTGTACATATTCGATTTTTTTTAATTTCCATTCAACGGTGTAGCCATCGTAAAACGCCGATGGAATAAACAACACTTATGAAGGAGCATCGACAGTTCGTTTGTTGAGTTTAACAATGGCCAGATGCTCAACGCTGCCAACGTTGCTTCAACAGTTGAATAAAACGTGCGGAATTCTAATTTCGAGGAGCGCAACAGTTAATTTGGTAATCTGTTTTAAGTAGAGGTTCGCTGATATCCTAGAGGGACTACAACAACTTGCAGCCAACAGGCTCTGGATATTAACATCAATGAAACAAAGATAATCAGGCCTATGATGTATCCTGTCCTGTTATTTTAACGGTTGTGTTAAGACTCAACATCTATTTCTGTCTTTATTTTGATGCATAAAATAAACAGTGACAGATAACTTAACTTTGCTGTTAAAATAACAGAAAATGATACATCATAGGCCTGATTCGTTTATAAGCAAAGAAATAATAAATAACTGCCAACTTATATGAAGGATGATTCAAAAAGTGCGCCAGATTTGAATTGCTCGCCATTTTCACAGAATGCCATTTTGTTGTTTATTGCTTATAGCAACACTGTTTTGTATAAATTTGACATCTACCAACATTCCGATTTTATTCGATTGCCATATCATGAATGGCTTTTCTACTGACCAACTTGTGTTAATTGTGAAAACGTTTTATTAAAACGGAGAAAGTTTGACAGTCACGAACCATTGCAATGTTTCCAACAGATCGGAGACGCCCAGAATTTTTAATGTTGACGGTTGATCCTCTTTCGTTGAACTTTCTCATAAATATGTGCAATGTTGATTCATTCGGCGCGTCATTACGCCCGAGAATCGCACGAAGTCTTCGGACAGCTACTACAAAACATTCTACGTTTCACACAGTTCCAGCAAAAAGTTGAAAACATGTTGGTGACATTAACCTAACAGGTAAAGTTGGTGACAGATGTTTTTAAGTTGGCAACAAATTTCTGCTGGAACGAAAATGTTTGACATTTGCCAAGGCAATCCAACGACCAACCAGCTGTCAAAAAAAAAGTTCAATACGGAGGCCAATGCCAAGCATCTGAACTCTGTGACTCTGTGAAATGTGTTTGTTTATACACTACGTTTTATTGCGATTTTTGATTTATGTAAAGTCTGTAAAGTAGTAAAGTATTTTTGAAAAATCTCCACGTTATGTAGGTATTGTACTTAGTTATGGGAGCCGTTCCAATCGCGACAAAGTCTCGTATTATAACGTTCCTGCAGATACAAAACACAGTTTTTTATTTTTTTTTTATTTGTCAAACACATTGTGTTTATTACATAACAATCTAGTCAGTAAGAATAATTAGCAATTTTGTTTTAACCTAATTTACTATAAAGTTTACAATTCTTGAGGTTCACTCAACAGTTTTCCACACTTTGCTTAAACTGTAAATCACAATTTTGATGTGTTTATAGCACTATTTTGTTGTGTTTTTCCCTTTCAGTTCACTAGCTCGAACGGCTTCACCCTTCTCAGTCTTCTAACTAGCTCAGTGTTGTCTAGGAGCTCAATCACTTCCACATTCACATGCCGATGTAGTCTATCTTCATGGCTTTTTGCGTACTTTCTTATAGTCTCTGTTACAGTATCAATTCCTAGTTCCTGATGTAGATCACTATTTCGAACGTACCAAGGTGCATTAACAATGTTTCTTAGTACTTTATTTTGGAATCTTTGAATAACTTGTATGTTACTATCTTTAGTACAACCCCAAAGTTGAATGCCTGGTTCCAGTATTTGCCTATAAAGCAGTAACTTGTTATGTATGGTTAAATTGGACGTCCTTCCAATTAACCAGTACATTTTTCTATACTTAAATTCAAGCTCTTGCCTTTTTTTCTTAACATGTGCTTTCCAGTGCAATTTCGCATCAAGCGTCATACACAGGTTTTTAATGGAAAAAAACGATTTGTCTGTACTTCGTAAAGCTTCATGGATTGAGAGAATAGATCTGATGAAATCCATATGAACCAAAAAGTCTCTCCACATAAACGTTGTATGGATCCAAGCCATTTACTATCCTCAACTTGTGTTGATACCTTCAATAGCAAACAATAACCTTCAAGATTTGGTTGAGCAAAAACTAAACAGAAAACAAATCCTGGAGAGTATTTAGTAGGTAAAGGTTATTTGTCAAAAAGAAATCATACCTTTTGCCAACATCCGGGTTTTCCACTAATAACTTCATTAAATAAAAACTCTCCATTTTAATATTCGAAAATTATCATTCCAAACCTTAAAAAATCACCTTAAAACACCACAAAATACACAAAACACAGTTTTTTGAAAAATTTCCTAGTTGTTTGAATTAAATTAATGGCGCTAATTTTCTTGCTTGCCGCTTGGCATTGGCCGCCATTTTCATTGGATTGCCCTATTCTGTAATGAAAAAATCGATCAAAGGTGAAACCTTGATCAAAGTTAGGTTAGGAATTAAAATGTTTGAAGAAAATCGACAAGCATTTTGAGCAGTTGCCAACACGTTATAAATGTTTTAAACATCTGCTGAAACAACTGACATTTGCAAATTATCACTAACATTTCTTTGCTGGAACACAAATTTGTCATTGCGCATGCCACAAGCTGCTGCCAACATTTCTGATAGCCTGCTGGAACAAACCTTGTTAAGCAATAAACAACAAAATAGCGAGCGGCGCGCCTATTTAATCATTTAAGCAGCTTCACTTATCTTGAAACTAACACAAGCCTCCTTCGATGGTACGTGTTTTTGGTCTTGTTTTATGGTGTTGAAGCATGGACGCTAACTGAGGCCACAAGAAAAAAATTGAAGGTATATAATTATACCGCAGAATACTAAAAATACCGGGGAGGGACATACCACAACCATCGAAGTTCTTAGAAGGATGGACAAAGAAAAAGAAGTGGTCAATACTGTGAAAATTCGGAAACTCCAATACTTGGGAGACATTATGAGAAACGAAAGCAGATTTCATTTATTACAGTCTATCCTGCAAGGAATATGTTGGGATGTTAAGGAAAAACAAAGTGTTTGTACAATAAGAATTTATATACGGGTGTTTCATGAACATCGAAACATAGGCGTTTTAGGGTATTTATAGGTCGATTAAAAAAAATGCTCGGACACGTCTTTTTGGATTCAAGGGGGAAACTTTTTGACCCCATCGTTATTTCGCTAAGGTGCACCCCCTGTGACTTTCACCCTTCTTTTTTAGATAGGAAAGATGGATCGAGTGATACCTTGTTTTAAAGGTATTTTGATTCTTGTCACAACTGCGTGAATTTTTTGAAAATCAATTGATAAGTTCTCAAGATATTCGCTGTCAAAGTTGCCATGAGCTAATTGAGAAACCATCTTCTATAGCCCTGTTATTCTCAAATTAACACTTTCCCGACTTTCCTCTCGGACACGTCGATTTTAATTTTTTGTGTGCTTCTGAAAAAATTAAAATTGACGTGTTTGAGAGAAAAGTGGAGAGTGTTAATTTGAGAATAATAGGACCAGAAAATTGTTTCTCATTTAACCCATGGCAACTTTGAGAGTGAATATCTCGAGAACTAATTTTTCGATTTTCAAAAAAAATGCGCAGTTGTGACGAGAATCAAAATACCTTTAAAGCAAGGTACCACTCGACCCATCTTCCCTATCTGAAAAAGAGGAGTGAAAGTCACCCAACCCAAGGGGTGCACCCTAGCGAAATACCGATTGGGTCAAAAACTTTCCCCCTTGAATACAAAATTGACGTGTCCGAGACAGTCCGAGTGTTTTTTTTTAAATCGACCTTAAAATACTCCAAAACACCTCTGTTTCGATGTTCGTGAAACACCCTGTATATGGACACTACTGAGCTTTTTCGCGCAGCAATGAATAAAGTCAGAAGCATGATGATAGCCAACATCCAAAACGGATAGAAAATTTTAGAAGAAGTAGAGGTTTCGCCGAAGAGAATGTCTTAAAGCTTACAGGAAAATATTTATAGAACTTTCTCAGAAAATAAGAAGGTATTCATGTGCAGTGCCAACCCAACAGCTCTTCTTAAAGATTCACGAGAATGTGGCAATGGGAAGTATAAGCTCAGCAAATGCTCAAGCCTAGGAAGGGACCGGCTTTGAGATGTTTTCGATTAATAGATATCCAAGAAGCTCAATGAACTTCAAGGAATACACGCTTTTTTTTCCGTTATTATTGGCAGATCATATTTATTATACTGTTACGAATTAGTTAGAAGATTCTTGTCTTGGTAAGCTCGACTTTGCTCGCAAACAGTTATGTCAACCAAATTCGCACATATTGTGTCTTTTAGACCTTTAGATCTGATTACACGATCATTGAATATTGAAAACAAGCCACCCCATTTGTCACGCCGGAAGGTATTTTTCTAAACTTTTCTAAACCATATGCATCGAAAACTTCTTCATCTTCAAACAACGGGATTTAATGGAAGATATATGCACTTTTAGTCCAATCAAATGGTAATTTTATGGTGACATGAATGCCGTAGAAGGTTTTTAAACGGATTAATATGTTTTTTGGGGTGCTGGATACGAATCTGAAGTTTGCTGCCTCGTAGCAGAACCGGCTTAGGCCGAAAATCGCAAAAACCTCGAAATTTTCGGACTTTTTCCGGTTTTTTGGTCATATCTTGCTAACGACGCATCGTACGGCAAATGTCACAGTATTCAAAGTTGAAGAGCATAAAATTCTTCGTCGAATGGCTTACCTAGCTTTACTGGTAAATTTATAAGCCTGCCATCGTCAGTCGGAAAAAGCCAATTTTAATGAAATTTTGTGAAAACTGCAAAACACTTACTTTTGGACGACAGTGATTTCAAAACAACCACACCCGAAAAAAAATTCTCAAACCCCCCCAGAATGGTAATTGTAAAGATCCGCCACGGTATACAATATAAATAATGTTCCTATATTTTAGGAAAAATCATGAGAAGACCATATATAGTCAGCTGAAGAAAAAAGAGCTATAGTAAGTTGTGTATGTAAAAATATGCCCTATGGAGAATACCTGATAACAATGTTCATTTTATTTTACTCTCTTATTGCCAATTTATGTTGGCTCAACCATGGCTCAACTTCGCTTTACACCGGATCAGCTTGTTGACAACACCAACGACAATAAACAATTTTACCAACTTAACCAGAATTTCAAGGTTATGCAAAAAACCTTTTCAAATTAGAATAATTCTGTTGCGCATGCGCAAAACATTGTTGCCAAGTGTCAGTTTCTATCACGCTATACAGGAAAGAATCATGAATAATTTCGATTTCATTAGAACTGAGATTCAAATTCTTTATTATTAATTAACCTTATATTTGATGCAGTCAAAGACCCAAGCTATTTATTGAAAAGATATATTGATGGTAATTTTGTAATTTTTTTTTTTAAACCTAACGCGCTTCAATTTGTACAAGCCGGCAACATCGCACAATTTCACTGTCATTTCTTTGATCAGCTGATTATTGTTTTGCGGTCCATGTTACACGTTTATGCATGG
Organism: Ceutorhynchus assimilis; assembly: GCA_917834065.1. Taxonomy (NCBI): domain Eukaryota; kingdom Metazoa; phylum Arthropoda; class Insecta; order Coleoptera; family Curculionidae; genus Ceutorhynchus; species Ceutorhynchus assimilis. The sequence continues at coordinate 26,477,540 of OU892282.1, read as the reverse complement.
GAAATTATTGGAAAAACCTATTTAAAAATTAGTAAAAGCGATGGGGCACACAAATATTGTGTTTTTGGAAAGTGTAATAGTGACAGCAGAGTTGGAAGACCCGGATATTCCGAGGGATTAATTTTTTACCGCTTTCCCTGGCCATGTCTTCAACGCAAATTCCTTTTAAGTTCCAATACGCTGTTTTTCTCTACAATCTCATTACGAAAAATTGCACCCAGCACATCTGCTATTGATAATTTAACGTTTTTAAAAGGCATTTGGGCCATTTTAAATCGGAAAAGGTATTAATTACAACTTTTTTATAATACTTGCTATGCTTTTTGGACCGCAAAACAAACAGCCAACATAACCCCACTTATTTGTTGTGGACCTTGAAAAAGGTCTATTATTTAAGACGGTTTAACACTGACAATTTATTGGTCAATTTATTGACCAAGTCAACAAAGGTTAGGCAGGTTATTATTCGACGCAGAATTTTATGCTTTTCAACTTTGAATACATGCACGATGCGTCGTTTGCGAGATATTACCAGAAAACCGGAAAAAATCCGAAAATTTCGAGGTTTTTCGCGTTTTTCGACCTGAGCCGGTACTGTTACGAGGCACCATCTTCAGATTCGTATTCAGCACTCCAAAAAACATATTTTTCCGTTGAAAAACCTTCTACCGCATTCATGTTACGAAACAGGCACTTACAAATCCATTGTATTGAAAGCTTGGAATTTTGCATCAGAACAGACTATGAGAGTCAAATTATGGTAAACCAGGATCCAAGGACAGACGCGTTTTGGTGTTCTTGCACATCATCAGTGCAATGTAGGATTTACAACGAAAGCCCAAACCAGTTTTCCATCAGGTCAATCATTATCGAATAATTTGAATCAATCAGAGTTTTGCAGAATTTATCAAGAGACCACGTCCACGAATAGAAAATTTATAAGTAGTTACAAATAGACTATTTTCAACAACGTGCAGACGAATAATGGTCCGTGTTTGCAATGTTAACAAACACAATAACAGTTTCAAACAATTTAACCATCAAGTATGTACCGTAAAGCGAGCCGCGGTACAGTATATAAGTGGGAAACGGAAGCGTTGATAAAGAGAGAACGGAACTTCGTAATATACCAACAAATAAATGCTTTCTCTTCAGTGGCGTACCGTCGTGCATTAGAGCTAAAATACAGGTGGATTTTTATATTATAGTTTCGGGTGTGCAGTTATTTAACCAACAAATAAAAATATTCTAATCACAGTGATAAACAATAAGTAAATTAAGGGTGAAGAAATACTCGAAAGTGCTGCGTAGTTTACTTCTAACTTTGTGCAAAACTTGTAGTCTAAGAGCCTGTGACGGGCTCTCGTAGTATTGACTCTAAATATTGTGATTAGTAACTTGTATAAATAAGTATGGTGTAATATACCTACCTAGTTTTGGGGACATCATAATAAGACCATTTCTCTATCTTTAAACACGACCTCTTTCATTAGCTTCCTCTCATCCGTGGCCAGTTGAATGTATCTCTTGCCAACATGTTCCTTTATAGTATTTTACATTATTAGCCAGGTAAGACAGTTTTTACTGGTGATTGAAGGAAATGACTAGCGAGCCGTTAGGCGAGCTTGTCACCTTCAAGAGCCAGTAAAAACTGATACCTGGCGTATGATGTACAATAATTTATTTGTTACTCATTTGTAAACAATAAATAAAAAATTAATAGATAGTTAATACAATTTTATTAAATAATTCTACTGACCCTACCATGACCCTACTGACTTGTAAAAAGTTTTTACAGTTTAGCTGTCAATTTTACAAGTCAGTAGAGCCAGTAACTGGTTAAAATCAATTTTCGTTTTTTTATGTTTTGACTTGATAAATGACGTTTTACAAATGAGTGACAAATAATAGTATATTACAATCCGAGACGGAAAATACTTCATTGCTGGTCGAGAGGTTATTATAGTTTATCGAGACGCGAAGCGTCGAGATAAACTCAACCTCGAGACAGAAATGAAGTTTTCCGTCGAGGTTTGTATACTTTTTTATTTTCAACCCTTAATTTTCTGATGCAAAAACTAAAGATTCTGTTATACGAAATTTTCATATAGTGTAAAACTGGCCTTAGAAAAAAATATTTCACTTTTTTTGTCAATGTCATCAATTTTGACGATCTCAAAGGCCCTGTAAAGGCCAAAACAAAAGACGAAACCACAGGAAACCGCAAAATCAACAACCATAGATAAGATCAACAACGCCTTAACGACGGTAGTTTTCGCTCAGTATTTTTGCGGAAATAATAGATTTTCACTAGATTTCTCCCCGTTCTCCCCAAAGAAATGATTTCGGAAAGTGAAGATGAAGCGATGGATTGTACCCCACCTGAATTAAAAGAAGCAGCAGACAGGATTGGAGAGAGTTTGCTTCCAGCAAAAAGCAAATTTCGGTACGAAAAGGCTTTTCAAATATTCGAAGCATGGTGTAGCCAGAAAGGAACGAGAAATACTGCCTCGGAGACCGTTTTGTTGGCGTATTTTGGCGAATTATCTAAGGAAAAGAAGCCTTCGACTTTATGGTCGACTTACAGTATGTTGAAAACCATGATTAAATTGAAAGAGAAAGTTGATATCTCCAATTACGCAAAACTTATAGCTTTTTTGAAGCGGCAAAATCTGGGCTTTCAGCCGAAAAAGTCGAGCGTTTTTTCCAGAGAAAACATTAACGAGTTCCTCACGAAGGCAGCTGAAGAATTCATTAGCATCAAGGTAGGTTTTCAAAAAATATACAAAGAAGATAAAAATGCGAAAATCAAAATGATTTTCTGTATGCTATAGCTAGGTTACCCATTTTATTTTTATCTGGTTTCAGGTAGCGCTAATTGTTGGTGTGTCGGGTGCATGTAGGAGCGATGAACTAGTCAAGATGAAAATGGAGCACGTCAACGTTTTGGAAGGAAAGATCGCTATAGAAATTCCACACACAAAAACTTACACAAGTCGATCGTTTATCATAAGCGATCCAGATTGGGTTGCTATTTTCCACAAATACCTCACTTTGCGGAAAAATTTGAAAAATGACAGGTTATTTGTTCAATGGCGAAATGGGAAATTACATAACCAAGCAATTGGCTATCATTCAATCTCAAAATTTCCACATAAAATAGCTGCTTTTTTGAAGCTTCCAAAAATTGAAACTTTTACAGGGCATGCTTTTCGTCGTACTTCCGCAACCTTATTGGTTGACAACGGGGCCGATCTATTGCAACTCAAAAGACTGGGAGGGTGGAAATCGAGCACGGTTGCTGAAGGCTACATAGAGGCATCTTTGGAGAACAAAAGTAAGACTGCTCTGATGCTATCCTCTACTTCCAAAGGTATTCAGTTGTCCAGTGCATCCACAAGTACATCACATGCGGAAACTCATCCGCAAGCGCAAGAGATAATAGTTCCAAACGAAACACAATTCCAACAGGATGGTCTCAAGATTTCCATTATAAACAACAATGCTAATTTAACAATTAATGTAAATAAGTGAATAGATTTAATTAGTTCCATGTAATACATGTGGTTTTATTATTATATGTGAGAGCTGTATGAAAATTATCAATTTGGAACGAGCAGGGAAATGGGGACGGAAAAGCATTTGCCGTCCCGGACGGAAAATGCTTTTCCGTCCTAGGCAGGCATATGCATTACCGTCCCGATAAATGTCAAAGTCCAGAAATGTGACACTTTCAAGATTTTGAAAAACCTGCAATGTCAACATTACATATGTGGTTGAAAATAATAGTATTTTACATTATTAGCCAGGTAAAACAGTTTTTACTGGCGATTGAAGGAAATGACTAGCGAGCCGTCAGGCGAGCTTGTCACCTTCAAGAGCCAGTAAAAACTGCTACCTGGCGTATAATGTACAATAGTTTATTTGTTACTCATTTGTAAAAAATATAGGGAAAAATAAAAAATTGATACATAAAATTAGAAAAAAAAGAAATTTTTTTTTTTTTGATTTTTTGTCATACAAGCCTAGTACCTATACCTATAAGAACGAGATGTTGTTAAGTCGTTGTTTTTAGTTATAATCCGGTTTTCTGGAAGATTTGCATTTTGCAATTTTTTTCCAGAAATGAATGTGTCAGAAGATATTATTAATGAAACTACAGTCGTAGCTAACAGTTTATCACCAGATAAGGATTCCAGAAGGTACCTACATACAATAATTATTCTTGTGAAAAAACTGATTTTTTAAAAATAAATAATTCTACTGACTTGTAAAAAGTTTTTATTTTCAACCACATATGTAATGTTGACATTGCAGGTTTTTCAAAATCTTGAAAGTGTCACATTTCTGGACTTTGACATTTATCGGGACGGTAATGCATATGCCTGCCTAGGACGGAAAAGCATTTTCCGTCCGGGACGGCAAATGCTTTTCCGTCCCCATTTCCCTGCTCGTTCCAAATTGATAATTTTCATACAGCTCTCACATATAATAATAAAACCACATGTATTACATGGAACTAATTAAATCTATTCACTTATTTACATTAATTGTTAAATTAGCATTGTTGTTTATAATGGAAATCTTGAGACCATCCTGTTGGAATTGTGTTTCGTTTGGAACTATTATCTCTTGCGCTTGCGGATGAGTTTCCGCATGTGATGTACTTGTGGATGCACTGGACAACTGAATACCTTTGGAAGTAGAGGATAGCATCAGAGCAGTCTTACTTTTGTTCTCCAAAGATGCCTCTATGTAGCCTTCAGCAACCGTGCTCGATTTCCACCCTCCCAGTCTTTTGAGTTGCAATAGATCGGCCCCGTTGTCAACCAATAAGGTTGCGGAAGTACGACGAAAAGCATGCCCTGTAAAAGTTTCAATTTTTGGAAGCTTCAAAAAAGCAGCTATTTTATGTGGAAATTTTGAGATTGAATGATAGCCAATTGCTTGGTTATGTAATTTCCCATTTCGCCATTGAACAAATAACCTGTCATTTTTCAAATTTTTCCGCAAAGTGAGGTATTTGTGGAAAATAGCAACCCAATCTGGATCGCTTATGATAAACGATCGACTTGTGTAAGTTTTTGTGTGTGGAATTTCTATAGCGATCTTTCCTTCCAAAACGTTGACGTGCTCCATTTTCATCTTGACTAGTTCATCGCTCCTACATGCACCCGACACACCAACAATTAGCGCTACCTGAAACCAGATAAAAATAAAATGGGTAACCTAGCTATAGCATACAGAAAATCATTTTGATTTTCGCATTTTTATCTTCTTTGTATATTTTTTGAAAACCTACCTTGATGCTAATGAATTCTTCAGCTGCCTTCGTGAGGAACTCGTTAATGTTTTCTCTGGAAAAAACGCTCGACTTTTTCGGCTGAAAGCCCAGATTTTGCCGCTTCAAAAAAGCTATAAGTTTTGCGTAATTGGAGATATCAACTTTCTCTTTCAATTTAATCATGGTTTTCAACATACTGTAAGTCGACCATAAAGTCGAAGGCTTCTTTTCCTTAGATAATTCGCCAAAATACGCCAACAAAACGGTCTCCGAGGCAGTATTTCTCGTTCCTTTCTGGCTACACCATGCTTCGAATATTTGAAAAGCCTTTTCGTACCGAAATTTGCTTTTTGCTGGAAGCAAACTCTCTCCAATCCTGTCTGCTGCTTCTTTTAATTCAGGTGGGGTACAATCCATCGCTTCATCTTCACTTTCCGAAATCATTTCTTTGGGGAGAACGGGGAGAAATCTAGTGAAAATCTATTATTTCCGCAAAAATACTGAGCGAAAACTACCGTCGTTAAGGCGTTGTTGATCTTATCTATGGTTGTTGATTTTGCGGTTTCCTGTGGTTTCGTCTTTTGTTTTGGCCTTTACAGGGCCTTTGAGATCGTCAAAATTGATGACATTGACAAAAAAAGTGAAATATTTTTTTCTAAGGCCAGTTTTACACTATATGAAAATTTCGTATAACAGAATCTTTAGTTTTTGCATCAGAAAATTAAGGGTTGAAAATAAAAAAGTATACAAACCTCGACGGAAAACTTCATTTCTGTCTCGAGGTTGAGTTTATCTCGACGCTTCGCGTCTCGATAAACTATAATAACCTCTCGACCAGCAATGAAGTATTTTCCGTCTCGGATTGTAATATACTATTACAGTTTAGCTGTCAATTTTACAAGTCAGTAGAGCCAGTGCCTTGTAAAAATGAATTTTCGTTGTTTATGTTTTGACTTGATAAGTGACGTTTTACAAATGAGTGACAAATAAAATCATTTACCCGCGTCATCTGGGACTCTCCTTTTTCCCAAGGTTTTCAATGTAGGTACAATTCATAATTTTTTTATTTTTGTTTTGTATAATTTGATGTCCTTCAAATTTCGATTAAATCGTGCTTTTCTTGTTCTTACACCTTTCACTTTTGTTTTTACGGTAAATATCATAGTGTCATAAAGTGGACATACGACATACGTAAGATAAGAATATTCTAAGAAACATACATAAGATAAGAATATTCTAAAATCTGAATAATGAGGGTAGAGTTTTATTTTTTGCCTGGAGCGGCAGGAAACCTAGCAACAGCAGTAACTTTCTTCCCAATACTTTTTAGCAACTGATTTCATGACGGGAGAGCAGCCTTATTAACAACACCATAAGCAAAAATTCCCAATATGGAAACTGAAGAAATACCATATGCAGAGGTAACTGCGGATGATATCAAAAAGCAAAATTACTAATTTGGTCGCATTATACATTATTGAAAAGCCTAACCAATAAGTTGAAATACTTCTGGTTGCTGGCAAAAGATATGAATTTAAATAAAGTAAGGTAAAGTTGCAACTCAATTTGGAACAGTGATCCATCAAGACCTTGAGCGCAACCTGCAAAAGCCCTGCAATGAAATTTATGCCAGATTGAACTAGAACTACCTACTGAAGATAACCAGCTGATTATTTGAAACAGAATTTACCAGAATAAAAATACATTTATTTGAGAGAAAAGTTCTGTTTCCTAACCATCAAAAAATAGATGCCTATACTGGCTATTCCAAAAAGAAAAACTTAAGACCGAACATCTTAGAGGCCATAAGGCTAGAGTACGTTCAAAGTAAACTAATAGACCAAATGGCAGCAATACTAGACCAAATACAAAACCCATCTCAGCAATGGAAAAAACGTCCACAATATTTCAAGCCAAACTGCTTGCAATATTAAATATCCGTGTCCTTGAAAAGTCCATGTGCATCCTGTCAAATCAAGCCAGGCTATCAAGTAGACACCGTATATGGTTCCGGAGGCAAAACGATTCTTGAGCAATTGGCTGCCAGAACATTAAGGCATGGCTGGCAACGAGGAAATAAATACTTGCAAAACAAGAGGTTGCAACCCTATTTCAAGACCCAGAGCCATTATGTGGAATAATGAAGAGCCACCTCATGAGAACTGAACAGATGAAAGAAGAACGAAATACTATCTTATTGGAGATTCACTATCAGACATGCAGGCATACCTAATGGTTCAGATCCATCTCAGCAAAAAGAAAAAAAAAAAACAACTTCTCGACATGAACAAGAGATATTGGAACAGTCGTCCGCCTATTCACTAGGAATTGACTAGTAAAATCTCACCTAAAAAAGGATAGGCAAAGCAGACAGATTTTACGAAAACGCAACAGAAACATCAGAACATCTGCTCTGTGAAGGACCCGCTCAATTTTGTAAGAGCCTGAAATATTCCTTGAAAGATAGCTAACATATGCTATGATAGTGCGTAGTGCGTTATAATACTGATTTTCATAATTCAGTTATTGCTGTACAAAATAGATAGAAGAGAGGTAAATAATAAAAATTATGTTTAAGGGCCAAATTATGGATCAACCGGTAAGTCTCTGGTTGTTACCTAGCAGGTACTTTCCATTCTCTAGTGCATAGAAAGTACCTGCTAGGTAACAACCAGACGTTTACCAGTCAGTCCATAATTTGGCCCTAAGGGAGACAAGGATCAGTTAGCAATCTAGCATAATTTACGAACCACAAACTTGGACCTTTAGGAGATAATTAAAAATAAATTCTAGAGACATCATCCCAACATTATTTCCAGTACGTAGTTACTAGATTTTTCTAGTGAAGTTTTTCAATTGACATCACTCTCTGTTAAGCATTTCTTGCGACTTGCGTGGTATATAGGTACTGCGTAACCAGCACGATATAACGCCTTAATGATTCCAAACGAGAAAGTGTTTCATTTTCTCTCTTTTTCTTTAACGAGTATATACTAGTAGGTAGACACGATCATTAATAAGAGCGACCGTGGCTGGCGTGACGACGATCAATAAAAATACCTCACCGTCCGTCATTTCCACGTTGTGCCGTCAATTAAATATGGATATTACGGCACGCGCAGCCCATTTGTCGTGGTTCCCACATGGTCTTATGGGCACTTAGAAATGCGCCAGCTAATGGTAGATGATGATCATAAACGCCGCTTTGGTTAATGATCTTAATTGGATCAGTTTGTCGCTTTATTCATCTGGAAGAGTATATGCAGTGTCACTAGTAAAATTTAGTAAAAATTACAAGCTTATCGTTTTTCATGATGTGATTAGATTTGCAAGCATTTTAAAAAGACATGAGGTTACCCAAGGAACCCTAAATTTGGATTTCGGATTTACCTGCTTAGAAAAAATAATTTAAGTTTTTTTCCTAGTAGAGCAGGAGCTACAAGTACCTAGTTGAGTATGTAAAATGTGAGAACCGGTAAAAATGCTCAAATTCGTATTCCTGTGATCCTAAAGAATGGGAAAGTACATCTTGCCGGCAGCTGGAGTGGTCCCTAACTCTCCTGCCATCCTCCAATGCAAAGTTATATTGAAAATATCACAATTTCAAATAATTTCACAATAATTCCTATTGATTGTACCTAATGCTTTCTTCTCAAGCACTCAAAATAAATTACCTACCACACGTTGGATATTTTTGCAATTCTGCTCCAAAATATACACAAGTAAAAGAAGACTACGAGATGTACAGGGTGGGCCAATTTGGACACTTTCTTATGGAAACACCCTTTATTTTTAGAGATAGAAAAAAATTAACCCCCCACTCTGAGGCTCAAATTTCATGAAATTTTGATTGGGGCAAACCGCATTTTGATATCTTCAACCGTTTAGCCGCTAGAGGGCGATTCTCGATTTTGAGCAATATTCTAAATCCTTCATAACTTTTTTGTTTATGAAAATAATTGATTTCCCTAAAAACTTTCTGGAAGCACTTTCCCAAGCAGAATTCAGTGACGTTCTCAGTTTTTTTCTATTTGGCGCCGATGTTGAGATATTGACCAAAGTCTGATTTTTTTCAATAGGACACCCTTTAGCTCATTCAAAAGCTATGATTTTTCTGATTTTACTGATATAAAGTTCGATAGGTTTATCTCGAATAGTTTTTGAGAAAAAAATTATTTTTGTTTTTGTCATAAGAAACAAAATGTTAGAAAGAGACCTTTTTCATTTTCCTTACAGATATAAAATCCTTTACTAACACATTGCTTCTTATGAGAAAAACCGAAATAATTTTTTTTCTCGAAAGCGGTTAGAGATAAACCTATCGAACTTTATATCAATAAAATCAGAAAAATCATACCTTTTCAATGAGCTATTAATATAAAGGGTGTCCTATTGAAAAAAATCAGTCTTTGGTCAATATCTCAAAATCGGCGTCAAATAGAAAAAAAACTGAGAACGTCACTGAATTCTGCTTAAAAAAGTGCTTCCAGAAAGTTTTTACGGAAATCAATTATTTTCATAAACAAAAAAGTTATTAAGGTTTTACAAGATTGCTCAAAATCGAGAATCGCCCTCTAGCGGCTAAACGGTTGAAGATATCAAAATGCGGTTTACACCAATCAAAATTTCATGAAATTTGAGCCTCAGAGTGGGGGGTTCATTTTTCTCTATCTCTAAAAAGAAAGGGTGTTTCCATAAGGAAGTGTCCAAATTGGCCCACCCTGTACAGGGTCATCAAACGACGACTGAGGACTGAGCAGGGACTTATTTTTACCCTTTCCTGTTCCTGTAGTTTTGAAAAAATCCAAAATAGCCAATTGGCCTATTTTTCTCTGGATAATTCAAAAATAGTACAAAAAAATCATTTGAGCCAAAAATCAAAGAGCTACGCCATGGGTGAACTGTTTTTCAAATGAAACACCCTGTTTTTGTATGATTTTTCGAAAAGTCGCATTTTTTACCTCTATTCTGTTGAAAATATTTGATATTCCGCTGTTTTTATTTTATTTTCATGTTTTATGCCTAATAATTTTAGCTTTTCCTTTTCAAATTAATGGGTTCATAGGTGATAGAGGTTTAATCACCTTTTGTTTAAAATCAAAAGAAATTTGACAGAAAATTCACAGATGTATTGAATAGGTGAAGCTAAAATTATTAAGGATAAAACATCAAAATAATAGTTATTTATGGTACTAGTGTGTTATGTTGAAAATAAATCACGCGAGAAAGATTTATACCACGAGGTCGTCAGGCCTAGTGGTATAAATTCTCAAGTGACTTAGGAAACATAACACACGAGTGGCATACAATGTTTTATCCAACAAGTGGAAGAAATCGTTTTTTTATGAGATAATAATTGGTAAGCTTTGTGATCAAATCAAAGCCACTTGCGTCTCAGTATACCCTATAAATGCCAAAATGACTTGACAGTGACTTTTTTAAATTTTGGTCAAAGTATTGTTCGTCGATTTTAATCGGATACTCGGACGGAATGTGAGGTGGTGGCTCCCTACATTAGAACGCCAATGGTTACCTGACGTCACATCTGTTTTTGCCATATGAAACACCCCCTTGCTCTTCATACCGCAAGTATCAGTTAAAAATCGACGAACAATATCTGGGTTAAAGTAGGTTGTTTGTTTGGTTGCCACGGGCATGATACATTGTTAGCAAATGTTTGAAGAAATTTTGACACTTGTCAGTTTCCCCTGCAAAAAAAGCAAAGTAAACTGTAATTAGCTTGAAAATATTCCAAATAAACTCAAGATAAACAAACAAGCGTCAAATTTTCCACGGTCGCCATATTGAAAAATCACGTGGTTTGGAGAGCCTAATTGGCTTATTTTTTACATTTGCAAAAAAAATTAGCCCCATCGTCGCTATGGACCAAATACTTGATGCATCGCTCGACTATTCACCTCTATAAAAAAAACGACATTTCTAAATATGGCAAAGTAACGAGCTTTTTGAAAAGCAAATCACAGGGACATAAACCAAAGAAGTCCAAGATATTAGAACGACCTGAAATAGAGAAGTTTTTGAACAAAGCTCCCGACGACGAGAAGGTACTTGTTGATAAAAGTGGCTTTGATAATGGGGATTAGCGGTGCTTATGTAGATGCGATGAATTGGTCAATTTGAGAATAGAAAATATTCAAGACAAAGGGAAATATTTTCCCGCAGTTTTGCCAGACACTAAAACCAAGATCACCAAGAAATCGACAATTTTCATCATACTTGAAGAAGGGTTTCCAGTCAACCCGATCAATTTGTGTAAAAAATACATGTCTTCGAGACCAAAGAATACTATTTCTAACTGCTTTTTGGTTTGTGGGAATAAATACGTTGTCAAAGTTACCTTCAAGAATTGCAATGTTTTTGAAATTGGAGGAACCAGCGCTCTACACCGGTCACTGCCCGAGAAGGTCTTCGGCGACTCTTTTGGCCAATGCAGGGCCTAACCATGACTACTTTGAAGCGTTATGGAGGATGAAAGTCCTCGATGGTAGCAGAAGGATACCTAGAATAATCGGTGCATAACAAAATACAAATTGCAGAAAAAATACAAGGTTCTAATGCGTCGGCGTCTTCCGGCACTATCAGCAGCTGTACCGATATGGCAGCGTCTGGTTCCAATGAACTAACGAATTTTACAATGACTTCAAATTCGAATAAACCGTTAGCGTTTTCCTTTAATTCCAATATCAATGTGAATTCTGCTTGTAATAGTAATAAATAAATAGAATACTAGTTTAAATATGAACATGAGTTATAATCCATAACTCACTAGTGGGTTATGAGTTATGACACACTAGTGTGTTATTTGATAGTTTACTTGTCTAAAATGATATTAACAATAACAGTCATAACTGTCATGTGTTGGATAATAGCTATTTATTTGAGGTACCAAGGGGATTATGTAGATTATAATGCCCGAAGGCGAAACTAGCCCGAGGGCATTTGGCCCGAGGGATATATTTCGCCTGAAGGGCAACTTGTTCATTTTATTATTTTGAACAACTTTTCTCTATAATTTTTTTTTTGTAAAGTTGAAAATAAGCAAACTACCTCTAAAAACAAAAAGTTGGTGGAAAAAAAAACACTTTTAATACAATTGCAAGTTTTTATATGCACTAAAGGCGAAAAAAGTAAAATAAAAACAATATATTCCCCTATAAAAACTAGAATTTCCCTAAGGGAAGTATCCCCCTGCTGAATGGGGGTGAGTTACAAAAAAAGTGTATAAGGAAAAATTGTAGGAAATGTAATCTTATAAAACTTTTATCAAGAAAATTTTTTTGTAAAAAAATTAAAAAGCTTTAAACTACCCCTATTGAAAAACGGCAGGGGGTGAGTAAAAACTTCATGAAGCAAAAACGTTGTACGTGTTGTAGAAAATTTTTTCACTTTGGTTAAAAAAATTTATTTTCATTATAAAATTTCGAACGGCCCTTATGACCACAGACGGCCCTTAAACAGAAAAGTCTTTAGATAAACATTGTAGACCAAATAATGTTGCACATCTTTTATTTGAAACATTTGTCTGTAAAATCAATAGGTACTAAGAAATCGCCAATGGCGTACTTTCAACCCCTATAGCGCAAAACGCCAAAGGGGTGAATGTTTGATATCTTCGGTTTTATGATCACCCATCCGCCCCCTATCATCCCTGAAAAATTCATTTTGGTATGAATTTTTTTTTTTGCAATGCACGTATTTTTCGACAATTTTCCTAGATTACTAGTACACAGTAACAAATAGGTAGAGTACCTGCTTTTTACTGTGTTCTAGCCGATTTAAAAAGATGCATTCATTTCTCGAGCCTATAAGCGCGAGTCGGCGTTGGTTACCGGTAAGAGGAAACCTGCTTGCACTGTGTTTGTACACATAGTGTACAAACACAGTGCAAGCTGGTTTCTGCTTTTTGTAGTAGATAAATGATAAAATAGTTATCAATGAAATGTTTAATTGGATTTAGAAATATGTTTGATGATAGAATTTCGAATAAGCAGGGACGGACTGGGTACTCAACTTACGGCGGGCGATTTCGTAGGTGGAACGCCATCATCAAGAAAAAGTTGAAGTAAGTATAGGGTCACTTGAGTTTCGAAACTTTTTCGATACCGTGGGAAAATTGGCTGATTATGCTTGGTTTTAAGCTGGTTTAGCTGGTTTTGTACTAGTTTTCACCGGATTTGTGCTGATTTTCACTGCTTTTCACTGGTTTTATGTTGGTTTAGCTGGTTTTGCAAAATTCGGCACAAAACCTGCTATATCAGCAAACAACAGTAAAAACCAGCAAATTCCAGAAAAAAAAAACAGCTAAACCAGCCTAAAACCAGTGAAAACGAGCACAAAACCAGCAAAATCCGCCGATTTTCCCACGGTATCGAAAAAGTTACCAGGCTCAAGTGACCCTATACCTACCTTCTAGTTGAAAGTTAGGCTAATATCATTATGTTATCGACAAGAATGAATTACCACACCGTTATTTATTTCCCAAAAAAAAAAATCAATATTATATTGAGGTTTTCGCTAGTTTTAGCTACATCATTGATAATTTCGTTATTGTCTAACGACGCATGAGTAAATTTTTATTATCATAAACACTTCCAGGCTGTTGGGATGGGGAAGTCCGAGTTGGGTCCCAATTCTAGCAGGTATATTCAATTATGGTCCAGTTGGGTCCGGCCTAGGGCCTAATTGGGTCCACAATAATATTCAAACTGAATTTTAATAGGACAGTGTTGCCGATGTAGGATAGTTTTCTAAATTTCATGGTAGGTACCCCAAGTAATTAATTGGAGGTTCGAGAGGGTGGTATTACAGATATATTTCTTTGTTATAAGGTTGGTACCCCATGGTTATTAAGTTCACTCGCTATTCAAATTCCTTTATTGTTAATTGAGCTGTTTAAAGTGTTGTTAGTAAGAGTAGATAAGTTAGAAAAATGGAATGTACGCTACTTTCAAGTGAGGGAGGAAAATCGCTGTTACTGATTAACGGGTACAAATTTTGCTTCCGAAAAGACTTGAAAGGTGGTGTAAAAAGGTGGATATGTACAGGGTGATCCAGTATAAAGTGAAGACCCCCTACCTTTCGCTAAAAAAATTTTTTTTGAAAAAATCAAGATAGCCATTTAATGTATTTTGTTTCTAGGAATTTGAAGACGTTTTTTGAAATTTAATTAGATTTTTCGTTAAAGCGCTGTGACGACAAAAGTAATTTTTTTAAATGGAATAACCTATATTCAAATCAATTTTTCGAACGCTTCCATTTTCCTCATTTCAAATATATAGTTTGTTTATCTTTATTTCAGTAATTTGCGATATATTCTCGTTTCAAAATTCCCATAAAAATAGCCGAAAAGGTATCATAGAACATAATGACCAGTAATTTTATTAAAGGTAAAATTATTTAGATTTATACCTTGATAACTTTTTGGCTATTTCTATTTGAATCTTAAGTAAGTATATTCCAAATTAATAAAATAAAGATAAACAAACTATATATATTTGAAATGTGAAAAATAAGGGCGTTTAAGAAATGGATTTAAATATAGGTTATTCCATTTAAAAAAATTGCTTTTGTCGTCACAGCGCTTTAACGAAAAATCCAATTAAATTTAAAAAAACATTTTCAAATTCCTAGAAACAAAATACCCTATGATAACTATCTTGATTTTTTGGAAAAAAAATTTTTTAGCGAAAAGGTAGGGGGTTCACTTTATACTGGATCACCCTGTACATGCAAAAAATCATTTTGCAAAGCCTTTGTAAAAACAATTGGGGAAAACCTCATAATCGAATCAACGTTGAGTTGAAACATAATCATGAAAAACAACCAAATCATCTCTTAACTCGCCAAATTTTGTCTCAATCCGTCACGAGAGCAGCTGTAGATAACCCCACCCAAATATTCACCAGTTTGAGTTTGTTAAAACGATATCATATTGTTTTAAAGCCAAAAATTAATGAAATACCATTTTTTTTAAGTACCTATACTCCAGCTTCTTGAAATTCGATCACAACTTATTTGCGCAACTGATGGTCGACAAATATTTGCAAGCTTTCGAAAGTATTGGATAAGCATATGCGTGAAAGTTGACACGGTCCAAGTGTACGTGGATCAACTACCCTTGGACGCTGCGCGCGCCTCACTTGGAAGATACTTGGATGCTACCAACTGTTCATCCAAGTAAGTAAGCGTGCTTCCAACTTGATTCAAGTTCTCATTTAAGTGCACTTCGACCAAGCACTTGGACCGTGTCAAACTGGTTCTTAGATTGAATTTCATTGATAGCCTGTAACTTTAATAAATACAGTTTTTGCAAGACTTGCGAACTGTTGCACTGGTAATCTACTCTAATCTTCACTAGAACGAATAATAATAATAATAATAATAATAATAATAATAATAATAATAATAATAATAATAATAATAATAATAATAATAATAATAATAATAATAAGTACCACCCGATCACGTGTCTTCCCACCATCTACAAGTTAATGACCGCATGTTTAGCTAGCAAGATATACAACCACTGTGAGCAAAATAAAATTCTAGCAGAGGAGCAAAAAGGCTGCGTTAAAAAAGCTCAGGGGTGTAAGGAACAGCTGCTGATTGACACAGTGATCGTTGAACAAGCGCTGAGGAAACAAAGAAACCTCTACACGGCTTACGTGGACTATAGGAAGGCATTCGACTCGGTTCCACATGCATGGCTTGTCAGGGTCTTGCAGCTTTACAAGGTTTCACCCGCGATAATTAAGCTTTTGGAGTGTCTGATGACAAGATGGTCGACAAAATTGGTACTCAACCACCAAACGAGGTCAATCACCATTGACACAATAAAGATAAATAGAGGAATATTCCAAGGCGACTCGCTTAGCCCCTTGTGGTTTTGCTTGGCGCTTAATCCTTTATCTTATATGCTAAAAAACAGCAAGCACGGATTCTCAATAAAAAATGAACGCGAAGCCCTTTACCAAGTTAGCCATCTTGTTTTTATGGATGACATCAAGTGTTATTCTGGGACGAAAACACATATCGATGCTTTACTCGGGACAGTCGAGATCTTCTCCCGAGACATTGGTATGTCATTCGGCCTGGATAAATGCAGAACACAGACCATTACTAAGGGTGAACATTTTGCAAGTCCTTTCGAACTTATGGACGGTGATACCATCGAGCCGATGAGAACAGGAGAAACTTACAAGTATCTAGGGATACACCAATCTGTACGCACCGAGCACAAACTTATGAAAGCGCAAGTGCAAGACACCTATACAAAACGACTAATTCAAATTCTTAAAACTAAACTAAGCGCAAAAAATATAATTAATGCCATAAATACATACGCCATACCGGTAATAACGTACACATTTGGTGTCATTAGGTGGACAAAAACGGATATAGAAGCAATTGAAGTTAAAACGAGAACTCTTTTGACAAAATATAGGTACCACCATCCAAAAGCTGCTATAGAACGCCTGATAATACCAAGACATTCTGGCGGCAGAGGGTTGATAGATATGTGTTATCTCCATAAGAAACAGATCGCAAAACTACAAAATTATTTTCTTTCCAAAGCTGAAAGTTCCCGTTTACACGGGGCGGTCCTACTAGCCGATAGAAATTACTCACCACTGAATCTGTCTATCGTGAATCTCGAAAATCGAGTTGAGACAAAAGCAGAAAATGTTGCGGTGTTGGTGGATAGGTGGAGACAAAAAACTTTACATGGAAAGCATATTTATGACATGACCAACGAGGTTGTAGATCAAGCAGCATCCAACGCTTGGCTCACCTATGGTATACTTTTCCCGGAAACGGAGGGATTCTTTATAGCTATCCAAGACCAGGTTATTGCTACCTTGAACTACTTAAAGTACATTATAAAAGACCCAACCACAGAAAACGATAAATGTAGAAAATGTCATAAATCATCTGAAACGATTCAACACATTACCGCGGGCTGCACAGCACTATCATCGACAGAATATCTCCACCGGCATAACTGCGTTGCCAAAATCATCCATCTCAACATCGCCAAACTCCACCAACTGACAGACAGTGACAAGCCATACTATCAGTATGACCCCGAAGCAGTATTGGAGAGTGAGCATTTCAAATTATATTGGGATAGAACAATACTCACTGACAGACATATTCCAGCAAATAGACCAGATATTGTCCTAGTTAATAAAGGTCTTAAAACAACGTTCTTGATCGATGTGGCCGTACCCAATACAAACAATCTGCAAGAAACCATACAGGGAAAGCTTACGAAATATGCGGACCTTGCACACGAAATTCGAGAACAATGGCAACAGGTCAAGGTCGTTATCGTTCCAGTGGTGATCTCGACTACAGGAATTGTCCCCAAGTCTCTTTCCACGAGTCTATCTGTCTTGGGACTGCCAGCCAAACTCAACTCCGAGATACAAAAGTCGGCAATATTAAGCACCTGCAGTATAGTCCGTAAGTTTTTAAACATATTATAGGTAATAGCAGTGGTAGCCATTTTGCAGAAATGCCGATGGTTTCCGAAAACCGCAGAACTGCGAGACAGCATAAGGAAAATAATAATAATAATAATAATAATAATAATAATAATAATAATAATAATAATAATGTTTATTTATTCTCTTTTCCCCTCTTCATGTACAATTTACTAAATTTACACTTCTATGATTAACATTCTTATATACAGAGTGGGGCACGAAAATCTTCCCACCCAGGTTTTCTCAGGTATTAGGTGATTAATTAAAAATCGCTCGAACACGTCAATTTTTGTTTTTTGGGAGACACATTTTATTGGTATTTTCACCCCCTACCTGTCAACCCTTAAGGGGGGGTAACAGGTATCCTCAAAATTTCAAATGGAAAGAGGGGTCGAGTGATACGTCATTTGATAGCTATTTTGATTAAGATTATATCCCCGAAGTTTTAAGTTGCTACTATTAACCCTGTCGAACTGGCGGCTCGTCAAATATAGGAAAAATCAATGGAAAAATGCTATGTGGTTTTGACCTGTTACCTACGCATAGGTGTGACAGGTAAAAACTATACAGTTTAGATTATCGAAAAAAAGTATTTATCCTAACTTTGACATGCCTCCATTTCGGCAAGGTAAATTGTAGCAACTTAAAACTTCGGGGATATAATCTTGATGAAAATAGCTACCAAATGACATATCACTCGACCCCTCTTTCCATTTGAAATTTTCGGGGTACCTGCTATCCCCGCTTAGGGGTTGACAGGTAGGGGGTGAAAATACCAATAAAATATGTCCCCCAAAAAACAAAAATTGACGTGTCTAAGCGATTTTTGATCAAACACCTAACACCTGAGAAAATCTGGGTGGAAAGTTTTTCGTGCCCCACCCTGTATGTACTAATACTAATAATGAAGAAAAAAATATGATTAAAATAAACAGTTCACTTATGAAGTGGTAAATCCACTTGTTGTGAAAGAAGGTCAAAATTGGGATATTTTTTATAATCGGGTGGTTTAGTCGAATTCGGGTTTGAAAAGTCACTTTTGGGGTTTAAAGACAATATTTGGATATTCATTCAGACATGTTTGGAAATATTTTTTCTTATAACTATATAAAGATTTATTTCCATAATTGGTTAAAAATATTTTCAATTTGTGTGTTTGATTTATAAATCCATTTGTTTAATAAAATTTTAAATTTGTTTAGTATTCTTATTTCTTTTACTTCGATAGGGATTAAATTATACAATTTTGGTGCTATAGCACTAATGCATTTTGTTCCAATCACTTTTTTGGACCTACTGGTTTTTGACTTTCGGTTTACAACACTTCTTGTGTTATGTGGGTGGTTTAAAAATTCAATGATTTCCTTTCTTTTAAAAATCCTTAACGCTATTTTTCGACAAAACAATTGTCTTACATTAAAAAGTTTACATTCTCTAAACAGTTTTTCAGTGGAATATCTTATATTTTTGTCGTATATTACCTTAATTATCCACTTCTGTATTGTTTTTAATTTCGCAATGTTGAAATTATTTACTCCTCCCCATCCACATATACCGTACGTCAAAAGAGATTGCAACTAAAGCATAATATAACGTTCTTAGATCTGATAGTTTAAGATACATTCTGAGACATTTAAACCTCGACACCAAGAATCTCAATTTGTTAGTTAGATTTTTTATTTGCAAATTCCATCGCAAGTTGTTATCAATTTCGATTCCCAAATACTTTACTGATTCAGTGGCTGTTATAGTTTGAGAGTCTGATATTTGTAAATCATTTATGTTCGGTGTACCAAGGCTGTATGAGGAGAATGAAAGAAAATGGGTTTTTTTGATATTAAGTGTTAGTTTATTGTGATCAAACCATTCTTGTAATTTTTTAAAGTCGTTTTCCGCAGTAAGTTTTGTTTCATCCCAAGAATTGGATTTTACGAATAAAAAAGTATCATCTGCAAAACTTCCTATTTTACCCTTTATATTCAATTCAAAAATATCGTTCATATATATGTATAATGAACAACAATGGACAGAGGACCGTGCCCTGAGGAACGCCATACTTAACAGTTCTCATAGAGCTTGTCGTTTTACTTATTTTCACTGCCTGGTTTCTGTCTTCTAAGTAACTTTTAAGTAATTTAATGGACGAGCCTCGTATTCCATGCCGTTCAAGCTTTTGTATGAGCTTCTTATGGCACACAGTATCGAATGCCTTTGCCAGATTCACGAAGATGCAAAGTGAAGCCTCTTTGTTATCTAGAGCTTTATAAATTTGTTTTGTTAGGTACACTATTGCATCCTCTGTAGATCTGCCAGTACGAAAACCAAATTGTTTCTCCAAGAGCCTTTGATACCTATCCAAAAATTTCACAATTCTACTCTTTAGTGCCATTTCAAATATTTTCGCAATGGACGATATCAGTGAGATGGGTCTATAATTTATTATATCTTGCGTGTCCCCTCCTTTAAACAATGGTTTTATAATACCAATCTTTAAGGCCTTTGGGAAATATCCAGTTTCAAAGCATTGATTTATTAAAAAGCTTATATGAGGTGCAATGATTTCAGATATTTCCTTAAGCGTTTCTAGTTTGATTGAATCATATCCCGGGGATTTTTTAGGTTTCAATTGTTTTATTAAATTTTGGACTTCGTCTGTAGTTGTTGGCGTTAAATAAAGAGTTTAGATTTTGTGATTGCTCAGGGGGTCGATTTGCGGGTGAAATAATTTTACTTGCATATTTGTTACCCAGTTCAGAGTAATGTGCATTAAAAATCTCTGCAATTTTTAGTTTATCAGTATGTGTGATATTATCTATTTTTATTTTGGTAATTTCTGTTTGTTTTTGTTTATTGTTGCCTGTTATATTATTTGTTAGCTTCCACAATTTCTGTGATGAGTTTGAAATATGCTGTACTTATTTTCCGTAGTATTCTTTTTTTGTTTTTCTAATTAAAGCTGTTAACTGGTTTTTGTATTTTTTGTAGTTGCGAAGCATGTCTGTGTATTGAGGATTTAATAGGCATTGAGTATACATTTTGTTTTTTGTCAGAACAGCATTGGCGTATCCAGGATTTTGGTTTAGGGGGGGCTGTGGCAACAAAAAGTGGTGATAAAAAAAGCGCCACAGGCGAAAAAAAATTTTGGAGCCACGCCCAATTTTGGTAAGGAATTTACCTGTAACATACCCAAACGTTACGCGTCTATTCTTTTTTGCGTGGCTACAATAGTAATTTTCTCGTGGAAATTGAAGCCCGAGGCGCATATTATTAAAAAAAAGTTGGCATTTTTCGGCCCGGCGGGCCGAAAAGTATCAAATTTCGCCCTTAAATCAGGGTGCAAATAGGTGCTTTGCGGCCCTGTCGTACATAAAGATAATTATTTGCATCGGGCCATAAGTTTGATATGTTTACTTGAACTTATTCGCTTTTTTTCTTCACCCTCTCCTGAGGCAGGAAGTGTGGCGGAAATTTGAGGTGATCAAGGGTGAGCCCTTGCTGCAGCCGCCACTGTAGTCATAGAAAAACCTTATTAGGTATACATTCAAATAAACTTTATTTCTATTGAGGAAAATTCAATAAAGTTCGTACATAAGCTGCACCATAAAAATATCAGGAATATTTACGAATAATAATGGCAAGTACAGTATGCAGAATAATTATGAAAAAAAAAATTGAATAATGGTTAAAAGTTATAATATACATATGAAATATTCTCTTGAAAAAAATAGTTTAGATATGCCTTGGGGGGGGCTGCAGCCCGGCAGCCCCCCCCTGGATACGCCTATGCAGAACAGACTTTACTAACCCTTTTGACATCCAAGCATTTTTTGGTGTATTTTGAACTCGAAGAGGAACAGCTCTAGTAGGTACTTGATTCTACTGTGAACTTTATTTTGTTACTAAGAGATTCTGTAGCATCATCTATATTGCGCGCCGTATAGACTAAACTCCAGAAACTTGGAGTTTGCATTTTTTGCCTAATTTTATTATAGTCAGTGTAAATTTTACGATTACAATCTTTATATTTGACTTGAGTTTTGGGTCTATCTGTTTCTATAAATGCCATAATTGGGTAATGAATGATTAGTTAGGTTATATTGAAATACTAAAGAGCCCACCTCTAGTTGTTGCTTGGTCGATTTAATAAATATGTGATCAAGACAGGATTTTTGTTCATTTCTAACCCGTGTTACTTTGTTTATATATGGCAAAAACCCGTTCGCATAGAGACAGGTTGAGATATTCTTCAGAAACGTTGGTCTGTTTTAAAATGTCAATATTAATATCTCCAATGAGAATTTGGCAGCTTGCATCAGTAAATGTTCTCAGATAAGTATCCAGACTCTCGATAAAATCTGTACAGTTAACTTCTTAAGACTTGTATAGTGCTGAAATAAAGATTTTTTTTCCACTTAAATTTAGGTTTATTTTAATAATCTTGATAAGACCTACATTGCTAATTTCACACTCGGGTCTTAAATTAGATCGAATGAAAACAACTGTGCCATCATTTCTGTTAATCTTACTAGCATTATAAACAAAATCGTAATTTGGAATGTTGAAATTTTTGGCTTCGTAGATTACAAATGTCTCAGTGAGGACTATAACATCAAATTCTTCACCTAGTGATGAAATGAAAAGTGGAAGTTCATCAAAATTTTTTGCTATGCTGCAGATATTAATATGAAAAATTTTTAGGCCTAGGGGAAATTTCTTTACTTCTGCTTTAAAATGACATATATCTGATACTTCATGTGCTTCATGGTCTAGAGGCATATAATTTTGTATGTATTCGTTCATTTATGTATCCAGAAAAATATTTAAAAAAATAATGCCTTCAACCTTAAGGGGCAATAATAATCAATAGTCACTACGATTTGTAAGCACTAAAATAGAAGGATTCTAAACTACTTATATAGTAAAAACCATGTATTATGTATTACTGACCTATTTTAATAACATGCATTCTACGAGGAAAACGCGAGGCACAAGCAAGATGGTACCTACTTGTCGGGCGGGAGGCTCTTGGCACACGAATAGCGTGATGATTGGAATACAAACCTAACCTAATTTACAGAGACGCCCTCTATCGGACGCGGTAAAAGTAATCGATATTCCGAATTTATTAAAAATAACTATAATAGGGAACTTGACGAAAAATTTAAACATGAAAATATTACTATAAATCATAAGAATATATTTTGCTAAAACATATATCACCGAAAAAAACAAATAAGGAATTAAAAATGCAGAAAAATTCAAATTATTTCCAGCGGGAAAAAACGCACTGGTACTGGTCGTGACGTCATCTAGTATGATCTATCAGTGTCTGTCAGCAACCATCCATCATACCGTGAGTTCGTCTTGAAACTCTGAGCGCTCGGAGCATTTTCCGTCTTTTTTCCTTATGATGAGAAGAACAGAGATAAAAGAACAAAACAGCAGCTCTGAACATTTACTCTAACTCTACATAATAAATACCCGTTAGCTGTGTTTATCCACGTTTTTCTCTAATGTTTTAAAATTTTATCATTATTAGAATTAGAATTGGTTTACTTAGCTTAAATTCAATGATTAGCTCAGCATTATATAAATAAAACGATATAGGTATCTACCTATTAATTATGACCGAAGAAGGAAATTCCAAAGGCCAATCCGACAATCAGTGATTTGTGATATAGGTACTTATGGTAGCAAAAGTAAGTGTGTGCGAATCTTTTTTCCATTATAACTTCAAAATTTACAACTCGCCGCAACACAAAACAACAACAAAACAAAATACTTATAACGGTGGAAAATGTGGAAATCAACCAAATTGAAAACAATGAAGTACAGGGTGTCCTTAGATAAACTGACACATTTTGCAGGTGAATATCTCGAAAACGGGAAAAGATAACTAGATGCGGTTTGTTCTGGGAGAATAAGGAATTTTTAAAGTTTTTTTTCACATTATTGCCGAATCCTAAAATTTGCTGAAATTTGGTTTCACAGACATGCGATTTTTTGAAATAAAATGACTGCCTTATTTTCAATGAAACACCCTGTATATTTTGTCATCGTCAGAAAGCCTGTTTTTTCTACTTTACCAAAATGTATAATTTTTTCAAATTATCTTGAACTTTCATCGTAAAAATTGCACTTTGTCGAAGAGAACACCATCGACTAACCAAAAAAAAAAAAAAATGATGATTAAGTTGTGTTTGATACTTTTATTAACTAATTAGCGCATAATTAATTAATAATACAATTATTAAACACAAATAAACTAATAATGCAAGTGCATATAAAACACAAATTAATTATAATTATTTTTTTGGCCAGTCGATGGTACACTCTTTAACAAAGTGCAATTTTTACGATCCAATTTCGAGATAATTGAAAAAAATTATACATTTTTGTAAAGTAGAAAAGTCACGCTTTCTGACGATGACAAAATATACCGGGTGTTTCATCAAGAATAAGGCAGTATGCAATTATTTCAAAAAATCGAATGTCTGTAAAACCAAATTTCAGGATTTGTCAATGCCATGAAAAAAAACTTTGAAAAATCCTTATTCTGCCAAAACAAACCGCATCCCGTTATCTTTTCTCGTTTTCGAGATATTTACCTGCAAAATGTGTCAGTTTATCTAAGGACACCCTGTATAACGTTTGGTGACAAGGTGAAGCAAAATCATACTACGTGACGCCATCTACACGGAAAAAAATGCAATTCTATATCCAATAATAGTAATATACTTAGATATAATTTTATATTTGATCCAGTAATAATTTACTTAGTAAAACAATACTTTATTATACATTGAAATATTTGCCTAATGTTATTTTGAAACTCTTTAAATATTCATCTCAATTATTTTTCATTCAAATCAAGAATAAAAAATATATTTTATCAAATATAGGTTTGTGCTTACATTAAATTGAAATATTTTCTCGTTGGAAATACTTATAGTTTGAAGAGAGTACCTATATTATTCTTAAATGAAATGCATGCTTATTTCAACCTGCCTTCTAGTCGCTTTTGTGCTTTGCTTTGCGTTGCGTTGCTTTCCCCCCATTCCATTGAACATGAAGTTGAAGTTTAGTTGAAGGGACGCCGAAGGACGCCACGCGACCCTACCTGTGTTTTTACAGTGTTTTTATCTATTTTAGTTCTATTCCAATATTTAAAGGTAAGTTTCACTTTTCCTACTCAATTTCCGGGAAAAAACAAGCAAAAAAATGATTAGGCATTGTTGGCGTGGGTGGCCATCATTTAGGTAAAAACTAAAACCACGCGTTATCTTTCATCATGTAGAAATACCTTATCAAGTCTATTTGCCTTTTGCCTTAAGAAAAGTTGTTGACAAAGTACCTATAAAACATTATTTTTAATTTTAGGAAATCAAATTGACTTGGACAATGGTTGAACATTAATGATGAACAAAGTAAAGAGCGAATTCCCAAAATGGAGGTTAAATTAAAATTGGCAAATAAAAATGAATCAGTACAAAAATGGCGTTAAAAGTAAAGAAAATGCAACATCTATAACGGATTTTCCCAACCTTCTAATAGTATGTGAATAATTGATAAATAAATGTATTTATGATTGTTATTGTACTTATTATAAATAACTTTTTTGTTATTATTTCAGCAGTTTATACCTTTATAGGGTGTCCCAGGGAAAACAGTCCACCCCGATTTATTAGATTTGGGATGAGAATCTGGGAAAACGCTCGAACACGTCGATGTTTGATTTGAGGAGGAACTATTTTCCAGTTTTTTTCATCCCCGTAGCTTCAAGCCCCTAGCTAGGGGGAGAACAACCCCCAAATTTTAATAGGGAATAGGGGTCGTGTCATACTTCTTTTTAAAGGTCTCATCGAGTTCTTTATGGCCCTAGAATTTCATCTCATTATTTTCATCCGTAACGAAATGACAGCTTGTCAAAATCTTGGAAATAGACTATAGTTTTAATAGGAGTAAAAGCGGTACTTACCTCCCTTAAAAAAAATACCTACAATTTACAATTCTCGTGTACACCTCATTAATAATATTAATAAAAAACTTCAATTTCAAGTATTTTTATTAAGGGAGGTAAGGATCGCTTTGACTCCCACTAAAACTAATAGTCTATTTCCAAGATTTTGACAAGCTGTCATTTCGTTACGGATGAAAATAATGAGATGAAATTCTAGGGCCATAAAGAACTCGATGAGACCTTTAAAAAGAGGTATGACACGACCCCTATTCCCTATTCAAATTTGGGGGGTTGTTCTCCCCCTAGCAAGGGGCTTGAAGCTACGGGGATGAAAAAAACTGAAAAATAGTTCCCCCTCAAATCAAACATCGACGTGTCCGAGCGTTTTCCCAGATTCTCATCCCAAATCTAATAAATTGGGGTGGACTGTTTTCCCTGGGACACCCTGTATATAAATTTTTAAAACAAGAATTTGAAGAATAAAATATACATCAGAGTAAACTATGTTTCAATATTAATATTAAGTACACAGGTAAGTAGTTAAAACAATAAGAGGTTATTTTTGAAGTAAGAATAAGAAATATTTGGAAAAAACTTGTAGTTTTTGTAATAACTATAAGTAATTTTTCGAATAAGAATAACAATACTTGATCATCAAATCTACCTTTTTCTTTAAACAATTACTAGGCTATTCTCGAATTCGACACTACCGTATCCTAAATAGGTATAAGTTGAACTTTATTTTCAATTCTTAAGAATAGGGCAATACTAGAATTAAATATAATGTTTTCTTGTGGAATAGTAAAACGAATATATTCTTGGACAAACGCTACTATTCTTTACTCTTTATAGTGGTGTTTTTTCCGTGTAGATTCGCGCGCATTTAAGGTCGTTTGAAATGCTTTTATAATACCCGCGAAACTTTAAACATTTTCACCAAGTTATTATTGAGTTTTAGCGAATAATATTTGAGGAATACTCTTTCAAGGCATAAATAAATGATTTAAAAAAAAAAAAATGTAAAGTTCCCTATTGCGTATTATAAGGGTGGGTTACTAAGCGCGCGGTGGTCCATATTTCCTATACTAACGGAGATCGAAGAAAAAATTAAATACAAAACTTGTCGATAAACGTGAGTATTACATTCCTAAATTTTTTTCCAGTATACAGGGTGGCCCACTAAAGAATGGTGACACAAAGTTATGTTTTTTTAAATGACTTTCCCTGTATATTATGCCATTTCTGGATTCTGCGGTAAATTCTAGACATATTTCATGTACAATGTATCTATCTTCAACTGTTTCAGAAATATTGACAGTTTTTTTGCATCTTTGACAGACTGTAGAACCTAAACGGTTGATTTACCAGCAAACCCGATTTCACATTTTTATCCTAGATTTTCATAAGCTATCATTTGACAACAACTTTGAATTAATCCATAATTAAAAATTAGGCTTAAGTTTTTAATCTCCAGTTAAATTCAAAGTTGGTGTCAAATGATAGCTCATGAAAATCTAGGACAAGAATGTGAAATCGGTTTTGTTGTAAAATCAAACGTTTAGGTTCTACAGTCTGTCAGAGATGTAAAAAAGTCAATTTTAAACTGTCAATATTTCTGAAACAGTTGAAGATAGGTATATGACATTGTACATGAAATATGTCTAGAATTTTCCGCAGAATCCAGAAATGTCATAATATACAGGGACCCAAATAGCATTTGGACGTCGGCCCCACGTCGCCGCACACAACCTGACGTTGGTTATTGACGTCGGATTAACCATTTGCCGACCCTTTCTTGCACTAATTTGAAACATTCAAATTTGAGTCGTGCCGACGTTGGTAACCAACTTTCGAAGTGCTGCATCATTCACCAAATGCAACGTTAATTTACGTTTAGTTATTTTAACGAAAAAATCTGAAATTTTGGTTCAATTTTAGTGATTTTATTTCCACCCCGGGAGCACCAATTTTCTACTTCCCTACCCTGATGCGACTTTTTTTGGAATCATGTGAGATACACGACAATAGAGAACTGGGTATAGTATAAAATAATAATGGCGTACGAATTTTTGTAGTGAAGGTAATTAATTAGAACTTGCTGGGCCCTTGTTGAGACCAAATATTGCTAACGCACGACACTTTACTGATACACATGACCATGGTAGGTCGAAAAATATGCATGCCCCACGTATATTGTCGAAATTTATCAAATTTAATTTTAAAAAAAAATAATAATAAAAAAGAAAAAAAGTATATGGTTCAAGAAATTTGATTTAAAATCGTACTTAAAACATTAGAGGAACAATATTTTCTTGAAAATTTCCTGTTTACTGTCAATTTCATATATAAATTGGAAAATAAAAATAAAATTTTCGTAATGGCTGACAAGATGCGTCATCGAAGTATCCTTAAAATATGGCGGAGTTAGTAGTTGAACTAATATTTACTTAATTTAATCAAAGGAAAAGAAATCACCACCTAAAATTATGGAGCACAACCTTAAAGTCGGAGATACCACCAATTTGGACCGCACTGAGACGTTAGGATCCGACCTCAGTTTTGGTTCCTTGAAAATTACTAAAGACGACAACAACATAACCTAATGTGTTTATTTATTTTGATTTGAATTTACTGTTGGAAACAGTTGAAATTATTTTATTGTATTTTATTTTTGGTGCTGTGCTGTGTGTGTAAATTTTTGAATGGATCATTAAGTGGCAAAGGTAATCCTACTCCGAGTAGGATTATCTTTGATAGTGAGCAAGTTTCCCAATCAAACTTTTTGCTGTTTTTCTATAGAAATTATCGGTGTGCCTATAGGCTTGTTTGGCCGGCATTGGCATTTTAAAACAAAACAAAATATTACCTACTATCACAACAAAATTGGAGATTAAATTGAAGAGTAAAGCTGGGTTTATACAGGAAATAAAATAACAAAATAAGAAATAAAATAAAATTAAAAGATGGCCTTAAAAGAACCCATGGTGGCGTTTATACACAAAAATAAAATAAGATAACAAATCGGCAAAAATAAAAAGTTGGTTAACTTTTAACTTCTTATTTTATTTTATGTGAAAATGCTATTTGCGCATGTCACGACGTCGATTAGATTAGACCGATGACAGTTCAGGCGCGTGGTGATTGGTTCAAAATAATTATAATTTTATTTTATATTTTTCTGTATAAATGCATTATTTCTTATTTTGCTTATTTATTATGTTATTTCTTATTTTATTTTATTTTATTTTCTGTATAAATCCAGCTTATAACTTCTAAAGGGTCTAAGTGCCAACTTGATAGTCTTTGAAATAATGTTTGAAAATGGTTCCAAGTCTCAGCCCCAATATACAATCAAAAAGGGTCTGGGTGGCAATAATACATGTATTTGGTTCTAATATTGATTTAAAGATGGTGCAGGATGTAAGTAAAAGCTTTATGAAAGGATGTAGTATTTTTCTCGTTTTTCTCAAAATCAAAATTTTGGCACTTTGACTTTAGAAATTATACTCTTCAATTAGGATTAATCGACTTCGTATTTTTGTCTTTTGTAAACGGCGATAAGGTTGTGATATTATGCTGTCTAACCGCCGACTCTTTTCGTAACCTTAATTGTATATCTACCAATGCCAACGTTACACCCAACAACAATTTAGTTAACAACTTTGGTTATATTTTTTTAGCTAGATTTAAAGTATACGAATAAAGACGTCTAACCGTGGTCGATATTGGTTGGATGCATTGCTAAAAGAACGTTTGTCAAAAGTTAACGTTTGCTCAACGTCGCGAGCTTGAACATAAAAAACTATACACTCGAAAACGTCTGACCTACGTTGACTACAGCTATCATAAATGTCTGAGGTTAATTTAACGTCGGCTGGAGGTCGGGTACTTACTTCTACTGAAAAGTTAATAAGTGAGCTAAATCTCTACCAATTTCAACGTCAGAATTAGTGAAGATCTAGTCGTAAGTCGAAAAAATGCTACTTGAGGAAAGTCATTTAAAAAAAAAACATAACTTTGTGTCACCACTCTTTATTGGGCCACCCTGTATACTGAAAAATAATTTAGGGATGTTTATCTACAAGTTTTATATTGAATTTTTTTTTCGATCTCCGTTAGTATAGGAGACATGGACCACCGCGCGCTTAGTAACTCACCGGTAATATACCGCGGAACCGGAAATTTTCATCCCGAAATTTAAGATTTATTTTGATTTACGCGTCTTTTGACACAATCAATTTTTTTGACCATTTTATGACTTCTGGTTTTAGGAGCCGACGAACGTTTTTGACGTCATTAATTCAATTTTTATTTGTTAAAAAACAAAAAGAGGAAGGCAAATGACGACGTAAGTACAAACCCTCGTGAAACAAACTGTACATAATTATTATAGTAATAATATCTTCTGTCCGCGTACAAGTACTGTCAAGGCAAACATGTTAGATATGTCAGGATGGCCGAGCGGTCTAAGGCGCCAGACTCAAGGTTTCCCTTGCCTGTTTCACAGGTTTCGAGCGTTCTGGTCCTCATTGAGGGCGTGGGTTCGAATCCCACTTCTGACAGAATTTTTTTTTGTTAAAGAAATTATTTTTTTCTACCAGAAATTATTTAAAAATCTATGAAAGTAGGTTTATCGTCAAGAGCCTTTTCATTTAGGATCTGATAAATTATTTGAAGTGCTTATACTTTAAATACTATTTATCAAAACAAAACGCCTTTTTATCTAATCTTGAGAATATCCACCCACAGAAATAGGTACTTAATCTTTGCCACTTAAATCTGGAGATTTGCACAACCGTCTGTCTAGGAAGTCAAGAACCGGTGAAACCCAAAATAATAAATCAATAAAAATGTCAAAAAATTTGAGAATTCTCTTTCTATTCCAGTAGTACCTTAATCATCATATTTGGAAAATATTATTTTCGAGTGTGGATTTGAGTTTCCCATTGGATTGGTACGACCATGAAACTCAAGCTCACCCGAACCTCAGATGCATCTCATTTTATAATATCATCCGATCTCGAAATGCTACTCTCGAGTTTTTAAATTCAGCTCTAAAGTAAAAATGATTTTACGACCGCATATCCTTTTAACAGCCCATCATCATCATGGCTCGACATTTCTCTCTGCCATTAAATTTATAACTCTGGCAGCTGACTAACCAAATATTTAAGCTCGTTTAATGTTTAGCAAATAGCAGCCCGCTTCAAAGTGTGTATCCCGAACCAAAATACACTGATTAACATTCCGGTTACACAAAAACAAAGTCTAAGGTCACTTTCAAGCGTGGCCGCGCTTGTTTAAAAATATACTTTGGTTACATTATACGTGTCTCGTGATAAGTCTTTTGCTATTTTTGGAACAATTTGTATGCAATCATTTTTATTGGTTACGGATTATCAACAATCGAGAATTTCACTGATGCGTGACATATTTCAGCTTTTATACATACCAATCCCTATCAGCAGAAAGCCAAATTAAATATTTTCTATTCTAGATTTACTTAGACTTAGATACTGTTTCTTTCACGAGGGTTTGTAGTTTTAACATCATTTGCCTTCCTTTTTCAACAAATAAAAGTTGACTGTACCAAATTTATGACGTCAAAAACGTTCGTCGGTTTTTAAAACAAGAGGCCATTCAGGCCCGAATTTATAGTCACTTCTTGAGTCTTCCTTGGAGGTCGTGAGTTTAGAATGGACACTTGCTACTATTTGACAAGTTAGTCATATCAATTTTTAACGTTGAAGGCGACTAGAAATTCGGCCCTCAATAAATTGTCAGAAAAATTGATTATCTCGAAAGAAGCGTAATATGTACAGGGTGGGCCAATTTGGACACTTCCTTATGGAAACACCCTTTATTTTTAGAAATAGAAAAAAATGAACCCTCCACTCTGAGGCTCAAATTTCATGAAATTTTGATTGGTGCAAACCGCTTTTTGATATCTTCAACCGTTTAGCCGCTAGAGGGCGATTCTCGATTTTGAGCAATATTGTGAACCCTTCATAACTTTTTTGTTTATGAAAATAATTGATTTCCGTAAAAACTTTCTGGAAGCACTTTTTAAAACAGAATTCAGGGACGTTCTCGGTTTTTTTCTATTTGGCGCCGATTTTGAGATATTGACCAAAGTCTGATTTTTTTCAATGGGACACTCTTTATATTAATAGCTCATTGCAAAGCTATGATTTTTCTGATTTTAATGATATAAAGTTCGATAGGAGTATCTCTAACCGTTTTCGAGAAAAAAAATAATTTCGGTTTTTCTCATAAGAAGCAATGTGTTAGAAAAGGACTTTATATCTGTAAGGAAAATGAAAAAGTTCTCTTTCGAATACATTGTTTCTTATGACAAAAACCAAAATAATTTTTTTTCTCGAAAACGGTTAGAGATAAACCTATCGAACTTTATATCATTAAAATCAGAAAAATCATAGTTCTTCAATGAGCTATTAATATAAAGGGTGTCCCATTGAAAAAAATCAGACTTTAGTCAATATCTCAAAATCGGCGCCAAATAGAAAAAAACTGAGAACGTCCCTGAATTCTGTTTTAAAAAGTGCTTCCAGAAAGTTTTTACGGAAATCAATTATTTTCATAAACAAAAAAGTTATGAAGGGTTCACAATATTGCTCAAAATCGAGAATCGCCCTCTAGCGGCTAAACGGTTGAAGATATCAAAAAGCGGTTTGCACCAATCAAAATTTCATGAAATTTGAGCCTCAGAGTGGGGGGTTAATTTTTTTCTATCTCTAAAAATAAAGGGTGTTTCCATAAGGAAGTGTCCAAATTGGCCCACCCTGTACAGTCGTGAGCACAAAAAGTGGGACACCTGTTTTTTCTTATTGCAAAACGGGCTCACCAGCTATACCTACGAAATGACAGGGATTGTCATATTTGACAAAAAATCGATTGTAGAGAAAATACTGATTTACGCAAAATAGCGAAAAATGACAAGACTTGTCAGTCGGGTGTCCCACTTTTTGTGCTCATGACTGTACCTAGTTATTTACAGTACAATTGCGTTTATGAACCTCATTACAACTCAAGTAGCATTTTTCCGACTTACGACTAGATTTTCATTAGTTTCGACGTTGTAATTGGTAGAAATTTAGCTCACTTATTAACTTTTCAGTCGAAGTAAATACCCGATGACCTCCAGCCGACGTTAAATTAACCTCAGACATTTATGATAACTGTAGTCAACGTAGATCAGACGTTTTCGAGTGTATAGTTTTTTATGGTAAAGCTCGCGACGTTGAGCAAACATTAAGTTTTGACGGGTGTTCTTCTAGCAATGCATCCAACCAATATCGACCACGGTTAGACGTCTTTATTCGTATACTTTAACCCTGCGTTGGTAAGGTGGAAAATTATATCAAATATATGGTAAGGTAGGGTATTTTCTTTTTAAAAAAACTTAGAAAATATGGATATTTTCGTAAAGTAATATGTTCTGATACTAAATAACTGAAAATGGTTCACAAAATATTTATAAATAAATAGTCAGGGACCATTGTTAAAACGGTTTTATCAAGTGAAAAAAAAATACAAACGAAGGTGACATTCCCAGGAAACAAAAATAAACCAAAACTCTCACTTGAAAACTCAAATTGCCCTGAAGTAGATAGTACAAATTATAAAT
Organism: Ceutorhynchus assimilis; assembly: GCA_917834065.1. Lineage (NCBI taxonomy): Eukaryota > Metazoa > Arthropoda > Insecta > Coleoptera > Curculionidae > Ceutorhynchus > Ceutorhynchus assimilis. Next base: position 26,444,139 of record OU892282.1, on the reverse strand, counting down.
AATATATAATGATGCACAGAATATTTCATGTTTTCTTGTCTATCCAAATGCCTTACATTCATCACAAATTTGGTTTTTTTACTACTAACCTGAGAAATAGACATTATTCAATCTATTTTTCTAAGAAAAAGTTGAATTTCTCTCCCTAGGTTAATAATGAAAATAATGAAAAAATACCTAGGTCAATAATGAAAATGACGTCATGACTCAAGGATCTTGTCATGTTTCTATTGGTTCAATTTCAATTTCATGCGTCAATTTGAAAAAAAATACAGGTTTCTGTAGGTACATAGGAAGTTATATAAGCTGTTGATAGAGGGCACCACTTTCAAGAGGGCGTTCACAAAAAATAATTAGAACACAGATTTTAAACAAATTTTTTTATTTTCTACTAGCAGTAGTAAAAAAAATTCTATATATTCCTCGGTAGAGAAAGTCATTATATACCTCAAGCATTATAAACCGAGGCGCGCAGCGCCTCGGTTTATAAAAGCTTTTGGTATATAATGACCAACTTCTCTACCTAGGTATATAATATACTATTTCATGTTTCATGCATATAAACCTCGTCCACAAAATACAAGTATAAAATGACTTTCTGTCTTTTCCCCTTGGACAATCGTGCTCTCTCTTGCTAAATCTTAGCCTTTTTAGAGATCTAATGGTGGTCTGAAATTTCGACGTCATTGAGATCCGCCAGTAGTGCCAGACCAATTCTGGGATGTCTGAACGATTCACTTGATATGACTACTAGCGCTATCGCCATCTACAAGAATAAGTGAAGTTATTTATTCCATCTTGATCAAGTGAAACAAAAACCATCTTCCTAAAAATAAATAAAGTGTAAGGTGGGGTATGACATACCCAAGAGCACTTTACCGGTCCTGTAGAAAGTACAACGCGACTGGAAGAGCCTCAAAATAAACGCACGTTACGGAGGAATGTTTTTTTGGAAGGTACTACAAAGATGGAGCGCGCAATATTACTACATTTGCAATTACAGGCGCGCAAATTCAGCTGGGGTATGTGGTACCCCACATTACCAATGCAGGGTTAAATCTAGCTAAAAAGTAAAAAAAAAATATAACCAAAGTCGTTAGCTAAATTAGGCTCTCCAAACCACGTGATTTTTCAATATGGCGAGCGTGGAAAATTTGACGTTTGTTTGTTTATCTTGAGTTTATTTGGAATATTTTCAAGCTTATTACAGTTAACTTTGTTATGATATACTTTTTGAGATGCAGAGTGAATATTTAAAGAGGAATGCTAGAAAATCGGGATGTGGGTGAACGGTTAATTTGAAAAAATGTCCAGTTGACATTTTAACCCACAGTTTTCACAAAGGACCCCGCAATATTTAAATAGAAATTGGTTACCCGTGATATTTGGATGAAATTTAAATATGTTATTGGGGATGCCGTAAGCAGCATTTTTTAGCATGGGCACAATCCTGTATATATGACAGGTGAGGCGTGGTTAGCTGTCAAATATTGGAATCTTATATCCAAAAGCATAGTAACTATGGCAGATTTTGATGAACAAAAAATCTATTTCTACTAAGTCGACCAAGTTGAGTCGAAAAATGTTAATCATTTTGACACCTGTCAAAACCCTGCCAAACGGCAGCACTCATCTTTTCCAGTTTTCAATATTTTATGATATCATTTGACATTTTTAACTTGTATGTTAATTCTGAATTCCAAAATTCAAAAAAAAAAATGACAGAACTGTCAAAACCTGTCATTTGTTTTAGTAGAAAAAAATACTCTAATCTGGTTCTTTCTCGGTTTAAGGTAGTTTATTGGTGATAAAACATTGAACAAAGTTCATGCACGTCACATTTTGACAGCTGTCAGAATCTGTCAATAGATTTCATTCAAAAAAGAATCAAATCTAGTTCTTTTCCAATTCAAGCTAGGCTTATTTATGATAACGCATGAAAAAACATTATACGCAGGTTTCAAATTTTGACAGAGATGTCAATTTTCATTTTAAAGTATGTAGTTTTAGTATAAGGGATTTTATTGCATTAAAGTCATTATAGTACTCAGTACTATAATGAAATAATTAAAGTACTCAAACATTTTGACACTTACAAATGAAATCCACAATGATGTAATTTTTTTCAAATTTTGAATTCAGAATTTACATACAAGTTAAAAATGTCAAATGATATCATAAAATATTGAAAACTGGAAAAGATGAGTGCTGCCGTTTGGCAGGGTTTTGACAGGTGTCAAAATGGTTGACATTTTTCGACTTAACTTAGTCGACTTAGTAGGAATAGATTTTTTGTTCATTAAAATCTGCCATACTTACTCTGCTTTTGGATATAAGATTCTAATATTTGACAGCTAACCACGCCTCATCTGTCATATATACAGGATTGTGCCCATGGTAAAAAATGTTGCTTACGGCATCCCCAATAACATATTTAAATTTCATCCAAATATCACGGGTAACCAATTTCCATATAAATATTGCGGGGTCCTTTCACATCAATGAGTAAATGAAGGCCTACAAAAGCTTAGATTCTAACAAGTATTTTGAGTCTGGCTTAATTTTAGATGCAGGAACAGTGGTAGTGAAAAATTTTCACGTTTTATTTGGAAAATTTTGGAACAGAGGGCAATGAAAAAAGCCTGACATCATCCTTGTTACCTTGTTGAAACTACTTCCACAATCAACTACAAGACATGTTTGTGGCATTTTTTAATAGAAGAAACACTAATGAAGTCAATAAAATAAAAAAATAAACAGAGTTCATTCACAAAACAACCACAAAATGCACTTTAAAAAGCTTCAAATTCCATACTCCCATATACGGGATAATGAACTTCCGCCCACAACGCACTTTTTGACAGGTCGTTGGAATGCCTAATTGTTGTTGGGTATAACGTTGGCATTGGTATACAATTTAAGGTTACGAAAAAAGTCGGTTAGACAACATAATATCTCAACCTTATCGCCGTTTAAAAAAGGCAAAAACACAAAGTCGATCAATAATTGAAGATTATAATTTCTAAAGTCTTGTCAAAATTTTGATTTGGAGACAAACGAGAAAAATATCTACTAAAAACATGCTTATATCTTATATAAAGCTTTTACTTACATCCTGCACCATCTTTAAATCAATATCAGAACCAAATGCATGTATTGTTATCACAGAGACCTTTTTGATTGTACTGGGGTTGAGACTAAGAATAATTTTCAAACATTATCTCAAAGATTATCAAGATGGCACATAGACCCTTTAGAAGTTATACTCTTCAATTATTAATCTCCAATTTTGTTGTGATAGCTAGTAGGTAATAGCTATTTACCTAACAAGTGCGGAAAATTCCGCACGCGGCTGCCGTTCACCGAACGACGCGTAGCGGAGTTCGGTGATGCAGTCGAGTGCGGAAAAATATTTTCCGCAAGTGTTAGGTACAATATTTTTCCTACAGGCGAAAAAATGTAAAATTTTTCTTTTTTTTTTGACATATCAGTGCGGTAAAATTTTTTCCGCACTGACAGCCGTGCGGAAAAACTTTTTCCGCACTGATATGTCAAAAAAAAAGTTTTACCGCACCGTGCAGGAAAACTTATTTTCCGCACGCATATCAGTGCGGAAAATCGATTTTTCCGCACGGCTGTAGGAAATAGTTATTTTCCTAACAAGTGCGCAAAGTGTTACTTTTCCGCACGCGAATACAGTTATACGAACGACGCGAAGCGGAGTTCGGATACGTGTTTGCGTGCGGAAAAGACACTTTGCGCACGTGTTAGGAACAAAATTTTTCCTACGAGCTTCATATCAGGTACGTAATAACAGAAATTTAAACAAAAAACGATAATTTGTTTAATTATTTTTAATTAACTTGAAGGGAACCTATGCATTTATCAAAAAATTACATAACAAAAAACAGAAAATCCTCGTCAGAGCTGTTCATCTTAAAGCGTTTAAATTTGATGAGAAAGTTTGTAGATTTTTGCATATAAATAGAGAACAAATCTGACAATGTGTCAAAGTTAATTTATAATTGGTGTTTGTATAGATGTTGGCTGATATAGAAATAGAGGAAAAATTTGTCATCATGTGTCAAAGTCGACAGGTGCACTTATTGTTGCTTGACAATTATAATTACTTTTCGGCACTCAGTGCGGATAAGGCCTGTATCCGCACTGAGTGCGGAAAAGTGTAACTTTGAGCCCGGAAATGCGTGCGGAAAAGTACTACTTTGCGCACGCTCGTAGGAAATAGTTATTTTCCTAACAAGTGCGGAAAGTGATACTTTCCCGCACGCGACTGCCGTTGACCCGAACGACGCGAAGCGGAGTTCGGGCAAGCAGTCGAGTGCGGGAAAGACACTTTCCGCATGAGTTAGAAACATTATTTTTTCTGCGAACGCGTTCAAGTATAAAAACAAAAACTAAGTAAATTCAAAGCGATATATTATTAAAGAAATTTAATTACAAAATTACTTATTTTCATATTTTTACCTTTACTTTCAAGAATGATTGAAAAAAATTACGTATTAAATCGATTTGATGTTACAATAAACAAAATTTCTAAGGTAAAAAAAACTACCCTGCCTCAAAGGAACCAAAAAGTCAAACAATGTCAAAAAAAATTATAAAATTTTTGAAATATTCACAAATTAGATAAATATGGATTAAAATAGAAAATAGGAATATTTAAAATAGTTTATGAGCGCATAAATTAGTATATCTAGCAAAAATGTATGCAGACAAAATGGATAAAATGTTTGACTAATTAACAAAACTGACACTTCTTCTGAACGCCTCTTCCTAATGTCACTTTCCCGCACTAGTGCGGGAAAAACAAAATCGCGCACTAGTGCGGGAAAGTGACATTTTCGGAACTAAGATGCGTGCGGGAAAGTGATAAAAAAATGCACACTCGTAGAAAAAATATTTTTTTGGTTTTGAAATGCCAGCCAAACAAGCGTATAGGCCCACCGATAATGTTTATAGAAAAAAAGCAAAATGTTTGATTGGGAAACTTGCTCACAATCAAAAACAATCCTACTCGAAGTAGGATTACCTTTGCCACAATGCATAATGATCCATCCAAAAATTAACACACACATCATAGCACCAAAAATAAAATAGAATAAAATAATTTCAACTGTTACCAACAGTAAATTCAAATCAAAATAAATAAACACATTAGGTTATGTTGTCGTGGTTTTCATTAACTTTCAAGGAACCAAAACTGAGGTCGGATCCCAACGTATGGTCAGTATGGTCCCAATTGCTTGTATCTCCGACGTTAAGGCTTTGCTTCGTAATTTTAGGTGGTGATTACTTTTCCTTTGGTTAAATTAAGTAAATATTAGTTCAACTTCCAACTCCGCCATATTTTAAGGCTACGTCGATGAAGCATCTTGTCAGCCATTACGAAAATTTTATTTTTATTTTACAATTAATGTATGAAATTGACAGTGAACATGAAATTTTCGGGGATAATACCACGAGAGCTTCAAAATTACCGATAATTTTTCACGATTGCGTGTTTTCTATAATTTCACGAGTCCGTAGGACGAGTGAAATTTGCAGAGAAAACACGCATGAGTAAAAAATTATCTGGTTCATTTTAAAGCTCAAGTGGTATTTAGAGGATTATTTCACGTATGAGAATGCAAAAAATATGGAAATAAATATGTATTAAACGATTTGAACGTCTTAACAATCAATACAAATAAATGTTTGCTATCAGGAACCGTTTGTTTGTATCAAAAATTAGCATGACAACCATGTATACAATAACATGGGAGAATTATCGCTGTAATTCTCTCTGGTTAAACAAATGGAAAAGAGAATTTTCGCTGCAATTCTGAAAATCGTCCTCAGTTATTTTTCTTTAATTTTGTCAATGAACTTTAATGTCAAAATGTCATGTCAAAAATCCTGACCAATAAAGAAACAATAATTCGACGTACGTTTTCGTAATCAGAGTAGTCTTTGATTGTTTTTTTTTTTTTTTTTGAAGACCCGATATCATTATTAAACGAAAGTCAACCTGCCAAATTTCCAAGGATAATGAGATGCCAATAATATCTGAAAGGCAAATATATGTTGCTTTCGGTGCGGACGTAGCTTTTATTCGTGTATTTTCAATAATTTGAAATTACCCTAAAATCAAATTTATTTACAGCACTTACATAGTTGCCCTTCAATAAGAAAATTAACTACCTACTAGCTGTGCTACTAGATTTACCGCAATACAAATGGAATTTTAATTGATTTACATTGTGATTTGTATGTTTACATAGTAATATTTCTGTAGGTGAAATAATCTACAATCCACAATACTTTATAGAACAGCAAAAGATAAGAGCGTTATTATGTATCTACAGGGTGTTGCAGTCTCAGTGAAAATAGTTCAACCCAAATAATTTTTAAAATTTTTTTTAGTAAAAATTCTAGGAAGATTTTGTTGTGCGACACATCTTCTGACAGTACTTTAATGAGAGTTGAATTTCACCCAAAATCACGGAACCATTCCGTTAAATATTTCAAATTGGAAGGGGGGTCAACTGATACCCGCAGTTTTAAAGATCTTTTTACCCTCAAAATAAAATTTACAAGCGTGAAACTAACGACGTTACTTATAAATAACGGAATATGTTATTTTATGAAAGATACCTACTTTTTGCTGCAGCAAAAAGTAGGTATCTGCGTGGCATTTCGAATTAAAAACGCTTGTGCCTCAGAATTAACATAAAATTAAATTTGATCTGCAAACTAACTATTTTTGTATGTATAACTAACTATTTTTGTATGTATATGCATGTATATCTTTCTTCTAGCGATTTTATCTTCTTACTTCTGCGAACATACTAGATTTTACGATTTTAGGTATCCGGGATTTTTATAACTCGGGAATATTTCTAAAACTATGAGTCGAAAATCAACTTTCGTCAAAACATCGTAATTATGCTGTACTTTAAAACATACACTCGACAACATCTGACCGATGTTGGAAACGATAACTTCAAGACAGCGACCATGTATGTCAAACGACAAGCCTTAAATTGGTATCAGCATTTAGTATTTGCGACTTTATTTGATTCTTACCTACCTTATTTATCAATATCGCAAATGGTGAAAATGTGGTCGGAAGTCGGCAAAATGTTTCATGGATCTGTTAGTACCGTGGTGAATGTGAAATTTATTGAATGTCAGAAATTTGAAATTCGACACTTGGCTCATTTTCAGAATTTATTCTCGTCGATTTTTACTGGTGAATCCACCGATGACGAAGCTATCTTTTGTCAGTAAATAGAACATGTGCGGTGTATCCATCAGTGAACGAAGAAAATGAAAACGTATGTGCCATTGCCATATACAGGGTGTTCATTTTAAAACTTACCACCCCTATGATCTCGGAGTTGGAAATTTTCGGAAAAATCCCTGAAACACGTCAACTATAATTTGAAGGGGGATGAGTTTTTATGCGAGAGCCACCTCAACTGTTTTAGAAATATTGACAGTTGAAAATTGACTTTTTTGCTACTTTGACAGGCTGTAAAACCTAAACGGTTAATTTTAGAGGAAAACCCTCGGGAAAACCGATCTTACATTCTTGTCTTAGATTTTTATAAACTATCATTTGACAGCAACTTTGAATTTAATCCATGATCAAAAATTTTGGTTAAAAATTTTATCTACGGTTAAATTTCCAAGTTTGTGTCAAATGATAGTTCATGAAAATCAAAGACAAGAATGTGAGATTCGTTTTCCTCCAAAATTAACCGTTTAGGTTTTACAGCCTGTTGAATTAGCAAAAAAGTAATTTTTCAACTGTCAATATTTCCAAAACAGTTGAACTAAGGGATTAAAATTTAGTACAAAAATGTAGCGAATTAAAAACCCTGATGATGTATCACTTGACCCCCCTTCCCATGCATTTAAGATTTTCTAGGGGGTGACTCTGGGGCTAGGGGGTTGAGAGAGGGGGAGGCGAATTTTGCATAAAAACACATCCCCCTTCAAATTATAGTTGAAGTGTTCCAGGGATTTTTCCGAAAATGTTCAACTCCGAGATAATAGGGATGGTAAGTTTTAAAATGAACGTAGCCTAGCCTAACTAGCTCTCCAAATATAAATTAATTGGATGCAACAGGTAGGTAATCAATTATTAATTATGGTTATTAAAAAAAAACCGCAAGTTTAAATTGGCTTCCAATACCAATTGCCAACTAAAAATACAAACAATTTAATTTTTTTAATCTCCGTTTGGTCGACCGGTCAGGCCAGGCCCGACGCTTTTTAACCTTATCACGGCCTCGTGGACGTGATATCCTTGAGCTAAGCGAAAACGGTTGCGGGTCGAAAAAATATTGTTGTTTTTTTGATAATAAATTGAATAAATTTGCAGTTCTGTTGTAAAGTAAAATTGCCGGTTTCATGGTTATCGGTGCTCGCCGTGGCGTATAGTGATGATTAAAAAACTTGGAACGGTTATTTTGTAACAGTAACCAGGTATTTGAACGAGTGGGTAAGGAGTCCGAACAGGGCACGGAGTAAAAGAAAAGATACTAATTACGCAATCGTTTTTGATAATATAATTTTATGTGGAATAATAATTGAGGTAGTGAATGTGGAATCAGGTGAAGATGTCATTAGAACACAAAAAATCAAAACAATAAAAGTGCACACAAAATCAATCTATAATCCATTGAGAAAATCAACCGCCAAAAAACAAAATGTTATGGTTTATCAACTTAACAAAAGACAAGCTTATTCTTAGATAAAAAAATTAGGCTATACTCATTTTGATAAAAAGATCGGAACTCAAACTCACTGACGACAATAATTTGCAAAGCTATAATTTAGCCTATAAGAGCTCCAAAGAGCAAAATTACAGCAATCTCAAATAATTGATAATACTGTCAGAAATAGATATTTAAAGAAAGCGTGTTCATCTAGATACTTATAGCTATGAATGCTCAACTCCGCTTTATAATCCAATCAAAATTTAAAATAATAAATGTAAAAATGGCAGCTAGTACCTAGGTACCAATTATTTAGTTTTAACTGGAACGTAACGTAACTGTTTCTGAAAAATACCAGTCTGTATCTAATCACTAATACACGTATCATCTTTGCCATATTATAACATTCGGATGCTAATTTAAAAAGATCGTTTTTGGCTTGGTTAATTATTGCCTGTGGCGGAGTCCACATTCACTTTTATCAGTATATTTTTTATTTCAATTAGGTAGATAGTAAGTGCAATATGCATGTACTCGATACTTGCAATATTATTCCATAACCATTACCAACAAGTGTCACGCCTATTTAAGCTTAGGTGGCCTAGGCATAAATTACATATTGCGGTTATAGTTACTATTGCGTATTTACCTATTTTTCCGTCATACTGTAGGTACTGTTGATGCATTATAATATGATAAGAATTCGAATTGAAAATTTATACTAAACGGCTGCCAAACCTAAATAACCTCAAGCAGGATGATTATTCAAGTTTTCTACTGCTCCTATTAGGAAAGTGTCGAAATTGTCATTTACTGTCAAAAAAAAATAATTTCTACTAAATATGTTCTAAAAAACGCATAATATGATTGCAACTTGCAAAAAGTACAGTATAATAAATTATGGAAAAATCTAGAACGAAACACGACCCATAATTGGAAATAATAAAACCGCCTCTCTCCTCCGTCAGCCTCAACCATTATTTTCACTAGTGTTCAGGTTTCAAGGGATTTCAATTAAGGTATTAAAGGAGTTAACAAGAAAACCATAGCAAAAGAATCAAAAACCACTGAACTGCAACTTACAATGCAAGATTAATACTGTCAGACGAAAAACGCGGAGAGATAAAAATAGACCTAGAAAATATAAAGTGCGACGGGGTCGGGAATAGTGACGTTAGAAAAGGGCGAAAGCTTCAGTTATAAACAAAGTTGCTACGTGATCATAAGCTATTATCCAAATAAACCTTAAAAATGAAAGAACTAGACTGATTAAGAAAAATACTCCCAAATCATGGACACACCCAAAGGAAATAAGTCATTTCCAAAAACATATCGAAAACTCCTTGAAAAACAAAGCAACAACTGGAAGTATAAAGGATTTAATTGAAACACAGTAGAATTAGAGCCCGAAAAAACCCCTTAACAAAAAAAAAGCGGCTGAGACCCAAACAAAAATAGAATAACGCAGCTCAAGGGGAAATTAAATGTATAAACCAACTAAAATTGAAACAAATTACCAAAGACATATCCAAGACACTAAGGAAATATAGATACGACAAAATAGTAAAAGCAATAAAACAAAATCCTGAGAGTATTAAGAAAACCACTAACAAATGGTAAAAAGAAATTTTCTAGCTTGGAGACATAAAAACACAACATCACATAGAGAAAAAATAATAAAGATCATAGAAAATTTTTACAAAGAACTGTACGTAAACAAAAATCCTTATCCCGACCTAACAACGACTAATCTTCACAAAATACAAAACGAAGAACGAATCAGAAAACATTTCACATTTCCGATATCAAGAAAGAGGAAATTCACTATGCCCTAAAAAAAATAAAAAAACTGCCCTGGCAATGTGGTGTCAGAAGCTAGAAAAATTGATGATCTCTATTAATAGAAACAATACAAAAGCTTTTCAACTTTTGTTCACACAAATAAGAAATCCCTTCCAAATGAAGCAATGAGATTACTATCCTCCTTCACAAAAAGGAAGACATAACGCAGCTTGACAGTTATAGACCCATAATCCTTTTGAATAATATATTATACTAGCGGCCCGCTCCGGCTTCGCACGGGTATAAAATATATAGCATGGAAGCGGAAGAAATGTAATTATTTACGACATCACATTGGAAACCTCAAAAATAACAGTATTTATCCACTATTTAATCGATGTTATTATACATATAAACCTTCCTCTTCAATCACTCTATCTATTAAAAAAAACCGCATCAAAATCTGTTGCGTAGTTTTAAAGATTTAAGCATACATAGGGACATAGGGACAGAGAAAGCGACTTTGTTTTAAGATAGTGATGATAAACTGTACATTCGCATGCTAATATCAAGACTAGAGGCTAAACTAGATTTTTATCAGATCTGTGGATTTCCAAATAGCCTTTGATAATGTTGAAATGAATGCAGCCCTAAGAACTTTGAAATATTGTAGGATAGGTACACTATCGTCTATCTGTTTACCCTGGAGTTATGCTTAACCCGGGGGTGACTTGCTATTCAGAAACCGGCTCAAAGACAGTTTATTAAAGGGTGTTCATTCGTACTTGTTCTACCTGCACGAAAAATCAGAAAGATCTGTTAGGAGCTGCTATTTATTAGCTTATATGAGACAAGTGAACGCCGATCTGCTGCTGAGATCTGCTTGAAGCACTACAAATTACAAATAAATCCCTATTGATATGTTCTGATTGTCGAAAGAACTTGTTAGATATTTGGTTGAATGTTTAGAACCTCATTCATACACGTCTGGCACAACGACCAACAGATTTAGATGTCTTAACTTAAGTAGGAAATGAATGTTATTTAGAAGGTTACTACTTATGAGTCTTGATTATGCGTTGAAATTTTTCTCAAGCGGTAGCTATCAACCGGATTAGCTGTAGCTTGCTTTTCACATACTTCAAAAGTTTCTTTTGTTTTTCACTGGCATTCGCACCCCTTTTCTTTTAGTTTTTGTCACTGCTTTCTTCCATAATTTACCACTAAGAAGATCTACACAAGGACAGCAAGAATGAGAAAATGGAGAAGCAGAAGCAGCTAGAAAATAATGAGGATTTGAGTACAGAAAGAAGTGGAAAACTGAAGAATAGGGGAAGGTTACTTATTTTATGTGACGAATATGGTCGCCATCTGGACAGATCCTTTGGGGTAAAATGCAATAAATTGGTATGTCAAACAATAATTAAGCCAGGCGCATCTTTTGAAATGGTTACAAAAGACATTGTTGAATTAGTAAAAGATTTTACCTCGGATGACTATGTTTTGATAATAGCTGGTTCTAATGATGTTGATAGATTGCAATTTCTATCTTTTAGAGATATGAATAGAAAACTTAAATACTGCACTCACACTAACGTTGTTTTAACTTCAATTCCTTACATGAATTATAGAAAAAATGGCCTTGATGAAAGGGTGCAAATGTTTAATAAAAAGCTTTATGAATATGCAGATCGATTGAACTTTTATAGTGAGGGAAAAACAATGTTTTGTGATCTCAATGATTGGAATGGTTTCAGAAAAAGTAAGGTGGAAATTGCAAATCTTATAAGCAACACCGTGTTTGATGTAAGTAAAAGGAATGCTAATCTTATTTATGTTAATACAGAAACTTTTGTTAATAATAGCGGAATTAACGAAAGTAGTCAAAATGCGATTACGGGGGCTGAGGTAAAAGATCAATTGTTAGTATCTACTGACAGTTTTTTAGATCAAGTTTTGATAGAAATTCCAGAAACATAAACAAGCGTGATAAGATTTCTATATTGTACCTTAACTCATCTAGTTTAACGGCTCACTTTGATGAGATTTATCAGCTAGCTTTAAGTAGATCACCAGTAGTTATAGCATTGTCTGAAACTTGCTTAACAGAAAAAATTCTGGATGGGGAGGTTCATATTGATGGTTATAGCTTGGAGAGAGTAGATAGTAATAGTAGAAGTACAGGTGGGGCGATTTTATACATAAGAGATGATGTTAAAATTTTAAAATCACAACAGACATTTAAACATAAAAACTATTGGTTGGTTTACACATACATCTTTTACAATAAGAAAAAATATCTTTTGGTATCTCTGTACAGATCTCCAAGTTCATCTAAACGGGATTTTGAGCTTTTTTTTCAAGCATGGTGCGAAGAAAATTTGATTGATGAAAATTGTGTCATTTTAGTTGTAGGCGACTTTAACATCGATTACAGAACGGATGAGTCAAAAGCTTTAAAAGAAATTCTTGTAGATATAGGTCTTAAAAATATTGTTTTTGCTACAACTCGCTCTGGTAGAGATAAAGACTCAATCATAGATTTGGTGCTAACGAACTCTGATAAGTTGTTTAAAGCTAATGTTATTATTACCCCAAAAATTACTGATCATTACATGATTGAAATATTACACAATGTGAGTCCTAAAGTGGCTAAGACTGTTGATACTAGAGGTGGCAATATTGATTTTTTGAGTATCAACCAAATGTTGCGCAATTGTGAGTTCAGGTACTATCATTCTGACATAAATCATAAGTTTAGCAGTTTTGTGTCAACTGTTCTGGAAATTTTAAATTTAGTTGCTCCAATAAAAACCGTAAAAATTTTTCCTAAATATAAAAAATGGTGGAACAATAGGGTTGAGATGGCGATGCGAGAACGTGATTTTAGTTATAGGACTTATAGTACGGGATACGAGGCCTATTTCATCAAATCATTTTACACCGTCTTGCATTGTTATCATCAGTTAGATAACATGATGCTGAAACGCACTTGCGCAGTGAAATATATGGGAGTGGGGAATTTAGCTGATAAAAATGTTTGAGAAAATGTCGTCATAATCCAGGAAAATATACAATTTCACACCGTCTTGCATTTACTTATCAAGTTAATTTGTACACAAACAAAATTAGAATACCCTATGCAAGACATTTTCCTGGGGGTTTTCGGGTTGTAATATTAGATAGAAATTGTCAATTTTTCAGAGGGGTGAAATATCATTTCACACCACTCAATTGTTGATTTAGATTAAAGCTTGAATGTAGAATAGCCATTGGATACTGATGCAAGACGTACTGTGAGGGGATAATGGGCTGCAAGACAGAGGTCAATGTGTTGTCTTATGAGGGAGGGAGAAATCATTTTACACCGTCTTGCACTGGTACTTATGGGAAAAATAGAACACATTGATAACATTTTTAAAAATACAAGACATTCTAAATGGGAAGAAAGGACTGCAAGACGATGATGAAGTTGACTAATTTTGACAAGGGTCAATCTATCAGGTACAAAGGTGAATACTACTTCAAATTACAAATTATGCACATTAATTTTAAATAGTTTTGCTCTTCACCACGTAGAATAATTCTATTTTGCGAAATTCTCCTAATAATATGTATATATGAATGTTTCTACGGACATCAAATAAAAAAAGATTGAAAATTGTTTTATTTTTGACGGCTTTTAATCATTTAGGTTCTCTTTGAGGTGGATATCCCATGACACATAACATGTTTTGTGCACATAACAGATTGTAAGCATTAAATTTGAAGAATTTCATTTTAAAGCAGCAAAAAAATGTGAAAATGACACAACAAATGATCTGTCTGAAATTGTAAACAAAAATTATAATTCCTGTATTCAACAGACTCCCCTGTTGAGCTGCTATGTCAACTGTCCTTTTTCATCTGTATGATTTAAAAAAGAATAAACATTGAACGGTTCAGTAAATAACTCAACAGTTCAGTGAAAAAATTAAAATGGATTTTTTAACTTTTTTCCCAGAAAAAACGTCTTGGACTGATGTAATACCATTTCTTAACATAGATTCTTTCGGCGGACATAAGCATGAAGTGGTGTAAAATAATTTTTCACTCCCTCATGAGACAACACATTGACATCCGTCTTGCAGCCCGTTATCCCTCTACAGGACGTCTTGTATCAGTATCCAGTGGCTATTCTACATTCAAGCTTTGATATAAATCAACAATGGAGTGGTGTAAAATGATATTTCACCCCTCTCAAAAATTGACAATTTCCATCTTATATTACAACCCCAAAACCCCCATGAAAATGTCTTGCATGTGTTAATCCAATTTTGTTTATGTACAAATTAACTCAATAAATAAATGCAAGACGGTGTATAATTAAATATTTTCCTCGTTTATGATGACATTTTCTGAAACATTTTTTTCAGCGAAATCCCCCACTCCTATCTATTTCCCTGCACAAGTACGTTTCAGTACCATGTTATCTAACTGATGATAACAATGCAAGACGGTGTAAAATGATTTGATGAAATAGGCCTCGTATCCCGTACTATTATAAAAATAATAAAACAGATGAAAACTTAAATGAATATAAGCAAAAAAGAAATTTTGCAGTTCAAGTGTTTAGAGAAGAGAAACGTAAGTTCTATGAAGAAAAAATATGTCAAAATAAAAATAATCCCACAGAAATGTGGAAAACTTTGGAAACTTAATTACCTTCAAAAAAAACAGTGGCTAAAATTGATGAGGTAGAAATAAATAATACCTTAATTAGTGATAAAGAGGAGTTACCTAATAAACTGAATATTTTTTTTGTTGATAGTATTAAAGATATACTTCGGGATATAGATAAGTCTGATCTTGGAGATTTTCCATTGGCTCACCATGACGATTTGGTTAATTTTTCAGATTTTAGTATGTTGGATTTTGAAGGGTTGAAAGATATTATTTTTGGAATGGCTAATAAATCAAGTCCAGATGATATTAACATCAATTTACTCAAAAATACTTTTGAGATTATAAAGAATCCACTTTTAAATTTAGTTAATTCTTCGCTAGAATTAGGTCAGGTTCCTGATATGTTAAAAGTTTCCACTATAATCCGGATCCCCAAAGTAATTAAATTAAAATCTGCCAATGAATTACGTCCAATAAATTTGCTTTGCACTATTGACAAAATTTTGGAAAAAATGGTGTATATGCAACTTGTTGAGTATATAGATCGGAATAAAATACTAAGTGATTTTCAATCAGGATTTCGACTAAAATTTAGTTGCGAAACTGCTGTGCAGGGTATCTTGGAAGACTGGAGGCAAAATATTGACAAAAACTTAGCAACTGGTGCCATTTTTCTTGACTTACGAAGGGCATTTGAAACTGTAAACAGGACAAGGTTGATATTAAAGCTAAAAAGCATTGGTATTAGTGGAGTAGTTTTAAAATGGTTTGTGAGCTACTTGAGTGACCGTAAACAAAGACTAAAAGTCAATGACATATTATCAGAAGATATATCTAATGATTTTGGCGTCCCTCAGGGGAGCGTGCTGAGGCCTTTGCTATTTATTATATATATTAATGACATAATTAAAAACGTAAAAAATTGTACCACATATCTTTTTGCTGACGATGCCTTATTCTATTATTCCACAAAAGATCTGGGCCAACTTGAAACATCACTTAATCAAATATTGGATGATGTGTATCAGTGGTGTAATGTTAATGATTTGAAGGTCAATATTTCTAAAACAAAGTACATGATTATTGCAAGGGAATCCATTTACAAACAGCTATTGGCTATGGACTGCAAATTATTGTTGGGCAGCGACACTATTGAAATGGTAACAAAAATTAAATACTTAGGAATTTGGATTGACCATAAACTAGATTTTAAAAGTCATGCATTAGAAATAATTAAAAAAATCGCTTTTAAAGTAAATTATTTATCTCGCTGCTCTCCATACTTGTCTACTTGGACTAAAAAAACTATATTTAATGTATTAATACTTCCACATTTCCATTATTGTTCTAGTATTTTGTTTCTCTTCAGACAAAATGAGCTCTCAAGATTGCAGAAATTGCAAAACAGAAGTATGAGGGTGATACTCAAAAAACCAAGGTTAACACCAATAAAGGATATGTTAAAAGAACTTCAATGGCTGCCAGTGCGGGAGCTTCTTCTGTTTAACACCCTAACATTCATTCATAAAATAAAAATTGGTCAAGCTCCGCAATATTTGTTAGGCAAAATTATGTATGCTTCTGAAGTGCATCAATATCATACGCGCCACAGAGAAAATTTTTATATCCCAAGGGTAGATCAGGAAAGGTCGCAAAACTCATTATATTTTAAGGGCTTGAGTAGGTATAATGATCTGCCAAATAATGTTAAGTCTATGAAAACAGTGAATTCTTTTAAAAAAGTTCTCAAAGATTATATGCTAAGTGATGTTAACTTATAAGTAAGTAGTATGTGTCACTTGTATTGTATCAGTGTACGTTTTTTTTTAAATAATTTTTTATCATTGTGTTATTGACTGTAGATTTTAAATTATTACATGAAAATTGTTTTTTAATTAAATTATAAATTAGCTTTAGTAGAATTTCAATTGATAACTGTAACTGTATAAATGTAAATTAGTCTTGACTAAATAAAGGATTTATATATATATACTATCGTAAACATCCACAATTCTTCAAAATTAATTCAAAAAGGCAATAACACGTCAAAAATTTGTCAAACATTCTAAAATTTCCGACGTTGCCAATTCAACCATACGTATGTTTACGAATTCGCAATATCTACGTTTATCCATTTACGCACACCGGTGGGTGGGTTTCTAGATACGTATACGTTTATTTTTGTTCGCAAATCTTCGAATAAGCAATTTAACGTATATTGTCAAAAATTGACCCCGGTGGTCAATTTTTGACCGTTCGCAAATATAGAAACGTATGTAGATTGTTCCTAAACCTGCGAACAGCCACAATTTCTGATTTTTGGCCGTTCGCAAAGTTTCGTATGCGTATATTTTCATTCGCTTTTCTGCGAGCGATATTCTAGTCGCCTTATTCGGTTTGCGTATTCGTTTTTCTTGTGTCAAGTGGGGATGTTAGGTTGTTCTTGTTTGTCAGTTTGTTTGATAGCGATTTTATTATTGGATTATTGTGTATCTACTATCTCTGTATCTGAGAGGGTGGTATATAAGGTATGCTACAGCACTTAGGCCACAATTATGCCCATTGTGCGCCTCCACAAGAGAAGAGGTCATCATAAGCTCGTCATCCAGCCTAGCGATGCGATGAGATCACCTTCTAGTGATAGGTACGATTGGCCTAATCTGGATCTGCGTATTGGCGAAAAAGCAGTGCAGTCACAGGTGCTCTATCGTCTCGTCTTCTTGATTACAAGGTGTATCTACGAAAATATGGAAAACTTGATGAATGTGCTGGCAATTCGTAATTTGGAAAACGCAGAGATACGAAATCGACGCAACCATCGACATAACCGCCGTGATCCATTCGTAGTGAACCAAAGGGCCTGTTTCTCAATAGCGAGTCACCTCCGGGTTGGTTTTAACTCCAGGTTAAACGTGTCCAGTTGCAATGTTTACCCTGGAGTTATGCTTAACCCGAGGGTGACTTGCTATTGAGGAACCGGCCCAAAGACAGTTTATTAAAGGGTGTTCATTTGTACTTGTTCTACCTGCTCGAAAAATTAGGAAGATCTGCTAGGAGCTGCTATTTATGAGCTTATATGAGAAAAGTGAACGCTGATCTGCTGCTGAGATCTGCTTGAAGCAGGAAAAGCAGTACGAATTACAAATAAACACCCTATTAATATGTTCTGATTGTCGAAAGAGCTTGTTAGATATTTGGTTGAATGTTTAGAACCTCATACACGTCTGGCACACCGACCAACAGATTTAGATGTCTTGACTAAAATAGGAAATGAATGTTATTTAGAAGGTTGTTTTGCTATAACGTACCTACTTATTTTGGCAATTATACTGCATACGGCCAGTCAGCATCAGTCCGGAGGCCATGGGTCTATGGGTTCCTTGTATACATCTTACCTTTGGGCGCCACCAAGTTAAATGTGACTTAACTAGGAAGATTACTTATTGATGTTATAACAAAACTTGTACAATTGGAGCGCTTAACAATAAAACAACTAATTAGGTACAATAATGTATCTCGCTTTCTTTATTAAAAAATAATAACAATAATAATAAGGCGCCAAAAAGTGTAGCCACCAAGTAATTAGGACTTAACTATTGCGCCAATAAGTAGCCACGAAGTTATCAAAAAGGTGTTTAGGATTAGGCTTGTACCTAATTTGTGAATATTTGAATAAATAAAAAAAATGTAAATAATGAATATATGAATTTAAAATAAACAGTTTTAACTGTTTATTAACACTTGTGGAAGATTTAAAAAAACGGTATGGGTTACATTCTACCAACAGGCAAATTAAACACAGAAAGGTGAAAGTTATTCTTTGGGCAACCTCAGGGTAAAATTCTAGAATTTTATTTAAGGGGCACTTACCGACGTAATTCGGTGTCAGATGATTTATATAGGATTTGCCTAAATAGTAAAGGTGCAACTTACATGTATACAACTGAAATGTATGTGAAAATCCAGAAGTTTCCAAAGTGAGATTATCTACAGGTTTGGTCTCACTATAGATAGGCGGTATGGCAAGTGAGTCATGAGTCCTATCCACGTTGTATCTGTTTAAAGTAGATCTCGATGTGGTTCTGTCAGAGTGGTACCAAGAGAGTTGCTGAAGAATGGCTACCAAAGCCCCAACTGAGAGCAATCCAGATGCAGTCTAGAATCTCTCTAAATACAGCCTAGCAACTGTCCAACTATAGCCTAAGACTGTCTAGCTACAGCCTAGCACTAGGATTGTCCAACTATAGCCTAAGAGTAGGAGTAGGATTGTCCAACTATAGCCTGAGACTAGGATTGTCCAACTATAGCCTAAGAGTAGGATTGTCCAACTATAGCCTAAGAGTAGGAGTCTCAAATTGAGGGATACTCTAGACCAAAGGTGAAGTCTTAAACTTCCAAATGCTGCTCGGAACAGTCCGAAACAGAATCCAAAAATGACCAAGGGACGACTCTAGACAATTATCAGCAAGAAATTAGTCTAAAACTTGAGCTCCCTGGCACAAAATTCCAAAAAGTCTCGCCCCAAAAATAATTAGGGCCGAGGCCCGAGACCGGACGACTACTCAGCGTGCGGTCGCAGATCAAAAAGGGCAAATTCTTCATTTAGATTTCGGAAGAAGACTTTCATCTGTCAAACTTCTAATTTTGACATTGAAGAAAATTATAGAAAAGGACGTGTTCAGTTTCACCCCAAAAGTACGAACTGAGAATCGGTTGTGTAAAAAATGACTGGTGAATGTTGAAAAGTGCCTATAGAACATATATCAAAAGGTAGAACAGGTCTAAAGAAAACGCCTAGACAAAACAGCTGTTCAATGACATGATGGAAATGAAAAGTCAAAGAGTAAACAACAATTATTATCATAACCTCAGATTATTGATTGGATTTGCAAACAGAGATAGTGATGGTACTAACTCCTTTTCCTAAGATTCTAATCAATAACAGCGGGCCCTGCCGTACTGAATCAAACCTTCCTAGATCAATTAACCAAACTTGCAAACCTGAACCAAAAAAAAACTTCTAATAGAAGGCAGCACTCAAGGTAACAAAATCTGGGCACAAAAAAGATAGTTGTTTATTCATTTATTTCATTGTAGCTCTATATGGAATCATATCCAGTATGGCAAAACAAGGTAGCTTATTAGCCAAGAAATTGAAAATGTTACATTGCAATGTTTGTTATACAGTTAGTTTAATGCGGTATTATTCATGGGTCTTGATTATGCGTTGAAATTTTTCGCAAGCGGTAGCTATCAACCCGATCAGCTGCAGCTTGCTTTTCACATACTTCAGAAGTTTCTTTTACTTTTCACTGGCATTCGCACCCCTTTTCTTTTAGTTTTTGTCATTGCTTTCTTCCATAATTTACCACTATCGTAAACGTCCACAATTCGTCAAAATTAATTCAAAAAGGCAATAGGCATTCCAGGTCACGTGACTTTTGACAGGTCCGCCATATTAGCTGAGGGGCAAACAAAGCCTATAGATCATTGTTTACAATGTTTTTTAAGTTTGTGCTTTGGAATTTTCGCGTTTTTTGATTTATTCAATAAATTTTAAGTTGTTTTTAGTTTTTGTGAATGAATGGAATGAATGAATGAATCTTTATTTACAGACATGCCACTTTACATTTCAATTCAACAATAGTAAACAAACAATTTATTAACAAAAATAATGCTTAAGAATCTAAATTGTTTAAAAAATAAAAAAGTTTGATACTAACAACCTTACAAATAAACTTTAGCAAAATAAATTTGTGGTAGAATGACTCCTCAAACGTTTTGACTGTTCTGATCGGTGCACAGATCTGGCATGTAGCTTAGCTTACTGGCTTGTTCATTCTGGGCTTCTATCAATTATCGTAGTATATCCTAAATTTGAACTGTGGACCCAATCCGGATTGTTTGGTATCCTTAAATTCTGCTGGACTACGTAAAAGGTATTAAAAGTTACCTTTATACTTGTGGAAACATAAACAACTTTTTTGATGTACCGAGATGAAGTGTTTTTGTATTTTAACAACAAGACGGTCATAAAACTTACTATTAACAAAATGTTTCGAACAAATTCGAGCATTTTTAACAACGTTACAAGCAAATCTCCCCTATTGAGGCATCTAATTCACATACTCCGTTGTTTTTTTGATAGCTCATTTATGCGATCCCCTCGATCTTTAAATGCTGCTGGAATCCTAAAAAACCTCACTTTATCCCTTTCAGCTCTATTGGAGCACCCAAAAACGCCACAAAACGAAGGCATCTTCACAAAATAATACTCCAAAAATTCTCGGTTTGCATTGAAAATAACATTAAATCAGGTTATGTTTGGCTTTTGTTTGCCCCTCAGCTAAAATGGCGGATCGGTTATGACGTCAACCTGGAATGCCTAATTCTAAAATTTCCGACGTTGCCAAATCAACCATACGTATGTTTACGAATTCGCAATAAATACGTTTATCCATTTACGCACAACGGTCAAAAATACGTTTATTTTTGTTCGCAAATCTTCGAATACGCAATTTAACGTATATTGTCAAAAATTGACCCGGTACATTTTCCAACTATGGCGTCATCAAATATGGCGGCCATGTTAACACAAATCAGCTCCCATTTATGTTAGTTAATACCTCAACGATTTGTAGGTATGAAATTTTCACTTTTCATCAACGACGGTACTACGGAAAGAGGAGTAATTACCACCCTTTATCCCCCTTACCACTTCCTTCCCCAAAACCGGGAAAAATAAATATCAACTTTGTTAATTTTTTTATTGTTATTGAATAATCGCAATAATGAGTGCGTAAACATGTTCAGACTATCTAAAAAGGGTTGAACCTATCCCCTTACTACCACACTTGCAGAAGAAGCAATAGGCCACTTTATTTTTCCTACAAATACAGCAGAATTCGGCATATTTTAGACAAATTCATGCCCCAACAAAATCAGTAGGGTATTTTTTTTCTGGCACCAATTCATTGTCTGTTACGGCAAAACCAAATTAACATGGGTCTAAGCAGTCTAAGGCAACAAACACATCATCAGTATAGTCTTGTTGAAGGTATGTGTAGAAAAAGGATCTTAACAAATGGCCCTTGACACTTCTGCTTGTAGGCGGCAAATCTTGAATATATTATTATTTGCATGATGATACATCCACAATCTAATAAGTTTATCCAAAGATTTACAAGACTACCCTTTCCGTAGTAACTGCACCAAGTATGTTTCTCCAGATATAAAGCTTTGTTCTATGTGAGCCCAATCAGATGATACACCAAAGTGTTCTAGATATGCCAGGGATGCACTATGAAGGGCTGCTTTTCTAGTTCCAAACTTACTCGTATAATCTGACTCAGATAGTGCGTGGATGGTTGGAAGCAAGGAGCATAATTTTTGGCCCATTTTTTGATGAATATCATGAACAGGTAAAAGTCGCTTAGAATCACCAACTCCAGTGCGCACCCAAAGTTCCTGAACACCAAGTTGATGAAGAGTAGCCCAATGAAACAAAGCTAACCATTATGTCAGTGTCAGCACTAACGAGAACGATTTTGGTAAATCTACACAAGGATGCATGTTTTGAACGAATTAGCATTCTAAAGTCTGCCTCCTCTACTGACAAGCAATTTAATTGTGGTTGGTTTGCTTTATTCCACTTTGCACAGATGTGTAGCTGAATGCTGATACCTCATCTTCTTCATCACCATGAAAGGCACTAAAGATGTGGTTGGCACAACTTGGTGTTCCAGTCTAAGATGCTATTAAGGTATTAGCAGGCAGAGCATTGCAGAGCATGGACTCGGCAGGGTGAAAAAAAAAATTCAGTTTGTTTTTTGATGATCCCCAAAAATTGCTGAGTTGGACAGGCAATGGAACATCTTCAGGGACTTTATTCTCGAAACCGAGGAATAGCGTTCTCTAGAGAACGATAGCTCTGTCATTGTCAGTGTTATGGAAATATGAATACAGACAACGTAGACGAACCTTCGTTCTCATGAGAATGTAGCTCCCCTGCTTGGAGAATAAAGTCCCAGATATATGGGCAATATCTATAACTATGCTTGTACCTTATCTCTGCACTCTCTCAGGCTTTTTTGGTGATAGTGTGTATGTATGAGGAAAAAGCAAAAACCGCCCCGCCAAAAGTTTTCTTTTCATTTGTCATAACTTTTCGTAAAGAATTCATTACATTCACTATGTCCTGATCAGATCATCATCAGATTTGAATAAGTTGTAGCTGCTAGTGCTCACATACGATGTTTCTAACATTCCACTAGAGTAGGCTATATACACTTATTTCCCTTTTCTATTCCAGGTCATTAGCTAGGATTCATTAGCGTCGTTCATTTCGTATAAAAATAAGCAATTTTCTTTAAGGTTCCAATATGTACAAGTAGGTAATCATTGTTTATTTTTAATCAAAGTTTCTACTTTAAATAAATTTAAACTATGCAAGCACCATCACAGACCAAAAGAACAAAGGATTGCCGCTAGGGCTTTTGATGGCAGAGAGCGCAAAAACCGGTTCGATCAAAAATAATGGTGGACTCCCCTGAGTTTATTTGTACTTGGGGTCCCGGGAATCAAATTGACTATAAATCATTGACTGTATAGTGACAGCACAATCTCTGTATTCAACTTGTGGATTATGTTTTGTCTTGTTATAATATGTTTATTTATGTTTTGGCCGTAACAGCATAAATAATTACATAATTATGTACTCACATAGGTATATATAATTAATTATATTATACATAGCTAGATATGAAATAATGCATCATGGAAATTAAAGTTTTTGAAACGCTGATAATTGTATCAAGATGCTTTTATATGCACTTATCCAATTAAAACACTAATTGAGCAAACAAACATTTCAAATTTCCATGAAAATGAATTAAATAGCTTTTATATCTAAGGGTGCGATTATGTTGGAGCTGCAATAAACGATAAAAGCAACGATACTAATGTAAATTATCATTAGTATCGTTGCTTTTATTGTTTATCATAGCTCCAACATAAACACGGCCTAACGGACTCTAGTCGTATACCGCACTGATCTCAAAAGCATAAGTGCTCCTAATATTATGATGGAATACAACATTTGTTATCAAGCAGTTTTTAACAGAATAATAACAGGTAGGCAGTAATAATAGAACTATCAAACTCGAACTTTGAAGGTCAATGAGAAAAGAATAAGTGAATCAAAACTAGAAGGACGATAGGATAAACGCTGAAAATTAGTTGGGAATTAATAGGGCAGAGAAGAAGTCTTTCTAAGCAATAGGAAACGAAATGTGTACAACAGAATAAAAATAAATCAATAAAATGATGAAACAAGTCTCAAAAAAGATATCTGTAAAGAAACCACAAAGCAATGATATAAAAAACGAGTCGTATAGAAAAGAATAAAAGCCTTATACGTTTAAAATCAAGACTCCGTATATGTTCCAACAAAATGATGCGCATAAGCAATGAAGATGGGATGCGGAACAGAACAAAATCGTTTCAACTATAGAAAGCTTTTTTCGAGCATGACATATAGTTATATACAGTTCAAAACAAGATCTCGACGTTAAGACACAAACCAATGAAATCAATGGCCAGAAAAAAATAGTAAATATCTATTCCAAATATATATTAGATCTTAGATCTAAGAGGTAATTCAATTACCCACGAATCTGTATATAAAACAAGATACACGAGCCAGGGATAGGATGGAATTACTGTTGAAATGGTTAAAGTGGAAAAATAAGCAATCTTGCAACCAACAGTGAAGAGACTATGTATTAACCTTTGTCTATCTTCAGAAAAATGAAATAGAATTTTGATATTTGGTCCCCAACTACATTTTTACTTAAAGACGTGATTAATGTCTTTACTTTCATCGTACCTATATCTGACCAGGCTCTGTGAAGTAGGCAGGCACACTTGAAGCCCAAAAGTTAGTTAATTTTAACATAATCATAAAGCGCTTCGTTAGTGCTTCGATGTGCTTCAATCTCCAAACTAGCAGCCATTGAATTTTCGGAGATATATCGGTTATTGAAATCGCCTGCTTACTTCACACCCAGCAGGAAGAAGAGAAGCACCAACGTCCAGTTACAGATAAATGGTTAGTGCTTCAATTCCCAAATTAGCAATCGTTAAGTTTTCAGAGATATTTGGGATTTTAGAAATTGCCTGCTCAAACCCACCAGGAACAAAGAAAGCACCAATTTGCAGTTACAGATAAATGGTTAGTGCTTCGTTAGTGCTTCGTTAGTGCTTCAATGTGCTTCAATCCCCAAATTAACAACCCTTGAACTTTCAGAGATATTCCGGTTTTTGGAAATCGCCTGCTTAGTTCACGCACCAACGTTAAGTTGTAGATAGATGGTTAGTGCCTCAGTGTGTTTCAATCCGCGAATTAGTAACCTTTATATTTTCAGAGATATTTCGGTCTTGAGAAATCGCTTGCTCACTTCACACTCAGCAAGAACAGGGGAAGCACCAATGTTCAGTTACCGATAAATGGTTAGTGCTTTGTTAGTACTTCATGATGCACCACCTCAGCTTTCAGAAACTTTTATACTTCAAGAGATATTTCAACTTTTCGCAATCGTCTGCTTATTTCATACAATTAAATAGGACAACAACGATAGCTTCTTTTTATTGACACCCTCATTGAAAATACCGAAATATTGAAATATACTGTACTGTACCTCATGATACATTTATCAAAGATATCGGCATTGACTCATTAGTCATTATTTGTGTACTATTAGTCTGCCGAGCAACTATTAGTTTACAATGAATATGTAAGCAGTCTAATTAATTCAATCATTGCATTAGATGCCACAGGGTCTACTTGTAAATAAAATTAAGCGACCCTACAACTTTAAATCGTCACATATTTTTTTATATGCAGGAGTTATTCATCTTGCAGCTAAGAGCAGCCATATACCAGTAGTTCAAATGCTTTTGTGTGAATGAAGGAGCAAAAATTCCAATTACTGTTGTTTGCGACAATTCAACAGCTTTGCTCGGGGCAACATGGCAAGTCTCTGATGGACTGACGCAAAGAACTAGTCTACGTCAACCACTGTAATGTCCAAGCTTCATCCAACAATTCCAAAATATTTTATAAGGATAGACTATACTCGTGTTTTTAAATCGATAACGACTTGGGATAGCCTTAAGGCCGCGTTAATGGCCGTCATGTTTAAACTTTGATTGGTTGATTTTTCGAAACTTGTTTTAAGGTCTTTAAAAAAACGGCACATCAGAATTGGCTCAAATTTGGCATAAACATTATTTGATCGATTATCTACAATTCCTTATTTTGGTTTTTCGATATTCAGCCTTTTTTTTTTAATTCAAAAATCATGTTCGCAACCACCAAAACAATTAAATGTGTTGGTGGTTGCATATTTGCATGTTATCAAGCAATTTCATGTAGATGGCGCCACGGCAAAAAAGCTACATTGGGAGCATCATTATTGTATATTTGTCTTCCTCTGTCACTAAGTGTTTCACCGACAAACAGATTTTGTTTTGGACAAATAATAAAATATTGAACCCTATGTGTAGAGTGACGCAGTCGTCATTTTCAAAAACTAAATTTAAACATGGCGGCCATTAACGCGGCCTTAAAAAGTAACCTAAACGATATAAAGAGTTTTTTCCGCAAACGTCAAAAAATTACGACTTTTTTAACTCAATTCTTAATGTTGAAGTTTGACTTCACAGACGTCATTTTTTGGTTACTTTTTTTCTTCGCGCGTTCCGTGAGCGTACAAAAAAGTACTTTTTGTGCAACCATCCGCAAAATGAGCTTTCGCGGCCGCCACACAGTCCGCGAAATTCAATTTCGCGGCCGTTGCCCTTGGTGACGGCCGCGAAACTAGATATCAAAACTTGACACTTTGACAACAACAATAAGTAAATTTTATTTCCAAATTCTTCAGAACAACATAAATTATTTAGGATAAATATTAACACTTACATGACAGTTTGCATTATTACTAATATTTACTCCTGAAGCTGAAGCAACTAATAATCCAGTGTTTTTGAATTGAACTCTCAAAACTTCCCATTTCTGCATTAAATTAGCCACATTTCAGACACAATTATGACGTTTTGTTTGTCACACACCAATTTTTTGAACTCGCAGTAACAATTTTCATATTGCCGCTGAGTTTTCCAGGTATTAACTCAGCAATAGCTGATTGAACCATATTTTTTAGCTCTGGAGGAGTGCAAGAGAGTGAAACATCTGTATCGCTGTCGGATATTTTCACGATTTTTTGAGAACCGTCAAAATTTTTTGTGTATTTGTTTACTTGCAAATTATGTCATTCATGACACTCATAGAAACGCTGTGCCACCATAGCCACCAGGTTATACATCAAACTGGTAATTAGTTCCACATGTTTATTGAAAGGAGTACATTTTTTCTGTATTTCCACATAATTTTCATGGTTGCACAAAAAATAGTGTGTATACCATGACCGCGAAACTTTTTAGCGTCCTCGAGATTATCTTGCCTCGGCCGCAAGCGGCCTCGGCGATAACTTTTCTCTACGTACGCTAAAAGGCACTTCGCGGCCTTGGTATACAAATAACTATTTTACTCCAAACGTCAAAAAAACATCACTTTGTCAACACCTGTCAAGATGGTAGAAATTCAGTTTCTATGTTGCTAGGCAAATCCAGGAGGTTAACACCTGTCGAGGTGGTAGAAATTTAATTTCTATGGTGCTTGGCAACTCCAGCGGCAGCAAAAGTACTTTTGGTGCCGCTGGAACGGCAGTAAAAGTACTTTTAGTGCCGCTCGTACTTTTACTGCCGCTCAACCATCCAGTTACCCCCGAGCTTACCACATTCGTTTGGAGAAAAAATAGCGTGTTGCATACGGAGTAGAAGCACTTTTTTGTGCTTTAGCAGTATTGCAAGCCTCACTAAAGCTTCTACTCCTAATACAACAATATACTATTTTGTACGCTCACGGCCGGACAAAAAAGTGACGTCACAGAAATTTCCTAGATTCTATTGCTTTGAACACCGTTTGCGGAAAAAGTCGTATGTTTTATTCGGAGAAAAACACTTTTTGTGGCTCGGGTAAAATTGTCGGCCTCCCTCTACGTTCGGCTGTCAAACATTTAGTCTCGCCACAAAAAGTATCATCACTTTTACTCCTAATAAAACAATATACTATTTTTACACACGTGAAAAGTGAGTGTAGCGGAGGATGTCAGGATACTGAAAAAAAAAGGGGGTTCCCCGGAATATCTCTGAAAATTCAAGGGTTGCTAACACTAACGAAGCACTAAACGATTACGTAAAATTTAACTTTTGTGCTTCATGTGTGCCTGCCTACTTCACAGAGCCTTCTGATGACTATCTCCTTACCATGCTTGTTCGTGACGAGCTATAGCAAGAGCAGTGAACAACTCTCGAATTAAGTTTTTGGCTTATTCAAAACCACATAATAATGAAAGTACAGCTGGAAGAAGAGACCAATCTCATTCCAGTCAACAGAGCACAAAGAGATTTGATATTACAGAAACTTTTCACACTGTCAATAGTGTCATGTTACCAGTTTTTAACTGTCAAATCTATGAATGTAATTGTTTGAAAATTGCGAAGTGAAAACTATCCGATCTGAAAATGAAAATACGCTCCAACAAAAAATAGGAATTGATACTTACGTAATTCAGAAATAAGGTGAACATTTCGCATCAAAGTTCGCGTGATGTATTTTGGTCTGAATAGGGCATTGTCGTGAACAGCAATTTTGAATCCAATTAAGAAATTTGAGCAACTGGCGGTAAAGTTACTACAGATTTGTAAAATCTGGAACCCCGAAAACCCTATAGTATTGTTGAGAAACCTCTTTATCGAAATACAGCATAAGTGTACAGCAGTGTTGTACGGAACTTCTTTCAAAGAATTTAACCAAAGCCGGCGGCCATTTGATAGATGTGTTCCCCAATGGGGAATGGGGTAGTATACTATGTATAAAAATCAGTAAAAAACTGCTCGACATTATTCTATAGGCCAAATGGTGATGGTATAGTGGGATACTAAATTATTTTACAGCATAGTGTCCATAGAATTAGTTAGAGAAAAACAAACTGTAATTTGAATGTAGCGCCACAGCGGCGACCAATAGTATTCAAGCCGCTGACCATCTGGCAACTCTGCCCGAAATAACAGCTGACTTTGCATCAGCTGATTTCTGTCACGTGACTCTTTGATGTCATTGTTGGAAACACCACATATCCACCACATTTTACATAAAAGAACGCTTTGGTGAACCAAAATAGGGTTGCCAGGCGTCACGCATTAGGCGTGATTGTCACGATTTTTTAATGGTTGTCACACATCACGCCTGAGTATGCGCGTGACACGCTTTTTCATAACTTCATGTAAATGCTTTCATTGCTTAGTAAATAAATTATTTATTAGGTAAAAATAGACTTGCCTCAGACCTTAATATACAGGGTGTTTAGTACATCGATAGGAATATTTCAATGAGTGATAGTTGGGGTTATTTGGGAGCTGTTTGACCATATTCAGCCTAATGAAAAGTTGTTTGCCGTTTTTTGAGATATCGCCATTTTTAGATATTTTGAATCCATGTATTTCAACACATAACTTGGGCTACATATTTTTTGTATCAATCATTCGGTTTTTCTTACCGTATTTTTCGAGAGAGTGCATATTGGGAATATTGGAAAAAAAATTGAGGAAGGGTAAAGTGTTTACTACTAAAAAAAACAATATGTTTTATAGGAACAATTCAAAAATATCTAAAAATGCTGATATCTCAAAAATTACGAAACTTTGCATAAGGGTAAATGTGGTCAAACAGCTCCCAAATGACCTCAACTATCACTCATTGAAATATTCCTATCGATGTACCAAACACCCTGAATTCATTATTCCCATTTACGGAAATGAAAGAATTACCCCCACTGAAGGTGACCAAATTCCTTGTGCGTGGAATAGAACTAGGTAATAAAAAAATTTAAATAATTCCTCCCCCCCCCCCCCCCCCCCCCGTCGTTGCCATGCTTTTCCCTCTCGTAAATCTGGCAACCCTAAATCAAAATCGAAAATATCTATATAAATGTCAGAAAAATTGAAATGGATAATGCGAGCAAAGCTGCCATTGGGCCAAGAATATTAATTGCAAAGCGAAATAGAAGACTCCTCAGAGGATTTCACTTCCTTTTGCAGCCAGTTTTTTACTGAATATGACAAATCATTGTAGATAAAAGTTACGTAATCAGCTTCCTGGTTCTCCATTTCTCATCTTATAGCTTCTAAAAAATTAGCTAAAAAACAAATCAAAGACTACGCGGGTCACACAACAAGCAGTAGTTGATTTTCAAGGTCATATGGACTACCAAAGCAAAACCACCAGAGTAATCACAGAAAATTTCTGTTGGAGCTTGGTTGCGTCAGGTTTCCACCGGATGAAATTTACCATAAATTCACCAGTAAAATAAGAACGCGATGTGGTCGGCATGGCATCATGTTTTTCATCATATTTCCACCATTAATAAAAGAACGCTTTGGTGGCATGGCATCATGTTTTTCACCTGAATGTCTGTGGAAAAAAGAACGCGCCCTAACTTGTTTAGGCTGTTTGATGTAGGCCATGAGTAAATTTGAAGTTTCGTTCTTGACGGTCAATGTCAGTGCAAATTGTGCGTTCTCAAAACCGTAATGTGTTGCCAGATTGGAAAAACTAACTACGTCACGAACTTTTATTTTCACGTAGGTCCAGGCTATTGCGGTTTTTACAAAGCAACTGATTACACGAAATAGTAGGATACGTCGATTATATCACTACGTAGTAGTTAAAAATCACTTGTATACTACCCCATTGATCAGATTGTTTCTACTTCATCACTGACAGCAGCCAAACAGCGGATTTTTTTAATTTGGTCTGCTCACAAAAAAACAAAGTCTGTATAGGTACTATGGTATTTTCAATACCCATTTAGAATAACCCCAATCTTGTTTATCAATCACGAATCAGATGACACAAAAAATTAGCAACAAAAACGAACGTCGATTGCTAATACGTCAATTTCATGTAAAGCCTGTTTTTTTTAAAGATAAAAGTCAAAATGACATTATGTTGGCAATACAATGTAAAATTGTCAATGCTTTCAAATTTTTTATGTAGAAAAGGCTTGTGTTGCCAACATAGTTACTAAATTTTTGACTTGGGGAATTATCTTTAAAAAAAAACAGACTTTACAAAAATAGGAAATTCCTAACCTAATTTTATTTGTGTGTTCAAGAAACGACATACGTTAATTCATTAGAACGACTGGTACTTCCAAATAGTTATTAAAAATACAATACCTAAGCGGTACCAAGATCGGAAGAAATTAAGTAACGATTCAACCTTAACGGAGGGTTAATCCGTTTAGGTTAAATCGTTCAGGAAATGAAGTAGGAGGCAGGGAGTTCCAGATGTGGGCAGTACGCCACCAAAAAGAAGCCCTATATTTAGAGGTCTTCGGGGTAGCCAAATTTACCATATTCGGATAGGATGCCTGAGAGGTTTTGATTATCGATCATTTTCATTGTTCTTTTTTGTACCTCTAATAAAGCCAACGAATGCTTGAAAGCATCGCTCCAGGTGTGCGAACAGTATTCCATACAGGTCTGCCTTATAAAGGAGAAGAAGTTGTTCAGAAGTGAAGAAGTTTTTTGCACGAAACAGAAAACCTAATTTTTGCGAAGACAAGTTGGTCGGTGCGGTCACCCCAAGAAGAGATACTGAGGAATTGATAGAAAGGTTTTGTTCCGACATCCTTAAAAATGGGTTATCATCGGCGAAAAATTTATTATTTGAGAATATTGTTGCTTTGAATTTTGAAAGATTGAATTTGACTAGGTTGTGAATCTGTTCTCGGACGAGGTGTGTGGAAGTGACTGCAGTGAGCGGTTTGTCAGAAGAGAAAGATGCCATCAAGCTTACTATCGTCCGCAAAGCTGAATATGGGGTTTTTTGTCACATTCAACAAATCAGTCATAAAAATGAGAAACAGTGTTGGGGACAGAATCGAGCCTTTGGGAGCGCCAGCATTTAGGCAGTGTATCAGAAGACACACCATCGGCCACAAGATACAGTGACCTGCCTTCCAAAAAGCTCCCCAGCCAATGGCGAAACTCGTTCGGAATACCATACAATGGAAATTTGCCGAGGAGACCTTTCCTGATGACCACACCTGATGAAAAACTTTGGAATATTTTAGAACGAAACCCGTATTGTTTGTCAGAGATGAGCTTATTGGCTTTGAGGTATTTTGACCAGTTTCAGATTGATTGCCTTTTTCATTACTTTCGAAAGAACAAATATAAGGGAGATGGGGCGATAATTTCTAGGAAGAGTTTTCTTGTCCTTTTTCGAGATGGGCTGCACTATGGTACATTTCCATAGACGGGAAGACGCCTCGACTGTAACAGAGTTAAAACAGTTTGCAGAGAACTGAAGCAAATTCTTGTGCGCAAGTTTTGAGGACAATTAGTAGAATGCTGTCGGGACCACCAGATTTCCCAGTGTCAAGTTGCAGAAGAATTTTCCTAGTAGTTTTAGTTCTGAATACAACGTTGTCCAAGTAAGAACCAGTTTGTGGCAGTACCTGAGTGGTGCTTTGCCATTCTCCTCCATCGTGGAATTAGATGCAAATTGTTGGGCAAAAAGATCTGCTTTTTCCTTTGACGATACTAAAATGCCAATGGAATTATTGTCCTTAATTAGAGGTGGAAACGAAGAAGATGAAACCGATTGGAGTAAGAGCTGGTGCCCAATGTTTGGCAACGCACGACCTGGGGATTTTCTCGGAAATTTTTACTGAGGGATTGTGTGCGGCTATACGACCAAAAAAGAGCATCTTACTCGACTATTGTGAAGAATATCGAACATCGCGTAGTTTTTCTTGCAGGAGAAAATTCACAATGTAGTAATTTTGAAGTTAGGTAAACAATTGGACTTTTTTTAAAATATAGGTGCGACAATAAATTGAAATCGAAATATTTTACAATTCTAGCGACTAACGAATACTGACGACTTTAGCTAATATACTTAATTCGTCTTTCACTGAAAATTATGAAGCTGATGTGAAGTAAATTACCAGTAAATTGATCCTATACCCTACTTTTAACCAGGATTGTTTAAAATATACATTTCTAATAGTGAAAAAGCGTATGAAAATCTCGTGTGCAAAATGCTATTTTTAAAATACTATATGTATTGATGCGAATAGTGCTGCTTCCCGGCACAGAAACAGTAAAAGTATTTCATAGTTAATATTTCTATTGCAGTCAATCAAAAAGTGCCAGATTACAGCATAATCATACGAAAAGTGCTTAGTTTCAAGTAGGTACCTTCCAATATGTAATTTCATCTCAAAAAGTATAGAAAATCCATAAAAAAAAAGATCCAGATAATCACGACAAACATATTTAAAAAACTTCTTACGACCATAAGACAAACAAAACTTATTAATTTTCTGAGTGATGCGTGTTAATCAAAATTAGTAAAAAACCTCACCTCTATAAAATTTTTATAATAAGACGTTAAATAATATGTGAAAAGCGTGGGCCGGACACAAGCAATACATAGTTATTTACCGCATTGTTTAAGTTTATCGCCGATTTCAAATTGTAATCAACCTCTGATATATTATACATTCAAAGTGCCCAAGGTTGGCATACGGCAACGGAAAAAATTGTAATCGATAAATTAGACATATGATGCCGATAACAAACAATAGGCTATAAATTTGAACATTTATTAGGTATTTAAAAATATAAGTCTTGATCATTTTAATAATAAATCTCAAATAAGTATTCTGACCATAATATTTTGCTAACATTTACGCATTAGTATAATAATCACTAATCATCAGTTTATTCAACAAATTACCATCCATTTTAATGTTTCCCTCTTTACCTGAGTGTTGGTGGTCTAACCTGCCTAATCTCAAAATGGAGAGCTTTTAATACCCCTACAATAAAAACAAACATTAACCCCTTTAACGATTTTCTACCATTTACGGTCTTCTTCAGATTTACGACTGCAATAAAAATTAGAGTCCCACCTGAAATGAAAATTGCAAGGTTCAATAACAAAATGGCAGATAAAAAGGAAATAAAAATGTTTTTCTTAAAGTAGATAAGTTAGGAAAAGGAAAGAGGTATATTTTTTATCAGACAATTTGAAATAGTATATTATTAAATCCTCATTAATGCGTGGTAACCATAGGGTATTACCGAAAGCACCATTTAAAATTATCCAAATTACGACAACAATTGCTATGGCTCTCTGTTCCAACCGACATGAGAACCGTTCCAGAACCAGTAATTTCCAGTTGCCCACCTATTTTTCAATAAGTTGAACGTTTATCCTACTTGACAAATGAATTGATCGACCGGAAATTACCATTCTAGAAAATGAGTAGGTAGGCATATGCAAAATTTGAAAAAGCTCTCAGTTTTTTTCTCTATGAAATGGATCGGAAAATGCTTGATGGCAGGGTGATTTTGGAGCTAAAGTTTAGCAGCTGTATGCAACATCCTCTTTTAACTTAAAAGCGCTTTTTAAAGCTGGTACCTTTAAAAATTTGTATGGATAATACACATTTTTAAAAGTGACCAGTTTTAAAAAGCGCTTTTGAGTTAAAAGAGGATGTTGCATAAAGCTGTAGAACTTTTTGTCGATCACGTAAGCAGCGCATGAACCGCGCGTGATTGTGTTTACAGTCGGTTGGATTTTGAATGGACTCAAAAAATCGCTTCGACTACCTAGTTATAAGCTTGCATTAAATAACCGACAATTTAATTTTTCAATCGGTCATCCCTCGTTCCAAATTGTGCAAACCCTTCTCCACTTTTATGAGTACCAACTTTTTAGGTATTATCTATTCACAATCCGATGTCCAAAGGTAAAGGTAAAATTTATCACCTTTCAGTGCTATTTGATAGGGAAAGGTGATAAATTTACCTTTACCTTTGGACTACGGATTGTGAATAGGATATAGGTACCTATGATATATCGAAAGTCTGATGCTTGAGCTAAATCCAGTTAATCCACATCTAGAATTGCGATAACTATATTTTCCTTGGTGCGTCTATCTTAGAAACAATCCGGAACATTCTGTCTCGCGACAACGTCATCACATTACTTGAATTTCCACCAATTTAGAGAATTAAATCTGGGATGCTTTATTGCTATCAGGTTTATTTTTTACTGGGTACGATAAATCAAACCTACCAAATTTTAATCCCTTAAATCCCTTACAGAGTGACCCAACACTAACATTAGCCTCATCCGTATACTCATATGGAATTTTTGCAAACTTTTTCAGAGAAACCCACCCGAAAGGCTCAGTCTACCCTTATCAGTCATCTACTCGAAAAATCTCCTCGCCAAACAATGGGTTTTCGAGTATTATGAGGTGTATTATTGAAAATTATACAACGCATAGGTTCAGGTAAAAGATTTTAACAATTATAATCTGCTTGCAGTTTTATCAATATTTCGTTGATTTTTCTTTTTATGTAGGCACGCCAATGAACTAACTAATACATGCATTCTGACACATTTATGAGTACCCTTATGGGATTCAAAAACAGAGTAAGTTGTGTAAATTTAAGAGGTTTGCTTCACGTGACTAGTGCTGAAAGAGAGACTCCGTTTATAGGATTTCCGACTAGCTCCTTAGAATCTGATGGTGTGCGGGTTGATAGATTAAGCGCAACCGTTTGTCCGCCCTACCAACAGTTGAACAGTTTCCGAAATTCTCGAAAACAGGAAAACCTACAATACTATAATGACCACCTTATGGCGAAACGAGCACGAACTTAAACAGAAAGACAATGAGAAAAGTAAAGCTACAAGTCCCAGAAACAATATTTCAAAAATCCCGACTCGGTGGCGGTATATAAGAAATGCGTTGCCTACCTTTCAGGCAAAATTCAACAAATACCTTTGACTTCATCATTTTATACATTTCTATAAATTAATCAAAAATATTATAAAAATAATACAGTTAGGTAAAGTTCAGATTCTTAAAGAAAATTTAACATTATTCTTCCCTTAAAAGAACTCCAGGATACTCACCACTTAAGACAAACAAAATTATTTTGATGGTATACCTATTTTAGAAATCCAAACGCATTCGAAATGGTTTGGGAATCAAGCAACATAAAATAAATGAAAGAAAGAGCAAACTATCCTCAGTGGCACAAAAATGACGGTAAAGGTTGTAAGCTGGTGGCTCCCTACAGTAGAACGCCAATGGTTACCTGACGTCATGCCTGTTTTTGCCATAAGCTTCACCCCCTCGCTCCTCATACGGAAAGTGTCAGATTAAAAACGACGGACAATACTTGCATGATTTTTATAATTTATCAAAACGAGTTTCTCAAACGCAAACGAACTGAAAAAATAGCTGCGTTTGCGACAAGAAAATGCCGATCGAGCAAACAAAAATCCTTAATGAGCGTCATATTTTTACACTAGCGTGCGTGCTTGAATATCATCAAAAACTCTATTTATAGCAGCGGCCTTTTTACCTTCAATACCAATACTGAATACGTTATATTTTCCGATAAATGTGTTTGGGTAGTTTAATTTTTAACTAACTAAAATCAGCGCACAACAGAAACCGTATTTTATGTATCCGTTATGTGAATCAATTAATCGACCATTATAAGTGATGACTGACGAGCGTACAAAGCAATTTAATAGTTTAACTATTTGCTCATTCCCGAAAAATGGAATTTTCTTTCATCCAAGAATGGACTAAAGACTAATCAATTGAGAAAATGAATTGTAATATTTGTGTCTTTGTTGTTTGATGTTTGTCAAAATATTTTATTAACAACCATACATGTAATGTTGACATTTCTGACTTTTGAAAAGTTCGAAAATGTCACTTTTTTGACTTTTACTTTCCACCCACGGGTCCAAAGTTTACTTTCCTCCCGTGGGCCGAAAGTAAATGAAATTGTTAAAATTCGTTGTATTTTTTGACTATTACTTTCCACCCACGGGTCGAAAGTTTACTTTCTGCCCGCGGACCGAAAGTAAATGAAATTGCTATTTATTGTGGGTATTTTTTTAGTTTTCATTCAAATAAAAATTACAAAATTCGAATTATTATAAATAAAATAGTATACATACCTCGGTTGAAAGTTTAATTACTGTCTCGAGGTTTTAGTTGGACCTCGGCTGCGCCTAGTAATATGCTATTACAAGCAGCCGTGTGTATTCTATGGGGAAGTTCATGTCAGGAGAAATGACACGCCAGTTCAAAGGAAATGAACCATTCAGTTTTAAGATTTGATGAAAGTCAAATATTAGGTGCAATTCTCTCAAGACTGCATTTCCAAATGATAACATTAAACCTTCTCCTATTCACATCAGATAGATAACAAATTGGATGAATATTTTTTTGGCAATAAAAAAAAAGAGCGAGTCTGCTAGTAGTGGGTACTCATCGAGACACTGATGTGTTAGCATCTCGTGACGGGAACTTCTTTCAGGGGGACACATTTTATTAGTATTTTCACCCCTCACTTGCCAACCCCTAAGCCGGGGTGTAGATACCCCCAAAATTTCAAATGAAGAGAGGGATCGAGTGATACGTTATTCGATAGCGATAGCTATTTTCATTAAGATTATATCGCCGAAGTTTTAAGTTGCTAATATTTATCCTGCCGAAATGGCGGCTTGTCAAAGTTAGGAAAAATGCTGTGTGGTTTTTACCTATATTACTTCCGCTTAGGTGTGACAGGTAAAAACTATACAGTTTAGATAATCGAAAAATAGTACATTATACACCTAGGGACTAACGTGGTTATGCACTTTACTTTATTTCCCGAAGGTTAAATTGAACAGGGAATAAAAGGGAACTTTTAATCCCCGGGAAATAAAGTAGAAATTTAATCCCCGCACACAAAAAAATCTATAGTCAAATTGAATTTAAAAAGGTCAACTCAACTCTTTCATATACACCCTATTTAACCCACACGAAGTTGAATTCAAAATAAACCTATTGTTTGCGTCAATAAATAGATTGTTTTCGAATATATGGTAGAGTTACTTTAGTTTTTATCATGGTATTGTAACTGATTATAGTATAAATCGTAACTGAATTTAACACTGGTTTATCTTTATATTAATATACCTATAATTTCAGCTATACATATTTCAAGTTAAATATAATCTATTTCTAGATTGCCTTTAACATTAGGCTATTTTAAAAGGAAGAAAAGGAAAATATCAGATTAAACATGGATTAGTATTAATATGACTATAATATAATATTGATTGAAGTTCTTTTTAACCTTAGCTGAATTTTAACTAAGTGTTAGTCAAACAATATTTATTATTCACTCTGACACTAGTTAGCTGGTAAGAGAAACATAGCTTATAGTCAGTTTGAAGACATGATTATGACAGAACGACTATATAAGGTCCAGTTGTACAGTCCAGGTTCAAACAGAGGTTTAGTTGAACTCTGGTATTTGAACTTTACCATTTGAATTGCATTGCTGTCAAGAAATATATATTTTGGCATATTTCTGACAGCAATGCATTTCAAATGGGAAGGTTCAAGTACCAGTAGAGTTCAACTGAGCCTCTGTTTGAACCTGGTTTGTACAACTGGGCCTAAGATTGAATAAAGTTAATGTAAATTCATGGAAACTTTGAACTTAAATCGAATCTAGAAATATATTTCTTATTTTCAACAGGATGGAATAAAACCATGAACACATACAAAATAATGCAATTTATTTCAAAAAAGTTACAATACAGTACAGAACAGTATACTTTTTTTTTAAAAGATGCACCACGACATTGACAACAGTGAAAACATAATCAATGCCACTTGGCGTTCATTGGATCGATTGGACCAACCGAAAAACTTTTACACTGAAAACATTGACAATATTCTCACGACATTCGATTGGTTTCCACTCTGTGAAACCATACCTTCGCCGATTGCAGGTACACGGCATCTTTTAACTAATAAATGGCATAGTTTATGTTCTCATGTTGTCAATGTCGTGGTGTATCGTGAAAAAAGCACAGTTTTATTTTTATAGTACATAATATGTGTAATCTAAATCAGCAACAGGAAAAGAAAAACTGCCTTCGCAGATTACAAAAATCAAAAATGTGCATGACATAATAATATACATACTAGCTTGAAAACAGAATAGAAATCGAGGACCATATGCAGCAAAAAGGAGATCAGTAGGTTTTTTTTTTAATTGAGTTATGATAGATTATTTGGTGCTAGAACGACATGGTTAAGTTAAGTAATCTTTTTTCATAAACGTAATGCCTGTCCTGAAAAGTTCTAAAAATGCTACCTACCCACCTACTTTTTGCACTAAGGTCCTCACTTACAACTTAAAATTAATTTCTAGTTCTAGTCACAGCACCGAAAGGAACTAAAATGCTTGCACCAGCTTAGCTTAAGCAGCTCAAAAAAAAATAATAATAATTCTGAAAATAAGGTTAAAGTAAGTAGATAGGGCTATGAGGCCTAGGTACCTATTAATGTGAAACGTGGTAAACTACTTTTCGATTTACGACTAAAGTATTTTATCAAAATCAATGAAATTTGGTTGGATGGTAGATTATGAATTATAGAATTGTGAAAAGTAATTTTTATTTTAATAGAATAATCCACAAAATTATGACACTTCTAAAAAATACTAATATTAGAATATAAAATACTTTGGCAAATTTCGTCCGAAAAGCCCCAAGATTTCAACAAGTCATCCATCACTTTTTCCAACAGAAAACTCACTATCACAGAGTACAGACTTTCCTCTCACTCTAGCACCATTCACCGAACGAGAATTTTTCATAAAAAATTCAACAGGCAGCCACGCCAACGGCGATCATTACCTATAACTACCCGCAGCGCAGACAACAGACGACTGATGGCACCAACTGATGCTAAGAGAGGGATGTTAATTCAGAATGAAACTAGTACGAATTAATAGAGTCAAAACGGCCATATGCATCTCATGTTAAATCATATCAATACTTTTTCTGTGCTTAATTTGACTATAATCTAGGATCATACATACAGAATATATTGGTTTATTCTGAAACGACTTTGATGTTATATTGAGTTTGCAGTAGAAATATACAGAACAATAACATATTTTCAACATAAGGCGAAGCTGATATTTTAGATTAGTGTTGATTAGGTGCCAGAGTGTAGTTTAATCGAGTATAACTATTTTTGTTATGAAATTAGAAATTGAAATTAAAGTAATATTTGGATTAACTAAATATTAATGTCAAAGACTCAAAGACCGCTTTCACCTTTCCCGAGATTTGCCTTTATACCGCCGTAATAGCTATTTACCTAATTGTCATAAAATATCTGATTTTTTGGGAATTTTCAAAGGATTTTTGTCGCCTCCAGCTGAAAGTATACTTCCATACTTTCCAGTTGCCGAAAAATACGACTTTCCAACTTTGAGTTTTTTTTTTTTTTTGTTATTGCATTTCAATTCTACAGTTTTGTGTAAGACTGTGTTTTTATAGCAGCCGGTAGAAAAGCTACCTGATGCGTGGTTTACACGGGATAGTAAATTGCGATAGAACTTCCCGGAGTAACTTTTACATTTACGCAAATTGTTAAGCCGGGCTCAAACGACTCGTGTACTTGACGAATAATCGTTACTTACGGATACTTGCCATGTCGTGTGAGTGGGTTACTTGTACAATTATTTGTCACTCGTTGGTTTTCCATTTCTTGTCGGTAAAAATGTCCCGAGTCAAAGGGATCACGATTATTCGTACATTTGCCAAGTTCATACTTGTCTATACTTGTAGAGGCGCTCAAACGAGATGCACAAATAATTGGCTTTTACTGCGACTATTTCATTTAGTTTTCGACGAGCATCAAGGTTGAGCCAAATGTTCGCGCTCGCGTACTTGTAAATTGAACACGTCGTGTGAGCGCCCTGCTTGCCATTGCAATTCGCAAAGCTAGTATACTTGCCAAGTACGCGAATAATTGTGTATTCGCCAAGTAGACAAGTCGTCTGAGCCCGGCTTTAAATGCGATTTCTCTCAGCAAGTGCTCTCTAGACATTAACTTTAGCAACTGAATGTACCCGTATATACACGGTACACTGAAAAAAAATTCGAGATTATAGTAAATAAATATTTGTTTCTGACAAATTTGGTTACAAATACCAAACCAATATTATAATTAATATGCATTGGTAAGAAATACATTAAATTGGTAATTAAAAATATGACTGTTAAAAATAGTTATTTATAAAATACAAATAATTTATTAGGACTAATTTTCTTATATCAAACAATGTTTGTTAATAATGAACAAAATATTTCTTACATTGATTTACAAGGGTTTTATAAATATAATTTATTAACAGAATGTTCTGGTTTAGTAATTATAAACAAATGGTAACTGTAGATTAATAAATATATAATGTTCCAT
Organism: Ceutorhynchus assimilis; assembly: GCA_917834065.1. NCBI lineage: Eukaryota > Metazoa > Arthropoda > Insecta > Coleoptera > Curculionidae > Ceutorhynchus > Ceutorhynchus assimilis. The sequence goes on along the minus strand of OU892282.1, from coordinate 26,402,456 downwards.
TTTAACACAGTTTAGTTGAAATTTCAACTTGTTCCTTGGTTTCTAATAATAAATCCTTATTTTCCATACATAAATTATAATATCAGTAAACAAACGTTGGTACACCCGCCACCGTCCCCACTGTCTATCGCCTATATTTGTGAGCTTCTCGTTCTTTTGGTTTCGAGGCGTGAAAGAAGAAACACCTTGACCTATGTTTTATCTGTTCCACCGACTCCCTACTTTTGCATTATTCTGGCGTGCTTCGGCGAAATACAAAGTTAACAGTCAACTTATAAATGATTTATCCCAACTCTAAGTGTAATAATTATTAAATCGTGGAAGATAGCGTGGCGGAACACAACAGTGTCGAATTACAACGGTTTTTGGAAACGTGCTGTGATGGTGATGCTGAACTTGTTTTATAAAACTGCAAACGTAATAATATTTTCTGAAGAAGCGCCAGTTAATTAATAGGTACCAAGCAACTTTGTATTCACCTTTTTTTCCTGTTACACCTGAGAAGATAATCGAGTTATAGTTCATTATTACATTCACAGGTCGCCGCATGCACACCCGCCATGTTGCTATGTTGTTCAACAAAATGATGTTACCTATGTGAGAATCTAGCCTACCGAAGAAAAATAAATTCAAAAAAAGATCGGTTCGTTTTTAATTATTTCTGAGTGCCCTATTCCCAGGAACAAACTAAGGCCCAGTGGTACAATCGAAGCTTATAAATCGTGGCTTATTAAAGCTTAACTGTCACTTGTACTTCCCTATTTAAAATGCATTACTGTCAACGTGTTGTTAAATCTTACAGCTGTGCATTTTAAATGGGAAGGTTTCAAGTACCAGAAAGCTTAGCTAAGCCATGATAGGCTTCTATTGTACAACCGGGCTTAAAGAAAAAAAATACTCTTGGTAAATAATTCCAAATTAACAGTAACAAAGCTAAATAATATTTGCGAATAAACGTTTTTTACTATTAATAAATGATTATTTGAATCAAGTATTGTTTACTTACTGGTAATAAATATAAAGTTATATTTAATCCAGCAAAAGAAACCAGAATTTATTATTAACAAACGTATATTTTTGAAAAATATGATCAATTTACTATTAGTAAAGACAGAAAATCCAGAAGCAAACACCAACTTCAGAGAACAAAATATTTATTTATTATTAATATGCGTTAATTAACTATTATTAGATAGAGTATATCATTAAATAAGTGCTTTATTCTCAAATTTTAAACAAATAATTTGTGTGTTATGACCAAAGGTTTAATAAGCCATATTTCAATAAGCGATTTAGTAATAGTCACTAATTTTAGGTTATTATAACTAAATCCTTTTTTCAGTGTATAGTAGCATTTAGTGTTTTGCACGAAAAAATTAATGTGAAAAAAAGTTCTCGCCTCACAAAAAGAGCTGCAGCTGCTTAGAGCGAAGAAAAGGACCTAAAAAAAATATGGGTTAAAGAATGGATAGCCAGGTCTGGGACTCTGTAACGAATAGAGATATTTTCTCTATCTCTATTGACGTCTTCTTTCTATCGATTTCGAAGAGAGAGAAGAAGTCAGCAAGTGCCATAGCGATAGGGATAACGATCTCTATCCGTTACAGAGTCCCAGCCCGGAGGCTACTCTTGGTGCTTACGCGATGTTATTAGATGAATTGAGAAGTATGAAGATCCAAATAAATTTAAAAATTTGCTACGTAAAGTCCGTCGATTTAAATCTGATACTTCAAATGAATGTGAGCTGGTGGCACCCTACATTAGAACGCCAATGGTTACTTGACGTCACACCTGTTATTGTCATATACTTCACTCCATACTTCACTCCCTCGCTCCTCATATGGAAAGTGTCAGATAAAAATCGACGAACAATATGACAGAAACCGATTTTAACTTTTTATTACAATTAATCTCAGATAAAATATCAAAATCGGATATAAATATGGGTGAATCGATGAAACCAAGAGAACGATTGTTCTGTACATTTTTGATTTTATTTGCCATAACTCTGGATACCCTTCAAAAATACTTATTAGAGCAAATGTATCTTCTTTTGACCACGCACATTTTTTCCATTTTTTTGACTTTTTTGCAATAATTTGGGCTCATTTAATTGTACTCGTTTTGTGCCGGTGTTAATGCAAATTGTGCTCATTCCCATAAACCAAAAAACAATTTTCGGATTCTAGGCTTTGCGCAGAATCTTGACGGCACTTTGTACTGTTTTCTGCTTTGTTGGAACAAAGCTTAAATAAACGTTTAAAATAATTTAATACTAATTCAGCCCTGTATAGCTAGAAACGGGTAACAGTTAGTTTTTTTGCCTATCTCATTTTCTCATATTTATAACCATAAGTTTACCTTTTTTTTTTGGGAGTTGGCAGCGATTTAAGCCGGGCTCAAACGACTCGTGTACTTGACGAATAATCGTTACTTGCGTATACTTGCCATGTCGTGTGAGTGGGTTACTTGTACAATTATTTGTCACTCGTTGGTTTTCCATTTCTTGTCGGTAAAAATGTCCCGAGTCAAAGGGATCACGATTATTCGTACACTTGCCAAGTTCATACTTGAGCATCAAGGTTTAGTCAAATGTTCGCGCACGCGTACTTGTAAATTGAACACGTCGTGTGAGCACCCTGCTTGCCATCGCAATTCGCAAAGCTCGTATACTTGCCAAGTACGCGAATAATTGTGTATTCGCCAAGTACACGAGTCGTCTGAGCCCGGCTTTAGTCGAGTACCGAGTACCGATTGCCGATAGATGGATATCGATTTTTCTCAACAAGTTCAGTTTTTTCGGCCGTCATTTTCCGATTATCGCGTCGTGTGCCCAGTGTACCAATGGCTACTGGATTTTGGTAAGTATAGTACCAACAATTATTTTTTGGTAATTGGGATTTCTGGATTTTTCAATTTTGAATGAACAACCTTTGATTTTCCTGATAAAATTTTCAAATTTTGAGAACTTTCTTATTTAATGTTTTTTACTTAAATAGTAATTTGGCAATTAGTGAACTTTATAGAGAGTCCAGGTCCAGGAATTAAAAAAACTTTTATTGTCAGAGAAAGAAGTTTTCCAGAAAATCTCACGCGCCTATATTTTCATCATTAACTTTTTTGTTGAATTGGCTTTCCAAAAGTACGTTAAAAAAGGAGAAAGTATGAATGAATTCTGTGTGAGAGATGAATGATCCAGGAAAATTTTGCATGTAGGTGCTGCTGTAAGAAAATGCTGTCTACTGCATGTTTGAAATGAATTTTGTATGCTGGATATAGGAACTGTAATAATAGAATGCTGGAATGTTCCAAAAATATTGATTTTTGTCCTGTTTTCAAATGAATGGCTGTTTAAGCCATTTTAAATCCATAGCTACAAATTTTAGCTACTGTTACTGGAAATCATCCAAAGATGTTTTTGTGTAATACTCCAATGTCTTAAAAGTGTCTCAAAATAAGTCCTAATTATCGCTAATTTCAAACCACTACCACCTCAACTACCACTAACAACAACCCAACTAACCTAACCCAACTAACCTAACACAACTAACCCAAATTAACTGGCGAAAAGGGGTTAAATTATAGATGCTGTTGGGTGTCGGTACAATGTAATTTCAATAGTGGATTAAGCCCAAAGGGACACAGATTAGCTGAATGCTCTCTTCGATAATTTTGATTTGTGTTCCAGATGAAGACAATATCAACATCATCAGTCAGCTTCCTGGACCTAAATTGTTTCCACAGATTATTAACAGCTGAATATATATTTTTTTTTGTGTGTTTAAGATGAAGCTTCAGCTTAGCTTCCTGGACATCATGCGCCCCTTCAAGTTGCTTCCAGAGGTCTTTCCAGAACATTGTAAAACCTAAAAACAAGATTTCCTTTCCCTGTTCCTAAACCGCGTTGTTTCGATTTTCATCCTTTTTAGGATATGTGTATGAGAATTTTATGCGTTTCGGGGTAGGATGCCCTGGACACCGATGGATATTCTAGAATAGGATGCCTTGGACACCGTTGAATATTCTTTTTTTTTCAGGGTAGGATATCATTGGAAGCTGAAATAGATAGGTATCTAATTTTTAATAATTTTACATTGAGTTTTCACTAACATAAAGTTGTTTACCAGGAATCCCTTTTTCAAATTGAACCAGGAAGCAAGTTGGTTTTGGCTCTGGATATGGCGCAAATGGACCATCAGAGGCTTTATGAATAACAATCCACTGGCAAAATCTTCAAATTAGGTAGATATCTGTAGAAAATATACCCACAGCTTATACCTACATAATGTACCTATCTATTTCTGCAACTCGTTTGAGCAGAAACCTCCACCTTTTCACTGATTTCCTTAATGGTAATTGCTATAGGGGAGATGTCGGAACTATAAATTGGATGTTGTCTTAATAGGTACATAAAGACCCTGCGGATTTACTTGGTGGTCGTTCAGCGTGAAAACAAACTGGCAACTGAACAAAAATCATCTTCATTGGCCGCTATCAGATAGATTGGTTGTGCTGTTAGGATCAAAATTAGTTATTTCTTAGTATATCAAAGCGCGATACAGTTCCTCCCAGTATTAAGTCAAAATATTCATTGGAGATTGAAAAAAATATCGACATTAGCGCAAATTCCTAAATAGACTAATAGCTCATTTGAAAATGATGAACCGAAGTTTTAAGCCCACAAAATCAGAAGTTTTGGGAATTGAACGAACAGATTTGATTCAAAAATTATTCGACTTACCTCTGAAGATTAATTGAAATTATATGAAAAATCTCCTCCGAAAAGATTAGGTACATTACCATATTTACAACAAAGTAAGGATTTTATAGAATGCTTTGTTTGGGCAGATACTTGTTTGGGCAGAATCGTTGTAAAATGCTCATTTACAGGGAAACTAGGCCAGAATTTACAGGGAAACTAGGGAAAGATTTCCCAAATGAAAAGCACTCACCTGATGAAAGAACATTGTGCCCGTTTTACAAAGATTGCGTGATACAGGAAGTGTGAGTGTCCAAAATCTGCGTGTTGATTTTAGTATTCTGAGAAACTTTCAACAAAAAATTAATATTTTTATAATAAGGATTTGGCAAGTAGCTGAGTGAGTATTATTTGATTTTTCCCTAGTGCAAAAATGTCATTGAGTGCAATTCACAACTTAATAAAACGGCACTTTTTTTATTTTTACTAGAAAATTGATGAAAATGCAAGTTATTATTTACATTATTTGACAGCCAATAACAACGTAAACAGGTGAAAAAAAAATAATCTCCCTGCAAAAAAAAAAACTTTTTAAATTTACCAGTCTTATTTACATTTATATCCTGGCCGAGATATAATACCTGTACAATATTGTCACGTTTTTAACATTTTTCTAAATTTAAATTCTGCGATAACTTCAAAAATACTAACAATTGACCCATGGTTGATAGGACAGTTTCAGCTTGAAATGGTCCATATTATCTCATGTTAAAATATTTGTACTCATACCTGATACACCTTGTATGATTTCACCCCAAAATCATCACCGATGGGTTTAAAAAAGTCTATCAAGTGTGTGGCAGGGCGACCGCGTCAGGTCATGATCATCATCATAGTCACAATGTGTTGCAAGACATGTTGTGAACTCATAAAATGTACTGGAGGATTGCCGACACGCAGGTTGTCAAATGCTTTGAAAACCGCATTCCTCCATGTTTCGAGAATATTTGTCAATTCGGTCGCTCTTGTGACACTAACATCTAGCAATTGTTTTGTCGTATCCACCCAGCGTGTAGGAAAACGGCAACGATACAGTCGTTTCGGTGCATGACCCTGGACAACAACCCAAGTAGCACAAATGTGCTTATTACGATCATCTACATTGCTATAAAACATCTTGCTATATAACTGCGATTTTTCTTAGTTGGGTTGTAAACGCTTATATGACGCCTATGAGTATGGAAAAGGCCCAGGTTTATAAAATATTATTATTGTTTTAAAGTTGTTTTAGGATCGCGAATAGCATTTACGAAATAATATGAAGTGCTTTATAAAAACGTTATGAAACAGTTTTATAAGAGGTTTATAAGTTAGGAGATAAATTCACGTATATAGCAATTGTGTGTTCTGTGAACCTTAGTATAAAACAGCTTTATAAATATTATTTGGAAGTTATGTAGCTGTAGTTGAAATTACTAATAAAACATTTATAAAATAATGTTTTATACCATACTTAAAACAGTTCTAACAATAGCATTTTTGTAGTAAATAAAATAATTTTATCGTATTTTCATAATGCCGAATACAAAACTGATTTTTAAATGGTTGTCCAACCTTCTCTGCTTTCATGGATAACGAATATGCCGACATGTTGCTAGGGATGCATGGGTAAATCAGGAAAAATATATAGCTCACCTAAATAACGTTCACTCACTCAAATTTTACTGCGAAGCAAATTTTACTGATCAATTGCCCACATAACAAAATTGCATCCTTAGAATGTATTAAGAATGTTCTTTTTTTAGGAGGAATGTGCCTAGAATGTTCGCCAAAACCATTGCGAATGTCCTGGGAATGTTCTGAGAAAAGATTGTAGAAATACTGTTTGCAATACCCAAGAACTTCCTGGGAAATCCATTAGGATATTCCTAGAATATACCTATGAGATTCTCAGTACATCCTGAAAAGAATATTCCTGTTTGATTCTAAAAATATGCTCGAAATGTATATTCTCATATTCAAAGAATGTTTCTATGACATTATAGTTATGTTCTCAAAAGAATATTATACCAATATGCTTGAAATATTCTTAGAATATATCTACATATATCATTCTCAATATGCATCCTAGACATAACAATCTTGTTTGATTCTAAGGAGATACTTGGAATGTTAATTTTCTTTTCCAAATAATGCTCCTTCCAGTCCTTTTATATTAAAGGCAGTGAAATAATTGTTGGAAAATTTCTCAGGAAAACACAAGTGACACAAGTGTTTAAACCAAAACTCCGGTTTCGAGCTTGTTATGTTCTCGTCGAAGCACGCCAACTGAGAGAAACAGGTTCCAAGGTGATTCAAACGCGAGGCAAGATGTAGATCTTTAATAGCGGGTGGCTCCCTCTCTTGGAAGTCCTACAAAGCAAAAGAAAAAGAATATACCTATAATATTCTTAGTAGGTTCTAGATAGAGCATTATTGTTTAATTGTTCAATTAAGTTTTTGAGTAGGTACTTTAGATAATTAGGTGAACAATATGGAATATTCTTATCATGGGTACCTATCTACATAAACTTCTCAGCACAACTTGGTAGGTATATTCTTAATACTTGATAGAGATATTAGCCGAAAGAACATTTTTCAGGGTACATTATAATAATGTTCGTATGAGAATATTCAAATAATATTATATAAAGTAGGTTCTTAGTACAATCTTTCAGGTAGGTGCATAGAAGCAACATTCCTAGTACATAAATAGAACGTTCAAAAATGAATATTTCAATCGAAACAATCTTAGAATATTCATTGAACATTCCTAAAAGAATATTCCAAAAAGTACTTTGAGGGAATATTCTGAGAATATGAATGTTCTTTCACTGTTATGTGGGTGGGGGTTATTTTTTGGAGATATTTTAACGCGCTTCAATTTTAACAAGGTTTTACAGTTACAAAAAATATTTAAATATCACGAAAGTCTCCAATAAGCATCCGTGAAGTTGAAAATCGACATTATGTCATGTCATTGTGAACTGATTTTATTCTTTTAGCAACGACAATTTTCTAAATTGTATTATTTTATATAATTTATTTTGGATACGACAAAATGGCCGACATAGGACCAAGTGAAATTAAACGTGAAAACATGGCGTCGACTAATAAATCATTTTTATCGCCAAGAAAAGGTTTAATAAACAAATTTTATATTTATAAAACATATTTGATTTATAATGTGTTTTATAATGCAGTTCCATAAAACATTTGTATTTTATTATCTAAAATGACATAGCGTAAAACTATTATAATATTCCAGACATTGCAATGTTGCCATGTCAAGAACAAACGTCATACTTATCATAAACTCGTGGCCGACAGAATTGAATAAAAAAAAATGGATTTTAAAATTGGAAGAAAATAGTCATACTTGATTAGATTTTTTGACCACACCGTAACAATTCCAACAAGTTTTTAATTGAATTATATTAAATAGGTAGGTAGGTGTATAGATTATACTTTCTCTGCATTTTAATTAATTTTTAGTTCACTTTGGTTTACCAGCAGGGTTACAGTACCTACCTAATATAGACACTAACTTGTAACGGTTCATGTGTTTGCGTATTTGTCTAGGGCATTCGATCATAATCAACCCTTAATAACTTTTATTGAATTACAAATAAATATTCTGGATACTTGAAGATAATATATTGTTTGACAACGTCGCATCGCCTGTTCTGAATTATGTATATTTGTTTTCAGATCACGGTGCTAGGTGGCGTGGGGTCGGTATATCTGAAGTAATTGCGATAATAATAAAACCCTTATAAAATACTATTGTTATATAGCCTTCAGAAAAATTGCTTAAATAACAATATTATTATAAATTTTATCTGACTGTATCAATGTCACGATACTTTTATCGTAGAATACATTTATAAGAAAATTAGAAATTGGACACCTTATTACTATTCTATCTTATGTTACGTTATTATAAGCTAAACGTCCTTAATACAGATATATGTTGCTTAAATGATACTAAATCAGATCTTTCGAAATTAGCCTGTATCTCTTTCCTGAAATTGCCACTTCTTCTTAATATTATCCAGCAAGAAATGTTTGACATATTGATAATTAGCAATAGGTAGGTAGCTATATCAATTATCACTGGAATTAAAACTAGAAATGTCAAGATTTTTCTGAAGCGTAGGTAGATAAACTAAATTTTAGGTTAGTGCTATAACATTTTTATAAGGTTACCCTAATAATAATTTTGTATTTTGTGAGACACTTCTGTTATTTAACCCTTTTTTAAGTGCCTTGTTCAATTTTGTTCCACAACAATTATAAAATAGTTTTATAAGAGTATTGAATGGAACTAAATTATTACTAAGAATGAACTGTTTTATAAATTACTCTCCATAAATACTATAAAATCTTATGATAAAGCCGTAATAAAACGAAATGCATACTTTTATAAGTGATATATATCTGTTTGTGAATATTGCTATAAAGCAACTACAAAATATATATCTATCTCAAACAAATACAGTTTTATAAGTCTTGTCATATAAATAAGGTAAGCGCTCCTATTATCGGCACCTTAAGCACCTTACATAGCCTAGGGCATAATTTTGTTTCATTTTAGTAAATAAAATACCCGAACATCCAATATTTTGATTATCGATTTTGATAACAAAAGGTCTCCTATTACATACGAATTATTTATTTCAACCCAAAACTAATGCGTAATATTTATCGGAAGCAATAAATATAAAAAATGTTATGCCCTTATTAACGGCATCCTAAAATAAATTCATGTTCCAATTTTCGGCACCTAAAGGATCCTTTTATCGGCATAGACTCAGGTTACCCAAATTCTATTAAGTTACCTAGTCATCAATGTGAAAAGGTGATACAACTAAGAAAGTTCCTACTTCTGTGAACCATTGACGAATGCGGTTTTCTGTTAAAGTATTTCTAGCAAACGTGAAATTTTGGAAAATTCTTGCTCCGGGTGCCCCTTCAAAAATAATTCGTAACATTTCTGGCCAGGCCTTCCATCTTTTGTAAGCACCGTTTCTGGTCCACATTTCTTCTCTAAAAGTGTTCTACCCTTTACTTTATCTTGAAGAGTCGATCTAGATATCTTATATAACTTGTTAGCAGTTTTAATAGCATTCCGCATTCCTGATCGAACAGCGTCAACAGCTGTACTAATAGCTTCAACAGAATATTGAATTCGATTTTCCTATTCCATTGCAACCGTATAAAAATACATTTCTAATTATCGGCACGTGAATCTGTGTATTATCGGCACAGTTTTCAAGTTACAAAAAGACTAGTATCCAGTGGAAATATGGGGTGCCGAAAATTGGTCCGGAATATCATCGCTTCATATTGCATATAATGACCAAACATTCCTTATGATAAGCTAAAATTTAAAGCTAAAATCGATCTTAATACCAACTTATACAAACAACCAATTATCGGCACAGCTGCCGATGATTGGGTCAGCATCTTATATTAACGTACCTATTATCGGCACCAATAAAATACTTGAAAAAACATGAACAAAATAGTTTTTAACCTTACAAATATTAAAAATAATGATATCTAAACATACAAAACCTTATAAAACCTTTATACAAAAGATTAAGCAGGAAGTATATCACGATGTAGCTTACCAGTTTCTTAACACATGTAATAACAAGAGAAGCTTTACACAGGAGTTTGGCGCCAACAGACCAATATATTTTTGAGAGTTGTCATTACCGATTTAGGCTGAAGATTGGTGGATTTTGCAGGGGCGTAGATAAAGGTCCGCAGAAATGCGTAAAATACTTTTTTTCAACTATCTTTCGGTAGAAACTTGGGAAGTTTCTCCATATTATCACTTCATGGATATGGCCGAATAACGCCAGGATACACGTTGAAACAATGGAGGATAGTCGTTTTGTATTTCTGAGGTCGCTTAATATGAAAACGTCAGGAACTCTTAGCATGCTCCTCCAAGTCCACATTTCAATTGAATCTATGCAGTGGCGATCTGCCTTTCTAACAGTCTAAGTCTCAGAGTCATACAAAAATATGGAAAAGATAAAAGACCGAACAAGCGACATTTTGGTGACTTTCGGGATATGATTGTCACGCCATATTTTAGTTAGTCTTGGCCACCTGAATTGTAGATCAAAGAACTGAGGTATACAAAACTCTGGACTGCCTGACAACGATCGAGTTATTTCAGGATGATTGTCATGTTCCCTATACCATGACCTTGCTTGGTCTTATTGTAGTTGATACTGAGACCACATGCTGCACTATGTTGTTGTAAGATATACCTACCTAAGTAAGGTTATCAATTCACCATGAGAAGAAGCAATAAGAATAGTATCGTGTAGGTAGGTATATACCTTAATATACAAAAAATACATATCCCTAAAGCCCTACAGGATACATTCTGTTACCATTACAGTTTTAAAAGACAATTTTCCGAGCAGTGCGTAAAGGTAGATAGAAAATATCAGAAACGATAAACATGCTTATTTTTTCATGTGTTGAAAAACTAGTACTGGAACAATTCATGAAAACCATTCATCAGGAAACTGCTACCACTGGCTTCTCGATGCGGCACTTTGCCATATTTTCCTTTGACTATAGAGAATCTGTCGTGGGAGACGTGTTTCGGGCATACGGCTAAGATGACCTGTCCATCAGCGAAGTTGGTGCTTAATGATGAGGGCTTTTCTATGGGTATTGGTTTTAGCCTACTAATGTTCTTTTGTCGGTCTTGCCATTTAATCTGTAGGATCCTCATTATCCATCGCTGGTGGTATTTTCCTAGGCTTTTTATGTCTTCTGTAGGTGGGTCCATGTTTCGCAATCATATGTGAGTTGTATTACAACTGCATCGTAGACGCGAAGTTTGGTTTTAGAGCTGATGTCGGGATTGTTGAAGACTCTCTCTGGAGCACCGAGCTATCACACTTCAAGCCATGTTGGATTTCAGCATCATGGTATTGACGCTGAAATCCAACAATGATTGCATTCGCTGACAAATGACTACCAAGTGTAGTGTTCTATAAATTCTGCAAAGAATGGTCATATTCACTTATAGTTAGTTATATTTGGGGCTTGAGGATTAGTATCTGGTGCGGGTTAGTGCAGAATCTCCGTCTTGTTAAAGTTCACCTCTAGGCCGATTCTCCTGCATTGATAATTGCCTGAAGATCTTCCTCTATATGAGTCATCACGATGTTATCATCCGCATATTTCAATTATCGATACCTACTTTCGTCTTGGATCGTAATCTGTTCAGGCTGCTATCAAGTATGTACAGGATTTCCACTCCTGATGACAGCAGGTGACCCTCGACAAGGTGAAGTTTGGATCTTATAGATAGAGAAAGAAGCGAGTGCGCAATAACACAGCCCTGTTTAACGCCTCTAGTTATTTAGAAAGATTTTCCTCCCATCGTTGCTTAGGACGCTTCCATAAAGTATAAGTAGGCTAGATATCAAACGGCTACTAAAAATTGAGAAATTGACAAAAAAAAAAATTGGCTCTGTTTTTACCTAAGAGTAGGTGCGAAAAAATCATGATTTTTGTGTTCCAAATCAGTTGCTCGAATTACAAACAAACAAAATAATATCATCTCTTAAGATGGAATGTAAGCCGATATTCGACTAATGTCTGCTTAGTAGGACAATAGTACCTACTTACGTATAAGTATTTACATCATAACGAACACCCTTCAACGTTTGCTGGATCGAAAAAATATCCGCACCAAACAAATTAGGTTACCTATTCCATACCCAATACTTTCAGAATGCTCGTGCTCGGACGTGCGGGCATTTTTGGAATACCTAAGGCTATAAGTAGAATGGCAAAAATCAAAAAATGTCCACCACATTAGGCATATCAACAAACTATTGCAATTCAATTAAGTAGGTACCTACTCAGTAATGGTGGGTTTATCCCATAAAATAACATACCATAACATAAGATAAAAAGTTGACCCTCTGGAAATCCCTGATGTTTACACAAAATAACCAATCAACGAAATAACATAAAAGAATGTTGGTAAACTTTAATGTCTTATCTTATGTGAAAATGGGTCAGCCATTGAGAATTTGACGAAACAAAACAAAAGAGCCAAAGGCAACATGTGGATCGCGTTAACAGTTGACATCGAAAATACAGAAAATACGTGATCATCTGTCTATAAGCCCACCATAACCTCTCAACTATTTTGAGTGAACGCTGTTTGAAACATGTAAACCTCAACTCAAATCTATTCCTACGAAAGCCTAAATTTCAGAAACAGAATAATTAGAAGTGAATACCTACAAACCAATTTCAATTTCGTTACTAAGCACTCGCGCATAGTGTCCAGATTTAAAAAAAAAAAAATACATAAAAACAATATCGAGAACAATTTCAATGAGAATAAGCAAGCGATCCTTATTTGCCTCCATACTAAAAAGAGTGGGCTGAAAATGGAGCACACCTTTATACCCCTACAATAAAAACAAACATTATTACCCCATGCAGCAAACGCCTGCCTACCATATTTTACGATCACCGATCACCACTATAAACGACTTTATAGTTTACAACAGTCGTAAAAATCAATTTCTCCTGTCCGCTTTTGGCTCTTTCAAGCCCCCACCCCAGTCCAATCTGACAGCTGCCGAAACGAGTTCATGAGTGAGTTTTGCCAAAACGGCGCTGCTGATGCATCAAAATCCATCAAAAATAAAATTTGAAAACGAAATCAAACACACACACACACAACAAAATGGTATGGCGAGTTCCCTGCTATGCCGAACGCATTATTCGGTCCTACTCGGCTCTAGTCGCGTGACGTCAATGCGAAACTGGCGCTTCGATTGGTCAGGGGCGGAGTTTTAGCCAGGCGGGTCGAAGCCCAAGCTCTGTTCTTTAGATCAGCTAGTACGTTCGTAATGCTTTGAAAGTAAACACGCTGTCGCCGATTTCGCGATTTTTCCTTCAAATATCAATTTTTTGTAATTTTTTCGGTGGTGTCGGGCCGAGAGAGGTTTCCTAGAGCCACAGTGAAAATTTCGTGGAAATCCGACGATTCTAACCTAGTGAAATCCGAAGGTGAATCCCGAAAATATTTTAACATTAATCTGTGTATGTAGGCGATACAGCGTTGTCGGATCTCGCGCCACTAGACGTTGCCGCTACGATTTTTTAACGTCATGCTATCTTGCGTCGTGATATAGCGAGTGTCTGAGACAGTTGAATGCGCAACTTGGAGGTAATGTGATTTTTTTTTTATGTCAATGCACTTGTTTTTGTTTTCGCATTTTAATTATAACGTGCTTGCCGTTTGCTCGATTGTTTTTAACAATTATATTGTTTATGTTAACTAATTATTGTGGTTATCAACTATGCAATTATTATTGTTATTAGCATTTTAAGTTTACGTTTGTATAGTTGCATGCTAATTACTTAGACGCCTAGTATTATGTAATTTATAGTTATTGTGAACTTGTAAAGAAGGAAGTCCAGAAAACAACAAAACATTTTGAAAATCCCAGATGTGTCACAGAACTGGAGCCATCGACAATTCAAACGTTAAAAAGAAACCAGACCGTAACAAATCGGCACAATGCCATCTTTTGTTGAAAAGGATTTAGAAAATGGTCACCTTGAATAGAAAGCCATTACTTGCCATTGACACATTTAAATGTCCAAAACGTGTAACTATTGCTTTCAAAAGAATTTTTATGAAAAGGTTTTTTTTGGAGTACTTATCATTTGATTCTAAGTAACTACAATTAATTTTTTTCTTCAAAATTCCGAGTTTATATAATAATGTTGTCAACCAAAAACAACAACTCAAACCCATTAAGAACCAGTTGAAAGTTAGATAAGCCAGTTCCGAGGAACCATCATCATCATAAAGACATTTAAAAGTAAATGCCGAACCGAAGAAGGACCACCCGTTATCACAAGGGTCTAACAAACATTGGCCAGACCATATATCATCGGTATGCCCGATTCTCTCCCGATACATATCATCAGGTCGAAGCCACGAACGAAATAAACAATTGCCGGCGTTGCTGCTGCACGAAATAACAAGCGACGATCGCAATAAATACATCACGTATACAGTCGGCTTTTTCAGTTCTCTCTCTCCCCATCTTCGTTCCGCCGGCATAGCGCAGCGTACCTCTTTGTTTAAGTGCTAGTCACGAGTATCGCCGCTTTTCTTTTTTTAGGCAGCCCGTAATGACACGCTAGCCGTCTCTCTCGCAAATTACTACTCTTGCTCCTCTTTCCTTTCTACAACGTTGCCGCATCCGCGACCTTGCGTCGTCCTTGTCTCCTGTGTGTCGGCACGCCGCTACGCCCGTCTCTGTTTATTTCATTAAATTTCAACCTCGGAGCCCGGAATGTTACCGTTCCGAGAGGGCTTTAGGGATCTCTCTACGAGATTACGCGCTGGTTATGTTCCGCTGTTGCGTCCCTTTTCTAGAACAGCGGTATGTGTGCGTTTGTTTCGGGCACCCCGAGGGGTGCAAAACGTGGAAATAAAAAATATACCGTCAAGGGAGAGATAAGGGTCGAACTTACTCTGATATAAATTTTAGTACAGGGGCATATTATCAGTAATTAGTTACAGTTTTATCATTCGTGTTTCTTTAAAATGGTGTTTCTATCGTTATAAAATGTTAGTGCTCCATCTTATTTCTTGAATTCATTAGATAGTTTTTAATAAAAATAATGTGGAATAGACAAAAAACATTGGAAATCGTGATAATATGGGCGAACAAGAATTTACTCAACAAGTGTTATCTCAGTGGCATCTGGGGATTTTTAGACTGATTTTCGAATGTGGCATGCCCCTTAACTCTCTAAGGGCTATCACCTGACCTGATGTAATAATTTTTGCAATGTTAGCAAAGACATGAGCCATAGCAATTTTTGAACACCCGTTATATTTTCATATAATAGTTACATATGTAAGTATATGGAATTTTTTATACTCCAGCGGAATATTTCCTCCCTATCGTATGTAAACCGAATGAAATACAAAATCTCCAGAGAAAAGGCACGTTAAGCTATCATTCAGTTTCGATTAACCAGTCTGTCAAATTAAAAATACACCTACGTTTAGTAACAAATTTTCAAAGACAAATAACAGTTGGGGTATAAAAATAGTCAGTATAATATTCATCTACTTTCTTTTTCTAGAATGGGTGGCTATATAAATCTGCCGAAGCTCCAAACACATTTCGGAACTTCGGTTCAACACTTGTGTTTTCCCGAAGATAAACTTCAAAGTCTTTGTTTTAAAAAAAGTTATTGAATGCCACTCCCTTGGCAAACGAATGCTGGATGATACATTATTTTGGTGAATTATTCGTGTTTTATGTGGCTTATCTCGAAGTTTCAACAATTTGATAAAATCGAAGATCTATCACATTTAACAGGAAAATCTTGAAAAAGAGATTTGCGTTGACAGTGACCTCAAAATCTTTAAGGTCATTCGTATTTTTTTCAAACTTCAAACTAGGTTTGCAAAAAAATTATTGATAGATTGATGAGTAATACATAACAATGTCAATCTAATTCCCAATTTCTATTTACAAAATGGTGTTTTTTGTTTGTCTAATTTCACTTGACCCTAGCTTGGTTATCTGATTGTTGAAATGGTATATGTGTAAAGGCGGGCACAGACATGCGGTATTCGGCGAGTTTCGAATCACAAATATTTGCTATTTGGCAAGTAGCGATTGGTGTGTATGGGTTGCTCGGGCATAATATAGCGAATATTTCCCCGAGCAACCCATACACACTAATCGTTACTTGCCGAATAGCAAATATTTGTGATTCGAGACTCGCCGAATACCGCATGTCTGTACCCCCCTTAATGTGAGCCTCCGATTTTTAAAATTGTGATTTTTACATTTTCCTAATTAGAACACATAAAATGAAAAGCAGCAGGGGGAATCTGAAAAATCGGAATCCAATTTGAATTTCAACCGACAAAAGCCACTTTTGGCACTTTTCACAAAATCCTGATATCATGGGAAGCTTCAAATCATCTCTTATAGAAACCATTCATCAGAATTACCCAATAAATTCTGGATTTTATACAACTAAATCGGAAAAATTCATCCATCAATTACTTCGATGCTCAAACCTAAAAAAAAAAAAAACATCATAAAACTAGATCCATGCTTAGACACCAGCAAATCGACACATGCCAAATTCCACACAAGGAAACTAGGAAAAGACTTTTAATTATTATAGTAGAGTGATCAGATGCTTTCTCAATAAAGTATAACTGACCCATGGAATCGGAATCCAATTTCAGTATCCCCAGACTCAGTAAGCTGAATTGAGTGGTCTCTTGAGAGTACCAAAAATATGGTAGGTACCTAGTGCTTCATTATTCATCAGCCTCCAAAATACCACTACAGGACAATACCTAATAATAGTATCGTGGCGCCACATTCAGTAAATTACAGAATGCTTTGATTATTGTTTGATATTGAATCTTTGCACTTCTCCTAAACAGAGAATCATGTATAATATGTCTCTCTGATAAGAGATCACAAAAATCTACTCCAGGAAGATAATAATTTTCAAAAAAACTAAACTATAAAAGGTATTGCTGCTTATTGGTTGCCACATAACGGCAATCAAAAGGATTAAAAATGAAGTTCCTTAACTAAAAACCCTTCTTCTGCACTAATTGTGACAATTTTTGCACATCACGACGAATTGTGGCTAAAATTATCATAAACAAACCACTTGTTTAGAAATTTTGCATTATAGGTATTTAGTCTATTCTATATCGTTTGCACTCCTACTACACCAAGGTCCCTTCCCCTCTCTCCCTCTCATTCTAATTAGTAAGAAGGCAGTCGGTCGGCAAGTGTTTTCGATAAATAATTTTCGATGTTTGTTTTTGCTGCGCGACTTGACTGTTATTAATTCTGTTTGGTTAACTAATATTAAATGATAGATGTTGTTTACGTTATTGGTTAGCATGTGGAGAAGGCTGTTGCTAAGGTTATGGTGCTTTGGTGGTTTATGTAGTCTTAGGACGGTTTCGAAAATAATTGTTAATAGGAAAGAGGTAGAAGAAAATAGAATAAATGTTATTGACAGGATAAGAGTAGATGAGGTTTTTGCCCCGAAAACCATGAGAGACTTGCAGACACTGAATAATTAAAAACTCCCTACAATATTCAAACATACACAAAATCCTTCCAAAAAAAAAATTACCATTTAAAGTCTACCCATTTCCGCAAAAGAACAATAAATCCATAAACAAAGCTTCATTCTTCTTCATTTTAACTCTCATAAAGTTGCCGTACGTGCGCAGAATATGTAAACATAAGAACCGGATATACTGATGGCGTTTGTTAACATATTTCTTGAAAAGTTTTTTTTTTATGCGTGCAATTGTTATGAGAGGTCTTTGTTCAAGGTCGAAACGAGTTATTCCAGAATTTTTGCGCAGGGAATGCGTTGTTAATATCTAAAGCAGATGCACACCAATTCCAGCGATGAACGAGGATGAAACTAGAAAATACCAAAGAATAGTTTCTCTCACATTAGTCCCTTTCAAGAGGATGAAAGATATAGACTAGGCTATCATTGACAGATAAAATGAAACATAATGAAAAAATGTCTATCGTGAATGTTTCAAGTAAATCATTTATCTATCCATCACACTGGTCACAAAACACTTTTTGCCGCAAAAATTTTTGTCTGCGCAAAAATTATGTTTAGACTACACTAGTCTAGTCTAGATGTAGGTAATCTAGCCAATGTTGCATACTTATCATTTTCTCGCCGAATTGCCATAGGTACTCACAATATCTCGATAACATGCGAATATCCGTATCGAAACACTGATTCTCTCCAAATGTTGACAACTACATTATCGCGGTTTCAAGTAAACATGAGAAAACGCCTCCTCATTCATACATAAAAGCCGGCAGATCCAGGTGCAAAGATTAACAAAGATTAGATTGGTTCGACGTGTATTTTTTCTACCTGTCACTCAATAAGGCTTATGTAATAATAAACAATCACACTTTATAGCTTATTGAGCGGCACAAATCAGAATACCTCAAAGAAAGTCTCAAACATCTTAAATCCAAGACTTAATTATAATGGGAGTTACATAAAGTTAACAATCAATTTATGCAGAGATAAACCATTAGGCACAGAAACCTAAAAAGATGCCATCTCACGGTACGATCTAATCCTCCATCATGGGCGTGTGTAAGCAAGGAGCTATTATAATAAGTTCAATAGCTTCTTTTTCTTATAGTCGACTTCACGCTTCATTGACAGCTAAAGCTAATTTCGCGGTCTTTGTTTGAAAATAGTATCTAATAAATCCTGTAAAAAGGTGGGAAACGATTTCTTTTGGTAAATAATTTACCGATGTTTTTGAATATCGATTTTATAGATAGGTACCTATTATCTTTCAAATCCTACCCTGTCCTCGAAAAAATCGAGAGGCATAAATTTTTAAATAATGTGAGCGCGGACAGCTGCAAAAATAGCTTAGAAAAGAGAGGGCACACCCCATGTAATATCTATCCGCATGCCTAAAATGTGGCACGGATCTTGTCAAATCCAAAAATAGGCTTTGTGATGATCCTTTTTGGGTGAACTCTGTTGTTAATGATTCTGTAAATTAGAGAGGATTCCGATGGATGATGAAACCTGCATGGGGATGAAATACACTGCTCAACAATCGAACTGGATAATTGCATAATAACCAGTTTATTGATAATCAATTAACTGTTTATTGATAATATAAAACACCTTTTTATTATCTATTTGTTTAAATGAGGATTTTAGTATATTTGCAATTATCCAGTTCGATTGTTGAGCAGTGTAATTGAATTTAAGTTTTTTATTTAATGTGTGCACTGAGTTCGAGAAATATTTGAGAACTCGTCAACTATTGGTTATACAAACTTGGTAATTTTATCTAAATATTTAAAATAATACATTTTTTTTTTCACAAGTTAATGGTTAATTTCATGTCGTTTGTTTTTCTATATTTTCAAAAATATGTAATTCTTTAAAAGTCACTTATTTTTCTACCGATCTCCTTGGGATTGTTGATTACTCCCTCGAAAGAGAATATAAACATAATCTATTAAAAGAATATATATCTGAAAAAAATATATCTGATTCATCAGGAGTTCAAATTGATGAAGAATCTATGAAAGTGAAACTGTAATCCCAAAATATCAAATAATATTTTCCATATTTTATTATAATTTCAGCGTTCATTCGACACGCTCCATTATAATGTTCATTAATCATTTCTCCTGTAACACCAGCACGCCCTCTTATTAATTCTCCAGTAGGTAATATATATTAATTATCCAAGATCATCTAGCAAGAACAATTTGTCCGCAATGCACGTTTATGGTGAATTAGGTTTTAGTCCATCTTTGGTTAGGATATTCATTATTTTTTGAAATATTTATAGACTATACTGAACTTGCTAAACTAGAAGGAGTTTCACTATATTTGAATTTCCTCGCTGTATTATTTTTAATCAGTTGTATGAACCAAATGCTCTCAAAAGAATAGTGCCTGTGTGTGACGTACACTTCAAGGATCATTCACAATAAATTTAAAGCACATCTTTGATGTTTTTCTTGTCTATGCTCTAAAAATTGACAATAGCAACATTCGTCGTTCGTTATTTGTACTTTACTTAACTCAAACAAGCTAGTTTCTTGAAGGTTTTGTTTATTTTTGATTGGTGCAGATTCTGACGTCATTATTCGTCGGGTGCTTGGGCGATGGACGCTCGAAGTTCTGCCTTATAACTGTGAGCTTTTATTTTTTATAATGAACTAACGACAAATCATATACCTATTCCCTAAAATAGTGTTAAAAACCCGAGTAAAAACCAGATGGATCAGTTTCACATGAATCCTTCATTAATGAAGGTTGATGATAAATAAAACTAATTCTGTTTCGCAATATTGGGACTACGATCTATGCAAACCATCCATAAGTCTCTAACTCTTCCAGTTTAAGAATGGAGCCTTCTCAAAATTGACTCAATCCATCAACTTCAAATCAATCCGAATCTGTCACTGGTGTTATGTAAATATATTTCCTCTGGTCAATAGGGTCTTATTAGGTCTTAGGGTGAACTTTGGTCTTAGGATGTAAGTCTTAGGAATCATGTCTAGCATCATCAGGATATTTCCAATTTTTGAGTTAGACTCTAATTTTGAGTTAGACTCTCATTTATATTCTAACCTCATTAGACAGCGAATTCATAGATCTCAATAATGGATCTCTGAAGCACTGTATCTGGGTTATTGCTGCGTTAAAAAATACTTTTGAATAGTGGAATTTGAAGGAAATTAAATTTTCTTCAACTTTATAAATAGGTGTAGTCGACTAAAAACGCATGGTTTAGAAGTTATAAGCAAAAAACTGAAAATGTTCGAAAATATCTCGGTCTTTCGACGTCGCCCTAAGTTAGCATAGGGTCATCGAGGTCGAAAACTTAAATTCTACTCCACAGACCATCCACAAACGACAAGCTAAAATATCATCAATTTCGGAATACTTTCCAGCTACCCCTTTTTCTTATTACTTGCCTTTGGCCTATAAAGAAAAATCAAATATTCCGCAAAATAGTGTTAAAAACCTGAGTAAAAACCAGATGGATCAGATTCACATGTTACAACCCTTCATTAATTATGGTTGATGACAAAACTGATTTTGTTTCGCAATATTGGGACTACGATCTATGCAAACCATCCATAAGTCTTTAACTCTCCCAGTTTAGGAATGTACCTAGCCTTCTCAAAATTGACTCAATCCATGAACTTCCAATATCTTCGTAACTGAATTATTTCAATATCTCGTGCTAATTTCATGCATTGCTCGTTCTATTACTCTTTGTTTAACTTTGAATCTGTCACTGGTAGAATACAAGTGTTAGGTAACTATATTTCCTCAGGTCAATAGGATCTTAGGATGTAAGTCCTAGTCCTAGGATTCATGTCCAGCTTCATCTGGATATTTTCAATTTTTGAGCTAGTTTAGTTTTGCTTTCTTCAGCTTGATTGTGTGACTCGTCGTCTGTAAATCTTGAAACAAATCGTAAATGGTTAAAGGTTAAACATCATACCTTTGCTATGTGGTGGTTTTATGGAAACATCTTCCAATATGCTTAGGTTAACAGTTTCAGAGATTTGTATTTTATATCACTGGCAGACTCTCATTTATATTCTAACCTCATCAGTCAGCAAATTCATAGATCTCAATTTAATATATGGTGTAGAGTTATCCTTTATGTACTTATTTGAATGTCTCATCATCATCATCATTATCATCATCATCGTCTGTCCACTGCTGGACAAAAGCTTCTCTCAAATTTTGCCAGTCTCTTCTATCCTTGAAAGCCAGTATTCAGTTTCCACCGATTTTAAAATATTATCCGCTCACTAAGTGGAGGGGGTTTTCCTTTTTATATCTAAAATGCTCCTGATCTTGAACGCAACTCTATGATCTTCTTTGTCCACCCTGTTATCCCCTATTCTGGCGACATAGCACACAAAGGCTTCCATACAGCATCTCGTTCTCCTGTATTTTGACTTATTTCAAAGTTTGGGATTTTATCTTGAAAGGCGATATTCACAATTGATATTACGTTATGGTACAGTACATTACGTGTAGGACATGTGCAAAACTCTTTTTTGTTAGTCTCCTTTACATATATTAATACATATTAGTATACGGACGTACTTTTTCCTTTGTATGTTCAATCGAAACTTTTCTACCTCATTATTGACCGTTTGTATTTCTTGAAAGTTGTCTGCCTACTAGAACGCTGTTATCCACAATATGAAGGTGATTCATCGATGTTCACTCCCACTTCCTCCCCAGTTCAGACCATTTAGAGCATGCTTTGCGGCGTCTGATAATAAATTATTTAGCTAGAAGCGTATCACCTTGCTTTCGTCCTCTCTATATTTTAGTTTTTCTATTTTGTCTGACATTTTGACTTTCTCTATTGCTAAATCTAATCACTGCAGGTTATTAGTGATTTAGGTAGGTAGGTATGCGACTTTTGGCAAAGGCTCCCAAAAGTTTTTCTATGTCTACTATACTAGTATTATAGTGGTTTGTTACATTATGTACCTTTTTCTATAAGAACAGTCATTGTTGGAAGGTTGTCGTTCGTCCCATCATAGTTCGTACGATGGTCTAGTTGTTCTTTCGAGAAGTAAAACTTCAATTTATTTATCAGGCGTTCATAGTGAGAATTTTTGTGTATTTTTTGTATTTATGTCGAGAATGCTGATCGGTATTTAATAGTACAATGTAAGATATCTCTGTTACGATGACCCTTTTTGTTATAACGAAGTTTATCGCATTTTCCCATTGTTTTGCGGTTGTGCCTTCACTCATCTATTGAATAGAACTTTTTAAAGATTCAATGATTTGTTGTCCGCCCATCTTTTACTTTCTATCATCATCTCATCCGCCTCTAAAGTCTTGTTGTCTCTCAATGCCATCTTAATTTCTTGTTTCGTTATTTGGTACATTTTCGGATCAATCGTTCGAGACTGAAGACTTTGGAGATAGTGTCGGTCTCTTTACTGTTTATTCCATTTAACTTTCTGTAGAATGTTTTGATAGTCCATATAATTTCACGTTTGTTTGTTATACATGTTTCATATCATCAGGAGATATAAATAAAATAACTATTCCTGTGTTTTAACTCAAGCTGTTTATTAACCAACATGCAAGGCAAGGCTGATCTACAGGTCTGTCAATTACCTCACTAGTTCTGTCAATGGCGCATGTAGGTATTACCAGTTACCTACCATCACATCCCCCCTCATAAATTTATTATGGGAGGCTTTATAACCCTATCATCAGATCTAGTTATTTCAAGATTAGACCTAGGCCGGTTTTACATCAAGATCTACATGCCTATTTTCTAGATTAATTCTAGGAGAAACACTGCCATCACTAGTGTGTTCTGTCATATTCGGTACCTATGCCAAACCTCTCAAATAAAGTAGGTATATATTTATTTAGAGAAGGCCTCAAATCAACACGTTTACGTCTTAGAATGTCACCAAATTGGTTCTGAACTAAATAAGACCGAGGCGAGTCATGTTGCTTGATAAAAAATTCTGGTTCCCATTTCTTCTCAACATGATTATATACAGTTACATCATTGTTAGGCTTTAAAGGTACTAAATCTTTAGAAATTCTTTTATAATACTTTCTAGAAATAGGAATTGCTTTGACTCTCTCAGCAGCCATTCTTGGATATTTTTATCATACATACTCATGCTATGACCACACAGTCTTTAATCATTTCATTTGGCTTAGAGTATTCTGTAGTTTTCACTGCTTTCCTCAATTCTGAAGCAACTATCAAACGTTTGACCCTCTCTTTGGCCAACGCTGATAAATTTCAAACGCTCAAAAATCACATTCTCCTGAGAGGAGCAGTATTCTTGAGTTTTTATCTATATACGGTCTAGCAATTTTTGCTTCCTGCTCAGTAAATGTGAAACTATGCAACAACTAGAGCAATCTCCTATGAGATTTAGAAAAACAGACATTTTAGTTTCCTCTGAATTTTTCCAGTCCAGGCGCCATCAAGAATACATCAAATTTTTGACTAAATCTTCTCCAATTATCAGCTGTATTGTCTTTAGCAACAAGGGGCTCCGGGGGCCCAAATGAACTCTCTATTTTTCTAGGTTTTGTTACTTTCTTACAAACAACTGTTCACTACCGCACTTTTCACTGACTTGCAACTACGAACTAGCACCAAAAGTACTTATATCGTCAGGGGATATAATAGTTATTTACATTACAAGTGCTTTTATGAACATGATTACAATAACGAGTGTGAAAGATTCGGTCTACGACCTCGTCGTTCTAAGTACACCGGTTTTGTAGTCCATATTTAAACGCACGTGTCACGTTCTATCTACAAAGCGAAGAATAATAATGTTTCTTCAACAATCAGCAGGCTAACTCGAGTGACAGTTTGTGTAATAATAGTATATTGTTGTATTAGTAGTAGAAGCTTTACTTTTTTGTGCTGAAGCAGTAGGTTTGCGAGCCGAACGTAGTGAGGCTTGCAATACTGCTGAAGCACAAAAAAGTGCTTCTGCTCCGTGTGCAACACGCTATTTTTTCTCCAAACAAATGGGGTAAGCTCGGGGGTAACTGAATTGTTAAGCGGCAGTAAAAGTACGAGCGGCAATAAAAGTACTTTTGCTGCCGCTGGGGTTGCTAAGCAGCATAGAAATTAAATTTCTACCACCTCGACAGGTGTTAACCTGCTGAATTTGCCTACCAGCATAGAAATTAAATTTCTGACATCTTGACAGAGATTAACAAAGTGGCGTTTTTTTGACGTTTGGAGAAAAAGGATTTAATGGTCGGGACGTCACTAGCCGCCATTTTCGAATACAAAACAGGGTCTGATTAAAAATAATTTAGAATTTTTCTTTCGTTTCACAGAGTCGTATTGGCTTTATTCAAATTACTGTTGTATGACGTTTTAAAATAAACTGATATTATTTTTAAATAATAATATTTATACCTACTAATTTATTATTTTTAATAAATATACAAGAATGATAACACTAAAATTCCGCTCCACAACGCACGCCTATGACCTCCGCAAGAACAAAACAAATAAAACAAAGGGTGCGTACGATAAGTCCAACTACTAACACTTTTTACACTGACCCGTCATTATTGTCGCACTTTTTACAGCATTCGTACTGTTTAGCATTCCATATTCCCGGTGGTTTCCAATAGTTCTTTTCACGTGGCTCCGGTTTAACTAACCGGGTTACAAAACGGTTAGAGAAATGACATACCGTTTTCTAACCGGTTACAAAGTGAAGTGATGGATACCTACCACTCGAATTTGAGCGGTATGTTGCGGTTTGTTAAACCGGAGCCACGTGAAAAGGGTTATAGGTTGCTTTCAAAACATAACTGCACCACACTAACGCTAATCGGTTCAGACAAATCGTACGCACCAAAAATTCACCGGATCGGGTGGCACCCCTGCCGTTTAATGACAGGATGGTATCCCCTATTGGCGGCGTGCGCAGAAAAGATGCGAGTGAGAGTTAGCCTATGCTGTGATTGTGTTAGGATTTATTACTTAATAGCCGTTTCCACCAACTATTTTAGGGGAGCCTTAACGATAAGTAATCCTTAAAATTACATTTTTACATGGAGAAATGTCAGTCCCCTAAAATAGTTGGTGGAAACGGCCATTAGTCCATAACACCACTAAATACTAGAAAAATGGTTATGTAAAAATGTCATAACCAAACGCTTGTGGATAAATACAATAACTATTTCTGTGTTTTAACTCAAGATGTTTATTATAACTAACATGCGAGGCAAGGCTGAGCTACAGGTCTGTCAACTACGTCACTGGTCTTGTCAATGGTGCTTGTATTACCAGTTGCCTACCATCACAATTACCATCTAGATTTTTGATATGTTTGTGTCTTTTTTTCCTAAGAAGGTGTTTTTTTTCTCAAGACCGTCAGACTATTATTGATGTGTTCTATAAATGTCTTATCTGTATTCTTATTTTCTCATTATCTTGGATATTTCTATGTTGGTATTACCTACCCAATTGATGGGCTTCAACACGCCGTTCAAATCTAGTATTTATCATTTGTTTACAACTGACATCTGTATTGGGATGTTTTTTCAGTGTTTCAGTCTTCAGGTTTTGAAAATCATGCACGTGAATATTCAAAGGCAGACCTTTTTCAATAAGTGCTAGTTGAAACTTCACTAACCTGGATAGATCTGTATCTGTAAGTTTCGGAGGGTGGTATAGTATGCCACAGCCCTTAGGTCACATTCGGCCCATTGTGCGCCTTCACAAAGGAGAGGTCATCCTTAGCTCATCATCCAGCCTAGCGATTCCACGTAGGCGATGACGTCGCCGAGGTCGGTGCCTCTGATCTCTCTTCTAGCGATGGGTACGATTGGCCTAATCTGACTCTGCGTATTGGCTAAAGAGCAGCACAGGGAATATGCTCTATCATCTCGTCGTACTAGTTCTGACGTGAGTCGCGATCTAGATAGCGCTAGTACTGCTTGGCTGCAATCCGTGCGGATATGTGCACGATCTTGTCAGTGATATTGTTGCTGACTATTTGTCCGGCCGCGATGGTTATGCCAGTAATTCCGTTTGGAGGACATTAGGCATGGAGCCAAGGGCTAAAGCTAGGTTCAGTCTGAGAACTTTGGAGTATACTCCGCATTCCGAGCCTGTTTGAGTTTTGGAACCATCAGTGTAGATGTTACTTACCCTTGCTACTGTGTTGTTTCCAATGTGTTTCGTGTTGATTGCGAAGTGCTTTTTAAAGACGAAACATGGTGTTGCAGTGTCCACTCTGCAACAATGGAAGCGAGCTCGTTGCCTCACGCCATACACGGGCTCTCTGAAAACCGACTTCTGCACTTGGTTCTATTCCAACAGTACGGAAGCGCGCATCATTGTGGTTAAAATGACCTTCTTGACATAAGTATTCGCAGGGGCCTCAAGCATAGAATTACTTCCAAAGCCCTAGTTGGTGTGGTTTTCATTGCACCAGTTATGTTGAGGCATGTCATTCTAGTCTAGTTTTCGGCTTATAGTAGTCTGTTCGGCCTTATGTCCCCAGCCCCATAGGTAAGCATATAGGCCTAAGGATGGTTCTATAGATCCACATAACTACCTTGAGGAAAAACCCCCAGGTCTTACCGATAGTACGTCTACACTGTTCATAGGCGATATATGCTTCCTGTATTCTCCTAGCAATATGAGATTTCCATGTTAGTTTGCAATCGCGTGTCACTCCCAGATGTTTGACCTCAGCGGCAAAACTTAGTTCGGTGTTTAAGAGTTTCGGTGATGTCAGAAGTACCAGTTTCCTCTTTCCTATGAATAGGACCATTTCAGTATTTTTGTGGTTGATAGACAAACTGTATTCCGTGCACCATATTTCTATAATTCGAAGAGCATGTTGAATGCGTTCGTAAAGCTAGTTCTCGAATTTACCTCTGTGCAAGATGACTACGTCATCTGCGTAAGCTATTGTGTAGTGGTTGTCATTGTTTAGGCGGACAATAAAGATGTCCAGAATGTGAATGCTAAGTAACAACTGCCACCTTTATTGTACGTCATATGATATGTCTACAGATTCACACTACTGTTGCGCATTAGTTGCTCCAATATGACATCTCTCAAGTTTATGTTTTCAACTATTGATCTGATCTAAGTAAATTGAGCTTATATGAAAGACCATCTTTGGGGCTCTATAATTCGTAAATTAGAAGTCTCTTCGACTTTTATTCCAGGATTGCTGTATCTGCAATTCTTGATCCAAGTATAATTATGTTTTCATTTTTTTTTATTTATTCAAGCCAAATAGAAGCCAAAATTAGTTAACAGGTAAAAAAAGGGGTAGGTACAGTATTTTTCAAAATAATTGGTGCCGAGTTAATGACTGCAATAAAACTACCCATTGTATTTCCATTGTGTTCATGGCCTAGTTCTTTCAAAACACTGACGTAGTTAAAAGGTGTCAACCATTTACCCCTACCTTTACCTATTTTTGGCTTCTATAGATCTAAGTATCCTGTGAGAAACTAATAATCTGAATCATGAAGGGCTTATTGCATCTTAAAGGGGGTGTGCGCCAAAAAAACTTCATCTCAAAAAAAAGAGAAAAAAAATCTAAGAATAACAGTGAAATCCGCACCCCTCTATGACAAATAATACCGCAGATATGGCTCTATGAAGGTACCGCATCTCACCCTATGACGTCACGAAAGCTCAAGCGACGCACGAGAAAGTGGATTTAATTAAATTTACATAATGTTTTTCCTGTGTTACCTGCAATAATCCACACAAAAACCACTCATGCGTGCCGAGAACAATCAAATTAACAATGCAGAGCGCCGCTGGACGAAGTTTTCGTGACGTCACGAGAGCGTCGTCCACACTTTAAAGCGGTATATCTCAGCGATGGTTTATCATAGAATAACGAGGTTTGAACAGTTATTCTTAGATTTTTACACTAAAACTTTAATTTTTGGCGCACACCCCCTTTAAAGACTCGGTATGAAAGCCAATATTCAAAACTTAACTAACGCGATTAGAGCATTTACATAACGTTATTAATTTAATAGATATAAATGTCAAGGTACAAAACTTATCATTATAAATATAGTTTAAAAAAAAAAAAAACAATTAAAAGTCAAAATAATTGTTTTAAAATACCTACACACTATTCAGTCACAACATTTAGGTAGGTATAATCATATAACATAGGATATAAAATTTAAAAATACAAAAAAAAAATATAAAAATATAAAAAGATGACGGATTAAAAGGTAAGTTACAAAATTAAACAAAAACAATAACAAACAATTTGAAACAGTTCAAGATCTTGTCTGAAAATACAACCATTTAGTTAGTACAGGTGTTTTTTACCTTTAGATCTAAATTGGTTAAAGCTATCATTAAAAATATCAATATTATCACATTTTTTTATCACATCATTTGTCAATTTACACAATCTTTATATGGGTGAGTTCAGACCGTAGTTCGTTCGGTAAAAATCAATAGAAAAAAGCTGACCATTTCTAGAATTAATAGGAGATATGATATGTGTAGACCAATGTCTGCGAATAATTCAGGGGTCTTCATAATATTATTTAGAATTTTATACAACAAACAAATGTCAAATTTCTCCTACTTTCCAAAGATGATAAGTTGAACAATTTTCCAAGTTTTTCACAATTAATATTTTCATAAGGAATATTTAGTTCAAATCCTATTCTTTTGAAAAATCTATTTTGTACTCTTTTTAGTTTTTCCTTATGCACAGCACATAATATGGTTACCACACAGAACTTCCATACTCTATAGGATGGATCGAACTAGAGAACAATAAACATCTATTTCAAAAACGTTATTAAAACACTTAAGAGTTCTAAATACAAACCCCAGTAACATCAGTGCTCTATTTGTTATTATATCTATATGTTTTGAAAAGGTTAACTCGCTGTCTAGCCAGATGCGAAGGTCCTTAACTAAGGTTTGTCTCTCCAACTCCAATGAATCAAGTCTATAATCGAAAACAATAGGGCCCCTGGATTTACTGAATGAGATAACACTACACTTTACATTTAAAGTCAAATTATTCAATTCACACCAAACAGAAAATCTATTTAAATCTTCCTGCAACAAAATACAAACTTCAGTGAGAATGAAAATATCTTGAAAATTTTCAAATCCTCTGCAAATGCAAGAAACATACTAGATTCAAATACATGCTCAACATCCTTTAAAAAAACAAATAAAAAGAAGTGTAGACGTGTCCACCCTGGGTAACACCAGAAGTAACTTCCACTGCTGAGGAGATATAATTATTCATTTTGATAGATTGTTTTGTGCCTGTTAGATTACTCTGAAATCACTTAATTAAAATGCAATGTACACCAGCAGCAGCCTCCAGCTTTTTTAAGAGAATGTTATGATCAACTTTATCGAAAGCCTTCGAGAAATCAGTAATCAGTATAAATTGCATCAACTTGATACCTCTTTCCAAAAGCTTCCAACAAAGCCTGCTCATAAGTTGAAAGATTTGTTATGGTGGATTTTCCCTTCATGGAACCATGTTGATAATGACATTCTTAAAATGTGGGCCATCAAGGAGACCTTTGATATTGCGCGATAATTTTCAATGTTAGATTTGACTCCATTTTTGAAGACTGGAATAACATAGGATTTTTTCCAGGCTGCTGGATATGTACCAGTAGACAATGACAAATCAAAAATATCACAAAATTTGAGACAGAACAAACCTGCAGCCTTCTAGGAAAACAACAGGCATGCCATCTGGCCCAACACCAAGACTCTGAATTCTGTCAAAAACATCAAGTGGAGATACAGCTGCCCAAGATCAACCATCTTCTCCGATTCAAAAGTCGCACCCTCAGAGTTATCATTTTCCGAGTATACCGATGCAAAATGACCATTGAACATGTCAACTATATCCTGTGGATCATCTGTCTGTCCCATTGAGATTCATGCACTGAGGCTTCCAGAGCTTCCTTTTTTTGAATTTACATATTTCCAAAAACTCTTTTTGTCTTTGAGCTGACTTTCTATACTGATTATGTATTCTTTATGTGATAACTGTGACTTTAATTTACATTGTCAGTCAGAGGAGTTATTGAGTCACACCTTAAACATCACTAAAGTATGAAAAGATAAAACAATAATTATAAATTTTCAAGTAGTAAGATGAAAATCACTGCTACTTATTTCGCAAAACAGAAAAATATTGAGATTAATATCTCTTGAATTCAATTTCAGCAATAAAATTATCTAATAACAATGATAAATTAAACCGATAACGTATGCAGAGCTTGAAGTAGAAAAATTAGATAAAGTCGAACGGACTTCAATCATAGAGTTTATAATTGACAGCGCGGCAGATCTTTGTCAAACATTTTCATTTTCGAGCAATTAGTTTGTTACTATCAGACTATCTTGAATATTATTATCGTGTCCTAGACTAAGCATGGGTCCATAGTTTAATGACTTATTGACCCAGTAATAGGCGATTTTCAAAAACGTTAAATTGGTAGTTAATTTTTGTGTTATTTTTTTCTAAAGTAGTTCTATTGGACACTTGAAGTAACTCAACTCTCATTCTAGTATGAGTAGTATTGAAAATGCTCTCTATTGATATGCAACCATTCATTTCTAAAAAAAAGCTATACCAACCCGCTAGGTATATAGGTATAATATATGGCATCAATTACCCGCACAGTGCAATTCCTAGCTAGTAATTTTACGTATGGTGAATGGAAAGTAGCATTTCACTTCTATACCGATATCATATTTAGCTTAATTGTAAAACTGTGTCAAATTATGATATATTTATAGCTTTTCGTTCGCGCGTGTGTGTTCGTATGTGATGTGGAAGATAAATAGTTACCTACCGTAATGAATTTGTTAATAAATAATTGTTTGTTGGGAAAGCAATTTTTTTAATAGGATTTTGATTATTGGTGTTGGTGATTCTCGCCTATACAAATTATTGGGATAATGATGTATTATTATTAACGCAAGCTACCTATTCCCAGCCTGAAATGCATCAAATATAAAATACAATAGATTCCAAGGGCGGCCTTCGGAAAAAAAAAATGGTGAATGAACTGATATGAATGAATGCACTAAAGATCGTATTACAACTTAAGCGACGTAATGACTTCCGTGCGGCACAAAAGAGAACGCTTGATTGTTTAATGCTGAGAATTATCTTTTTGTTTTATCAATAGTTTAGCCTTGAACTTTTAGGAAGGGTGAATGAAATGGGAAAAACCAAGCTACTATAGTCTAATTGTTTACGCCATTTTGTCTAATTAAGATTTTTGATGTAATTGTTTTTGTTGTCATTGCATGCATATTCAGTTTTCCTCAAGTCCCATGTGCTCCAACATTTTCTCTCTATATAGATAAAATGAAACAAAACGATAGGGATATAACAGGAAAGCTCAAACCTCAAACTATCCGTGAAACTTGAATAGGTAAATACTCTCGCCTCTTCTACTAGCCTGTCTTAAAACTGGAACAAATTCCTTCTGACGTAACTCTGACGCAATAGTCTTCAATAATAAATAAACTGAGAGTCAAGCCCCAAATCGAGATCACATCTGGCTTCCACTTGGATATACTTATGTAAATAAAAGAAAAATGGACGCTAATAATTATTGTTAATACTTATTGATTAAGCTAAAAGCGTCAAATAATTATGTCTAGCACTTTGACCAAGCTAAAAATGTGTGTCATAATATAGCAAATTGTGAGTATATCAAAAAACTATTACTAATGAAAATGACATCGACCCCCTTAAACATTCCTCACCCTCTTCGTTGCATAAATAATAATGTTCGCCCCATCCGTCGACTGCGGCACTCTGCAAAAACTTAATTATGGCGTGGCTCCCCCAGGCCAGGAAATGCCCCCGATTTAATAATGCCCCCAGGGGATCCGTGCGCGTCGTAGGCCTACGTGACGAGTCACGTTCAAGGGTCGGGAACAGGCCACTCCCATCTCTTACGTCATTCTGATCTCCTGTTCGAAGACCCTGCAAGACCACGTGGCCACGAGCGGGCGACAAGGACGAATTTCGTGGTGAAAAGAAAATGAAAGAGAATTTCTACGGGCCCCCTTGTCATAATAATAATTAGCATTCGTTTGATTCGTCTAGTTTGTGCAAATCATATGTAGCTTAATTATTGTGTTATTTGATATTTGATGGAAAAAGTTTAGCACTAAAATCTATTGCCAACATGTGCGAATAAAAATGTTATTTTCTTCGTTCGTCTCGTTTGCCAAGTTCCGCAGTGCTCAAGATAAAATCTGTTAAGCCGATATTTGGAAATTTGCCAGGATTTGGCTATAAAATACGTGGTTTCAACGAACAGCGATTTAAAAGTTTGACTTTGATACATTTTATCCAATGTTTTAAACAGTGGCGTAGCCAGGATTTTGTGTTGGGGGGGGGCAAATTCGCAGGAAGCGCCTCTTGCGGCCCTACCGCGACCACTGCCGGAGGCAAAGCGCCGCAGGCGCGAAATTTTTGGGTGCCACGCCCCTTTTTCAGGTTTCTCTACGCTATTTTTGGGACTGTTTATCTTAATATTGAAGAAATATTCATAAAATTTAAGGGTCTTGGGGGGGGCAAATGCCCCCTTGCCCCCCCCCTGGCTACGCCAGTGGTTTTAAATCTTTATTCCAAGAGAAGCTACACATGTTTCAGGTCAATTGCATATGAAAAAAAAATCATGTGCAACACTGTATACACATAGTAGAAGTGAAAGTTCTTAAAAACTATCCTCCCCCTCATACAAATTTTAGACTAAGCGTATGAGTCGGGGTAAAGACGAACTAGACGAAGGACGAAGGGAAACGCGCATCTGAAGTGACGTCACAAGGGTATCGGCGCTTGAAAATAATGGTAGATAATCCTTGGTTTGTGTCAATCGTTCGTCGCCTGTCATTATCCTTGGCTGTCTTTCTCCGTCCCTCTACGTTATATTTTTCTTCTCTCTCGTGTTTCATGATTTCAAATCAATCGTCACTCACTCATTCTCGTCCAAATATCAGACCGCCGCCTAAGAAGTTTCACTTTAAAAATATACTCGTTACATATAGGACAAGCTTTCACATATTATTTGTTTGAAAAACTCGGAATACAATACAATACAAATCAAGAATATAGGTATGAAACTTCAGGTCACGATCTGCAATCTCGCCACGTATATATGGATATTTTTAACATCTTCATTGATTTATTTTATTTGGCCACTGCGGCAGAAAAACAAGAGAATACGGAAATCCAAGTTATCAAAACGACGCCTTCAAAATACCTAAGTATATTGATCCCACATTCAATTTATCGAGCACTGTCAACTTATTATGGAGCAAATTTTCTTAATTTCTTTATTTATTACAAATTCTTATAGTCTGATCAATTGTTGAGAATTCAAAATACAGGATGGATATATAATATGATATTTCAAATTCCCTCTGATCCGGAGGTGGAAGACTTGAAACATGGAACAAGTTTGCTTAGGATACTGGATCCATCGAGAGAAACGCGAAACCGAGCCATGAATGAATTTATTGATCATATCATTTAATCTAATCAGGGAGATATACGTAAGGTTCATTTCACAAAGGTTTGTACTTATCACATCGATAATGTCATTACTTGGAAAAAAAGGTTTGTCGTAGATTCATTCATATAAATTCAATAGCTCTCAGATTTTGTACTAAGGTGAAGTGGGCCAAGTGTGTTATAGTCCCGACAAAAATTTAAAAAATGACAATTAACCAATGCCATCCATGTCAATCTCTTATCACCATAACTCTTCACACTCTCAGCACTTGGAATCCATCTCACATTTGCCCCAGACATTTTTGCATTTGGGGTAAATGTGTTTTACCAGTAGCGGGAAAATAGTGGTATAGTATATCACACTTGCCCCTTTATTGTTTTAGTATTGCTATGGTGCGCAACTACTAAAGAAAGGCCACCGATGATAAAAAATATACGAAGGACAATTTAGTATTAACTATTGATGAAGCCAAAAAAACAACAATTTACAGAGCTTCTAAAATAAATGGAATTCCTTACGTTACATAACATTCCCGAGTTAAAGGTATACGTGGAGCAAAGCAAGGCAAGAAGTTACCAGGACTGGCAAATACCCATGATGGCCAGCAGCGTGTGTCATTTGACGATCTTTTGTTATCCGCAGTCAAACAATATCCAAAGTCACAGACACAGAAAAAACTAGAATATGTCCCGAAGCTTGACTTCATTGTTGACTTCCCAGTTCGCTTTGGGGGCTATAATTTATAGTTTTGTACCTTTTGACAAGTACTCTCACACTTTGTGATGTTTTATTAATGTATTAAAAACCTGATGCTTTTTTTGCTTCTAAGTTTAAAAAGTTTATAACTTTTGTAATATTTGAGATATTTTGATCAATTAAAAATCGAAATGCGTCAAATTTTCTATATATTTGCCCCAATAATTAATACCTACACATGCGGTAAATTGAAATATACAGCCCATTATCACATTTGCCCCGACTCTGGGGTGAATGTGTTTTAAAAAAATACACCCTACAAAAAAAGTATAATGATTTATATTCTGAAAATACATTACCAGACAATAAACATGTTAGAAATGTATTGTAATTTATTTCAAAATTTTAATAGTTATACTTTTCATTTGGCAGCGCTATAAATTCAACCTAATAAAAAACTATATCCAATTACCTCACTTCACCTTATTGAATGACTTCTGGTTTAAAAACCGACAAACGTTTTCGACGTCATTAATTTGTTTCAGTCAATTTTTATTTATTAAAAAAGGAAGGCAAAAGTACAAACCCTCGTGAAACAAGGGGTTATAAGTACCTACAGTAGTTTCAACCTGTCAATATCGTGAAAAGTGAAATGCGAAGTTCTCTAGTATTCTTCCTCCTAAATCTCAGCAACTCTTGAAGGCTGCAACTAAGTTGTGTGAAAAATTAAGTTAGGCATGACCTGGACCTCATTAATTGCTTCACCATCGTGTACACGTGGTCCGTGGATAGCCTAATATAGGAATAGAACATAAACCTGCCTTTAGCCTCCCAAAAGCTACGTTACAGTTGGACTTTAGCAAATCCTTGTACACATCTTCCGTAGTACGTACAAAGTCCTACGGTTCCATAGCTTGAACTCAGAAGTTTTTCTGAATTCATGCTTGTCCCAAGGTCGAGTCCATTCACGAATTGCTCGAATTTTTCTCTCATCAGTATGAATTCCTTCGGGCTTCGGGTGAAACTACGTGGCCAAGAAGATCAATGCGCTGTTGGAAGAGTGGGCATTTTTTGTCATTTGATCGGTTATAAGATTTGCCTTACAAGTACCTAAATAAATACCTCTTGTAAGTTTCGTAGTTGCTCATCGAAAATTTTTCCCATCACTAATACATCATCCAGGTAGACAAAGACAAGGCATATTCTCCACGTAAGTCTTCGTAGTATGATTTCCATAAGCCTCTCAAAACTAGTGGGGGCGTTATAGAGTCCAAAAGGCATTACCTTAAATTTTTAAAGACCACTTCCACCTAAGTTATTTGATGATCGCCACAAAGTCGACTCAATTGAAAATACTTGCATTCAATTGGACAACCATTTAAAGTGGACTTGGTGACGATCAATGAAGACTGAATGCATCATCGTAAGA
Organism: Ceutorhynchus assimilis; assembly: GCA_917834065.1. Classification (NCBI taxonomy): domain Eukaryota; kingdom Metazoa; phylum Arthropoda; class Insecta; order Coleoptera; family Curculionidae; genus Ceutorhynchus; species Ceutorhynchus assimilis. Next base: position 26,365,887 of record OU892282.1, on the reverse strand, counting down.
ACGGATATTTCCTAATGCTGGGAAAACATTTAGATCGTCAGCATACAACCTAGAGCAAATAGTTATTGTGCTTAAAGCATTGATTATAATACAGCTAAGAAATAATTTGGAATAATTGCGAATATCTTGAGAATTCCTACCAAAGTTAATAATAATAAACTTCTGTCGAAAACTGAAATATTAACGCCATAGACCTTGGGGTGGGTAAACTGATCCTCGCGACTTTATCCAGACTAGACCGTTAATGTCTGCTGCCATTACTGTCGCATCAATTTCTTCAATTAAATAAGCTATGAAAATATAATCATCATGTATCATGATTTGTGGTCTAACTTTTAACATTCTCTTATAATTTCACCAACGATATTGTTTTTATTTGGCTTGTTTCCAGTTTCCACCTAGGATTTCTTGAAATTATGGCCTCATGTCCACTTGTTCGGTGTTCTAACCATTACCTCTAATTTGGAATATAATTACCTACCTATTTCATCCTCCGCCCTATGGCTTATATAGAACCTTGCCGGATTCTATTTCACTTGCAATATATTCCCCGAATATTCTATCTGCTTTTCAACTATTGGGACATTTTTGGATTTTCAAGTTTGAGTTGAATTTAGCCACAGCCTCCTACAGTTAACAAGCCATGAATTTAAAAAGGCAACACCGCAATCTTACCGCCAAGTGGTGCTGGTGCTGTTTGTTTTTATAAGTATATATTTTTTATTTTGTTAATATGAATGACAAAAAATGCATCATTTATTGTACTAAAGGGTCAAAAACAGTAATTCAATGTATAATACAACTATTTGTGTAAATAAGAACAGTAAATAATTGATTTAAATAAATATATTTCTAAATTCTAAAGCGTTATAGGCCTATGTAAGAGAAATATAACTTTTATAGTTGGATAATTTTCGACAGTTTCAGTAGGTATGTCTTTTGAAAATCTAACTTTTTCTTTCTTCAGGATTTTTTCGGAAGGCAGGTCTATTCAAATACTTGAGCTGATTTTCGTTTGAACTCTCGAATTACTCCTTCATCCTTGTTTGTTTCAAATCTAATTTTTTCGGTTTGTTCAAAATGTTTACAACAGACCACAGAATTTTTCGTTATGGTATAATCTCGGGTATAATTATCTTGGTGTATTGCTTTCATCTACAACTTCTGTAATTCAGAATTTTTTTGGAAATGAAAATGTTTGCATTTCTTCAGTTTTTAAGGAACTCGGAGGCCGCACATCAAAGAAACATGAAACGTAAAACATGAAACATAAAACGTGAAACACGTTTCATGAAAATAGAATAAGAACAAACAAATACAAGTCCGCACACCAATGAATCGAATTTGTTTCATGCGCGAGAAACATTTTTATTACATGAAACGTGTTTCATGAAATAGATCGCGTTCTATTTTTTTGTTTCAGTTTCACTGTTTCTCTTCATAGGTAATAATTTTGTGAATGTTTGTATATCTACTCTTTCTATAAAACGATTGAAATTTGGCAGGATAATTGTTTAATTTCTTCGCAACCAAATATATGCTATGTTTATGATTTATATTATTGTATGGATGTACCCAGTAACGTAGTTTCCTTTTTTTTGCTTTTTGATGATAATAAAAGAGACGCCACAACAGCAACAACAACCTCGTCCTCACTTTCCATTGTGTACTACACTCTACTTCAATCTTCACTACCCTGAAACGACTTTGCAAATATAATAATTATATTTGCAACAAGAAACAAGAATTATTTTTGTTTCTTCAATTAGTATGCACGAAAGAAACGGTTTCGCTTTTCGTAATTTATTGTTTCATGTTTTACGTTTCATGTTTGATGTTTCACGTTTCATGTTTCTTTGATGTGCGGCCTGCCCTATAGTTCGATTTGCACCCAGGAACACAGTAGTTTCATGGCATCTGGAACAAGTTTTAATATCTTAGGTAATATATCGAAACCTATGCTCTTGCTCCCAAATATTAATATTGTTTTTATTGTTTTACCTTACCTTACCTTCATTTTTGCTCCTGTACCCATTTGCTAAAGATTTGCAATCAAAGCACAAAGGAACAGGTATCAACTAAATATGGGCAATATATGGGTGTGTTTCTATCCACTTTTTCGTCAATAATGCCCACAAAAATACCAAACCGCAACAATACACAATGAACGCAATACACAGAAACACATAACCTCGATAACAAAATAGCACCATACGCGATGTGGCCGTCATTTCCAACTTCATGGCTTGTTAAGTGTAGGAGGCTGTGATTTAGCCCCATGCCAATCCGGCGTCTGATCATTTACCGTTGGTAGGTATATATATTTTCATCGGCCTTCTCCTGGGTAAAGTGAGTAATAATGAACTTATGCTTTGTATTGTTTTCGTATTTGTCATTAGGTATTCTGATTTTTCGAGGATTCATCACCTCTGTAGCTTGAGCCATCAGCTGTTCGGTTGTAGTTTGTGATTCAAAAATTTTGTGGCGATCAGAAGAATATCATTGGCAAACCTGATCTGGTTTTAGTTCTCTGCCGTTGGTACCATAATTATGTATACCTACGTAAACTGTGTCCAATTTAACTTAACAATATAGATACATCTCCTGTGAAAAGTTTTAACAATATCACGTATCCTTTACAAAAGCTTCTTCTCAAGGGTTTGTTAGCAACACATTCGAAGCAGGATCGTTAAAACATGTTCCTGTTTGTGCTGCTATGATCCTGCCTCATCCTGCTTCAAATCTGACCCCGGCAACACGTATACTATTTTCAAGATAAAGCTATTTTTATTATGGTTGCTAACTTCACTTTTGGCAACACATTGAAAGCAGGATCGCTAAAGCAGGTTTCTGCTTGTGTTGCTATGCTTCTGCCTCATCCTGCTTCAAATCACTCCCCGGCAACACGTCCTATTTTCGAGATAGAGGGATTTTCATTATGGTTCGTAAACTTCACCCTTGGCTTGGCAACACATTGAAAGCAGGATCGCTAAAACATCTTTCTGCTTGTTTTGCTATGGTCCTGTTTTATCCTGCTTCAATTCTCACCCCAGCAACACCTAATAGTTTTGAGATATGCACTGGTAGCATTTCAAGAGTCTAGTCGTAGGAATAGGGAGAGCTCGAGATACCGTTGCCAAATATATCGTAATAAGTGCTTGTCTCTGTATGTTGATATTTTAAACGAAAAGAGTCCAATCCAAACTAGCCCGTCCCTCTGCAATGAATGTAAGCTTCTGTGTCTTGATATTTTAGATGAAAAGAGCTAATCCAAGGATTGAATTGAAACTAACTCGTCCTGGAATAGGTGGCCTGCTTGCGCTTCCGTAGGGTGTTTATTATTCTCTTTTTCTTAAAGATTATTGAGAGGACGGGTTAGTTTCAAGTAAATCCTTGGATTCGCTCTTTTCGTTTAAAATGCCACCATACAAAGAGTAGCATACATCACGAAGACGGGTTAGTTGGATTATCTCTTTTCGTCTAAATTACCAGCATACACAGAATAGCATTCATTACGAGAACGGGTTAGTTTGAAATAGCTCTTTTCGTCTGAAATACCAACATACAAATACTAGCCATTAGTATGGGGACGGGTTAGTTTGGGTTAGCTTGGATTAGCTCTTTTCGTCTAAAATGCCAATATGCAAAGACTAGCATTCATTACAGAAGGACGGGTTAGTTTGGATTAGCTTTTTTCGTCTACAATACCAACATACAAAGACTAGCATTCATTACAAAAGTACTGGTTAGTTTGAGTTAAGTTGGATTAGATCTTTTCATCGAAAATACCAACATCCAGAGATAAGCACTCATTGCGATACATTTGGCAACGGTGTCTCGAGCTCGCAGTATTCCTACGACTAGACTCTTGTATTGCTACCAGTGTGTATCCCACCTGAGACTAGACTCTCGTATTGCTACCAGTGTGTATCTCTAAAATATTAGGTGCTACTGGGGTGATTGAAGCAGTTTCAGGCAGGACCATAGCAACGCAAGCAGGAACATTTTGGAGCGATCCTGCTTCCCATGTGTTGCCAAGCCAAGGGTAAAGTTACCAACCATAATGGAAATTCCTATATCTCTAAAATAGTAAGTGTTGCCGGGGTGTAATTTAAAGCAGTATGAGGCAGGAGCATAGTAACACAAGCAGGAACATGTTTGAGCGTTCCTGATTCCAGTATGTTGCCAAGGGTGAAGTTAGCAACCAAAATAAAAATCGCTGTATCTCGAAAATAGTAGGTACGTGTTACCTCTGGATCGGATTTGAAGCAGGATGAGTCAGGACCATAGCAGCACAAGCAGGAACCTGTTTCAGCGATCCTGCTCCCAAAGTGTTGCCAAAGGTGAAGTTAGCAACCAAAATGGAAATCGATATATTTCGAAAACGGTGGGTTGCGGTTTGAAGCAGGACAAAGCAGTAATGTAGCAGCACAAGCAGAGGTCCATCCTAAAGATCCTGCTTGCAATGTGTTGCTAACTTCCCCAATATTTTGGCGGTAGGCTTATTGTCAGTGTTACGTCGTTGAGATATTAGGCGAGACCATAAGTTGTAGCAGTATCTATTCTACAATTATTATCCATGGCTACACTATCAAATGCCTCGACAAATAAAGGCAATTGTAATTGGTCTTTTCAATTAGGGTTCTCACAATGTCTAAAATTCAGCTTGCTTAACAGGTTGGTTTACGTATCCATTTTAGATAGTAGTCGGTTGCCAATAATGTTCATGGTTTATAGACCTGACAACAAAGATATTTGTTGATTGTTTTTGATATTACTCCTGTCCCATCTTTTAAAATCCATACATTTTCATTTCATTCTGTGAGAATCTAAGTTTTAGAAAGGTATTCAATAAGTATAGAGTTTGAGAAGTATGCAGTATTATTCTCTTAACTCTCAGCATTTCCACTAAAGTTGCTCGTTATTTTCTTCGATTTTATATTTCTAATATTTCAATTTAACTTCTTCTGTAACTATAAACTGGACTTATCTTAGAGGTATACATGTCTATGAAATTCTTCAGGTAGATACTTACTTTCGTTGTGTTCCTTTTGAATTATTATCTTTTATGCAGGCTTTAATAATTTTTCCCAAATAAGACCGTCATTCCTCTGGTGTCGATAAACCTTCCGATTTTAGCCTCATTGCGTCCTCTTGAATTAATTTCAAATTTTCGCTTTAATATTTTATCGATTATCACACACTCGACAGATTTGCCTTCACCTTTGGATATAAAATAATAAGCTCTCGTCTCTGGACTGATCCATGATTTTTTTCGTGCAGTAACTTAACTTGTCTCTACTTCTGTCCCTTTGCTACTTTCAATTCACAATTTAGAAGTCTTATCTTCAAATTTTCATTTATGTTAATAACATTAATTCCTACCCTTCCTGTCTCTAGAGTAAAAAGTATCTTTAAAAAAAATGTAAGCATGGAAAAAAGGAAACTTGTCAGATAGCTATTGTTTCTATTACCTGATTAATGTGTTTCTATAGTATAAGAAATTTCTCTTTCACGCAATATTACTTTTATTGAAATGTTTGAAGTCAGATTATTGTTGTTTCTTTCTCAAAGACTTCTCTACCGTAAACAAAAAAATATAACACACACACCCTTTTAAAGGAAATGAAAAAGTTCCCCCACAGCCAAAAATTGGATTTCTATTTCTACCTAAACCCGAAACCCTAAGGGCATTACACGAACAAAGGGACCGGAAAGCATTAAAGTGCGTCCCTTCGTATTCGAGAGGGTGATAAGGGCCCTCATACAGAATAAGGGCTACGCCCATTACCTTCTCCCAGACTCTGGAATCCTGTTAGGGAGCCCTTCCAAATCACGTGGGTAGGAACCTTAGGGCAAGGTCGAAGATTCTCGAAACACGTCAATAAGATGCATGGACATCCTTGGGTGTTTTGTTATCAACATATATTTTATAACAAATGTTGATAGTTTTAGAACATTTTCATTTATCTCCTTGGTCACAAATATAACATATACTTAGTGACCAGCTATTGTCAGTAGACGCGCACTAGCGATCTGTTGTGGAGCGATAATTTTGTCGCATGCAGTCGCGTCGCCCATAAAATAGGCCTTTCTATAATTTATCCGCAGCGATTATTTTGTTGCAGAATGCGTGCATGTTCGTTAAAATATGAATGTTCCATTTCAGCGAATAAAAAGTCGCGCGACAATAAATAGCTAATGCGCGTTGCCCTTAATCTATAATGAAACTAAACAATATCATTGTTAGAACTCTTTTCTCAAAGCCTAGTAATCTTGAAATTTCACGTAAAAAGGTATTTTCTCGCCATAAAATTTCAAATAAATATACGGTTTCAATAAATGTGATTTAGGATAATTATAACTTCCTTTGGATCTCTAGTTTTAAACATTTTAACAGCTTAATGAAAGTCTCATTTCTAACTATTCAGGCATCTATGATCCATCCCAAATAACCAAAATTGGTTTTATCAAAATACAACCCATCATTTTGTGACACACCGATCTTAATCCATTATCCTAAAGTTCACCAGTCACCATGCACAAAATAATTTAACTCGTATTTGATATTGTAAACGATCATTATCTTAACAACAAAAGCCGAAAGTCGACATTTCCTAAATTACAAGGTACACAATACTCATTCGAGGGTGTCGAAAAAAGGGCCACTCCCACCTCTACCGCCATTCTGGTCTCCTGTCCGTGCACCCTTCGTCACCACGTGGCAAAGGGCCTACCCGACAAGGTCGCCTAGAGGACGCACGGCCTATGATATTCCAAACGCCGGCAGAGTAGCACAAAATGTCGTCCGTCCTTCCTTTTTTACGTGAGCGAGACAATGATAACAGTCACCCAGTTGAGCTCGAGAAGCTTTCTGGTTGGTTTCGAAACAGGGCGTGGTGGGAGAGGGGAGAGGATGTAAATAATAATTGACGAGGGTCTGATGGCGTCTCTTTTGCTTGCCGGAGGGGTGCATGATGATGATAAACTTTTCGGAGGGTGATGTGAGAGGAAGCGTGAAAAGATAGGAAGAGAGTGGCGTTTTTTGTTGAAAGTCGTTTCGAAAATATTTAAAGAGTTGTGTGTGTGATGAATAATTTATTTTGGTAAGACTTAACTGATTATTCTTGTTGCTTTGATAATAATATGAATTTCAGTTTACGGTTGCTGATGCCGATGTAGGACATTATTATTCACTGTACTCCATATGACAATTATCCTTCATGGTAATAAACCTTCTGTTGTACGGTTGTACTTTTTCTAGAACTTGGTCTCCATTTGTCGCTTCTCTGTAGTAGGCTGTCTAGGTATTAACCGTTGGCTTTTAGAGAAATATAAAATTATTGAAGAATGAGAGTCAAAAAAGACAATTCACTACATTTTGCTCCACCTAATTCTGAAATCAACTACTGTTTCCACAGATGGCATTGATTTGTTATTGGTTTGATTTTCTTAGGATAGATATACACAAGACAGAAGTCTGTATAGAATAAACCGGGTCTGCGATTCGTAATAAGCCATTTGCATTTGCCAAAATTAGATATTGTTGCAAGTATGTCAGAACATCCGTTCGTGAGACGTATAGATGATACAGGTACCTACATGTTCTAAGTTCTTTAGAAATAAATTAAGTTCCTCGATCGCGATGAATATAGAAGGACTGAAGGACATTCCAAAAATTGAATCCAAAGGAGATTCTCGAATTATTGATTAGTTACGTTACCTTCAAGAGGTTCTATGTGCAATGAAAGGGACTCCTGAAAATCAATGTTGTCATGATGTCAAGCGTTGCTTTTATTCATTGTTTAACGTACGTTTTCTCTCAGTACATACTGCGGACAGGCTGAAGCAACTCTAAAATATCAAAAGTTGGACGAAAATTATATTTCAGACTGCTTCTGTGTGGATTCGAGGGAACGAGCGTTATCTTCTACATTTCTTAAAGTCAATAAACTGTTTTCAGCCTTTGTCCAATTTGAGTCGAGACAATTTCTGAAAAAATTATTTTCTAAAGAGACCGAAGAAAGCCTTGTATTCGATAGGTTGTTCAATCTCTAAACCTCTCTAGTCGACCATTTTGTACAACACTTGAATCTTTGTTAGCAGCATTTTCATGAGAAATTCATTCCGAAAAGAGTTTGTGAACATAATAACTCGCATAGTTTATTAGTAGCTTCAGTTTATCAATTGCTTTTTCTTTGCAAGTTGTAAAGTCTCAGAGATCCCATCAGTGCCAACACAACACTCCTTCGATGAAGTACCTATAGTATTTTGGGGGCACCTTGGACCACGAACTTACTTGGAACAACTCTGAACCAAATAATCTCACGAGCCACTGCGGATATTCAAACATGCCACAAACTCTTCGGCTATAACTAAAAACAAAGTCTCTAAAAATGTTATAATTATTGGAGCTACCAGTGGTAATAAGACCCCGCTTGTTATCTTGCTGGCCAAAAACTGAGCAAGCTTCTGCTCAGAACAAATAAACAAGTACCTACAATGGCTGATCTAGGAGTAACAGGGGATAATATTCAACCTGATGCCTCCCTCACAGCAGTTTTGAGGCAATACTAAACTTGCCTTATTGTCATCACATTCGCGTGAAAAAACAGGCAGGACAGATCAAATGGCAGCAACTCTAGACTTCGACATTCCATTAAGAGTCATGATGAAACAACATAAAACCTTGCCGGAAGCGGACAACGCGTCACTGTAGTACAGATGGTTCGAAGCTAACGAAGGGAGTCAACTTGAGACTAAATAAACCAAACTTCAAACTCTCCTTTTCCTTAGTAATGGGAAAAACGCCCATAATATGTTAAGCCGAATTACTATGTGCCCAGAATTACTTTACAACAGAGCTTTTGGAACTATCAAGTGCACATGGGCAGCTGGTTTGGGAAGACAAAAACATCCTCAAGTATCTGGCTGCGAGCGTAAATACCAGGACATTTAGACGTAGATGGCAACGAAAATGCAGATTTTCTCCCATAAAAAAAGGTATACAACACTTTTCTCCAGATCCATTCTATAAACTAATGGAAGCACAGCCGAGCGACTGTAGAAGCTCTTGGAGCTATGAAGTGTACATGCTAGCTGGTTCGGGAAGACAAAAAGATCCTCAAGTATCTGGCTACGAGCGTGGAGGACATTGAGACATAGATGGCAACGAATACGCGGGTTTTCTTCCAATATAAGGAGCTACAACACTTTTCCCGAGAGCGATTCTGTGGACTAATGAAGAGCAATCTCATGAAAGAACTGAACAGATAGGGAAAAAAAATGCTCATTGGAGATTCACTCAGGGTCTGTCTGAGTCAGGCAGAAAGGTTCAAATCTATCTTAGAGAAAACATCTGAACCAACTTCTTGACATCAACTAAAGAGATATTAGAACAGTAGGTGTCAGCTTACTTACTGGGCATTGCATTGGCTGATAAAATATCACCTAAAAACGATAGGCCAAGATGAGAATGACTTCTGTAGGTTTTGGGAGCAAGCACAAACAGCAGAACATCTGCTCTGTGAATGCCCTACTCAGTTTTTCGAAAGGCTGAACTACATTGAAGATACAGGGCTGAGGCTCCAAGTACCATACAACCCAAGAAGCTGGTTTCTTTTGGAAGAAGCCTATGCAAATCTTGGACACCAACTAGAAGCAAAGTCATGCACAAAATATCTGGAGTGATGCTTGGCGGAAGTATTAGTCCAAAATGACTACAGGATGCAATCTAGGTAAAACCTATAATTTACAAGTTTGGAATTTTCTATAGCCCTTTACAGTTTTTAAGGATCAAAGAAAATATCTCCTCATTCTCCTCAAAAGCTAATCTCGTGTAGAGAACTGGCCGCCTAGCGATTTTTCTTGTGGAGCTATCGGGTCTTCAAAAAAAAAGCCAATCAAAGATTGCTATGGTTTATTAAACGTATGTCTTAGCAATATTTTTCTTTAATTTTGTCAAGGAACTTTAATGTAAAAATGTCATGTCAAAAATCCTGACCAATAAAGAAACAATAATGCGACTTACGTTTTTGTAATCAAAGCAATCTTCGATTGGTTTTTTTATTGAAGACCCGATACCAAAAAAGTAAGGTAAATAGGTACCTATTGTAATGTACGCGCTTAACACTTTATTGTAAACTTAACATAAGGCACCCTTTCAGTCATCATCCGATGGGTAATATGTTGAGTGGTGGGCTAAAACAATAAGACAAATAATGGCAGTCTCTGTCAAAGATCCTCTATGGTAATTGATTGAGTTTAATGTTGTAAGCTTGGAGTTTCTTTTGAATAAATTGATCTTCAAGAATCAAGTCCAGTCTCTCAATGTTTTGTACCTAAATACACAATATAGTTTGGCCACGAGGCAAGAGTCTGCCATAAGCACAGTGAAAAATGTAATTCGTGCATGGGCTCCATAGAACATTTTAATGTGAGTGAAGGCGATTTCGAGTCTTATAGGGAGCGGATGGATCAATTATTTAAGGTAAATTATTCAAAGGACGAGGACAAAGGCCCTCTATTTATAACTTTGATTGGCGCAGACGCTTACAAGTTATTAAAAAGTGTAATGCAGCCTGAAAGCTCTACGTCAAAATCCTTTATCGATATGTTGGATATTCTAGAAAAACATTTTACACTACAAGTATCAGTAATCGCTGAAAGGTACAAGTTCAATAGCAGGAATCAGAAACCAGATGAGTCGGTGACTGATTATATTTTTCAAATGAAAACCTTCTCAGCTTCGTGTGAATATGGGAGCTTCCTTGAACAGGCTCTAAGAGATCGTTTTGTTTGTGGTATTCGATGTGAGTCAGTCGTCCAGAGATTATTGATGAAGGACAATTCATTAAAATTTGAAGAAGCCTGTAAAGGGGCACTAAATTATGAGATGCCAACTATACAATCAAAATTAGTCTTTCCACAAAGTAGTGTCCATCAAGTTAAGTCACAAAGCATGTCAGCGTCAGCAGTGGAAAAAAAGCCACCAAAGTTCAGTCAGTGTCCAAGTACAAGCCAATCAAACAAGCACGAAGTGGTTGTTTTCGGTGTAGAAGCACAATCCGGATACATGTCCTGTAAAAAACTGGGAATGTTATGTATGTAAACGCAAAGGTCACACATCCAGGTGCTGCAGACAAAGGTCCAGAGGAGTCAAATATGCTGAAGGTGAAGAAAATTCAAAGTCTGAAGAGGAATATGATGAGCAATATTCTAATTTGAATCTCGAAGAATATGTGTCAATAAATAGAATTCCAAGTGAATGTATACTCGTTCAGGTCAGTGTCGAAAACAGAAACATTGAGATGGAAATCGTCACAGGAGCCAGTGTAAGTGTGATTTCTCAACAAAATTATGAAAAGTATTTTGGTCATTTAGCATTATCTACTAAGTAGCAATTTATCAACAAATACTGTGTCAGGGGATAAATTGTTAGTCAGGGGTCAAATTATTGTGAAAGTCAAGTCAAATAATGAAAATATTGATTTTTTACTACTAATTGTAGTCAAAGCTGGTAAATTTTTTAAAACATTATTGGGTAGAAATTTGTTAGACAAGCTTAAACCAGCTTGGAGGTCAATGCTTAATTTTAATCAAAATGTCGAAAATTTCAGCTTAGAATGTAAGGCAAAGAAAAAAATATATAATTGTAAGTTTTTTAGCTCAATTCCAAATATCACTAATATTAGTCATGGTCGGTCAGTTCCAATAAGTCAAGGTCCTGGGTCTTGAAACTGAGTCAGCTTGTCAGAGCCAATCAAAAATAAGCGATAGTCTGGTGTCAGATATTAAGTCGCGGAGTCAGTCAGTAAGCAAATCAAGGTAGTGGGGGAAATGTCCTCGATGGTCAGAATAAGTCACTTATGCATACAGGATGTCAGGTTATGTCAAAAATTAAACCACTATCAGTCAATTAAGTTCCTTATAGCCGTTTGCACCGACCATTCTAACGGAGGTTTAACAATAATCAACATTTAAAGTGACATTTTTACGTGTAAAAATGTCACTTCAAACGTTGATTATCGTTAAATCTCCCTTAAAATGGTCGTTGCAAACGGCTATAAAATAGTCTAAATTTGTCAAGAAATGAGTCGAATTCTATTCTAAGTCATATGATCCAATCCAGACTACATTTAAAAAAATTGAGAAGTCTTATCCAAATGTTTTTAATAATGATAGAAAAAGTCATATTATAAGTTTTGAAGCTAATTTGGTATGGTAGTGAAAGAAAATTCAAGTACCTAGGTAATTTTTGCATGGAGCTTATTCTGTGTTCTATTCTTTACGAGAAAAAGTAAAACAGGAACTAGAAAGTTTAGTGTGAGAGGGTATTTTAATTCCTGTTAGTCATGCTGATATAGCTAGTCCTATAGTTGTGGTGCCAAAGAATAGCATCAGAATTTATGGGGATTTTGAGAAAACTGTTAATTCTATTTTAAAAATGGATCACAACCCCCTTCCAATTCTAGATGACTTGTTTTTGTCAGTATCGGGTGGATGTATGTTTAGTGTATTGGATCTCTCCAATGCTTATGTTCAGTTGTCAGTTAATAAGCAAAGTCAAGAGTTACTAACAATTAACACTCATATTGGATTATTCACATACACTAGACTGCCCTATGGCATATCAAGTAGCCCAGCTATATTTCAGTCAACTATGGAACAAATTTTGAAAGGTTTAGGGTTTGTGAGAGTTTATCTGGATGATTGTGTAATGTCGGGAAAAAATAAATTGTGATTTATTTTATTTAGAATGTAGACATAGTCTTACAACGATTTGAAAAACACAACATCAACTTAAACTTAGACGAAAGTAAATTCTTCCAGTCAGAAATAGAGTTTTTAGATCATATACCTTGAATAAACAAAGTATAAAACCTTTAAAATCAAAAGTAAAAGAAATCATTGATGCCCCTGTCCCTACTAATTTAACCCAACTCAAAAGTTTTCTTGGTCTGTTGCATTTTTATTCTAAGTTCTTACCTCACTGTTCAGATACTTTAAGTCCACTTAATGATTTGTTAAGAAAAAGTCAACCATTTAAATGGGGAAAGTCTCAACAGGCAGAATTTGAAAAGTTCAAAGAGATGATAAATCATTTTTACTTTTACACATTATGATCCTGATAAAAAGTTAATAGTTGCTGCAGACGCCAGTCCCTATGGTTTGGGAGCGATTTTGAGCTTAGTAGAAGATTGAGTTTGTAAACCAATTCAGTCATCAGAAAGAAATTATGCTCAAGTGCAGAGAGAAGCCTATGAAGTCGTATTTGCAGTTCGCAAATTTCACAAGTTTTTGTATGGGAGGAAATTGATAATATTCTCAGATCACCAGCCATTGAAAACCATTTTTGGGAAAAAACATGGGTTGCCTACATTAGCTCATGCTAGGATACAAAGATGGGCTGTTACGTTATCTGCATATAACTATGAGATTAAATACAAGAAGGCTAGTGAGATGTCTAAATGTTGATTGCCTATCAAGGATGCCACTGTCCGACATGTTTGAAGAATGTAAACTAGAGGAGTAAGTTTTTGCTTTCACATATGAAGATATCTTACCCACCACAGCCGAGTTGATTTGTAGAGAGACAAAGAAAGATAAATGTTTAAATAAAGTTATTGACCATGTTAAACATGGATGGTCTTACTGCAATGAAGATAACTTAAAGCCTTATTTTCAACGAAGAAATGAGTTAAGCGTTGAATGTGAATGTTTATTCTGGGGAAATCGAGTTGTTGTGCCAGAATCTTTGAGAGACAAATTGTTGGATATATTACATGAGAGTCATCCTGAAATGGTAAGAATGAAGCTAAGAACTAGAAGTGAGTTTTGGTGGCCAAACATCAATGATAGGTAATATAGAGCGTTTAGTTAATCAATGTCAACCATGCCAAATTCTAAGTAATCGTGAAAAGAATGTCACCATATCAACGTGGACCAAGAGCGAGAAAAAAATTTCAAGAATTCACGTTGACTTTTATGACTTGGGAGGTTATAATTCTTTTTAGTGATAGATAGTACTTCGAAATGATAAGAGATTTTTCGAATGAAAGAAACACATGCTCAGCAAACGATAACGAGAATTCGTAAAGTTTTTAGTATGTTTGGTCTTCCTGAAGTTTTAGTGGCGGACAATGGACCCCCTTTCAATAGCGATGAATTTCATAAACTTTGTAGATCCAATGCAATACCTACAAGTAGTCAACACTCCACCTTATCAGCCGGAATCGAACGAAAGTGCGGGAAAATCAGTTTCGACGGTTAAAAACTCATTAAAGAAGGAATTTTTGAGTTGTATAAGTCGATACTAAAAATTAAGAGAGATATGCCAGAATGACATTTTTGACAGAGATTTTTATCAGAAATGCGATTCAATTGATCATAAGCTAGATAACTTTTTGTTTAAATATAGGAATAGTCCAAGTACGGTTACTATAAAATCACCAGCAGAATTGATGTTTAAACAGATCCCAAGAACAAAACTTAATATGTTTCATTCGAAAAATTTGTATTTGATTAATCAGTCAGTCATGTTATACCAATGTGTTATACTTAACACAGCATAGGAAATGGATTACAGCAAAGGTGTTAAAGGCAGTTGGAATAAATTCTTATGATGACTCCAGAGGGAAGAGTGCGATATGTTCATGCTGATCACTTGAAACCATCGTTGTTGCCAGTATCCAAACACAGACGTTCGATGTACGGCCTAATATTCCCACACAGATAAAAAGGATTCCTTGGTTCAAAGGAAATTGAATTTCTCTCAAGGGCGCCAAGCATTTGAAATGCATGGACATTTTGTCTCAAAATTTGGAAAACTTCAAGCCAAACGTTTAGTTTCTTTTAGTCCAAAGTTATAGAAATTGAAGTCAAGAAACTATGACTTTATGGTAATTGTACATTTCTTTTGTTTCAAAACCATTGTTTTCTCAACTTTTGAAAAACCTTGAGGAAAAGGCAACGAGTTTTTAGACCAAAGCCTTATTATTTTTGTTTAAATTCATGAAGAGATTGTTTCAAAATAATTTGATTTTAAATAAAAGACATGATATTTTTGACGTAAAATATAATGATTTGGTTATAAAACCAACAAATTTTTAATTCAAAATATTACGATTAATGCGTGAATACTTGTTTTAAAACCCTGAGTTCTTAAGTGAAAGAATTATTCGTTTCCCAAAAGATCCGGAATAGTTTTGGGACTAAATGTACCTATATACCTAGTCTTAGTGCAGAATCTCCTAAGATCTTTTCAGAAAAGAGCTTAGCTTAAAAAATTGCGAAAGGGACAAAATTTAACTACCAAATAATAGATAGAGTAGAGATAATGGGTTCAGGACTTTGGAAATAAAACTCCCTTTTTTTAAAAAATTATGCCGACGTTTCGACCATATATTTGGTCTTCTTCACAGGCTACAAACAAAAAATGATCTTAAAATGTTTGGCAAGACACGAACGAGATAGATTCTAAACCGAATAACACATTTTTTTCCCGATATACATGGCGTAAGAAATGTGAATAAAATAGTACAAAATTAGTAAAAAACTTAATAAAAAAATTGTAAAAAAAACACATACAAAAAAAAGAACAAAAAACAACACAAACTGGGCAGTAATTATTAATTAATCAATCTGAAAGGAATTACATACCTATTTTTTACCAGCAAGGGCGTTTGACGTCAAATAACAATGTAGGAAACATTCCAAAACACAAAGGGACACACATTAGTCTAAATTATTTTTTAATTTTTGCTCTGTATATCGATAAACACGTATAGGTTACAGTAAGTTGGCAAACACAGCCGCGACTAAATACAGTATCTTGGTGTATCGTCCACCTATGCATAGGAATGTCTCGGCCTTTGTTTAGTTGTGCTACCAAATAATTTTAATTAAAATCAATTTAAGAGTAAACATTTTTCCATTCGAATTTCTCAATACTAATGGGCTCTTTCACTAAAATTCAAATACGTAATTTAAGTATAAAATCCCAAAGGAGGGACTATTTTAGGCATATATACCAAAAAAAAATGTTCTACAAGGTTAAATAAGTTTTTTACAGGCACTTGAATCTGGTGAAATTCAAACTTATTTAAAACGCGCCGATTTGCTGACGTCACATAAATATTCTTGATTTCGCTTATGTTGTTGCAAGGAGCTGACCGGCTCGGCTGTGTTGCGCTCTGTAAAGATACGTAAAGGTTCGAATGCGCTGTTGTCGGTTGTGACTAAATGAAGTGCAGCGTAAAATAAAGAAATAAAACTAAACATAAAAAATTGTATTAAATTGTGTTTAAGCATAATTTAAAAAAAATATATTATAAAAGCAAGAATCCATAACTAATTAATTTAACTACTTTTCATGAGATTTTGCCAACATTTCAGAATTAAATCTATTACAAATTTTCAATGTTGACAATTAGTGGCAACTGGCAACACGGTCAAATTGCGAGCTGCGACGTCATAGAAATAAATTCTGGGTTTTTATCTGGAGGTATTTCTTTTTTTTCTGTTTTCTCAAGAAGGACTATGAATTTTTCAAAAGTAAAAATACAGAAAATTCTGTTTTTAGTTGCTTTATCCAAATATGCCAATTACAAAAATTAGTGGAAGAGCCCATTACTTTCTACTAATTTATTGGAAAAGCATCAATGATTTTCAGTTGAGAGCAGAGAATTTGAACGAAAGAAATTTTCTTTGATAGAAGAAAAAAAATCCAAAAGCATCATTCTTTTGTCTTCAATCGGGTATTTTTATCAGTGTAGTAAGGCAGCGATGGGAATTTTGGAAAACGCGAATAACCCCGATTATTCCACTCATGTGTTAGAAATCCCATAAGACAAGTGACGATTTTCAGAATTATAGCAAAAATTCTCTTTTCCATTTGATTAACTAGAGAGAATTACAGCGATAATTCTCCCATGTTATTGTATACATGGTTGTCATGCTAATTTTTGATACAAACAAACGGTTCCTGATAGCAACCATTTATTTGTATTGATTGTTAAGATGTTCAAATCGTTTAATACATATTTATTTCCATATTTTTTGCATTCTCATACGTGAAATAATCGGGGATAATACCACGAGAGCTTCAAGATTACCGATAATTTTTCACGATTGCGTGTTTTCTATAATTTCACGAGTCCGTAGGACGAGTGAAATTTGCAGAGAAAACACGCATGAGTGAAAAATTATCTGGTTCATTTTAAAGCTCGAGTGGTATTTAGAGGATTATTTCACGTATGAGAATGCAAAAAATATGGAACTAAATATGTATTAAACGATTTGAACATCTTAACAATCAATACAAATAAATGGTTGCTATCAGGAACCGTTTGTTTGTATCAAAAATTAGCATGACAACCATGTATACAATAACATGGGAGAATTATCGCTGTAATTCTCTCTAGTTAAACAAATGGAAAAGAGATTTTTCGCTGTAATTCTGAAAATCGTCACTTGTCTTATGGGATTTCTAACACATGAGTGGAATAATCCTCTAAATACCACTTGAGCTTCAAAATGAACCAGATAATTTTTCACTCATGCGTGTTTTCTCTGCAAATTTCAGTCGTCCTACGGACTCGTGAAATTATAGAAAACACGCAAATCGTGAAAAATTATCCGTAATTTTGAAAAGCTCTCGTGGTATTATCCCCGAAAATATAATTGGTTAATGTTGTACCTAAGCTTGGAGTTTCTTTTGAATAAATTGGATCTTCAAGAATCAAGTCCAGTCTTTCAATGTTGTGTACACAATAGGTATATGAGAACAATCCAGCCAATATGGACGCATGAAAGGAGCAAAAACAACAAGAAATCCTTCCAAGGAGGAGATCTAAACTGCAGAGTCTTCGATGATGTTTCTTCCTGCTAATCAGAATATTTCTGAAGTTGAGAATAATGTTCTGGATTGAAATTGCCGACATATTATTTGCAACCCCCCTAGCTCAAGAACATCGTATTCGAACAAGTAGAGGTAGTTTAATTACCTACCTGGTATTACGCGGAATGTTTAGTTTGAAATGCCAATTACCAGGTACTTACGTATTGGAAGTATTGAGTTCAATGGATTAATGAGGACAATATGCTCAAAACAAAGTCACAGGGAAACGGAAACACGCTCCTCCTAGTCAGGATCAAGCAAAAGCTCTTTATTCTAACCATTAAAGCTTGCTCTAAAAATCCACTCGATACTTGATTCGATGAGAATAAACCTGAAAATTCCTAACAGCTACCAACAAATTTTAAACCTGGTACTATTAATCTTGGGTCGTTATAGCGACTTAATTCGATCGTGGCGTGCGGCTCTCATTCTTGTGGGTTCTTCTTTCACGAGGGGTCAGTAGGAAGTGGGCGTAGAGTTGGGAGGGGCCGACCTGGCCAGGCATGACACTCATGCACAAGACCCGTGCAGCTGCCTGACTGTTTTATTGTTGTTTGTGTGTCTACGTCATACATTCAATTTGATATGCATGCATTTTCATGGAATCACGTCATTATGTATGTTTTAGTAGTTCATTGTTAAATTGTTTCTTTTTTTGTTTCAGGTGATCTAAATCAATCATGGAGTGTCCATCGAGAAAAAAACACTGCGTGCGAGACCTAAATGAGTTCTTCACATGCAAATTGTGCCACGGATATCTTGTGGACGCTACAACCCTAGTGGACTGTTTGCATACGTGTAAGTTATTTAATTAAATTTCAGAAAAGCTCCGAAACCTCCGCTTAGCTTCTGTATTCCTGACGTTGGAATATTCTATTTCTCTCCCGACCGCCGTTTAAATAAACAAACAATTTAAATAATTTATAATACAAACATAATGACGTCATTGGTACGTTGTTACATTAGTCAGAAAGTCGATAAGCTCTCAGTCACTTTTTGAAATCGTGACCTATTTAGTACAGGTACAGAAGTGGAAATTTCATGATTTTGAATTAGAAAACTATTAATCAGGTAGGTACCTATATTTAGTGGAATTTTGGGGCTAAAGTATACCCTCAAGAAAATAAAGCTGGACACTATAAATACCTACTCAATTAATATTCCACTAATAAAGTAATACCATTTATTGCCAAGTAGGTATGACAATAATAAAAACAGGTATTTTAACTAAACCACACCACTGACATTTATTAACTATTCAACTTAATGCTAATAGGGGTACATAACCTTTTAACAAGTCTATATTCATAGCCAAACAATTCTACAAAACCCGCATTAATTTTTGTTTGGCTTAAACTGACTTTATTGATTTTAATTTTGTATATGATGAGCGATAACTAGTGAGTAATATGATTTTTTAATGTTTTAATTTCAGTTTGTCGAGGATGCATCCTGCGTCATTTTGAAAATAGCAAAGCCCAGACCCAGTGTCCAGTTTGTCCTGCGTTGTACAAGAAAAAGTCGCAATGTTTTCGGTAAGAATTAAGAATATACTACAATTTTATTTTGAATGATTCATTTGATAATCGCAGGTTTAAGGACGTTCTCTCGGTGGTTATTTCGAAATGTATAATCTCACAATTGCCTGTTTTACAGGGGTGACATGGGGGTTGTAGCTTTGGGGGTTGATGGAGAGAAATTCACTCGAGTAATAAAAAAAGTAGATAGCTATATATTTGCCAAAATATGTCCCTTACATATTATTCTAACCCTATAGGATACATGACCCCTGACACATGAAGTTAGAATCAATTTGTCCATCATGATAATAAGGCTTGGCAACGCTGCGAATACCTATAATTGGGGCTATCTAAAAAATGCAAATTTCTGTTCGCTCATATGGAACCTTCTCATGTATATTAAAAGAGGTCTCAAAACATGCATCAGCGATAACATGGTGATTATCACTTATTTCTTCTAGATGCAAAATAATGTCATACATTTAGACGGAATAATAAGTATAAATATTTAATGACATCAATACCAAAGAAAATTCTAATATTCTTGTCGCGTTTGAGATCTCACGTATGTCATGTTAACTACTGACTTTGGCCGCAATAAGAGCCTATGCAAATGACATCCCCAATAGATAAATTCTCAAAAATTGCAGTCATGATTCAGAAGAATCGTACTCAACATATTTTGTCGCGACTAATTGCAATCGCGATTACGGGAGAACATCCCTATATAAAATGGAACATTATTAAATTATTCCATCATTTCTTCTAGATCTGACAAGCAACTTCAAGCCCTCGTATACAAATCAGTCCCTTCGTTATATCTAAAAGAAACCCAACGGAGGGATGATTTTTATAGAAGCACCGGGATTAGGGCTGGAAGCTCTTGCAGCGATGACAGCGTCATCGACAAGGAAAGGGATATGATACACGCAACGGAGGAAATGGTAAGAATCCTAATCGATTTTTGCTTTATTATTTTCTAATATATTACATTTTCTTATCTAGTCCTCTCAGTCCGTTGGTGACAAATCCCATCAATACTTCAATCAAGACGACTCAATTTCTCTGTCACTAGAGTACTATCAAGCGACTCTAGACACCACAGACACAAAAAAGTGTACAAGTGATCAATTAAACGCTCGTAATAACGGACAATGTAATAATAATATTAATAGTGATAAGTCTAGTAGTGATAAACCGCGAGTATGTGATAAAAGGTATTTGCAATGTCCTGCAGGTGTCAATATGAAACATTTGCAGAAATTTGTAAGAATGAAGTATGGACTTAGTGCAGATCATAGGGTAAGAATTCTTTATCTATATTCATCAATATATTCTAAACTGACATTATGGTAAATTACAGGTTGATATCATCTATAAAGGAGAAGTCCTTCCCAACGATTTTAGTCTCATGGACGTGGCCTATACTTTCAAATGGGAAAAGGTAAGATTTTTCTTTTGAATTTACTGCATATAAATATTGAAATTGAAATTGATATCGAGCTGCTTAAATTAAATAAAACCGGTATGACCGCGTAGTATATTATGTATTGGATATAAATTGCAACCTGAGCCGCTTGTTATGGTAATTTGAGATTCCGCGAGTTGATATAGATATTGTCACAGGCGTTAAATACTGGATTTCGAAAGTTAAAATGTAAATATATGACCGTGATAATATGTCTATTATTATAGGGGGTGATTCTATTGGAGTATAAACCATGATGACATCGGAAGTGAAAAAAAACTTGCACATTTGAAAATTCTGGTGATTTATGCTGTCATATTCATTATCTCAGCAGGTCATTAGGGTTGATTTTTTTAAATCAAACAAGGAGCAGTAATGGAATATTCTGAGGCATCTAACGAAATTCTATTCTCAATAGATGCAACACCGGATTTAACAATATTTGTTTTAAGCTTCATAATTACAAGTTAAAGGAAATTTTTTCAGGAAACTAGTCGGTAAAAAGGAAGGCATCCATTTTGAGTAATGAGAAAATATACTAGCAACTCTTCTTAACAAGGATGTGTGTGTGTGGGAAGTGGAAGTTCCATATCAAAGGTTCAAGCCTGGAAGGATCTTAGTTTCGAAATGTTGTCTCCAATTAGGTATCCTAGAAACCTAACAAATTTTATATTACATGGTACATTACTTGTGGAAAAGTTAGTTCATTTGTCACGACAAAAAGTTTTGCATCTTCATCATCAGGACTTGGTGGTATGCACTTTGAAGATCCACTATACTAAAAACTACGATACTTATACTTAGTTGCAACAGAATACTATGTTTTCAAAATTTGAAAGGGATAGGCATCCAGATGAAGTGAATATGTTGAAATTTGGTGATTAGTTGACAAAAATTTTATATTGTTAGATGCGAAACGTCACCAGAGGTCTACAATCAGATGATACATTTGACAATAATGTTTGCGATTTTATTATCTAGAGAAGTTAAACAACAAACGAAAGGGGAATCAATTTTTGAAGAATGTCTTGGGCCTCCATTCCGTGATAACATCAGCCATCCAGATAACATCAGCCCAGCACAAAGAATGTTAATCGCAGAACAATGATGAATGTTTATGATAGATTACTTCGATCTACAAAAAAGCAGTGATCTGCTTTATCTGGCTCTGTGTATTGGCGTGTGCAGTCACAAAAAATGTGCTCCATCGTCCCTTCTTCTTGATTATAAGCCCTTCACAAGGGTGTGGTGCTAAGATGCAATCTGATAAATGTTTGTTCACCTGGGCTGTGGCCATTCAAGATGCCTGTTATTAGTCATTACTCAGACATAACTCGAGGTAGTGTTCCGATTTTCCACACTGTTAACATTCTTTGAACAAACACATCTCAATCCATGTTTCTTGTGTTCCCCTGCCCCTTAAATGCCGCAGCTCCAAAACTGATCCGATCATTGTAACTAAAATATTTAGAAAATACTTTCGATCCGAGCCTGATCCCTCTGTTACCCAACGTAATTCCGACAATATTTCAGGCTTCAGCCGAGTTTATCGAGGAAAATTTTATTTGTGTGGCGGGCTTTTCGCCAGAATAATTAAATTTTATTGAAACGTTACAGCTCGTGCAAGGCAATAATTCGTTTGTAAGTGTAAATTGATACATTCCCTGTATAAGCTTTTATGAATAAAAGGTTTTAATAGCTACTTATATTAAACCAACCGGGAGGATATTACTGTACTTTTTTACGACACAAAACAGCTGCAATAATCTCGAAAAATTTCGTAGGTCAAATATTTGATAAGCGCGATAACAGCACACTGTTGTTTGAACTCCTACTTCAGTTAGAAATTTGTACTTAAAGCCTATAATAAGTATAATAAGATTATTCTCGGCATAGGTAGGCTAATATAAAACACAAATTTTGCAAACTCGGTAACAAAATATGTCTGCTTAGCAAGTAAAACCGCGCAGTTAAAAACTTTAACAATGTTATCAGTGCGCGTTGGCTATTAAAAAAAAAACATATTTCACAATTTGCAATATTCATTACTACCGAAAAAGCGAGTATTAATAAGAAAACTTGAAACTTGTACTATCGATAAGGGGAGCTTATTTTGGTAGTTGCTAAATTTTGTTTATTGCGGCAAAAAAAGTTAAAAAATCTTAATATTTGATATATTACCTACATCCATTAGAAATAGCGATTATTTTGGTCGATGGTTAGGGTTCTCTTCAATAATGAACAGGCTTTAGTACAACTTAAAATGAGAGTCAAACCATTTCAGACATAGGAAACCTTTATCAAAGACTACTAGTTAGGTTAGGGTTTTTGTTTACCCTTAGCCTTCCCTATCAAAACTACAGATTAAATTCCTACATTAAGATGGCAATTCGCAAATTATGTCAAATATTTTGATGTCTCTGTTTTGTTGTGGTCGTATTGGTTTTCTGTGGCTGGTTTTCAAAAATGCGTTTTCCAACTTATGAAATTTCGAGGCTTCTCTTTCCAACCAGAGGACCTATTACCTATATAAGCAAAAACAATCGAACTATTAAGGATTTCCCTATGTCCTCTGGTTCCAGTGTGAACAACCCGCTATTACAAGAAATACAATACGATCAAAAACAGATTAAAGTTATTTTTTGTAACTGTGTTTTATTGATTTTCCATATGTCTCCCATATCGTTTTAAGCACATATACTTTATACATGTTTGTACCACTTTGTCCCAATGCTTTCAAATACAGCCTTATTCAATCTTGTCAGTAGAATAATATCAAATCTGCGATTGAAACAAATGTCCTACTACTAATTTAGTTTAGGCTCAATAATCATTGAATGAAATGACGATTTTGCACGGCAATCTAGTTCTAAAGTTATCAATACGATTCGAGAGTAAGCAAGTTAACAGCAATTGAGGGGAGAAGGACGAATTTTCCCATGCTTCTCTTATTGCCCTGTCATAGTCACATGACAAAATGGTCTATTATTAGGCAATCCGAACCACGTGATTCAATCAATATGGATGCTATTAAAACCGGCCCCGCTTTTCATTATTCGGAGACGTGTCTCGTTAAAGGGCGTTTCATGCATTTTTAGGTGGTTTAACGGGCTTTGTTACTTTTTGGTGTTGGAAACAGGAAATTTGTAACGTTAACGTTAGAAAAATATTTGTGGAAATTTCATCAAATAATAAGCCAAAAACAAGATTTCCAAAGTAGGTAGGAAATGTATCTAGCGATTTTCTCTTTAGCCCGTCTTTCCCCGGTTTAGCTGCGGCAACTGGTGAACGGTCAAGGTTTAGGTTACAGGGCAAACCGGAAGCGGTAGAAAACTTAAAGTTGATAAATGTAGAGGTATTCCCGTAGTAGTCCCCCCTACGGAGCCTCGGATCTGATCAAAGGTCTTGCAACGATATTTGAAAAAACGACATCTAGGGAATCTGGGGAATCCACTTCTAATTGAAAGACACTTTGATTTTGGAGCAGATGGTAACTTATAAAAAGTCCTTTTGTTTGGCCTGACCAAATGATTAAAATGAAGTGTCTAGCTTGTTTTCAACAAATATTAGTATCTCAAGGTCCAAAAAAGGTATATCCTTATTTGAATGGAGCTGAACATGACAAAACTCTTCAAAACTTTTTATCCTTAACAGCAAAATATATTCTTACAAAATATTTCAAAACCAGACTTTAAATTTTGGTGCAACTTCCATTTCCCACCGACCAATCCTATTAAGGAAATGTGTTGGTATGTTTGCGCATGCCTCGAAACGGATAGACTAGTTTCCTGTAAGGCATTTCCTATTTGGCTGAACCTGTAATTGAAGATTGGAAGAGATATTGCTAAATCTGCTGTTGCTTCCATTGAAAATAGTGTTGCTTCAGAATATTCCGTTGCTGCTTCTCTAAACCAACTAGGTACGCCTGTGTGGCATTTTTCTCTAGAACAAAGTGGAAGGGATCATTCATGGGTTGAAAAAATAGCGTCATTTCCTGATTATTCATCATTTCCAACTTCTCACTGATCGAGAATCTGGTCTATTTATGTCCAATACAGGACATAGTTGTAAAATTAAGAATGAAATGATTCTTAGATGGCGTTTGGAATTTTCTTGCTGTTGCTACGATGTAATATGTCACCTTGGTACTCGTATCTCAAGATTTTGTGGATTTAGTAGGAAGACGACTCTTTACTTACGACTTACACTAAGCACTATGTCATCCAAAGGTCACTAGATTGGTACATTGGATCCGATTTCAAAATATGCCTGTTCTGCAGAAAATGTGAGAGCTGTAACTGCATCAAGCCCAAATTTTATTGAACCCTATAAACACTGCTTGTCCTCGTTAATAATCTCTACTTTCCTCTCCACCACCTAACAGTTATATCGACGAGTTTTCTCGTTTTCCCTTTGCTTAATGTAAATACAGTACACGGTAGTACAGTATATAAGCAATTTTTTCTCCATTTTCAGGGAGCCCAAATATATTTCTTCTGATTAAAGATCATTATCTAAGTGCTTCTAACATTGCAGGAGGTCAACGCCATGTAATCTCTTAGAAAATAGTGATGCTCAATAATCCAATCATTTCAATTCAATGGCAATTCAAATAAGGCAAACTTTCTTTAGCTTTAAAATTTAAATAATAAAACCTGAAAGTTTAACAAGTATACCTTCTTGACTCACAACTCCGGGAGACACAATCTTTAGGGAAAAAAAGGTTCTATAATCCGAATACAAATTCCAGGATGTGAGAGCATATATAGGGGAGCGACCTGTGGTAGCTATCACTACCTCCTGAAACAAAAATCTTTAAACCGGGCAGAAACATCGTAAAAGAAAATTAAAAGAAAAAAACAAGAAGACAATATTGTGCGTGAGAAATACAACCTAAAATCTCTAGAAGTCCACAGCTTAAAGGGGTTGTACATGAAGAGATTACTTCAAAAAGTACAGAGTAGTATGAACTTGCAAAACCTTGAAATGCATTATAAAATACCACCATATCAAAGAGAGTATTCACAGTGCAGCTTTTGAAGCCCTAAGCAAATACGAAAAAAAAATAGAAGAAGGCCCCCCACCTTGGTGGAATCACGAAATATAGAAAGACATAGCCAGATAGAAGGAAGAAATACCAACAGTATCTAAGTTCAAATAAGACACGAGACAAAAAAAAATATATAAAGAAGCATTTAAGCAAGAGTACGGAATAAAATAGGTAGTACAGAAAAAAAAAATTGTCATAGGAAAGAAACGGTGTCCATATTAATACTTATCTGGGAGGTAAAAAAAACAGAAACTTGAAGATTACTATAAAACATGAGGAAAACAAAAACCAAGGATATTATCGAATGTAATACCACGAGAGGTTTCAGGATTACCGGATAATACTTTTAGCTGTCACGAAACGCGTTACGCAGCGACACCACGACTCCGAAGGAGGAGTGGTGTTGCTGGGAACGCATTGAGTGTCAGGTAAAAGTATTAGGTAATCCTGGAACATCGAGTGGTATTCAAAAGGTTATACAACGAACTAAACTTTGATACACCAAGCGCGCGATAATCCTAAAAGGCTTATCACTTTTTAAGCCTCTCTTCGTGTCATATAGGAATAATGTACAGTGAGATGTTTACCTTTAATACACCAAGCTCCATAATCCCAAAAGGCTTATCACTTATTAAGCCTCTCGTGTCAAATGGGAATAATGTACAGTGAGTTGTATAATCAATACAATAACACCCCAGCAAAGAGAAGACACAAAACATAAAAACTGCAGGATCACTAAGAGTTATTCAATAAGAAGAATTTAATAAACACTGTAGCTTCTTGAAAAATGGTTAGAGCACCAGGCCCAGGAGAAATATATGGAGAGCTGATAAAGTATGGGATCAATAGGAAACGAGTACAAAGATAGTGAGGCAGAAGAACATGCCGGTTTTAGAGCAGGAAGATCAACTGTAGATTACTTATCACTTGTTTAGTTTGAGCCAGGTAATGGAAAAAAAACTAGCCTATAACTAAGAACTCCATTTAGTCTTTGTATATAAAGAAAGAAAGCATATGACAATATACCGCTGAAAAAGCTTTGGGAAGCACTAGAAAAGACTAATATCAACTTAGAACTAATAAAGGCAGTAAAAACGCTCTAGTGATGCGAAGACTGAGATTAAAGAGGGACGCATAATCAGTAAGGGCTTTACAGCAACTAAAGGACTTAAACAGGATGCTGCACATCACCAACACTTTTTGAAATATACTTAGAACAAGCGCTTAAGGGGTGGAAAAACAAATGCATACACATGGGAATACCGCTCAATGAATACAATTTATACCTATACTTTGGGCTTTGCAAATGACCAAGTATTAATTGACGTATCTCGCAGAAATAAAAAAAGAGAGCTTAATTGTAATAAATACAAGTTAGAAAGTAATAATAAATGACATGCGCGCGCAACTCGTGGCTGCAGTGTAGCCGGATTGTATTGTTTCAGAACAAATGTACACAATACAAATAGAACATTATAACATTAAAGAAATGATATATTGTCAAGTGTTTTACAACGCTTTAAATCAGACAACAGAAGAGCTTTAAAGTGTATGTTAACATCGATAACACTTTTATTTTGATAAATGTTTCATCCGGCAACATCGCACAATGAAATTTTAGAGGAATATGTCAAGTATAATCTAACATAACCTTAAACGACACTGGGATAAGTTCAAGTAATACGTAAAGTATAGTTTGCTCTTTGTCGAATTACACGTTACAAAACAAAGAAAGAAGGAACGATTAATTTTAAAATCGTCCCTGAATACGAATATGACGCAAGCCCGTAACAAACTTGATTTTCATTGGATGCTCACCTGCAACCCACGAGTTGCGCGCGCACACCAGGTATAACGAGACACGTCAATTGCACGGGACTATGATGACGCAGATGATATGACACGTGAATTTATAGAGGAATACGAGAAATGGGGTTTGGAAGTAAATCTAACTAAAACAGAATAAGTGACTATAGGAGGTGAACAACGAACTCTGAAATTGAATAACGGACAAGAAATAAAACAATGTACTGAATACAAATATTTGGGAATGGAAATCTCACATTTACACACACACCTTTAATTACTCCGTCTGGGACTCTAGACAGAGTAATGAAAGGACGCAAGGCAATATCCCTACTAAATGGTGTACTGTGGGACCGAAACATCAACAAAACTAGGTAACAAAAGTAGAATACACAACACCATAGTCAAAAGCATAGTCACATATAGTTCAGAAGTCTGGCGACTAAAGAACAGAACCGCAAAAATGCTGGAAGCAACTGGAATGGACTTTTGAAAGAGAGCGTCAGGCAGGTCAAAAATGGAAAGTATACCAAATGTGAGAATTAGGAAGATTCTGGACGTAAATCACACAAAGTAGATGATATAAAGGACAAACAGCTGATTTGGTTCGGGCTTGTACAAAGAATGGCAGATACAAGAATACTCAAGTAAATGATTGAGTGGAAGTCAGGGGGAAGAAGAAGACGTGGCATACCGCACACCAAGAAGAAGCTGAAGAAGTGGAGTAGACGAACAAATGACAGACAGACGCTTAGGGGAGGATGTCTGGATTGACAAAGATGGGTGGAGATCGAGAATCGGAAGACGTAGAACGTTATCAACCGATAATTCTAGTACATATATAATCCAAATACGATCATCTCGTTGAAGCAGTAGATTTAAATCCGCAGAGAAAGAACTGTTTCCCTAAAGCTCTTAGCCTCTCGTGGAGGTAGATCTACTCTTTTAGAACGTCAACCTGTAGAAGATAATAATAAGCTTTGTGAAGAACCCAGAGGCACAGTAACTCATCGACTGTGTTATCAGATCAGCTCGAATACAACATGATCCAAATCTACAACCACATTACACTGACCGAATTTACCGATTAAGCGAACATAAGCGGCAACATTGTACGGGGTTTTAGGGCGTGTTCAATAGATTTGTCCTGATAAATACTGCCGAAACAAATACGTGTCGGCTCAAATACGTGTCGGCAGAATACGTGTCAGGTCAAAAAAATTCTCTCTCACAAACATCACTATACTGCTGGTAAATAATTGTTCGATAGATGTGAGACTCGATGTCATGTAAAAGTTTGCAATTGCTTTGTTAATT
Organism: Ceutorhynchus assimilis; assembly: GCA_917834065.1. Lineage (NCBI taxonomy): Eukaryota > Metazoa > Arthropoda > Insecta > Coleoptera > Curculionidae > Ceutorhynchus > Ceutorhynchus assimilis. The sequence goes on along the minus strand of OU892282.1, from coordinate 26,336,827 downwards.
AGAAATGAAGTAAAACGCACCAAATTAGGTATTGCTAGTGATTTTTTTAATGTTCCTATTTTAAGAGAAGATGAAGGAGTGAAAGCGGTAACTCAAGTTAACCAGGGACGTAGCCAGCTATATTATTTGTTAGGAGTTCAATCAATAATTATAGTTGAACAGCTGAGTGTTACACTAAACTTGAAAGTTAGTGTAAAACTCCAGGAGAAGGTACCTAGTAGTGAATCTACAGATGCATTAAAAACAGGCAACGGTAAAATTTATGTTTTCAGATGAAACAAGATTAAGCCGAAAGGTTAACTGCCTATCATTATATCTCTGAGGATCTAATTTTTTGGTGGATCAATAATAGTGTCTGGGGACTAATCATTTATTTGAATGATCGCACGCAATCCATAAATGCACATGTGATGCCACGTTGGGGACAATATTTAATCTTAATGCAGGATAATATTCCACCCCACGTTGCTATAGAGTTACTGGATTATACTCTCGATTCGTAAATACTTATTCCATCTAGGTATGAACTGTTCACTGACATAGATTCGAGTTTTGAATGGGGAAATATTTCCCAGTAAACTTTTCAACATTTGATTAACAACGTGGCAATGTGCCCAGACGAATGAAAACTGAAAATATAAATGAAAGCTAGGAGAGGATCTATACACATTCACTGAATTCAAATTCATCCCAATTGTTTATCGAAAGCATTCATTTGACACTGATAAATAATATAAGGTACCTACTTACCTACCTACCTATTTGAAACTTGAAAATCTTGTTCCAGGAGTGGTGTGTAAGAAGCACAAATATTTACTGTACTGTATAATAACTTTAGTACCTATTTTTAATTTTACAAACCTCGATCAAAATTACGAAAAACTTCAAAACGACGGCAACGTTGTAACTCTAGAAATAAAGCCCAAATCTGATGCCGCTTATTCCGTCGTTAGTAAAGGGATTACCGTTAATAAAGTTAAGGGACTAGGTACTATGTCATTACTATATGCGCATGATCAAAATACCTATCAAGACTATATATTATTTACCGCATTGCATCAGCTGCAACAGTTCATTTGCATTGCATGCAAATTGGTTTCCATAATAAAGATCCGTGTATGGCACATTTAAAAATTATCGACATGTTCGTTACACACTCTATTATTTGTTTCAAGTCATGTATTTGCTTTTAGTAATCCAATAAAACCGTTTTGAACATCGACATAACAACTTTATTGTGCAAAACAACTAGAACAAGTCGCGATACAACAGAATAATTTATTTTAATGTGTTATCGTTCAAAAAAAAATTTCATGTTTGATGTAAAATAATCCCTAAATCCGGCTCATTCGCCATTAACGAACGCCGTCATAAAAGCGAATAAACTACTACACAAACAGAATAATGAATAACAAAACTTGAGTAACGACGCGATTATAAATAAAACCTCACACGAGCATTAATGGCATAATTTTTATTTATTGTTCACAGGGAGTGCGGCGTCTAAATTTAATTACAATTTTTATTGAGGTGATTTCCTGCTGCTCGAGAGCTCTACAAAAATCTTTATTCTGTGTACGTCTATATTTTAATGCAAATGAATAAGGTGAAAGATTGATCGCAAACGGCAAAAGCCTGAGTGAAATGTTGAAACTGACGTCAACCATGAATAACGACTGGCTATCTATTTTCAGTTTCCTTGGTCTCAAAAGTAGGAAATTAGCATACAAAGGCTTCTATATTATCGATAGACTTTAGCGTGTTTATGCTCGGTGTAGCTTTTTAAATAACAAACTCGTTAGATTATAATTTTTTTTTGTTGATGATGGAAGATGTCATAAATTATTCAAGAGGTGTTTTATATCAACCGATCAAGTAATTTTCTTTTGGAATTATAACTGAAGAGTCATCAAAAATTGCTGGATCTTGATTTTTCGGCTAACGTGTGAAATCTTTCTTAAGTAGCCCATCTTCCTCCAAAACTACGTACCTATTCCATTCGAATTTCCTAAAATGAGCAAAAAAAAGATAAAGTTGTAGTCCCTGCAATATCAAAGAGCAACCGCGATCAGCAATAGGTATTATTGCGAATGAAAATAACTAGAATCTGATGCTGATAATGCAAACCTTAAGTATCAAATCAAAACTTGATTCGAGAGTGGTTAGTCTTTCTTGAGAAACTCTCCAAAAATAGAAAAACGTTCCATGTCGAGATAGGAGTATTTTTGGTCCCCTAAGAAGTCCAGTCTGACAGGTTGACTACCAAAGACTACAATAATGCTAAATTGCCATAAGAAGTGGGTATTCAGTTTGCTGTTCATTTTCGATTTTCGCATATACATACATACTTAGTCAGTGTTATTTGAAGGATTTTTGGAAAGATCCAGATTCTAAAAATTAATCACCATCAATCAATTTTCTCAGTAATCCTAACAAGCTTAATCCCAAATACTCGATTTTCCTGCAATCTACAAACCCCAGGGATCCCTACAGTCTACACCAAAATCCAATTTCAATTGAATTTACTTAAAATTGTCTGGACGCTCTTTCCTTCGCTGGTGCGTTGGCGCTAATAAAATTATTAGGGGTAAAACAAACAGAGATAGAAAATGGGGTGCAGTGCAAATTTGAATGGGCCGAATTATTGAACGGCACAGTCCGTCCTTGTTTACGGCTCCTGCTTTGTGAGTGGTCGGGTGCGAACGGATTGCATGGATAGTGGGATACTTTCAGGGACAAACATTGCAAAACATTAACTCAGAGTTAGCTTAACTGTTGGCAGTGAAACGGCCTTAACTTTGCAAGAGTGGATATATTAAACTTCAAAAAAGAGAATATTAAATACCTATAGGAATTGAGAAAAAATGGAAACTTGATGCAAAACCCTTAAAAGAAATCCTGATAAATCATAATAATAATTTATTTCAAAATAAAATCACGAATAACTCTTAACTAATTACTTTCGACACCCTTAGCTCCCTTCCTACCACAAACGTTTAAAATAACTTTCCCCTTCTGAAAAGTCCATCTTTTTTCCCCCCTAATATTCCCCATATTTCCATCTCATTCCAGACTTCGCAGGGCTGAAAAAGACGACGCGTCGCAACAAACATTCCACAATATACTAAAACCGAACTGAAACGGATAAAGAGAGGAATCATTTGTAAAGGCGATAATTGCCAACACGAAGTCGTTTGCATTTGAATGGACCACTTGACTGGTTTTAGAGAGAGCATGGGATTTACTCAGTTTTATTTAACTTCGTGGAAGTTTTACGGGGCCTTAAATGGAGTCAACATGTGCAAAGCAATCACGATCGTTGTGTACTTTTGTCCTTATATTTATGTACGTTTTACGGATGGGAAAGGATTTCAGTTTTAAGTCTTTTATTGTGTTCCTGGTTTGAGGCAGATGGACGATTTTTGCAAAGTTTGTTTTATTAAAAGGTTGTTTTTGGACTTATTAATGTAGGTACTTGGACAGTTATAACATTAGTGGTTGCTATTTTCCGTGAGAAGAGCACTTAAGTTCAGTTACAAACAATTTTGTCACCAACTAGAAGACGATTTACTCATCACAACCCAGAGATTAAAAAAAAAAAGCTGTGGCTAAAAAAAATGTGAAATGAGAACTTTTTGTTGCTGTTAATCCCTGGCAAGAGTAGTATTCATCAAGGTCATCGAACAAGTATGATAAATATTCCTTCCGTAACTTTTCCCAGTTCTTTCTATTTTGCGTCTCCGGCATCCAGCTATTTTTATAGCTTCAAGTTGTCTCGTCGGCTAGTTGAAGGTCGTCGACTGTTTCCTGGAGCGTCGTGTCGTGATCTCCTCTATAGCATCGATCTGGTTCATTTTTAATTCTTTCGAGCCTCATTTCCGACTCAATCGAACTTCACACAAGATATTCTCTCAACATTATCAATTAGGACTCGTGGATATACCCTTAAAGGGAACTATCCATAGCTATTTGGACAAATTTTCTGTCAGCTTAGATATTGGTGGTTGCGTGCGGGTAAGAACTGGGAGGGCTCAACTTCCAAAGATTTCTCGCCAAAGGGGAATGTTTTCGGTCATATCTGGAGTTTTCGAAACTCTACTCATGTTCGTTCTAGTAATTGCATAGGCCTGTTTGAGGTTGATTCTCCCCATTCTTATTTTATAATTTAATGATTGCACTTTGTGTATTTTCCTTAGGTTTCCGATGAGAACAAAATTAGAATATAGCACTGCAGCCATACACTTTTAGCCATAAACAACTATATGACATTTACAAAGTTGTATCCAAAACATCATCGTCATCAACCATGTCAATTTCGAATTAACACATCTTGTCAGAGCTCACCCCAAACGATGATATTTTTAATTCATATTGACACATAAAATGTCTTGTCTTGGCTTTTGTCATTATATCAGCAACTTGAGTTTCTGTAGACGTTTCGTGTACATTCAAAGTTTCTTCTAAGACAAGCTCTCTCACATAGGAATCTCGAATCTGAATGTACTTGGTTCTGTTGTGGTTCTCAGGATTTTCTGCCAAACGAATAGCTGCTTCGTTGTCCAACTAATAACTCTTGAATTTTTTTCAGTGTTATTATTTCTTCATATAATCTTTTTACCCATACAAGTTCTTTTGACGCTTCGCTAGCTGCAACGATCTCCGTTTCGGTTGTAGAAATGGCAAGTGAAGGTTGGCTCTGACTCATCTTGGATATAGCACAAACACATACCACTCATCCTGTTGTGAAGCGTCCTGTTTTTCTATCCCCTCCATGATCAGCATCACTAAAACCTTGTAGGTAACCTCTTTTGGTTCTTGGCCTGTAAGTGATACCATAATTGAGTGTTCCTTGAATGTAACGAAAAATTCTCTTTACTTGGACAAAGTCTTTGTGAGTTGGATTTTCCAAACTTCTTAACGCCACACTGACTGCGTATATAAAAGGTCTGGTCTTGATCCTGACATCAGTTAAAGTACTGCTATAACAGCCTCTGGAAAATTTGATATTTCAGCTTCTTCTCAAGGAGAATTATCCTTAACAAATGGTGTTTTGACGGATCTGCAATTGTTCATACCAAATTTTTTCAACAATTTCTTGGCATATGCATTTTGATTTATGATAACTGATCCATTCTTTAACTTCATGATTTCCATACCCAAAAAATATGACTCAGGCTTTATCGTGACGTTAAACTCTATCTGTTGTCGTAGAGAATATTTTTTTATTTCCTCACTGCTTGAGGCTAGTAGACCATCGTCCACATATAAAACTAAAATAAGAATTTCTGTTCCTTCCCTCATAATCAAGAGACATGGATCGGCATTTCTCTGTTTAAAATCAAAGGATAGAATGAAATCCGTTATTCTTCTGTTTCAACACCTAGGAGCTTGCTCAAGTCCATATAGGCTCTTCCTTAGAGGATAAACCCTATCTGTACCATCATTGAAACCCTCTGGCTGTTTCATGAATATACTTCTTCTTGAAGCTCACCATATAGAAATGCTCTACCTACATACATCAAACTGGCTTAGACCTAAATTTTCACTTGGCAGATAGACTCAAAACAGATCGTATGTTAACAAATCTAGCAACTGGGCTAAATGTCTCATCATAATCTTGATATTTCTGCTGTGAATAACCTTTCGCGATTAGTGTGGCTTTGAATTTATCTAGAGCGATCTTGATTGTATTTCAACTTGTACACCCATTCAATCGGTATAGCTGGCTTCTTACCATTGGGTAGCTTTCCTAAAGTCCAAACACAGTTCTCTTTTAAAGACTTCATTTCTCTTCTCAAAGCCATTTTCCAGTCATTTGCTCTATTACTTGACATAGCTTCTCAGTACGTAATTGGCTCATTTATTTCCATAATATCTGCAGCAACCATCATAGCGAAATCTTCAAACCTGACAGGCTTTTGTATCTGATTTCTATCTCTCAGTTCTCTACTCGGTACATTTGGGACTTCTTCTGAAATGTCATTATCTGGTGACTCTACTGATATGTCAGCACGAGTGTCAGAAAAACTGTGATTCCTCAAACTATCATCTTCTTCGCTGTCTTGTCCATTGTTTTCTTTAGTTTCTTGTTCTGGATTACCTTCCCTGCTTCTGACAATCTTACAATAATTATTGTTTTGTTGAGAAGTTCCAACAGGGTCTTCCAACAATGGCAACGTTGAAGCTATGAGTTTTTCGTCGAATATCACATCTCTCGATCATCTGACTAGTTTCTCAGATTCTTCACACCAAATACGATATCTATCATCTTGGTCATATCCTATATCCTATAAGTAGGTATGCCTTTTTATCAATTTTCTTTCTCCCTGACTTGGGCATAACAGGATGTTCCAATAATTCTCATGTGTTTTGAAGAAGGCTTTTTCTCATACCACAGTTCGAATAGAGATTTTCCTTCGATACTAGAATTACCAGTTCTACTCAAAATGTACGCCGATGTATTTATTATTTCAGCCCAAAAAAGTTGTGAAAGATCTTCATTAGTATGCATGATGGATCTATAAGTTTTGAACGATAGTACGATTATCTCGATCTGCACAACCGCTCTGGTGTATAAGGCATAACGAGTCTCTGTCCACTTCCTTGTAGAATTTTTCTTACTTGACTATTGTCAAATTCTCCACCATTATCTAAGAGTAGCTCTTTTACTGTATGTCTTGTTTTTACTTCACTTAACATAATTGTCAGTTTTTCCGCAACTTCAAATTTTTCTTCCAGAAAGTAAACAACGATAACGACTGAAATCATCCTTGAAGAGCACGAAGTATCTATAGACACTTTTGGATTTTTCAAGAGGCCCACAAACATCTGTGTGTAAGAGTTCTCCTGGTACCTTTGCTCTTTCTCTCGTTCCAAAAATTTTCCTGTGCATGAATACAACCCTCACATATATCGCTATATAAGGTCACGGGAAAATAAAAAGCATGTTGGTTCTTCTGCAACTGAAAAGTACAATATATTGATGATAGCTGATTCATCTGTCAAAGGCTGAATACAGCGACATCCATAAGTACATTATGGAAATAAACACTTACGAACTCTTCTTTACAACACCCTCACTAGTTCAAAAAATGTTTATTTGCCAATGCTAAAACATAACATAACACTAAATACTAGAAGCAGTTTACAAAGTTTCGAAACCTAAAAGTTTCAAAAATTTGCAATGCTTATTTGCTCCCAAAGCTTTTGTGAGAACATCTGCAGGCATATCATTTGCTTGCAAATATTCTGTACTAATCAAACCACTTTTCACAGTTTCTCATATAAAATGGTGTCGCACATCTATGTGCTATGACCTCTCATGAAACAAGGAGTTTGACACAAGCTTAAAGAGCACTTTGACTATCACTATACAACAAAATAGAGTCAAAAAGGCCTCCTAATAAATTTCGTAGATATATAGCCTCCTTAGCTGCCTCTGCTAAGGCCATATATTCAGCTTCTGTACTGGAGAGTGCAACTGTTTCTAGCTTGTTGCTCCCCCAGGACACGGCACAATTTGAAAGGGTGAGACAAAAACCTGTGTATGACTTCTGATCTAGAGAATTGTTGCCCCAATCAGCATCTACAAATTCCTCCAATTTTTTCGAACTTTTCTCATATCTCATCACATCTCATCTTTATTTATCAATCACGAATCAGATGAAACAAAAAATTACCAACAAAAACGAATGTCGATTGCTAATACGTCAAATTCATGTACAAATAGGAAATTCTTAACCTAATTTTTTTTTTGTGTATTCAAGAAGCGACATACGTTTAGTTACTGCTGATATGGCAACACTTCACAAATCTCACGTAAATTCTTTTCCATTGGCGTCTCTACTGTTTTGCCATTCCAAACCTGGATAACAACTTGTCATATAGTGCCTTTGGTCTAATGTAATGACCTTATTTGCCTTATCAATGGAAATATTCATTCCTAGTATCTGCTTAGCTTGACCAAGATCTTTTAATTTAAAATTTGCTGCCAATTCCTTTTTCAAATCATTGGAGCCTGCAAAATTATTTGAAAAAATCAAGAAAATCAAAGAAATCATCGACATATAAGGCAATAACTGTCATCAGACCCTTATTAAATTTAATAAAGACAAGGCCCAAACTTAGACATTTTGTAACCCCAATTCACAAGAACACCTTCTACCTTCTTGTACCAAACACGAGATGACTGTTTTAGTTCATAACTCGCTGGTTTTAATCTCAAAACCTTATCAGATTTTGCTGAATTTATAAAACCTTCAGGCTGTCACATAAAAACAGTCTCGTCTAAATGGCCACACATACTTAAAGCTATCAATATTCGAAGGGTAGAGTGCCTAATCACAGGCGAAAAAGTTTCATTTTAATCTATTCCTTCCACTTGAGTGAAACCGTTTGCAACTAGCCTAGCACAATAACTTTTTTTATTTGCACTATCAACTTTGATTTTGAAAACCCACTTACATTGCACTAAGGTACCGCCTTCAGGTAAACTTACCAAGTTTCGTTCTCTTTCCAGCTCGTCATCTCGTCTGTCATGGCCTGTTTCCACAAGTTGCCATCAGGCCTAGAAAAAGCTTCTGAAGCACTCACTTTTAGTTCATCTGGGTACTTTTCAGGTTCAAATCCAACCATTGGACTTGAATAGGTAACAAAATCCTCAAAATTGGTTGCCTTTCTTTGTCGCTCAGACTTTCTAGGCACTACATTGTCAGTTGCAGCATGCTCTTCGTGTGCATTGACTGGCACATAATCGTTATCATGAGGATCCTCTGTTGAAATTTCTAGTAAGTAGATCTCTAAGAGGAATCAATGTCGTCTTCTTGTAAGCTGTCATCTAAGTTACTGTCCCCCACTGGATCTGGGCATTTCCGAGGGCATTTCTTCCTGATTTTCGGCGATCGTACTATGAAGAATTTTTGTGTTTAATTTTTCATGAATATTCACATTTCTGCTTGTGGTGATTTTGTCAGTATCAGAATTATAAACCCTGTAGCCGTTTATTTCTTCAGAATAGCCGGCCAGAATATGCTTATTAGACTTTTTATCGAACTTGAGCCGTTTTTCTTTTGGAACGTGAACCATCACAGCACCAAAATACGCAGTCCTGATAAATCTGGTTTCCTTTTATACCATATTTCGTAAGGAGTATTTCCATCAATGCCACTGGCAATACATCTGTTTCTCAAGTAGTTTTATTTATTTACAGCCTCGCCCCAAAATCTCTTGCTCAATCCAGCATCGAAGAGCAAACATCTTGCCTTCTCTACAATAGTACGGTTAAATCTTTCGGCCATACCATTTTGCTCGGGCGTATAGGCATCACTCTTTGTTTCAGATTCGCCACCTTGATCAGTTCTAAAAAAGTTAATTTTCTTTAAGACTTTTGGGTTTCTACTAAGGACTTTAACTCTTTAAATCGTTGAAATACTTCGCTTTTGGCTTTCAAAAAGTATGTAAATGACATTCTGCTGAAGTCATCAATAAGGAGGAGAAAATATCTGGAATCATCAGGCATCCCCATGAATAATTTGTAGTGTTTCAAGCCATGAACACAGCCCTTCATTTTGTTAGGATCCTGTGTGTTTATGTGTGCTTATAGGCCGGTTTCTCAATAGCGAGTCACCCCCGGGTTAAGCATAGCTCCGGGGTAAACATAGCAACTAGACACGCTTACCCTGGAGTTAAAACCAACCCGGAGGTGACTCGCTATTAAGAAACCGGCCCTATGTGTGCTAATCTTTTGTGCCACAATTCTGTCTGATTACATGAACTCAACATGCAATCTTCTTCCTTTAGATTAAGTTTATAGACGCCATCAACTAAGTTTGCTGTAGCTAGCAACTTATTTTCAGGCTTATAAATAAAGCAGCAATCACTACACCTTTTCCATATGTATTTCAGAGACCGTCAGTTTAATTTCAGAAAGCGTCAATTGCAATTTAGATTAGTGAAATGTATTTCGGAAAGCGTTAATTGTAGTTCAGTTCATTTAATTTTATTTTGGGAAGAGTCAAATGTATTTCGGATTAGTTAATTTTATTTCGGAAAGCATCAATTGTATTTCAGATTCATTGATTGTATTTCAGAAAACGTGAATTATATTTTAGAATTTGTCAGATGTATTTCAGAAATCATCAGTTGTATTTCAGATAATAATGATATAGGAGCAGATTTTTTCAAATCAACACAAGCAAGGTGTATAGGTGAACCATTATAAATTTCATTCAATATACTACATACGTTGATAACATCTGAAATACATTTGACAAATTCTGAAATACAAGTGACCAAACTGAAATACAAATGACTTTTTCTGAAATAAAACTGACCCATCTAAAACAAAAATGACGTTTTCTGAACTACAACTGACAAAGTTGAAATACAAATAACACTTTCTGAAATTAAAATTACACAACTGGAATACAATTGACGCATTCTGAACTAGAATTGATGAATCTGAAATACAAGTGATGCATTCTGAAATACTTATGGAATAGGTGTAGTAAATGAAACATTGTTACCTTTTGATGTAAGGTGGCTTAGGGATAGAAGATTTGTGGTAAGTCCTGGAACACACAACACATCCTCGACAACAATATTGTACGACTTGCCATTGACTGAGGTCACTATGTCCAAATCGCCTGAACATGCCACTCACGAGTTTTTTCTTATTTGATATAATAATTTCCCGAATAACCGATTGTGATGAGTTTTTAATCCAACTTTCATTTGGCGTCATGTGTCTACCTGTCTACTTGCAACCGAATCTAGGTTAAAGTCATTTGAGTTGTATTTACCTACCACTTAGGGCCAAATTATGGACCAACTTGTAAGTGTCTGGTTGTTACCTAGCAGGTACATTCTATTCTCTAGTGCATAGAAAATACCTGCTAGGTAACAACCAGACGTTTACCAGTGAGTCCATAATTTGGCCCTTAAAAACACAGCACTAAAGTCATACTTTTCATCGGATTTCAAACTATGGGCATTTCAAGGGCACTTTGACATGAAATGTCCAGTTTATTTACATCCAACAATCGTAAACTCTACAGGATTACTCAATCCCATAAGACATACGTTCATAAAAATATTGAACATGGAGGAATGCGAGTGACGTCACGCAGTCCTTGATCGGTTTGTTTTTTATTATGACAGTGCATTTTTCTTGCATTTTCAAACGTGAAAAATTGTTGTTTTGAGGTTATTTCCTTTGAAAACTGTGTTTTTTAAATTTAGCAAACTTCAAAAGTTTGTGTGCTTGAATGGTTAGCTAATTACGAAGACGAGTTCGTTTATTCTCTGCTTACAGAAAGGTAATTTCAAAATACCCACATAGATATTATATTAAAATGTGCATGGACTTTTTTTACCTTTTTTTTAGTAACAAGAAGGTACATTTATAAAATAGGTATGCCTGTGTATGGGTTATGGGTGTAATAACAACTATTTTGATCAAAAAGGAAGCACTCAAAGATGTAAATTTCATTGCTTTCCTAAAGGAAAAGATCTTGTATCTAAAACTATTCAAAACGAGTGGATATTTTTTTGTAAAAGCAAGGACAATCTCAATGCAGATACATTTTTTGCATTTTATTATCAAAATATAAGCGAAACGTGGTTGCAATAGTATGTTCTATTTTTCACTGTCTCTACCTACTTCTCAATTATTATTCGATAGTTTAATATGTACTAAAACGATTTAAATATGGACATTATTCAAAGTAAGCTTATCTCACATAGCCAAATAGTGATGCCTAATTTAGATTTTCGTAATCATAATCCAGAAAAACACTGAAGTTTCCCATATTTTCCATGTGTTTGCATAGTAAACGCGCCAGGCCAGTAAAGGAATTTATTTACATATTTATTTATTTATTTACTCTTCACAAACACTAATTACATTCAAGGGAAACTTAAAACTAAGTAGTTATTTTATTTACAAAAAAAAAAAAACAATACAAATACTTGACTAAGAAATGCTAACAGTAGAAAACTAAGCAATACACATGAATAAAAGAAATCTATGTCCTGATGCAATAAATCCAGTACCTATTACAAAACCACTAAAACCAGAAAATGTTTGGGGTTTCCGCGATTATTTTTAGCCATGAGTCTTTTATGCTTACACACATTAAATGAAAATTGGAATTTACGATAAAATAATTGTCAGCACTGTTGTGTATTAGCTTTCAGTTACTCCTTTTATAATTTTTAGTGAGCTGAGAAATTTGGTTATAAGTTTCCAGGCCAATGTATAAACAGGCAATCACCAGACAATGTCATACAATATTTTGTAATAAAGGTAATTTTAAAAGTAGTCTTCTCAATTCAAGAAGGAACATTAAGGGCCAAATTATGGACTGACTGGTAAACGTCTGGTTGTTACCTAGCAGGTACTTTCTATGCACTAGAGAATAGAAAGTACCTGCTAGGTAACAACCAGACACTTATCAGTTGGTCCATAATTTGGCCCTAAAAGCACAAACTCAACTATCATCTGTATCGGTGGCTATCTTGAACCCTTGAATGTCAGGAATGCAGGTGACGTCACAGCACTTGTGAACAAATCTACCCGATTGAGCAATCCTGTAGAGTTTACGATTCTTGGTTTACATCTAAAACATATTATTTTGCTTTTGTCTCGTTTATTAGCAGCTGTTCCATTGGCATTTCTATTGCTGCTAGCGCCATCTTTCGGTTTCTTTCGAAAATTTCTACCTTTGACAACACAGCCCCACCTTTACTGCTAGAACCATCTGTGTCCATGTCGAACAACTTGTTATTGAAATTCTTGCATGCTCGATTGTCATGAGCATTGGGGAATATTTATCTGGCAACCCTGCCAACAACAAAGAGCCAATCCATCATTCTTCTGAAATACTTATTGAAATCGGTTTTTCTCAATCTTTGTGCTGTTTCAATCGCCTGATTGACATAGATTTCCATGCTATCGTAGTTTTCTAGTCTCAAGGATATGAGATTTCTGATCAAACCAATTTTTCTTGCAAACCCTGTGTCTGCATAAAGCTTGCTGATTTTGTCCCAAACGTCTTTGCACGTGCCTACGTGTATACGTACAATGATGGAATGATGGATCAATAGTCAGGATCAATTTAGCTTTTGCTTTTCCAATCAACACAGTGTCGGTCTCAGTACCGTCAACACATTTCATCAATCACGAAACAGTTTTCCACAGCAAACGACCACTCTTATACAGGGTGTCCGGAAAATAGCGTAAAAGCTCTTCGCTACGTGGTGGAGGACCCTTCAAGGAACCCCAGAAAAATAATTTAAAAAATCTGGTGGCATTCTTAAGAAATTTATTAGCATTTTAATGTTTATTAAAACTGGCAGGACTGAAAATATCCCGTTGGAAATTTGTCACAGAATTAAATTAAATACCTGTGTAATTACCTGAAAAATTCGAAGGTGACTAAAAAATGTTGTCAGATCAATTTTTCCTGTTGTAATTTAGAGATTTTGCAATTTTCATAATGCATTTTAAAGGTTGACAACAAATTTTTATAAACCATTATGTAATGAATAAACAAAAGGTACCTAACACTTTGTACAAAATATTGCAATTTGAAAAAAAAAAATCAAAAATAGGGAAGTTGAATTTCCACTTTTACCTCTTCGTATTTTCAAGAATGGTCGAGGAGGATTTTTTTAATTATTTTTCCAAGGTTACTCAAAAGGTCCACTATTACGTAGTGGAGAGCGTTTACGCTATTTTCCGGACACCCTGTATACATATAATACATATTACTTTCTGGCTGGCACAATTTTTCATCAAGTAGGCCGTGTATTTATTACAACAAATGTCAAGAAATGGGCACTTTCGAGAATTAACTAGATTATACCGTCATACAACAAAAAACAAATCAATTTATTGTCATTTTTTCATTCTAATTTGACAGAAATGACAATTGGCAAATGAATTCAAGAGCCGGGAATAAAAACTAATCGATCTTTCACATTAGCAGTCCTTGATTAATAATAATGAGAAAATATTTTTTTAGCGAGTTAACCTTACATTTTTCAAATGTCATAATATTAGGCACCTGCTCAAATGAATCAGTGTCCTTTTTGGTTTATTCTTCTCCCTCCTTAATTAATCAGTAATATTGACGTATGTACGATATGTAATATGACTTGTAGCTCCATTATCCACAAACCAGCTATTCTCCTCACATTCGCTAAATAAGACACTACTTGTTAAGGCAACTAACATCATGTTTGTATCCTTATTTTTCTGTGTTCTGTTATTTCTTGAATTTGAGCTTTCTGGTTTTGGAGGTTTAGTATCTTGTTTCCATTCAATACATTGTTTGACCTTATGACCTCTTTTGCAATAATAGGGTACTTACATCAATTTTTTTTATTGCTGATTTCGTTAGTCCATAAAAAATAAGTCAACACGTGTTTTTTCTTTTTCTTCTTAGTCAAAAATTGACGGAGATATAACGCTATGAAATATGCCTATGACGTCACTTATGAAATAAATTAGTGACGTTGCACATGCTCAGTATATCTATATATACAAAACTTAATATTTGTATAACTTCCGGAATAATCATATTTGGGCGAAATTGAAAAAAAGTAGCGATTTTTTTTCGATTTCCTACAGTTTGCAATAAACAATAATCAATTTAATTTTCCATGCAAGTACCCTATTGCAAACTAGATTTCTCCTATTGGTCGAGCTGTTTCTCTTTTCTGCAAGCAACGCCTCCTGATGACTTTCATCATTCTTGTCTGACAATGCCTTCTCATGAGAACAAAGCTGATTTGTTAAATTGTCTACAGTCCTTTCAGATTTCGACATTAACATTCAGCTTGACTTGAAGGAGAAGTAGTCTTTGGGTAGGGTTTCTAAAATCTAACAGACAAACAGCAACTCAGGTAACTCACAATTACATGTTTTATTTGTGATGATTTTGTCTTCTGATAACCCCTTTTGCAGGTCATTCCACAGGTTCTTGAGCTTAAACGTATGCGCTGCCATATATATCATCTTCAACTTTCTCCTTACAGTTAAAGAGTTCTATAAGCAAACATCATAGGTTTTGTCCTCGACATTGCCATCAAAGAGCCTTTTCAATTCAACCCACACTTCTCTTGCTGTAGAAAACCTCATACATTTTTGTAAGGTATCTTGTGTCATATTTATCGTGAGAGCAAGAAGTGCATTACAATTTACAATCTGCAGTATTGAAACTCACCAGGCTTCCCTCATGCGCAGCAATTTCAACTGCTAACGCTTTTTCTTTCAAAACTGGGAGCACCTACTTTCCTTCCAAAATATCAACTGCATTTGGAATACCTCTTAGAAGAATGTTGATTTTGTACTTCCCTGTGGTCCAGTTAGCTTTACCTTCCAGTAATCCTATATGAACTTTGCTTGGATCCATATGGCCTTCAAAGTTCAATCACTACTTTTTCGTACTAATTCAGCCCTTGATATTCTTTATTTTTCTCGCTTCTTTTAACGCTCTGCTACCATTTTAAAGTTTGAGAAATCATGATTGAAATTAAGAGGAAAATAGGAAATATATTTGAAACACCAATACAAAAGTGATTAATCAATTGACTCTCTGTAATACACCTTTTTAAAATATAATAATAAAATGACTTCCATAAAGATGTGGAATTTTCTTCAACATCAGAAACTAGGAATTTCCTTAAACAATAGTCGATAAACCCTTTATTAAAAGGACGAAAAACGAAATTGTTAATGAAGTTGATGGACGCTCATTTTCCATACTGAGCAAACTCACATTGTGGGGTCAAAAAAATTGGACCTTCATTGCACCTTCATGCACTAATTGAAGTCGAAAAAAGAATTATATTCCTTGGTACGGTTCTGGTTGTGGTTAATAGAGACGGTAAAAGCGACCGATGACGTTCCCGCAAAGCGAACGAGTGAGATAGGAAAAAAAAAACGGTGAAATCGTGAACGTTAAAATAATAGGAAAGAAACGCCGAACTAAGCAAAACTACGTACGGACAATGGCGAAACAAGTTTTAGTTCAACAACCTGCTCTGATGGTCATAATGGTGTCTTTTTTATGTTTCGACTACTATTCGTAGTTTGTTTAGAGAATATGTACAACCATCAGAAAATGTGGACATTGTATCCCAAAGTAATTTTGAATCTCTACACTATAATTAATTTGTCAAGTCCCATAAAAAAAGTTTTTAAAGAGCCAGTTACATTTCTATTTTAACAACTGCGACTGTGTTTATTTAACAATTCCATGCATAAGCGTTAATTGACTGCGGCGTGTGCAGAAAATGGTTTACTTTTCCTTAGTCGGCATACTGACTTCATGGAAAGACTAATAGTAACTATTAATTTCTCTGTTGTGCTTTAAGAAATTGAAGGTTATGTAAACAAAAATCGCCCGAAAGTTATACTATACAGAGTGATTTACATAGCCCGTGCATTAGATTATAGATATATTAGATGCTATCTCTACTAATCCACCTGTAATCTTGAAAAATTCTAGGCTACGTAAATCCAGGTGTATAGTTTAACTTGCTCGCAAGTGAAAAAGCTAGAAATTTGCAGAGCTCGCAGTAGAAATGTTTTCGCCAAAAAGTTGCCGTCTTCCACGGCATAACAACTTATTTTAAAAACAACAATGCCATTTTTCATGGCGTGGAAACTTTTATTCAGTCATAGCGCCGGGGTTAGTAAAGGACTTAAAAATCTACATGCAATAATGAGAAAAATATTAATGTTTTCTAAAATAAACCGTCTGTTTGAAATTCGTTAAAGACATCAAGAGAATTTTTTTATATGTCAGCGGCTTTCTACCATCAACAATCAACATAAACATTTACTATTATTTCACTTCCTATTGCGGAGACTCTAAACGATCTTTCACATACACACAATCCTTATCTGCTGTTATGCCTTCACGCTTGATATAGTCAGAGCAACACATGCCACACGTGCGAATATCTTTCTCTCGCTCATTGGCAAAGACCAGTTTTAATGCCGACACACGTACTTAAATATCGCGAAATATCGCATCTAAACTTGAATCTAAAAATAGTAAAGAGAGAACAATTCTCTTGGCCTATTTTTGCATTCATAGGCGTACTTAATATACTAATAGTGACTTTCTTTTTGTTCCAGAAAAAGCCGCTGCGGTTCTTCTACAGAATCTTCACTCCGTTGAAAATTCAGCCAATCAAAATCGTCAACACACCTACTGCCACTGGCGGCAAACAATTACAAATTGTTCCTGTTACTAACGTACAACCGATTTTAAAATCGCCAACACCAATAATCGATATAAAAGAAACTGAAAGCGAGCAGCTTGATAAAGAAACATTGATGGCCAATTTACAACTTCAAAGTAAATCGAAAGCTATGCAACTTCAAGCAGCAAAAAAAATGCAACAAGTACCTGAAAAAATAGTCAAAGATTGCATTTACGAGTACGAAGAACCCGACCAAGAGGAAATCAAAAGATTCGCAGAGAAACGCGACAGAGAATGGGCCTTGCAAAAGAAACTTGAAGAAGAAACCAAAGCCGATCACAGAGATACTTATTTTCCAACCAAAAAACGAAAAAAGAGCAAGCATTCAAAAACCGACTCCAACGGCCATAAAGAAAAGAAACGGAAACCACACGGTGATAAAATCCATGCTGAAATCACCAACAATGACAAATCCGACTTGAAACTAAAAGTAAAAATCACCAACGGCCACAAACACAAACATCATAAAATCGAAAATAACTCTGAAATTAGCCACAAAGAAAAGCTATTGCAAATGAGACAAGTCAGGCATCATAAACATGGATCTGGAGATGAAAAACCCAATCAACCAATACCAACAATAAAATTACCTAAATCTATTGTTGAGTCTACCTCAGAAGAACCAGAAGCTAAACGTCGAAAAGAAAATCCCACCACTATCAGTGAAAACAACAATAAACCTTTACCAATGGAATCTCATCAAAAACCAAAACCAAGAATCGAACCGATGATAATTAAACCAGAGACCAAACCAATCCCAAGTGTATCAAGGCCCATGCCTCAACTACCCTCGAAAGTAGCCAAAAAAGAAGCTACAGTTAAGCCAGTTTTTGAGCTTAATCAGAAGACATTTCTTAAGACTGCTGGAGCTAATACCGACAAATACTCCAAAGATCAGAAAATCGGCCAGGGCAAAGTGGAAAACAATAAAACTTCAATGAGCAACAAAGTGCTTCCAATTGGAAGCATTACAACCAACAATAAAATGCTCGATAGGAAAATTGCTAACTTACAACAAAGGTGTACGATTGAACCTAAAAATCCAGCTATTAATGGAAAAATTACCAATAATGAAAAAAGTAAACTTATAAATCCTAAATATCCTCCTGGGTTCACTGTGAGTAAAATTGAAAGTGGTGTTAAAAGGCCAGCGTCACAAGACGATGCAGAACAAGACAAAAGACCAAGTCTTGAAATTACTTTAATCCCTCCTGCATCAACAAAAACAAGCGAAGCTAAGGTGGTAAACAAACGACCACCTCCAGGAACAATACCTTTGGAACGAATCAAAAATGCTGTTAACCTTAAATCAGGCATAAGCATTATTCCTAAAATGCCCAGTCACGACAATAATACCAAAACTGATAATAATGGTGTTCTAGATTTATCCAAAACAAAATCTATGACTGAAAATCCGCAAAAATCAAAAACTGAACCAATTAACGGACTTAATTCCATGATCAATAGGCAAATAAATAACATGGCAAGGCCTATGAGTTCGCCTAGTGGCGAACCTGGTAAAAATATGCAACTCTCCAACCTGCAAATGCTTTCGAAAGTTGCCACAGAACATCCAACTTTAAATAAAGGTAATCCATCAAACAATAAAGTTAGGCCTCAGATGCCAAATTTGCAAACAATCAACAAAATGCCTGGAATGGCTTCACCATTAAGAGCGGCAGGTATGCAACGCATGCCTCCTAAATTGAATGATATTCAGCAAAAATTCAGGCCAAATAATCCGCAAATACGGAACATGAGGCCAAATCAAAATCAAAATATTAGGAATATTCCTAATCCTAGTTTGATGTTGAACAGACATCAGAATATGAACCAAGCTAGATTGGTCGTGTCAAGCACAAATAATTCAGCCGAAAATACTGCTAAAAAAGTGTCTACTCCTAAATCTTCTCCAGTATCATCAGGGCCATCCCCAGTGACTTCGACCACAACAACTGTTAATAATAAAGAGGTTCAGTCATCGGGTAAAGCCGTGATACTAGAGCAAAAAGTGGCCGAGGCTAAGGATATTTCTGTGTAAAATTTATGGTGTAAACATAGACACTACAGAAGATGTAATGTATTTGTAGTCTGATGCTGAAACTTCTGGTGTAGGTAATAA
The DNA here is from genome assembly GCA_917834065.1 of Ceutorhynchus assimilis. Classification (NCBI taxonomy): domain Eukaryota; kingdom Metazoa; phylum Arthropoda; class Insecta; order Coleoptera; family Curculionidae; genus Ceutorhynchus; species Ceutorhynchus assimilis. Next base: position 26,317,428 of record OU892282.1, on the reverse strand, counting down.
AGAAGATTCTCGTAAGTAACTTCACATAAACTTACTAGTAGATTAAATTATAAAATGTGATAATAAATTTAAGATAGAGGCTTTCAAAAAAAAAATGAAAATGTAAATAAAAAAATAAAAAATAATATACAAACATAATTATTATTATTGCTTTAAATGTTTATATGTTATAGTAATTACAAGCATTTAAGTTCCTGATTTCACAGACATTAATACCTATGACTATTGATTATTTTTCTCATTGTTAATGTTATCTTTTTTTTTTAAATAATATTTGTTGTACATTTTGTTATATTTTATTAATATCTTTTTATCTTTTGATTCTCGCGGCATTTTTGTTTTGATAAGGATACCTCACTATTAATAATTTTGTAAATAATTTTAAAATTATAATGTATTAATATTTTGTATATATTTGTTATAAACATAATTATTATCGTGGTTTTAGATGCACTTTTAATTGTCTTTTGAAGATTTTAAGTTTAATTTCAATTTCGTATAGGTACTGATATCTAGCATGTTCCCAGTGTAAACTTACCATCACTGATTATAGTTGTAGAATTATAATTAAGATAAGGTAATTAAGTGTAATTGTAGGAATTTTATCTGTATATTATTTGTTCTCTAAAACAACCGTCATAAATGGTGTAATTTTTGTGTAGAGAGTATTGTGTATTATTAAAAAGTAATATTTGAAAATTTTTGATAGTTTTATTCCACCTTTTCTCAATTTACAGCGAAGAATATTGGTAAAATGGAGCATCAATAATCTACTTACTTAAAACATGATACGGCGCATTAGTAATGACGTCACATGTTGAGATAGGTTATGGTTGCCGTATCTAAACAAACATCATGCTAATTTTGATTTTAACCAATGGATATTTTTGCAGAAACTGTTTTTTTTTTTAATTCTTTGCAATTAACTTAACATATTTACTTGAACCTTGACCTTGTTAATATATGTTAAATATTTATCTTAATAGCGAGGGAAATCCAATTCAAAACAATATTTTTACATAAACCTTTCTTTCTTGTCAAATTATTGTTTTTGGTATTTTTTGAAAAATAAAAAAGTTATTTTTGTATCTAGTGCGCGAAATGCTACTTTGGAAATCGAGTCTGATTTTTTTAACGAGGCGCAGCGGAGTTAAAAAAATAGTTGAGATCACCAAAGTATTTCGCGTCCGAGTTGCAAACAATATTTTTTCTACAACTGTCAAAAAATGATGATGTTCGCACACTCATGACAGTTTGCGAAGTGACACTTTTTTTCCCAGGTATTGATTTTTTAACGTTCCCATGACGCCGTGCGCGAACTAGCTATTTCGCGCACACGTGCGCGAAATAGCTAGTTCGCACACTGGGTGTCATGGTGACACATACCTGTCAGGAAATCAAAAATAATTAAAATTCACCTACCTTTGATTGAAAATGCAATGCTTCGAATGATTGATATTTAAATGGAGTTGTAGAAAAAATATTGTTTGCAACTCGGGCGCGAAATACTTTGGTGGGTAAAAATAACTTATTTTTGTATCTAGTGCGCGAAATGCTACTTTGGTGATCGAGATTTGATTTTTTTAACGAGGCGCAGCGGAGTTAATAAAATAGTCGAGATCACCAAAGTATTTCGCGCCCGAGTTGCAAACAATATTTTTCTACAACTCCATTCAAATATCGATAATTCGATGCTAAAATTGCATTAACAATCAAAGGCAAGTGAATTTTTATTATTTTTGGTTTCCTGTCAGGTGCCAGGTTTTTGTTACCTGAGTGTGCGAACTAAGCATTTCGCACACTAGTGTGCGAAATAGTAAGTTCGCACACGGCGTCATGGGAACGTTAAAAAATCAATACCTGGGAAAAAAAGTATCACTTCGCAAACTGTCATGAGTGTGCGAACATCATCATTTTTTGACAGTTGTAGAAAAACTAATTTTAGTATAAATAGCACTGGCTTTGTTTTGTAGAACAACAGTACTACATTTACATTTACAACCATTACAATATTAGAAAAAAGTGCAAATTAAGAACGGACGAAAAGGTTGTTTATCGCTGTCAATTTATACCGTCACACTAATGAAATGTATAGGTGCTATATTTCCTTGACGTCAAAGTGGGAAGCAGTGTGAGAAATTTTTCCATCCGACTTGTGCGATCGACGAGGAATGCCTGTAGCTTGTTTACTGTGTTTGACGTTTGATAATTAAAAAGATGATCGCTTATCTTCGTAGTTCTGAGAAAAAGTGCCTTATCTCATCTTAGAGCGTAACGTTTTACGACAAATGGCTTTGGATTGGTCTATAGCAGGTAGCGTTTAATGTTCGAAAATCGAAAATTAAAATAATGAATCCGGAATATCCTCCGGAATTTACCCTTATAGGACGACCAGCGTAGCGTCACAAGATGAAAGTAGTATATTAAAATACAAGTTGCAGAAGGCCACATATTCCCGCACGAATTCGAAATTTGGACACGAGCGACGAAGGAGCGAGTGGACGAACGAATGAGTGCGGGAATAGCCTTCTGCAACGTGAGTTCTATACTATTTTCTCGATTTTGGATTTTATTTTTCATTTTTTAAAACTTTTTTGTGGTCGCTGTTAGTTCGGGATTTTTTTTTCGCAAAATATGTCAGTTGGTGACACTTATTTACCAACCAACTGACTGGTGGATTTAATTATTTTAAAAGGTTTGACAATTTTGAATAAGGTACCAATAGGTATACTTTGAGAACTGAATGTCACTAAAAATCGTTGAAGAAAGTCTTATTTCTAAATGAGCAATATTGCCAATTTTGTGATGGACCTTAAATAGGTTCCACTCTGAGTTTTAACCTCTACGACTCTTACCATTTCCATCCTGCCCTGGCATTACTTTTAAAATGCGAGCCATTGGCCACTTTAGAGAAGGAATATTAGGCAATTCAATCCATCTGTCAAAATGGAAAATTCAATATGGCGTGGCAGCCAAGCAAGTTTGTTTTGATTATGTTTTTATGCTTATTTTAAATTATTTTGCTTAGAGTTTGGTTTGCAACTTTGATTTTGATTATTTGATAAAATATTTGTTGACTAGAAACCTGAACTATTAAATCGGGTGAAAACTACCCAGCAAACACGGAAAGTCAGCCGCTGCGCAAAAACTGTGATACTGTGCTGTACTTGTTGTACAGCGATGTAGACGAAGCAGCTGCATCAGCCCGGACTATAATATGTCCCACCGGCCGGCATCTGGCGCTGCACTGTTCATGCTGCATTTGAGTACAGCCACTGTGCAGTAGCTCTGTCTCTTCATTAGGCAATTTTTACACAGCAATAACGCAGCGCTCTTGCAGACGTCGTACATATTTGTTTCGCAATAACTGTGCAGCCAATATACCGTTTAGGTATATTTACCTGTGGCACTCTAAATTTAATGGACATAATTTATTTTATATAGACAGGATATTTTTGAAAAATGACAAAACAAATTAAAGTATATAGAATATATTGAGGAGTGGGACATTAAACAATAATATTCCTTATTCGTTAACCATATTTTGGTGGCTTTTTCAGCTTCTGATTGAGACGCATTTTGACTGGCTCTATTTTTTCTTACATCGACTAAATAAGGACAAAATTGAGTTAAAATTTAAAAACCGTTTTACCTTGCATCAACTTACCTAAATTGCTTTATTGATGTTGATATTATAGGTATATTCTGAAAATTGTGCTTTTTGAAGTCAGCTGAGGAGTTGAATTTTTAGATAATAATCTGGCTAATATGTTCCTACATACTTCTTCAGTGTTTCTGCCCCCTAGTATTCCAAGACTATTTACCTGAAAGATTATTTCTCTTTTGTAAATCCATTTTTTAAATCACAAAAATAGAAAACGGAAAACGGGGGCAAATAGAAAAACGATAGAAAACTTAGGTTATGATAATACGGGGGCCTTTGTTTTTGTTTATTTGTATCAATTTTTCACCTACCTTGTTTGCTCTTGTTGAAAATAATGCATCTTATACACGTAGTAATTCAAATCACAGGTAAAAGACACGTGAAAAACACCACAAAAATTATAAATCAACGCTGCCCTGCATCAGTGAAACAATACAATACAATAAAATAAAACAAAATGGCTACGCTCACAACTCTACGGCAAAAAATACTGTGCTCGCGCAAATTGGCACATTTCTTTACAGTAACTGCACTAACATTTTACAACAGTTGTTGCATCAATATGCGCATGGGAGATCGAAATAATCTATCGCTTTTCCAATACAAAATCTGCAAAGCCGCTGCATATCAAATACTGCACTTCTAAAATACAGTATTCCCAATACAAGTGCTGCGCAGCATCGATAAAACTATTTATGTGCTGTATTTGGGCTGTGTTCGTGATACAGCAACATTACAGCGCCGATAAGTTGTGTTTGTTGGGTAGATATTTTTTTGTATTTTTTGCCTCATGTGTGGCCGCCACGCCATCTTGATTGTCACGTGGTTTGAATTGCCTAATTATCTTCCTTTAAGAGAACCAACATACCTTCTTAAATCTTAGATATTAGGCACATCAAAGCGCCACTTAGGCCTAGACTGCAATAGAGCTAAGTAATCCTTGTGCCATTTAACCCAAAAGTGTTGCTGCATTTGGCAACAAAGCTTCCAAAATTTGTGCCTATTTTCTGGAATATTAGTAAAATCAGGTTCAGGCAAAACAGTAATTGGTTACCCAATCAAAAAATGACCGGGCGTTAAATACGAAAGATCTGAAGGATCATTTGTCATTTGTGAGAGAGGACGCGATTTAGAATTCTCTCAATTTGAACCACCAAAGTGTTAAATTCTTCATACGTTAATAAAAAAGAGAAACTTCTTAATCCGTAAGTCACAGTTTGTAATTGAAGACACTGTATAGGTCATGCATTGGGATTTTCTCTCCATAGAATATTTCGCAATGGACAATGTTCAGGATTTATTAAAATCATCCTGATGTACAGGGTTATTGGTTATAAATGTCACCCCCTCTATCTTTTTTATTTGACATTTTAGAAAAAAGTGTCTCAAATAAAAAATTTATGGTTAAAATTAAATTTTTTGAAAAACCTACTTTTGCATATACAGGGTATTTCAAAAAAGCTGGTAGTGGTCCAACTTTCTTATTTTAAATCGAATACCCTGTATATTATTCAATATTCGGATTCTACATAAAATTCTGAGCAGATTTCATGTGATATACCCTATACCTAAGTTCAACTGTTTTGGAAATATTGACACCTGAAAATTGACTTTTTTGCAACTTTGACAAGCTGTAAATCCTAAACGGTTAATTTTAGAGCAAAACCGATCTTACATTCTTATCTTATATTTTTATAAACTATCAGTTGACACCAATATTTGACATCAACTTTGAATTTAATCCATGATTGAAAATTCCAATTAAATTTAATCTCCGGTTAAATTCAAAGTTGGTATTAAATGATAACTTGTGAAAATATTAGAAAAAAATGTAAGATCGGTTTTGCTCAAAAGTTAACCGTTTAGGTTTTACAGCCTGTCAAATATGCTAAAAAGTCAATTTTCAACTGTCAATATTTCCAAAACAGTTGAACTTAGGTATAGGGTATATCACATGAAATCTGCTCAGAATTTTATGTAGAATCCGAATATTGAATAATATACAGGATATTCAATTTAAAATAAGAAAGTTGGTGCACTACCAGCTTTTTTGAAACACCCTGTATATGCAAAAGTGGGGTTTTCAAAAAATTTAATTTCAACCATACATTTTTTATTTGAGAATTCGAAATTTGGCCACGAGCGACGAAGGAGCGAGTGGACGAACGAATGAGTGCGTGAATAGCCTACTGCAACGTGTGTTTTATACTATTTTCTCGATTTTGGATTTTATTTTTTAAATTTTTTTTGTGAACGCTGTTAGTTGGGGATTTTTTATTTTCAAAATATGTCAGTTGGTGACACTTTACTTACCAACCAACTAACAGGTGGATTCTATCATTTTAGAAGGTTTGACAATTTTGAAGGTACCAATAGGTATACTTTGAAAACTAAATGTCACTAAAGATCGTTGAAGAATGAGCTTCATTCTTCAACGATTTTGCGTGCGGGAATAATGACATTCTCACATCAAAATCGAGAAATATTACCCAAATGTAGATCCACTTGAAATTTATTGTTAGACAATTTTATAGAATTGAGAAAAATGCTTTCACATGCTTCTTGTTCAGATGTGTATTCAAAATAAATTTCTGGAACCTTTTCCCAAACAAACGATTGCTGTTAGCAACCTTTTATTTGTATCAATACAAACAAATGGATGCTGTCAACCTTTCAATAATTTTTTGAAAAATGTTGTAAAATGAATCGTTTTGGGATAGCCACGGAAGAAGAAATCAACAGAAATGTGCAGAAAAGTGAACCGAAAAACACAATAAAAAGTAAAAAAAGTATTTGGAAACAGTTTATGGCATTTTGTGGAGAAAAAAATTATACTTTGGATGAAAACACTACTGTGTCCCAACTTTCCTTCATTTTAAAAGACTGGGCTTTTAACATGCGTAAGCAGAACGGCGAAGAATATAAAGATTTCACAATTAAAACGATTTGGAATGGTACAGCTAAATTATTAATGGAAAAGTACTATAACGAGTATGGAATCAAGATAAACCCATTCGAACAAATCGAATTTAAATCGGCACGAGATGCAAGAACAGCAAAAAGGAGAAACCTACAATGTTTCGAAGATAAACATAAGCAATCTGCAGCTTTTCTAAGTTATAATCAGCTGAAAACACTGATCGATAACTGTGATGAAGAAACACCTGGAGGATTGCAGAAGAAGGTATTTTTCACGCTTTCCTATGAACTTGCTTGGCGTGGTGGTGAAGGCGGACGAGCTAAAATGAGTTTTTTCAAAGAAGAAGTTGACATCAGCGGTACAAAAACTAGAAGAATTGAGTATAATCCAGTCTTCACGAAAACAACACAGGGAGTAGAGAAGAATGTGCAGATTCAAAATGGTTGGTCAAGAACAATTCAAACCCAAGCATTTGTCCTGTGCGTCTGTTTTTAAAGTTACAAGAAAAGCGTGGAAACCCAAGTAATGAACGACTTTTTTTAACAGTAAATCCATTCTGGCTATCAGGTGGAAAATGGTACAAGAACAGTCCTGTTGGACCAAATGAGATTTCCAAATGGACCAAAAGTAAAGCAACGCAAGTTGGATTGAAAAATAATAAAAACATATCAAACCATTCTTTGAGAGCCACTGCAGTCTCTAAACTAGCAAAAAGTGGTGTCTCGGAATAAAATTTGATTAAAATCACTGGCCATTCAAACCCAAAATCTCTTTCAAGTTATATCCAAATGGACGAAGAACACCATCAGAACATAATAGAAAAAATGCGTGAAACATCAACTGAAACTGCAGTGAATATTCCCAGTAGCTCCTCAATGTCTATGTCTTCAGAAAATCATCAAAATGTTATCCACAATTATCATAGCTGTAATTTCTATTACACAATAAATAATAAATAAATTCTTTTTTAAATTAATCTTAATAAGTTAAGTTGAGTTTTGGTTTAATTTAATAATAAGTTGTTAAGTTGTTCAAGTTCAAATAAATATATTTATTTCCATATTTTTTGCATTTTCATTCGTGAAATAATCCTCTAAATACAACTCAAGCTTCAAAATGGACCAGATAATTCTTCACTCATGCGCTCATGACATTTTTGATAAAATCACTCGCCTGACGGCTCGTGTCATTCGCGAAATTGCCAAGCAACAAACTTACATACCTTTCGAAAATTTTGTCGACAAATTTTTTTCTCTTGTGATATTATATAGTAATATATCTGCTGACAACAATATGTCTATTTTACCTGGCTTATTGAAACTATCATCTGATAACTTGACGGATTCGGGAATATCGGGAAAAATTATTAAAATTGGAAAATTCAAATTGAGGTAATTGACCAAATTGTTCAACGACTTGCACACTTGACAGTTCTTTGGTAATCATAAATAAAAGATTTCAAAATTACATCAACTGAGTTGTTCAAGTGCATAGAGTTATTAGATACACCAAGAACATCAATATTATTTTGAAAGGTAGATAAATTCAATTTCCTTCCAACTTCGCTTGAAATTAAACTTATTTGTGAACCACTATCAAGTAAACACTAAACACCGCACCATAAAATTGTTTCCATTTTTTAATTTAATTTTAGCCTTATAGTTGGCAAAAGAACATCATTCTTTAGATGATAAGAATTTGCAACTTTTACCTGATGTCGTCCTGATGTTTTCAAACACAACAAACTATTGTGGTCTTTGGAACAAGTCTGGCACTTTATTCTTAGTTTACATTTTCCAAAATGAACATTGAGACAAAGCCTGCAACATTTATGTTTATCAATAAAAGAAATTCTATCACTTACGGATAAAATTTTAAAGTGCTTGCAGCTATACCTATAATTTATGTTATGGAATATTGCATACACAAACATTTATCTTTTTGGCCACTATCCAGAGTTAAATGAGAAAATTGTGACTTTTCAAAGCCTTTTCTCTCCACAGAACCACTAGCTTCCAATGCAGTAGCCCTACTTTCTAAATAATTCAAAAACTCATTCAAAGTGGGCAACTTTGATGTGTCTCTGTCCATTTCATAAGATCGATTAGTGTACTGATCTAATTTTTTGGAAAGAATACATATCCAGATCGTGTCCCATTGATCTATGGGCTGTTTCAAATTTTTTAAAGCACCAATTTGTTGTTTGATTCTGCTTATAAACTCTCTTAAAGCTATGGGTGTGCCTTTTTGAATATTAAGAATTTCTAGAATAGAATTTATATGTGAGTTTATAAGCATGACCTCATTATCGTATCTGTTATTTAATATACCTATTGAGGGCTTCATTATAGGAAGAATTTACAATTGGCAAAGTACTTACCAAAGTTAAAGCCTCACCTTTAAGGTAATTTCGCAAATCGCAAATAGAATAATTTTTCTACTTCAGACAAGGTTTGATTTTTGTCAACAACAGTCATGAAAATTTCTACAAAAGGTTTGAAATAATTCAAATTTTTTCCATCAAAATAAGGTGTCAATATGAGGTAGTTTAGTATTAGAAATGGAACTATAGTTGAATTCACGATAGAGTTTGAATTTTGACCGTTATTTTCACCAGTTGAAAGTATTTAAAATCCCTAGATCTGTCCCTTTTTCCGTCAACTATCAAATAATGATACATGACATTTCGATTTGACACATAAAAATATCAGATCCGGGTCTTTCAATTTTGAATTTCGAGTTTTTGGTTTTTGTGTGAAATGGTTTCAGATTTTTGCCGTTTTCTGCATTATTTTTTGATTTGTTATATTCGCAATAGGTTTTTTGGTTTTTTATGTAGTGTTCTGTGCCTGTGTGTTCCGGTGTTGCGTTTCAAACCTGATTTTAGTTTGGATTTAAGTGCTTACTGTTTTTGTAACTGTTTACTTTGGATTCTAATTTTCGGTTTTCTGGATTTTAAAGCCGCAACAACGATGAGAATGCAGTGCTCTGATTGGTTGATTTTTCGAAACTTGTTTTAAGGTCTTTAAAAAAACGGCACATCAGAATTGTCTCAAATTTGGCATACACATTATTTGATCGATTATCTACAATTCCTTATTTTGGTTTTTCGACATTCAGCCTTTTTTTTTAAATTCAAAAATCATATTCGCAACCACCAAAACAACTAAATGTGTTGGTGGTTGCATATTTGCATGTTTATCAAGCTTGGATCCGTGAAAAGCATATTAGGCCAGTGCAAATAATTTTGAATATGCAAATTTTTTTATAAAGCTGCAACTATCAAAAATAGTTAGCGTTAGTACTCCTAGTACACATACCAAAAGTCTCCATTCGTCCGGTTGTTGCGTCATTAGAAAAAACAATCCGCCATCTTGAATTTCGGCACTTTTCGGAAAAAATCGTGAATAAGTCAAAAACGGTACATTCTATCGAAAAAACTCAAGAGAGGAATATTGAATAGAATGAAAAAATGAAGGAGGTATCATAAAAACTGAATGCGTACCATAACGTAGTAACAATCTAGAATTTTTTGAATTTTTTGAAATTTAGCAAAGTCAAGGGAACCAGACCATAATGCAGTTAATGCATTTTTTCAATCCCAATAAACAAATTAAATTACCTTTTAACATTTATTTAAATAAAAAAACACTATAAAAGTGTTACCTATATATTGATTTAATTCAACTACCCTCGTATAAACTAATAATGAGTAATGGCAGATTCAATACAATAATACTAGTCAACGCAAAAAAATTGACAAGGTCAATTTTACAATGTTTTGGCCAAAAGACAGGATAGGTAATAAGCAAATTTAAATTGACAATTTAATTCATACACAAAAAATCCCATAAGGACTGGTGTTTTTGTCATTATTACAGTGAGAATTTCATACATCTGTCAAAACTGGTATTCCAACAATAAATTGACATGTTTTGATTGTTGATTTGAACCAATCAGATTGTAATTACGCGATAATTTGCACTAAGATAATTGCATACTAACTCGTGCGAAAACTGGTGTTTTGACATTTTTTGACAAAAAATTTAAATTTTTGATTTATGAAATTCTCTCATTAAATACAACTCGTGCAATGGAAATATATTTATAATTTTCGACAAATTTGCACTCATGCATTTTTAACTGAAAAAGGCACTCGTGCACTATGTGCACTCGTGCTCTTTTTCAACTAAAAATGCATTCGGGCAAATTTCCCAAAAATTATCAATAATTTCCATTGCACTAGTTATATTACTATTGACTATTTCACTAGAGTGTATTACACCGGTTATACAACTCACTGTACATTATTCCCATATGACACGAGAGGCTTAACAAGTGATAAGCCTTGTGGGATTATCGCGCTTGGTGGCATTTATGGCAAATTCTATTATAGACATTTTTTTAAATTTTAAAGTATTAAAGTTTAGTTCGTTGTATAACCTTTTGAATACCACTCGTTGTTTCAGTATTACCTAATACTTTTACCTGACACTCAACGCGTTACCAGCAACACCACTCCTCCTTTCCTCCTTCGGAGTCGTGGTGTTGCTGCGTAACGCGTTTCGTGACAGGTAAAAGTATTATCCGGTAATCCTGAAACCTCTTGTGGTATTACATTCGATTATACAACTCATTGTACATTATTCCCATATGACACGAGAGGCTTAAGAAGTGATAAGCCTTTTGGGATTATCGCGCTTGGTGGCAATATTGTTCATTTGCTATTAATAATAATGAACATTAATAAAGTATCAAAGTTTAGTTCGTTGTATAACCTTTTGAATACTCAACGTGTTAACAGCGTAACGCGTTTCGTGACAGGTAAAAGTATTATCCGATAATCCTGAAACCTCTTGTGGTATCACATTCGACAATAAATTCGATGTCATTCGCGAAATTGCCAAGCATTAAACTTTCATACCTTTCGAAAATTTTGCCGACAAATTTTTTTCTCTTGTGATATTATATATGAAAAAAAATTGCCCTAACTTTTCCAGCGACAAAACTGAACCTAGCTTGACATGACCAGCAAAATTTGTCATTTGCGTAGGTATCCATTAAATTGTCTTACCGAATTACACTCAAGCTTTTTTTTTTGTCTTTTTGTCTCTCCTTACTTTATAATTCGAGTTTTGTTGTATTTAGGCAATTTAACTCAAATTGCCAGGCAACAAAATTCTCATTGAAATATCAAGTTTACTTTGACAAAAAATGGCTCTAGTGTAATTAATTATAAGAGACAATTAACTTTCTAATACCAAATAACATCATGAGAGTGAACCAAGGCCTTTCTGTTACCATTCAACAGTGACTACAATCTAAAACTGGGATAGGATTTATTCCATTTTATTCGAATTGCTCTTCATCTACGGAAATTTGTTTGTTGTCACAAGAAATGCCATTACAATTACCACATAGGATTGAACACGGAATATTCGACTTTATACATGTGCATAATTTGTTACATCCTGACTTGCAGTTGCAATATATCATATTCAGAACAAAATCAGGTGCCACTGCCTTTGACATAGTTTTTGGAACCAACATGTCTTTTTTTTTCATCGCAACCCCAATGTGTTGGTTCTTTTTTATTATTAAGCCAATATTGAATTTGTAAGTAAATCCTATAGTAATGATTCTCATCAGCTCCGTCTGAAGTTGGAGGCAAAGTAGCTAACTCAAAATTCTTGCTAAGAACTTGACGAGATGTAAGGGTTTTGTATTTATAATATCTCAACTGACCTAAATCATCAATCATCAAACATTTTGTTTTGCTCTGCGATTTTCGCGCCTTAAATAATTAAGTTATCAAAACCGAATAATTAACAGAATTGAAAATTCATAAGTTGATAGATCCCTATGATACAAAATTACTTCTCATTGTATCTGATAGATTTTTTAATTCTCTTCAATTTTCATATCTTTATTTTTTTCAAAAAAATGTACCATTTTTGAGTTATTCGCGGTTTTTCCCAAACAGTGCTGAAAATCAAGATGGCGGACGACTTTTTTTGGTGACGCAACAGTCGGAGACATGAGGACTTTTAGTATGTTAATAAGGGGTACTAGGGCTACTTATTTTTGATAGTCGCAGCTTTATAAACATTTTTGCATTTTCAACATTGTGAATTTCATAACTGCACTGGCCTATATTTTATTGATAACCATGAAAAACTAAAAAAAGCTAATTGTAGAGATTGTAGATAATATATCAAATAATGTTTATGCCAAAGGATTTTGGAAATTATTGCGGATTTTTTGAGATGACCTTAAAACGAATTTTGAAGGTGAAAACAGTTCAAGCAATTTCAAGTAGATGGCGCCACGGCAAAAAAACTACATTGGGAGCATCATAATTGTATATTTGTCTTTCTCTGTCACTAAGTGTTTCACCGACAAACAGATTTTGTTTTGGACAAAAAATAAAATATTGAACCGTATGTGTAGAGTGGCGCAGTCGTCATTTTCAAAAACTAAATTTAAACATGGCGGCCATTAACGCGGCCTTAATAACTTAACTTGCTTTAAAAAAATTGGAAATATATTTTTATCTGAAATGTATATCACTTCTCTAACACTTTCTATCGTGATTTGAACTATACTAATTATATTAGATACTAAAGGATTACTGATTGTATTTACAATATTAGGTAATTATTTACTATAGCCCCTTCACCTAATATAACATGATTGAATTTTTCTATGGTTACGTTAGACACTAAATATGAGTTTTTGATAAAAATTATTTGGCGCAAATGTCTTGTCTGGTGCATAGTTGCACATGGCAAGCAATATTAGTTGGATATTGTATCGAACACCATACATAACCCAATATCGTCGACATCATATGAAAATTGCCTAAGTCCAAAAAGGTAAATTTTACAGAAGGCGCAAAAAACCTTCGTGAAAAAAACTACATGATACTTGATGATACAAATCACCGGCAAGAATACACAAGAGAGATTGGACTTACGCAAGTTTCACTCTGTTTTAAGACGACGACGGACTTGTGCAAATTTCTTTTCATGGTTGTGTGACTTCATCTAACAATTAATCGCCCAAATATTTTGTTGGATCATAGATTATAAAGTTTCTCACAAGACTGCACTGAAATTTTAATTTTGAAAAAAATTGGACTTAGGCAATTTTCATATGATGACGACGATATTGAATATTTAACGAACATAATTTAAATTTTAAAGGTATCACAGTACCTATCTTATAGAAGTGATAACACAAATTAATTTGGTTTGAAATTTGTTAAATATCAAATATCTCAAATTTAGGTACAATTTGAATATAATTGGAAAAAATGGTTCCTCGACTCAAGTGAATCAGTTATGAAGAGCTCAAAGATGAAAATGAAGATGAGGGCACAATAATTTTTAAACAAAAGCTCTGTTCCAACCGACATTAGAACCGTAGAACGGTAATTTCCAGTCGATCAATTCATTTATCGATTAGGATGATCGTTCAAACTTATTGTAAAATAGGTAGACAAAATACTGGTTCTGGAAAGGTTTTCATCTCAGTTGGAACAGAGCTAAAGTTACTCAACTTATGCAGCGAATTTCATCAGACATCCTAGACTAAATCGTAAGGGACTATAAATCGCACCATACAGCACAGTGGAAAATTCGCAGAATTTACACAAAACTTTCTCAATGCAATCACTGACATTGATGGAGAGCAAAGACAGCGGCACTTGCACTAGCCAAGAGAAGAACTTCCTACCTTACCTTTTCTGGTGACTGGTGCCTACATTCAAGGAAAAGGGGACTTAAGATCTCCTCCATCAATCCACAGCCACAAGTAAAAGGTTAAAAAAAAAACTCTACCTCTTGAGTCTTGGCAAACCCTAATCGTAAAGGAATATTTTATGAAACCAAGGTGGGCATACTCTATTCACGATCCGAAGTCTGAACTAAAAGATTTATCATCTTTCAGTTGGTAGTTGATAGGGATATAGGTAAAAAAAATACCTTGAAGGTGAAGATAAATTACGATCACTGAAAATGTAAATTACCAGAACACTGCACATTACGATTTTCATAGTATAATTTCTTTATGAGATTTGTGACCTTTTCTGCCTCCAGCGCTTCTCAACATTAATTTCTTTAGCACCTGTACCTCGCTTTGTTTTTTTTTTTTTTTTCAAAGAAAGTAAATCTTTCCTCGAAATTGGCAATTTGCTCAGAATGGTTTTTTTTGTAGGGTGCCACGCCCCTTTTTTGGGCCCTTTAATATCAATATTTGGTTGTCCAAGGTCATTTTTCATATTTTCTCGCACCCCTCAACTTTTTTGTGCCGCTGATGGCGTCGTGTATAAAAGAAAAGAGTAGAAAGGAAAAGTGTATAGGTTGAAAAATAGCTTCCAGAAAACACGAACCGAATTTTCGCGACGAATGTAGTGCATCCAAGGACGAACTATATTTCGTCTTGTGACGTCATGAGATTGAACGCTGGCTAGAAGCTGCATCCATGCTTCCAGCGAACTACGTTCATTATGACGTCACGAGTTTTTCGCGAAAGCGTTTGTTTTCATGGAATCATGAAAGTAGTTCGTCGCGAAAATTCGGTTATAGTTTTGTTCATACAGGGTCAGGGTGTTGCAGAAAGTTTAAAAAACAAAAAAAAATATATTTTTTTTATGGGACACCCTGTATACTAAGTATTGAATATTCGCATTCTAAGTAAAACTCTGAGCAGATTTCATTTGATATACACTATACCTAAGTTCAACTGGTTTGGAAATAATGACAGACTATTTTTCGAGCTATACATCTTTCCTATTTACATTTTCTCTATACACACTGGCACAAAGAAGTTAAGGGGGTGTGAAAATATAAAAAATTACCCTGTGCCTGCTTATTGTGAAGGAATATATCGGGTCTTCAAAAAAAAAACAATCTAAGATTGCTATGGTTTTTTAAACGTATGTCTTAGCAATATTTTTATTTAATTTTCTCAATGAACTTTAATGTCAAAATGATTTGTCAATAATACTGTCCAATAAATAAACAGTAATGCGACGTACGTTTTCGTAATCAAAGCAATCTTCGATTGGTTTTTTTTTTGAAGACCCCATAGTATCACAGACTTATTCTGAAAAAAAAACTCAATACATATCAAAATTTACAATTCTATACTGCATCAATCACCAAAATCAATAGCCGCCATCAAAACACACTTTTTAGAGATTTTTTTCATAATATGAAAAATTCTCGGGGGTGGGCACTTGCCCCCAGTGCCCCCCCCCCAGGATCCGCCACTGTTTTCTACATAAACAATTTAAAAGAATTGACAATTTTACCTTGTATTGCCCATGCTATGCGCACTTGTATTGAACGATCCTGGCCACTTTTAATGTGCCCCAAGCCGCTCAGGAGGCGCGCATGTTCATCGCTGGTAATCGATTTTAGTGAACGCCTTTGGATATTGACGCTATCAGCTGTCATACTGGTCGGTCGGTTGTCAAACAATTTTTAGTTTGTCAAACTTTTTATGAATCATTTTCATTAGTTGTAGTGTTTTTACTTCTACCCAGTTTTAGTTCAGGTAAGTTTTATCTTTATCATGGCGTCAATCCCATTGGTGATGAAATTGATGTGAAGACAAACAGAAAAAGTTCAATTATCATTTATAGCTAGGTTCTAACAGAAATTTAATTTAATTTTATATTAACATAATTTAAGATTTAATATAATTTTACTTTATGGCGTTCATACAGTAACTTTTTAACTGATATAGAAAAATGTCATTATCCGTCATCTACCTTGTCAAACTGATGAAAATCAATGATCAACCTCAAATTTAATTTAATTTAATTTTGAAACATAAAAGTTGGCCAACTTTTCAATTAAGTTATATTATGTCTTAAATTAAAATTTTGTATGAACGCCGTCATATGGTATTGTATAGTAAACTTTTTAAATTAAATTATATTAAATGCTAAATTAAATTAAATGTCTGTTAGAACCCACCTTATATATGTACCTACCTGAAAAAAAAAATTATAAGTCCAACGATTGACAGACACGAGTTTTATTTTTCTATCTTATCCAAAAAACGTTTTTGGCGTTGACTAGATCAGTCTTGGTTATTACATATATTTATTTCTAATAATGAGGGATGGATAAATATAATAACTAATGTTAAATCTGATCAAGGCCTAAAAAGGTCATCCATAAACAAAATTTCAAATTCAAATATCCCGCCAAAATCATTTTACTTTGACCCAAGCCACATACAGGGTGTCCCACTAAGGTCGACGAGGTACGTTATTATGGAAACCATAGACCTTACGGCATCGGGATTTTTTTCTTCATCACTAAATCGGCCCAGAGAAATTGATGGAAATTATTTTCAAGTTTCTAAGATGGCCGCTAGGGGGCGCAATCACGATGATATAACTAAAAATTCAAATTTTCTCGAACAATCGCTATATCAAGGTACTGTTTTAACAACAGAAATCAAAAGTTCGTTAATTTTTGCGCCAGTTTGCTTATTAGCCTTTTTTCGTATCTCCACTAATAAGGGTGGGGGAAGCTGGGGAAAAAATAGTTTTAAAAATTGCTGTATCTTCCATACCCCTTATCCAAACTCATTCAATTCGGGCTTATTTGAAAGAGAATTTCATTGGTATTAAGATCACCACTTCGTTCGGGGTCGATAGTTTCCACCGCGTCTATTTAACCAAGATCCAGTTTTTTTTAATTTTCTGGAAAAATCCAAATGGCATGATATATTTTTTTAAAACTCTGCTTAAAGAGCAAAAAATTATCTACATTTTGGCGCAAACCGCAATCCGATATCTGCATTCGTTTTCAAGTTATTTGCAAATAACTATTTTAATCGAATATCTCCCTGCTGTCATTTTAAATCAATCAAAAAATCTCATTTTGTGGTCAAAAATTAGTTTCAAGTGGAAAAATTTCATGACATGACATGAAAACAAAATAAAATACTCATAAATGTTAATAAATCAATAAAAATTCATTGTTTTGCTCAGTAAGGAAACATTCTTAAGACCACTCGTGCTTCTAATTTTTCCTGTCGAAAAATCTAAAAAACTCGTTTGCAAGTAATTTGTTTACCAAAATACTGGCGTGAATTTTTTTTTATCTATGAGTATGTGGAAGGTAGCACTTTACAGCACATGTGCAGTAAAGTACTTGAAATACAAAAATATTGACACTCGAAGCTGAAATTTTATACCAACACATGCCGAAAGTGCCTTTACCGCTCTTGACGCCATGACAACTGCTGTCGCATGCGGTAAAGTATCACTTTCCGCACTTGTTACGTAAATACCTATTAAAACGCTCGTACCTGTTATAGTTATTCACCTAACAAATGAGGAAAGTGATACTTTACCGTACGCAACGGCAGTTGACCGGTCAAGCTGTTAAGGGCTTTACCGCACGCGACAGAAGTTGTCATGGCGTCAAGAGCGGTAAAGGGACTTTCGGCATGTGTTGATACAAAATTTCACCTTCGAGTGTCAATATTTTTGTATTTCAAGTACTTTACCGCACGTGTGCTGTAAAGTGCTACCTCCCACACACTCATAGATGAAAAAAATTCACGCCAGTATTTTGGTAAACAAATTACTTGCAAACGAGTTTTTTAGATTTTGCGTCAGGAAAAATTAGAAGCACGAGTGGTTTTTGTTAAGAATGTTTCCTTACTGAGCAAAACAATAAATTTTTATTAATTTATTAACATTTATGAGTATTTTATTTTGTTTTCATGTCATGTCATGAAATTTTTCCACTTGAAAATAATTTTTGACCACAAAATGAGATTTTTTGATTGGTTTAAAATGACAGGAGGGAGATATTGGATTAAAATAGTTATTTGCAAATAACTTGAAAACGAATGCAGATATCGGATTGCGGTTTGCGCGAAAATGTAGATAATTTTTTGCTCTTTAAGCAGAGTTATAAAAAAATATATCATGCCATTTGGATTTTTCCAGAAAATTAGAAAAAACTGGATCTTGGTTAAATAGCGCCCTCTAGAAGACGCGGTGGGAACTATCGACCCCGAACGAAGTGGTGCTCTTAATAACAATGAAATTCTCTTTCGAATAAGCCCAAATTGAATGAGTTTGGATAAGGGGTATGGAAGATACAGCAATTTTTAAAACTATTTTTTCACCAGCTTCCCCCACCCTTATTAATTGTAACATTTTAATTTTGCTCTTCCCATTAAATGAGTCATTCAGCGTTTTAACTGGTAACACACAAATATTATTTTAGAGCTGACTTAATTGATTGGATATTAATTATCTTACTCTGCATCTTTTTAGATAATTTCAGGCACAGCCAGACAAGATTTTGCTCCTTATCATTTGTCTAATGATTTAGTTGACCATTGCAGATGAATATTTATTGAACAATGCCTGGTTATCTTATTCTTGTTGTCCTTAAAAGGAATATACATAAATTATCAATTTCATTAGTCGATAGCCAACATTGTTTTGATTTTCAAATAAAAAGGGGTTATGTCCAGCTAATTGTCATTCAATTTTATTTTCGCGCGAGGCTCATTTCGAAGGATTAATTCCTTTAGTTTTCACTCCCTCTCTGTCTCTCTCTTACTGGAGGATTTCGTTTCTTTTATCTACCTGTTATCGAGTACCTATATCGATCAATTTGCTGGTACTTTGGTTTTGATCGCGTAGGGTTGGGTTTTTCAATACATGTCGATTAATTGGTGTCGTGTTAGAGAAGGCATGGACAATATTATTTAATAAGTGAAGTTATTTATAGATTTTAACGAGAATAGTGTTTTCCTGATTTGTGTGGATTGAGTCGGTTCCATTTGTTGAGTCTCTTTGGAGGTTTCGCTGACGACTATCGATATCTTTGTCGTTATCTTTCAATCCTTCCTAACGTGTGGAATGTGGAATTCGATAGGAAAAAAAATGTAACATAAAAAAAGTTAGTGCGTAGAAATTTCTGGTTTAGGGTTCCAAAAATCGTACAACGGTCTTTTCCATTTCGTCCAGCGACAAGAACACTTTGGCTTTGGCCTGAAGAATAGTTTTTTTATCCGGTTGACCATAAAGAAAATTAAGTGATTTTCTCTATTTAATTAGGATCAGGTCATCCAGATAATTTCAATTTTGGTTTTGCCAGTCTAGTTTTGGTTTTTGTTACCTTTTGGCAGCCAAATCACCTTTCTAAGGGATTTATCTATTTCTTCTAGTCGGTAAGTCCACCATTTTGTGAATTTGTTTTATTGTAAATTAATTAGTTCTATTCTCACAATAGAATATCACATCACGTCGCTTGGATTGAATTGTTTGAGCCTAGACTCTTAGAGCCTTGATTTTATTGTTGCTCGTTATTGTGAACTTCCAAATTGGATCAGCCAGCGTAGGTGAAATTAGAGTTCCATGACCTTCCGTTCACCTTCAACCTTTGAGCTGTGACCCTCAAAAATCCACGAGGTAATTATAATGGCAATTTTCCATTTTAATGTTTTATTGGGGGACCATTCTATGCCACATTGATTGGTAGACTTATAGTTTTTTATTTTAATATTTTTTTTTTGGCAATGCAACTCATTATATTTGGTAAATGGGTTAAAACTTGGGAATTGAAATGTACAATTTCATATCCCAAGTGGCATAATTTCAATGGGGATTTAAGGGTAATTTATTTACTCATTGGTGCTTTCTTTAGGGTCTTATGGTACGGTTTTATGCTACCGTTTTCGATAACGCAACTCAGGGGATGTTTTGATGGTATGCAGTACCCACCACTGTATCTGAATAGCAAAGACTCGGCGAACTAGTTTTCATTGATGAGATAGATCATCTGGTACGAGTGTGAAATCCCAGACCCATTGTTAATTGTCGGCATAAAGCTAAGTAGTTTAGTGTAATTTTTTTATTAATTATTTAAAAATATCGTATATGGCTTAGGTAACTTTAGTTACTCACATTTAAGTAAACATTTGACCCCATTTATTTGCGGAGTGATCACTGACGCTGGGTGTGTGTTAATTCGCACTTATTGGTTATTTTAGTTTTAAGTATAGCTCTCTGCTTACATAAGTATTCATACATATCAATACCGACAGACAGTTTTCTTAAATCTGACTATGAGGAAGCCTTTAGGTTCTTTATTCCTGCTAGTCGTCATACTAGCCTCTGAATACTTGTCATAATCATTATTTAATCACCATAACTTGTACTGAATCAATACTTAATATTCAATAAATACTGATTTTGTTGTATTGCCAATTACCTGCTTTCTTTGTCTTTTTGCTTATCCAATTATTTTCTTACATTTCAGGCATAATAATTTGGTTTGTACTTTAGTTCAACCTGCAGTCATCGCAGGACTTTTCCGATTTAGTTTCAAAAATTGGTGGCGCACGAATCCACGAACCGGGCACGTGGACACTTTAACAAACTCTGTTGAACTAAGGTCGCAATCCAAATAAGGTTACATTTTGGTAATTGATTTTTCTTACGTAAAATAAAAGTGTTACAACTGGCGCCCAACGTGTTCTTTAAAAAAAAGAAATAGGGGTTTCTTTATTTAGTCAAAGCTCAGTTAAAGTATGGTACAGTTGGTACCAAACTTTGTTTTTGTAGATTTTTTTTTTTTTTTTTTTGAAAAGAGAGAACTGTCTGATTGAAATTTGATAATTGGTATTAATTTTGTAACCGTCAATTAAAATTGGTATTCGCCTAACGCCTTAGTATAGCGTAAGTTGTTGCATCACACCGTTCACCATTTCAATAAAATTCAATTTTGGGGTTCATTAATTATTAATTAATTACATTTATTAAGGTATTTTTTTAAATTATTATTATTGCAATTGAATACTTCGTGATACAATTTTTTTTTGCTGCGGTTCCTTGCGTGTCAAGTATAGGTACATATATATACATATTTTTTTTTATTTTTATTTTTTTTTGATTGATTGATCAAATTCTTTGGAAGAGTACAATTATTGTTGGTAAGTGGGTGATAATATCTGACCGTCATCTTTTGTGTGTTTATTTTATACCTACAATTTACCCTGATTTTTTTTTAATACTGTTTTTCTTCTGTCATCTTGATCATGGATTATAAAATGCAAATCAATTACCTTAACTGTTGAACAGCTGCGTAGTGCTTTGCGTCCACTATTGAAACTTGAAAAGGGGGGAAAGCCATTGACTGTGTCTGTTTATACTTGCGATGTGGATCAGGAGTTTGCTTATATTTCTACAACTCTCCAGGATATTTCTACTGCAATTAAGTCTATGGCTCCAGAAAATGCAGTTGCCAAGTTCGAGCGTAATCAAACTAGATTAGTACATCTCCTCAATAGGACTGATCGTATTCCCCTAAAGGATTTGTCGGAGCAACAACTGCAGCAGAGAGGTTCTTTTCTTGCTGAAATTTTGGGTTTGTTGGATCGTCTTGAGATCGTTTCTGTTACTGATCCTAATGTTAGTGCTTTGTTGGCTGAAGGTGCAAATGTTGGCCACACTTCCTCTTCAACACCGGTTAAGGCAGCTCCAGTCAGTATCTTGAATCAAACTTCCAATGTGGTACCGAAGTCACAACCTGTTCAGAAGTGGAATCTTAAATTTAGTGGTGACTTGAAGGTCAAGTCAGTCCATTCTTTTCTTGAGGAGGTGGAAGAATTGAGAATTGCCAGACATACAACGGAGGAAGAACTTTTCGACTCTGCTAGGGACTTGTTTGTAGGAAAGGCTTTGAATTGGTTCAGAGCAAATCGCCCTAGATTTTCCAACTGGAAGGAATTGTCTGATTTGTTAATATTGCACTTCCAACCACCAGATTATAAAGCAAGATTATTCAGGGAGATCCTGGACAGAACGCAAGATCCTTCCGAGGGTATTGTTGATTACTTGACCACCATGAATGTTTTGTTTCGTAGGTATCTCAATGTTCCTGAGGAGGCTCAGTTGGAGATTATTATGAGGAACCTGGCTCCCTTTTATACAACCCAGCTTCCAGTTGTTAATACTTTGGAGGAATTGGAGGTTGAATGTTTGAAACTAGAGGCTAAGAAGTACCGTGCCGAACATTATGTTCCGCCACCTCGTAGACGAGTAAATTTGGTTGAGCCGGATTTTGCTTTTGTTGAGACCTCCGATACGGTTCCTGATGTTTCCGCATTAGGGTTGAACGAGGGGTCCGGTGCAGAAAATTCCAATCGTTCGCGTTCCTCTGCACTGTGTTGGAATTGTCAAAAGCCTGGACATCTGAATAGGGAGTGTAAACAACCCAAAAGGCTACATTGTTACAGGTGTGGTCATTCTGGCTCGACAAGTCGTAATTGTCCAAATTGCTCGGTTTCGGGAAACGGATTCCGGGGGAATCGAAGTTAGGTCATTTGATATCCCCCACCAGTTCAGATTCATTGGCCTCTTCTAACAAAATTGTACTGGATTTTATACTTTCTCATGCGCAGGGTGACCAAAGACCATTTTTAGAGTTGTCTATTCTTGGGCTCCCCATATTAGGTTTATTGGACAGCGGTGCATCTCGCACGATAGTTGGATTATCGGGTTATGAGATTTTAAAGGGTTTGGGTCTTAAACTAATACGACAAACAGTTTGTTGCACCGTGGCAAATGGCCAATCCTCTACTAGTTTGGGTTATGTACAAACTCCGTTCACTTTGAAACATAAAACGAAGATTATTAATGTTTTAGTGTTACCTGACTTGGCTCACAAATTGATCTTGGGTATAGATTTCTGGACCGCCATGGGCATTGTGCCTGATTTAAGGCAGGATGTCTGGCATTTTGCTAAGACTGATGAGTTACCTTTCATTTCCAGTATTCAGGATGCTTCTACACTTACTGATAGTCAAGAAGAACAGCTCAATATGTTAGTAAGGGAGAAGTTATCCCTGATGGGAACGGGTTTAGGTTGCTGTAAAGCTGCTGAACATATCATAGAATTGGAACCCGGTACGAAGCCCATTAAACAGCGGTATTATCCTGTTTGTCCTTTCAAACAGAAAATTATTGATGATTCCTTGGATGAAATGTTGAGTTTGGGTGTTATTGAACCGTCGAAAAGCCCTTGGTCTACTCCAATTTGCTTGGCTCGCAAGAAGGATAATTCCTATAGAGTGTGTTTGGACTTTCGAATGTTAAATAAAGTTACTAAAAAGGATAGTTATCCTATTCCCTATATATCGTCCATTCTTGACAATCTACGCAATGCTCGTTACCTGAGTAGCATTGACATAAAATCTGCCTTTTGGCAAGTGCCTCTGAGTGAAAATTCTCGTGAATTTACTGCCTTCACTGTACCTGGGAGGGGACTTTTCCAATTTTGCCGAATGCCTTTTGGCTTGACCAACGCGCCAGCTACTTGGCAACGTATCGTGGATAATGCTTTGGGGGCAGATCTTCAGCCCAAAGTGATGGTCTACTTGGATGATGTGATTCTTATCAGTGAAACTTTCGAGGAACATCTTCGTTTGCTGGGAGTTGTGTTGGATAGATTGCGTGAGGCAGGATTGGTTCTTTCTTTGGACAAGTGCAAATTTTGCATGTCGCAATTATTATATCTTGGTTATGTTGTGGATCGTGATGGCTTGAGGCCAGATCCGGAAAAGGTGCAGGCGATTTTAAATATCCCTACCCCCAAAAATGTCAATGAGATTCGTAGATTCATCGGTACAGCTTCGTGGTATCGTCGTTTTGTTCCAAATTTTGCTTCCATATTGGCCCCTTTAACTCAATTAATGAAAAAAAATGCCCGATGGTCTTGGAATTCCGCTTGCGAAAACTCATTCAGGCTCATTAAGGAGCATTTGGTTACCGCTCCCGTCTTGACTTGTCCAGATTTCGATCGAACTTTCACTCTGCAAACTGACGCTTCCAATTATGGAATCGGAGCAGTTTTAACCCAACAGTTTGAGGAGGGGGAAAAGGTGATTTCTTATCTTTCACGTTCTTTGACCAAACAAGAACAAAAGTACACCGTGACAGAAAAGGAATGTTTAGCTGTCATTTGGAGTGTGGAAAAGCTGAGGCATTACCTTGAACATTCTCATTTCAAGGTCATTACTGATCACCATTCACTTCTTTGGTTGCATCGATTGAAAGATCCTCAAGGACGTTTAGCCCGTTGGGCTTTGAGACTTCAACCATATGATTTCGAGCTTATTCATCGGAAGGGCAAAGACCATGTCGTACCTGATTTCCTGTCACGTTCAGTTCCTGTAGTGGAAGTCATTGATTCTGTGGATTATTCTGATTCCTTTTCCCACACTGTGGATAAATGGTATTTACAGATGTTTCGCAACTTAGAAAATAGCCCTAGAAAATATTCTTCTTGGAGGACGGAGGGTAACATTCTTTATAAATATGTCAAAAGCGTGAATGCCCGTGAGGCGGAAAATTGGAAAATTGTTGTCCCTAAGGATAGGCGTTCCGAAATTCTTCGACGTTGCCATGATTTGCCCACTTCTGGTCATACTGGAGTTTTCAAAACCTTTTGGAGAGTTCATGAACGGTTCTACTGGCCCAAAATGAAGGCTGATGTAGCTCGGTATGTACGATCATGTCAAGTTTGTGCCCAGCACAAGGTCGAGCAAAAACCTCCATCTGGTCATATGGGTACTCGTCCTGATGTTTCGGAACCTTTTCAGTGTGTGAGTTTGGATTTTATTGGGCCGCTGCCACGATCATCGCGAGGTCACACTCATGCTTTGGTAATTTCTGATTATTTCAGTAAGTTTGTTCTAATTTTTCCGTGTAGAGCCGCAAATGCCAAGGTTTTGACGAAGAATGTTGAAGAGGGTTTGTTTCTGACCTATGGGACACCACAATATCTTATGTGTGATAATGGAACTCCAATGAAGTCGAAGGAATTTCAGTCCCTTTGTAATAAATATCAAACCAGAATATTCTATACAGCCCATTATAATCCTAAGGCCGATCCAGTAGAACGTGTGAATCGCGTTGTTAAGACCATGATCAGAACCTTTATAAATCAGAATGACCATCGCACTTGGGATGAGAATTTATCTTCGATAGCTTGTGCCATCCGAACCTCGAAGCACGAAACAACCGGTTATACGCCCTATTTTGTAAATTTTGGTAAAGAACACCACCTTTTTGGCAAAGACTACGAAACTATCTTGGCCAAGGATGGCGTCACAGTTGAGAATTACGTCAACAAGAAAGTTGGGAAGCTTCGCCAAATTTATATTGAGATTCAAAAGAAGATATTGGCTTCTCGTACAAGAAATGAACGTCATTATAATTTGAGGAGAAGACCAGCCCATTCATTTGTAGTTGGTCAGGAAGTTTGGCGTAAAAACAAGTCGTTATCGGATGCGGCAAAACATTATAGTGCTAAATTGGCCCCAGAATATCTTGGCCCATTTAAGATCAAACGTAAAACTGGTTATTTGTCTTATGAATTAGAGGATTTTTCAGGACGTGGTGTTGGTGTTTGGCACGTTGAAAATCTGAAACCGGTAATCCCGTAATTGTTGTCGTGATGTCAAGGCTATAATTATTATCTTTCTTTATCTTTGTTCAGTAATTTTTTTTTTTGTTTAACGCCCTGCAGGGTGGGCGATTGTTTTGATCATGGGCGGTTGTCTTGGCGCGAAACAAGATAACTGTTCACAATCAAGGTACAAGTAGGTAGAATAATCCTGTACCGAGAACATGGTTGTGGTAAGAGTCCACTAAGTGCTGTGGTGAGGTAATCCTTCCGATACCTTACTTCTATTGCATAACCTCAATATCTCACAGTCACTGGTATTGATGGTTAAATTTTTTTTGTTTTTTTTTTTAATTTTTTTTATCTATTGGTGCTTTAGCCAATTGACTGGGTACATTCAGCTTGCTCGTGGCTGGGTGTTTGTGCGTAGTTTTGTTGGTCGAAGAATTCAATTTCTCTGTATCTCACCTTCATATAATTTTTTCTTTTTTGCCTTGACTGACTTAAATTGCGTATTGGAGAGTGTATGGTCGGATATGTACCTATATTTATATTTGCTGTTCCTTTTTGCCCTGTATCAGCCTGGTGGAGCTATATCCAACCGATCCTTTGTGTCCCAATCCTTTGTTTTTGACTGTTTTGGTTCCATGCGGTGGGTTTGTCTGTCGAGGGAATTCATTATAGAACCAGTGCACGAGGTTTCCCACACTTTACTGGGATTACGCAACTCTGGACAATTTCGCTGTTCCATCAAGATTTTGAGCAAGGTAGGGATCAGCTGCATAGTTCAATGTCGGTGGGGGTGTTTGCTCTCGAAGTAGTTGTTCCAGATGATTTCTATTCTTTCATATCTTGCGAAATCTTTCTGTGTGGTGTCTTCGTCGGTCATTTCCGTCGCGGGGAACTATAGCAATCCGAAATATCCTTTCGTACACCTTGTTTATATATGCCTTTAACTTTTATACCTTCAGTTTTTTTGTTACCCTTGATAATGTTAATTTTATTGATTAGCTTTTATCTTTTTGTTCATGCCTTCTGTCGACTTTACAATCTTATCGTCGAGAATCTTTCAAGAAAGATTTTCTCCTGTGAAAGAGAGGGGAGAGTTGTAACATTTTAATTTTGCTCTTCCCATTAAATGAGTCATTCAGCGTTTTAACTGGTAACACACAAATATTATTTTAGAGCTGACTTAATTGATTGGATATTAATTATCTTACTCTGCATCTTTTTAGATAATTTCAGGCACAGCCAGACAAGATTTTGCTCCTTATCATTTGTCTAATGATTTAGTTGACCATTGCAGATGAATATTTATTGAACAATGCCTGGTTATCTTATTCTTGTTGTCCTTAAAAGGAATATACATAAATTATCAATTTCATTAGTCGATAGCCAACATTGTTTTGATTTTCAAATAAAAAGGGGTTATGTCCAGCTAATTGTCATTCAATTTTATTTTCGCGCGAGGCTCATTTCGAAGGATTAATTCCTTTAGTTTTCACTCCCTCTCTGTCTCTCTCTTACTGGAGGATTTCGTTTCTTTTATCTACCTGTTATCGAGTACCTATATCGATCAATTTGCTGGTACTTTGGTTTTGATCGCGTAGGGTTGGGTTTTTCAATACATGTCGATTAATTGGTGTCGTGTTAGAGAAGGCATGGACAATATTATTTAATAAGTGAAGTTATTTATAGATTTTAACGAGAATAGTGTTTTCCTGATTTGTGTGGATTGAGTCGGTTCCATTTGTTGAGTCTCTTTGGAGGTTTCGCTGACGACTATCGATATCTTTGTCGTTATCTTTCAATCCTTCCTAACGTGTGGAATGTGGAATTCGATAGGAAAAAAAATGTAACATAAAAAAAGTTAGTGCGTAGAAATTTCTGGTTTAGGGTTCCAAAAATCGTACAACGGTCTTTTCCATTTCGTCCAGCGACAAGAACACTTTGGCTTTGGCCTGAAGAATAGTTTTTTTATCCGGTTGACCATAAAGAAAATTAAGTGATTTTCTCTATTTAATTAGGATCAGGTCATCCAGATAATTTCAATTTTGGTTTTGCCAGTCTAGTTTTGGTTTTTGTTACCTTTTGGCAGCCAAATCACCTTTCTAAGGGATTTATCTATTTCTTCTAGTCGGTAAGTCCACCATTTTGTGAATTTGTTTTATTGTAAATTAATTAGTTCTATTCTCACAATAGAATATCACATCACGTCGCTTGGATTGAATTGTTTGAGCCTAGACTCTTAGAGCCTTGATTTTATTGTTGCTCGTTATTGTGAACTTCCAAATTGGATCAGCCAGCGTAGGTGAAATTAGAGTTCCATGACCTTCCGTTCACCTTCAACCTTTGAGCTGTGACCCTCAAAAATCCACGAGGTAATTATAATGGCAATTTTCCATTTTAATGTTTTATTGGGGGACCATTCTATGCCACATTGATTGGTAGACTTATAGTTTTTTATTTTAATATTTTTTTTTTGGCAATGCAACTCATTATATTTGGTAAATGGGTTAAAACTTGGGAATTGAAATGTACAATTTCATATCCCAAGTGGCATAATTTCAATGGGGATTTAAGGGTAATTTATTTACTCATTGGTGCTTTCTTTAGGGTCTTATGGTACGGTTTTATGCTACCGTTTTCGATAACGCAACTCAGGGGATGTTTTGATGGTATGCAGTACCCACCACTGTATCTGAATAGCAAAGACTCGGCGAACTAGTTTTCATTGATGAGATAGATCATCTGGTACGAGTGTGAAATCCCAGACCCATTGTTAATTGTCGGCATAAAGCTAAGTAGTTTAGTGTAATTTTTTTATTAATTATTTAAAAATATCGTATATGGCTTAGGTAACTTTAGTTACTCACATTTAAGTAAACATTTGACCCCATTTATTTGCGGAGTGATCACTGACGCTGGGTGTGTGTTAATTCGCACTTATTGGTTATTTTAGTTTTAAGTATAGCTCTCTGCTTACATAAGTATTCATACATATCAATACCGACAGACAGTTTTCTTAAATCTGACTATGAGGAAGCCTTTAGGTTCTTTATTCCTGCTAGTCGTCATACTAGCCTCTGAATACTTGTCATAATCATTATTTAATCACCATAACTTGTACTGAATCAATACTTAATATTCAATAAATACTGATTTTGTTGTATTGCCAATTACCTGCTTTCTTTGTCTTTTTGCTTATCCAATTATTTTCTTACATTTCAGGCATAATAATTTGGTTTGTACTTTAGTTCAACCTGCAGTCATCGCAGGACTTTTCCGATTTAGTTTCAAAAATTGGTGGCGCACGAATCCACGAACCGGGCACGTGGACACTTTAACAAACTCTGTTGAACTAAGGTCGCAATCCAAATAAGGTTACATTTTGGTAATTGATTTTTCTTACGTAAAATAAAAGTGTTACATAATGAAGATACGGAAAAAGGCTAATAAGCAAACTGGCGCAAAAATTAACGAACTTTTGATTTCTGTTGTTGAAACAGTACCTTAATATAGCGGTTTTTCGAGAAAATTTGAATTTTTAGTTATATCATCGTGATTGCGCCCCCTAGCGGCCATCTTAGAAACTTGAAAATATTTTCCATCAATTTCTCTTGGCCGATTTAGTGAAGAAAAAAAAAATCCCGATGCCGTAAGGCCTATGGTTTCCATAATAACGTACCTTGTCGACCTTAGTGGGACACCCTGTACATATATAAACTTTTTTTTTAACATGGGAGTTACCATTCTATATCCCCACTTAAACCTTATTCTATTGTATTGCCAACATAATGTCATTTTGACTTTTATCTTTGAAAAAAAAACATACTTTACAGCACAATGAATACTGAAGCTGAAATGATCAAAAGTCACTGACAGCAAAAACACTTTCAGTGAGTGAGAATTATTGATTTTATTTGCCAGAATGCACTTTTCTAATTTTTCACAAATTTATCAAACATGGGCCTCCTCAGTTGTTAAGTTAACGGCTTAATTTTCCGAATACCTACTTATACTAACTTAAAAATGTTCGGAATGCTGATCATACCTATTATCATGTTTCTATACTTCCTTGAATATACAGGAAGTCCATTTAAATTCAACCCAATTGAAATTAAAATGTGCAAAACAGCAATTAATAATTCAAATTTATTTTCAATGAGTATCGAATATCTTATACCTCGATCTATACCTACTCAGAACCACAATAGAATTTAGAACATTCTAATGTACACCTTAAACTGCAAACTGGCGCTTCTTGGCACTTCTAGTTCTAGAACCGGCTTTAAAAAATCCACTTATTCGTTATACTTGGAACATTTTCTTGAATATTTAATTTTGGCTATTATTGGGGTTTGCTCGATTTTACTCGACACAAGGTTTCGACTGCATGGTATCAGGTTACTGTGACTTAAGTATCATATGTTCATTATCTCCTTTTGATGATCTGAATACAATTTGCTCCAAGTAATCACTAACCCTTTGATGTGTGAGCAGTCTGTTTAAAGGTAGATACCCTCTCGTTCGTTGGTATTGTCCTAAAGGAATAAGTAATCCACATAGTCATAACCTTATTAATATAGCTTATTAGTACGTTAATTTAGGTAGGTGGTAGGTTTGTTTTTGATGGATAGGTCCACTTTCTATCTAAATACATTATAAAATTTTAGTAGGTACCGTAAACCGTAAACTTGATAGCATTTTTAGAATTCAATTAATCGCACACATCAGAGTAGAGCGTTTGCAGCCAAATAAATTTTTTTCTAGATTACTTTGGACCCTTGGCTATCGATTGCCATAAAAATGATCTCTCCATACCTCACCCCTTTTTGGCAAAAAAAATTTAAAGGCTATTTTTCAAGTCGCCCCGCGATGGGGTTACTTGAAAATCTCTGTTTTCTAGGGTAAAAAATGCAAGTAGAAGCCTAATTGAGGCTTCATGAAAAAGAGAATGAAAAAAGGGTATTATGAAAACCAAAAAAAAATGACATTTTTACATCAGGAAGACGTTTATTATTCAAAAATACATATATAACTTAATGTACGGAATTTTGTACAAATCACTGTTTTCCTTCAAGCTTGTGCCCGTCCTACACCTTCCAATGCCCTCGCGCAAGTTTACATCCGAATAATTTCTGTATTTTCTACTCCCAACCATTCGTACATAGTTTTGCACCATTTGTCAAGTAGCCCCTGGAATGACAAAAAAAAAATGATGAGGCCGCCATTTGTAAACTATGATGACCATCGTTGATCTATTGCCATACCCTTTTAGCCTAATAAGTAGGCATACCAAAATTAATTTGACGCCACCTAGAAATATTCCACTTACCTGCACCAACTGGAAGTATTCAGCTTCAAAAATAACACGTTTTTTGTCTTGAAATTCTGCTACAGCGACTCGGCAACATGAACAACCGAGGGTGATCTGAATAGCACCACGCGAACTCTCATAACATGGTGCAACCGTTTTGGGATTTACCGTGTTCCATCTTTAACACCAAGGTGGTAGGACAATATATTAACTTATGATGCAAGGATTTTCAAGTTCCTCGTAACTTTCAAGTAGCCCCGTTTTACGGTACCAGTTATTCTATAATGCAATAAAGTTCAATTTCAAGTTTTCTAACCTATTGCGTTAATGCTGACTCAACAATCTTCCTCTCCCTTATTTACAAACATCCTTTTAGTTGAAGCCTGAATAAATAATTAAACTTACCGTGCGTTCGTTATTTTGGTCTGTGTTCTCCGAGCTTGACTTTACCGTTTGTTTATTCAAAAAGTGTACTCGGTGCAGGCTCATTCGCGTTCGTTTATTAAAATTTCTGACACTTCTATATAGCGTTCAACTGCTCTGTTCGCTCGCTGGTCACGTGATTACGGCTCCGCTCAGCACGCTCTGCTCTTTGAGCTAAATACCGAACGCAAGGTTAATTCTATTACAAGAATAATGTAGGATTGAAGGTATGTACGCACAGAAATCACAAACCCGTCAGAATGAATTTCATTGGTTCAAACTAGTTTTCTGACTGTTTTCAACCAATGAAATTCGCTCTAACCGGTTTGCGATTTCACTGATTTCTGAGTGAACGGACCTTATACCCGTTTTCAAATTTCCCTTTGAGGGTTTGAGGAGCTTCAAACCTTGCGTTTCAATATCCATTCACGAGCATATAGATATTTTATCACGTGATTTTAAATTGATTTTAATTGAATTAAACACGTGTAACTGTCAAAACTGTCAAAATTTTCATCAGGATGCTCATAGATTGGATATTGGAACTCACCCAAAGTGTCTTTCGGTTGGTGGTTCGGTCGAGCGCTTTCATAAAGCGGACACTGTCGTTTTGATCATACAGGTGGTTCTATTATTTCTTTATGCGTTGAGAAACTGGCTAAAAGAAAGACTCACTTTGGGATTTGCTCCCAAGTTTCTATACGAGTTTGTGCCGGGGAGGCACCAGCTGTGGCACCAGGTCCTAGGCTGAATATAGCTTTTGCTTTGCGGAGTAAGTTCATCTTTTCCGGTCTCATTTCGCGAGTGAAAACCTTCTAGTAAGGTCTAGAGTTTCCTCATTCAAGGTAACATTCGGATATAACCCAGGTTTTGCCCAGAAACTTCCTAAGTTTTGCCAAGGTTTTACTCAAGTTTGACCTAAGTTAAGATCAGGTTTAACTCCAGTACATTCAGATGTGTTGTGTCTACATGAACGTGAGAGTATATTTTAGGCCATTGGTTGTTGCCGAAACTAATGTTTAAACATCTTGTGAGCGGTAACTATGGCACGGAAATGTTGTGCAGTTTTAGCTAAATTTTTAGAATCCATCGTCAGAAACAAAAAATTATTTTCAGAAATTTGAAATTTTGCGTACCTACTTTCAACTTTTTTCAAATAGAATGCCCGATGTTTGATTCTATAATATTCTTGAACAGCACAATTTTCCGATTCCAAAAATATATAGTTTTTTTATATTTGGTTGAGGCGTCTCCAACATATCTGGCTCTAAAAATTATAAAAATACTATCAGAAGAACCAAGTGCCTCTCAAATTTTACCTGCAGCTTTCACCTTGACAGGTAGAATGCTTCACAAAATCTAAGTCAGTGGAATAGTCTTCTTACAATTTTTAGAGCCAAATATGTTGGAGATGGCTCAACCAAATATAGACAAACTATATATTTCTGGAATCATAAAATTATGCTCTTCATGAATATAGAACCAAATATAGGGCATTCCATTTCTGACAATATTTTTTTTTCCGACGATGGATTCTAAAAATTTAACTAAAACTGCACAACTTTTGTATTTACACCGATCATCTATCTGTGAAGGTAAAGGCTGCAGGTAGTAGGTCAAAATATAGTAAATAGCCCTGGTACAGGGTGGGCCAATTTGGACACTTTCAATAGGAAACGTCAATTTCTGAACGAGATAGAAAAAAATGAACCCCCCACTCTGAGGCTCAAATTTCATGAAATTTTGATTGGTGTAAACCGCGTTTTGATATCTTCAACCGTTTAGCCGGTAGAGGGCGATTCTCGATTTTGAGCAATACTGTGAAACCTTCATAACTTTTTTGTTTATGAAAATAATTGATTTCTGTAAAGACTTTCTAGAAGCACTTTTTTAAGCGGAATTCAGTGACGTTTTAAGCTTTTTTCTATTTAACTCTTATTCCGAGATATTGACCAAAATCCGATTTTTTTCAATAGGACATCCTATATACTATATATTAATAGCACATTGAAAAGCTCTGCATTTGCTGATTTCAATGATATAAAATGCGATAGTTTTATTTCTAACGGTTTCCGAGAAAAAAATTATTTCGATTTTTGTCATAAGAAACAATGTGTTGGAAAAGGACTTGATATCTGTAAGGAAAACGGGATAGGTCTCTTTCTAACACATTGTTTTTTTTCTTTCAAACTGTTAGTGATAAACCTATCGAATTTTATATCATTGAAATCAGCAAAAGCAGAGCTTTCCAATAAGCTATTAATACATAGGGTGTTCTATTGAAAGAAATCGGATTTTAGTCAATACCTCGAAATCGGAGTCAATTAGGAAAAAACTGAGAACTTCACTGGATTCTGCTTAAAAAAGTAGGTACTTCAAGAAAGTCTTTACAGAAAACAATTATTTTCATAAATAAAAAAGTTATGAAGGTTTCACAGTATTGCTCAAAATCGAGAATCGCTCTCTAGCGGCTAAACGGTTGAAGATATCAAAATGCGGTTTGCACCAATCAAAATTTCATGAAATTTGAGCCTCAGAGTGGAGGGTTCATTGTTTTTCTATCTCTAAAAATAAAGGGAGTTTCCATAAGAGAGTGTCCAATTTGGACCACCCTGTACATACATGTAATGTACAATACAAGGATTTTATAGAACGCTCTTTCTCCTTTCATGCCCTGTATGTCCGTTGCTATTCCGAGTGCAAAGAAGTTGAGGACAGGTTATTTGTACGCACTTGATTCCGCAACTTTTTCCCACCCTGTATCTTCAATGGTTTCCAAAATCCCCAATTACTTCAAGTTATTCCACCCTGTATAGGTATGGCTTACAATTTGAAGGGGGATGAGTTTCTATTTAAAATTCACCTCTCCGCTTTCAACCCCCCAGCCCTCAGAGCCACCCCCTAGAAAATCTTAAATGAGAAGGAGAGTCAAGTGATACATCATTTTGGAGGGTTTCTAATTCCACATTCCATACATTTTGGTGCTAAACTTCAATCCCTAAGTTCAACTGTTTTGGAGATATTGACAGTTGAAAATTGACTTTTTTGCTACTCTGACATAGGCTGTGAAACCTAAACGGTTAATTTTCGAGGAAAATCGATCTTACTTTAGATTTTCATAAACTATCATTTGATACCAACTTTGAATTTAACCGGAGATTAAATTTTTAACCGTAATTTTTGATCATGGATTAAATTCAAGCTGCTGTCAAATGATATTTTTACTAAAGATTTCTCGTCGGTAGCGTTCTAAATAATTCTCAATAATATGGAAAAACTTTAACATGAACAGACTTCGTTCATTTCTAGACATTTTAACCACACTGGTAAAAAACCAATGACTACATAGTACACACAAGAAAACCTTATTTCGTTTAGTTTTGCTGGATATCAACACTTCATTATCTGTGATGGATAACGAGAGCAATGGTAGCCGCAATGGCAATAACAATAATATGGTTAACAACGAAGGTTTCACACATTCCGTATGTGAGAAAAACAACAAACTATCAGCCACAAAACCACAGTTCTAGATTAATGGCCAGAAATATTTCACACTTTTCTGAATAAGACTTTTCTGCTACTGCTAATATACCTAATTATTATTTCACGCTGAAACTGTTAAATGCTTTGGTAATTTCAAATTTCGTAATTTTTTGATTCAGGCCTGTAGCCAGGTTTTGATTCCAGAGGGGGCAACCAAACATTGAGAGGAGGCAACCTTATGGCGTTTCCGATTCGTAGATCTAGTGCGGAACTAGTGCAATTTTTTCTATTTCTGTCTTTTTCTTCTACAGGTCGCTTGAAAAGATGCAAATACACTCAGTGCGCACTGAATCTACCAATCGGAAACGCTATTTTATTTTCATTTTCAGCATTACTCAAAATCACGACAAGGTGCAAAAACTTTATTTTCAAACGTACATAATAACTGATTATAAAATATAAATAGTATATTATGCAATGATCATGTAATGATAGCCATTAATACACGAGCATGTTGTAGGATACGAAACGAGCCGCAGGCGAGTTTCGTATATAACATGCGAGTGTATTAATGGCCATTACATGAGAGTTGCATACACTATTTTTTCTACTGCCATTGATAAAACTTATGATATTTAGATATGTCAACATTATGCATAACTTTGAATAGAGATTTTATAATTGAGTAAAACATACAGTTGAAGGTTTAATTTTTTGTTGTAATTCTTCAAAATATACTATCAAAACATTTTCTGAGAAGGACGATGTGTTTTTGGTGTTTCCAATCCATAAATTGTCCATATAATTTTTCGCAAATTTTCTTGGACTTGTCCGGTAGTATATTATTACCTGCATTTGTCGCCCTTTCTATAATTTCTGGAGGTGTTAGTGAAAATTCTTCGTTATCACTCAATATTTCCATAATGCCTTATCCCAAACATTAGGTAACCTTTAATAACAATTCGAAGTATTTTTTTCGTGAAATTATTGTTTTTCGCTAAATTACCATGGAAAAGCTATAAACAGAGTGCTGTCATCATTCAAAAAAAAAAAAAATCAAAATTTCTTAACTGGTGGCGCCATCTATTGACAATGCATAATAATGAAAAAAGTAAAAATTCTTCCTTATCACTCATTATTTCCATAATAATTATTCTTTGTCCCAAACTTTAGGTAACTTTTAAACAATTCGATGTCTTTTTTATAGTTATCAAAATAATTGTTTTACGCAAAATTACCGTTAAAAATGTTTAATATCTTAACCAGTGCTGCCATCTATCAACATTGTATATTATTAAAAATGAGTATTATAATGAAAATCTGTATCGTAATGAAGTTCATTATAATACAGATTTTAATCGTTTAATAGCGTATTATGAAATGTCAGTAGAAAAATCTTTTAACAAAACACAAAGAAATAATAAAAATACATATAAGTGCACTTGAAGCGGCGTTAATGACATGAAATCTGTCAGTTCTATGTGGATTTTTTAAAATTCGTCTGCAAAGAAAAACTCACATCAGAATTGGCTCAAAATTGTCATAAACATTCTTTGATGGATTATCTACAATCCGAATATTTTAGTTTTTCGATAATTTGCGATTTTTTCAAAATGGAAAGTGTATATTTGGGCTAGGAATCTGTAATTAATAGAGATTTTTTCTCTATCTTTATTGAGGTCCCCTCTCTATTGATTCCAAAGAGAGAGAAGAAGATGGAAGAGCCATAGCGATAGAAATAACGATCTCTATCCATTACAGTACCAGCCCTGGTTGCGTATAGTCCTATGGATTATTTCTAAAATCTCGCAAAATATCGAAAAACCGAAATATTCGGATTGTAGAAAATCGATCAATTAATGTTTATGCCAATTTTGAGCCAATTCTGATGTGAGTTTTTTTTTTCTCTCTGCAGACGAATTTTAAAAAATTAACCAACCAGAGCACAGAACTGACAGATTTCAAATGTCATTAATGCCACCCACCTTAAAGGGGGTGTGCGCCAAAAATTAAAGTTTTAGTGTAAAAAAATATAAGAATAACTGTTCAAACCTCGTTATTCTACGATAAACTATTGCTGAGATATACCGCTTTAGAGTGTGGACGACGCTCTCGTGACGTCACGAGAACTTCGTCCAGTCGCGCTCCGCATTGTTAATTTGATTGTTCCCGGCACGCCTGAGTGGTTTTTGTTTAGATTATTGCAGGTAACACAGGAAAAACATATGTAAATTTAATTAACTCCACTTTCTCGTGCGTCGCTTGAGCTTTCGTAACGTCATAGGGTGAGATGCGGTACCTTCATAGAGCCATATCTACGGTATTATTTGTCATAGAGGGGTGCGGATTTTACTGTTATTCTTAGATTTTTTTTCTCTTTTTTTTGAGATGAAGTTGTTTTTTTGGCGCACAGCCCCTTCAAGGTAAAATATGAACTACTAAACTGTGGCCCAGCAAACACACTACATACTTAAAACGTCCATTTTATGTCATATTCACGTCCGTACGTCATATGACCTATTCAGAACGTACATAAGACGTACACATTTGTACCTTTTGTGTAGGTACATATTAAACATCCATATTACGTACAGTTACGTCCACCATTTTGGTTTTATGTTTAAAGTGTAAAATACAAACAGATCTGTAGGAATTTAAATTTGAATAAAGTCTGTTTTTTTTAAAGATAAAAGTCAAAATGACATTATGTTGGCAATACAATGTGAAATTGTCAATGCTTTCAAATTTTGTATGTAGAAAAGGCTTGTGTTGCCAACATAGTTACTAAAATTTTGATTTGGGGAATTATATTAAAAACAAAAAAAAGACTTTCTTTGAATTTCGCTCTCATTTATGGTCATTTTGAAATTTGATAAATGATGACGTAGATGTTAGGGTAGTTAGCGAAACAGAGGTGTAATATCCTTGTTCCGAGATTGAGGTTATGTCGTTATGTATTAGGCATTCCAGGTCACGTGACTTTTGACAAATCCGCCATATTAGCTGAGGGGCAAACAAAGCCTATAGATCATTGTTTACAATGTTTTTTGAGTTTGTGCTTTGGAATTTTTGCGTTTTTTGATTTATTCAATAAATTTTAAGTTATCTTTAGTTTTTGTGAATGAATGGAATGAATGAATGAATCTCTATTTACAGACATGTCACTTTACATTTCAATTCAACAATAGTAAACAAACAATTTATTAACAAAAATAATGCTTAAGAATCTAAATTGTTTAAAAAATAAAAAAGTTTGATACTAACAACCTTACAAATAAACTTTAGCAAAATAAATTTGTGGTAAAATGACTTCTCAAACGTTTTGACTGTTCTGATCGGTGCACAGATCTGGCATGTAGCTTAGCTTACTGGCTTGTTCATTCTGGGCTTCTATCAATCATCGTAGTATATCCTAAATTTGTACTGGGGACCCAATCCGGATTGTTTGTATCCTTAAATTCTGCTGGACTACCTAAAAGGTATTAAAAGTTACCTATATACTTATAGAAACATAAACAACTTTTTTGATGTACCGAGATGAATTTTTTTTTGTATTTTAACAACAAGACAGTCATAATAGGTACTTACCATTAACAAAATGTTTTGAACAAATACGAGCATTTTTCAGAAACGTTTCAGTTAAATCTCTTCTTTTGAGGCATTTAATCCACAGATTTCGTCGTTCCTTTTTTAGCTCGTTTAGACGATTCCCTAGATCTCTTAATGCTGCTGGGATCCTGAAAAACCTTTCTTTATCTCTTTCCGCTCTACTAGAGCACCCAACAACGCAGCAAAAAGAAGGCATCTTCACAAAATAGATTGAAAATTCTTGGTTTAACATTGAATCAGGTTATGTTTGGCTTTTGTGTGCCCCCCAAGCTAATATGGCGGATCGGTTATGACATTAACCTGGAATGCCTAATGGCGAACGACACGTTAGGTTAGAAGCCTGTTAGAAATTTTGTACAAAAGTTATGTGAAAATTATTTAATAAAGTAAATACAGCAACAATTTAGTTAATTAAACCCATCCCTACAAATTCAGAAGTGAGATAAGCAAAAAAGTTTATGTGTTATTGTGATGTTGATGGATGTTTCCAGAACAGGAGGTTAAAAATTAGTTCTACTGTAGACCTGCTCTAAGGTTGTTATAGACAGAATATTCCCAATTTTATTAATAAATAAATAGGCCAGGGCAGATAAATTTTTTCGTAACATAAAATCTAACAGCAAACTATCGATGCCGTATTGTTAAGGATCATTTATAGATGCTAAAAACCAAAAATGCAACAGCTAAGGTTATGCTTTATTTATGTAGGTATAGTTGCAATACTTTTGAATTAATGTTTTTCTTTTGTTGTTATTCCAGGTTTAGTAAGCTAATAGCGAATAAATAATAAACGATTTGAGTAAAAAATTCCTCTTTTATTTGGTTTGCAATATGTACTTAATTAGGTCTTCAAGAAGTATTATGGATGTTCTTTATGGCTCTAAGTTGTACGTCTTTAAGACGTATTATGGAGGTGACATACGACTTGCCCATTACGTCTTCAAGACGTACTTGGCTCTAAAATCGACGTCTTACGAACGTGCAGTATGTCATAACGTTACACCTTATGTACGTCTTTGGTAGGTATGTAATTGTGTTTGTTGGGGGTTTTATAAACGGAAAACGGTCGCAGCAAATAGGCGTAAGCTTCTTCAAAATAATTGGAGTTTATAAAAGCATTGTTAATATTATCCGGAAAAACAGAAATTAAATCACATAAGTAATTTGCATTGTGATTTTATGTATTTTTTTTCTTATATATTTTTTTTCTATAGTCTACTCTAGAGTGGGCAACTTTTTCTTTCAGAGTGGGCGTTGCCTACTCTGGCCCCCCTCTAGCTACGGGCCTGTTTTGATTATTAGTGAAACACTTTCGACTGCTTATAAAAGGGAGTTACAACGGAACTAGGAATTAAAATAGAGTGTTCCAAGCCCAAAGCCCAAGTGGAATCTTGATTTTCGCGACATTGATCCATTTTGATTTTGCCGCTTATACAATTTTCGTTTTTGTTGTCGCATCATTTTTTTATATTTTTGTTGGAGTTGCCTCTTAGTTCTCTTATTTATTCCATAAACCTTAAAATTTCTTATATGTCATCCACTGTTTTTTGTATCATCCTGTATATTTCTTTTCAGATATGAGCGGCAAATTTCTTTTGCTTTCTTTTTCTTTGCGTTTCTAACATTTGTTCGATGCGTGTTTATGTCGTGGTTATATAAGAGATCCGTTATCCTGATGTTTTCCGAAAGAATTTTCTTAATTTATTTCTATTTCCTCGTTAAATAATCATTTCAATTCCGAACTAGGTAGGTACTTCTTTGTGTGTTGTGGGGTTGACCAGGTGTACAACCTTCTAGCTGATGGTATACATAATTTGAAAAAGGTGTACCTACTACATAACAGCTAGATATTTATCCAGTGGTTAATTACAAAGTATCCTCTCCCATTCCTCTCTCCTTGTCGACTAAGAAATGAGGAGTCACTAGACGCAATAGTGAAGTTTTTTAATATGGTTTACCGATCGGGCATCATTCCCTCTGACTGGCTTAAATCAACAATGGTTGAAGTTGTTTGAAGAAAAGCTTTGCAAAAAGATGTAGCGCTTATCGCTTTATTATAGCTTGATGGGCCGCTTTCTCAAGATTTCGCTAAAAATCATCCATAAAAGAATATATACGCAAAGTCCCAACAAGCACAGTACGTACTGAAGACGTACACTTTAGGTCCTTTTTACGTCGGTTCGTCGGGGATGTAAAAATACGTTTTGAGTACGTACGTAAAAGGCTGTATTGATATACAGACAAAAAAGTACGTACTAAGAACGTACCATCGTCACCAAACGTATCTGGGACACAAATAATGCATAATAATCTCCTGGACTAATTCTACTGTCATTCATTTCAATGCATTTAAATTATAGTTTGACAAATATTTAACAATAAAATTCATATAATAGGACAAGAGCTAATGTGATGCTGTCTCAGTTACTTTTGGTGACGATGGTACGTGAAAATCTATATTGCGTACGTCTTGTAAAAGACGTAGGTACATATTCGTTTCAAAGACGAACAATACAGGACGAGCTGATGGATCATTCCCATCTATTCATGATTTTTTTAGTAATTGCTGACTCGATTTCTGATAATAATATATTTTTAAATAATATGCAATTTCCAAGGAAAAGATACGGAAGTGATCCTTCCAAATTAATCTCTAAACCCTAAACCCAAAAATGCCGGTCAGGTTGACATGGATAATTCTTATTATTAAACTAGATCTAAACTTAAATAAGGCAGGTCAATCAAGGATTTATATTTCATCTAGGTACCTGACCTGTGGCCTTAATAAATTGTCAAATGTTGAAATAAACATGAAATAAACCAATAGAATGGAAAACAGGACGCCGGCCACTTGCATCGGCAGGGTGCAGTGTTGCCAATGACCCGATAATTATCGAAATCTATAATTTTGACTACGATTCAATAATCGATAATCACAAGCTAAATCTACCATAATTTATTGAAACTACAATTTCAATGCATATTTTTAAAATTTTTAGTTGAAAATTAAAAATTTATTTGGTTGGTGGTTTTGACGTTTCCCAGCTAGAAATGGATTGAGCTGGCAGCACCGTTTGCCTCCTTTGTGTTGTTCCTGTCTGATTTTGCCTTTTTGGTCTTGTATGTGTATAGTCTGTGCATCCAGAGGTTACCCGTAAGTTGTAAAACACAGGGCTGACAATAAATTAGTACAACCAAGTGAACGAATTTACATTTAGTTCTATAAAGTTCTTTTTCAAACTAATTTCAAAGTTTTTGAGTTACCTACGTCGAAAATCAATGCCTATAGAGTAGTTGCCTATTTAAAATTTACTCCATAAAAAATATTATGTAGGTACTTGATAAAATTTTATCTTAAAGTAATTTTGGAAAATGGTACACCAGCACCTGAATTAATATAGGGCCTGTCA
The DNA here is from genome assembly GCA_917834065.1 of Ceutorhynchus assimilis. Lineage (NCBI taxonomy): Eukaryota > Metazoa > Arthropoda > Insecta > Coleoptera > Curculionidae > Ceutorhynchus > Ceutorhynchus assimilis. Next base: position 26,275,136 of record OU892282.1, on the reverse strand, counting down.
AAGTTTTTGAACAAGATATATACCAAAATTCCAGTGCTTCCCAAACAAAACAAAATTTTGTGTTAAGTTAGATAATAATTATGTTTTACTTGTAGTTGGGGAGCTGGCGTCAAAAACATGCAAGAGTTTTCGCAAGGCGGATATTTTCAAAATAGGTCGTACTTTAGTGTTAGAATGCTAGTGTACAGTCAGCACTCACAGTTCCGGGACAGCTGGCACTGGGACGCGGGCAAAGTTGTAATTTTAAGAAGCATCCATTTTCTTCAAATATATTTGTCAAATACCTGCAAAAATATATTTTGACAGGACACCGAAGAAAATGCCATAAAATAAAAACTTTGAGGACGTCTGACCCCCTTTTTGCAAGGAACTAGACGTCTGACGATTTACATACGTTATCTGTGACCTTCAAACAGATAATGTGCAAAATTTCTATAAATTTTGAGCTTTGAGAAAACAGTTTAGATGCTTCTTAAAATTACAACTTTGCCCGCGTCCCAGAGCCAGCTGTCCCGGAACTGTGAGTGCTGACTGTACACTAGCATTCTAGCACTAAAGTAGGACCTATTTTGAAAATATCCGCCTTGCGAAAACTCTTGCATGTTTTTGGCGCCACCTCCTGGACAATATGTAATAATAATAATAATAAAAGTATAATAATCTATACTCAGCATTAGATGAATATATTGCATTTTAAATAAATACGAAATATAAATACCTATCTGTAAAAATTATATTTCTTCACAAAATTTCATGACCACAAAACATTTTGAGAATTTCAGGTAGAGCCCCTCCTCTCTTTATATTTCGCATGATTTATAGCCATGCCGTTTTTTACAACTTAGGGGTAAACTCTGAATGCATAGACTTTAGCTCGTTTGTAGTGTGGTGTGAGGTTGTGTTTTCTTCTATTTTTGTTTTTTTTTTACCAAGTCAAGTGACGCGGGAACCATTTTGTTTTGATTGCAGTAAGGCCAGCAACGTGTTTAGCTTTGTTTTTTGTGTATAATAATAATACTTTTACCAGATTTTTACTGTGTGAAACTTTTCTTGATTTGTGCCCGTTTACAATTCTCTCAATATTTGTAGGTTATACCTACCTATTTTTTTTATATTCACTGTTGTTTAATGTTAAGGTTAAGTTTAAGGGTATGTTATATTTTATAATTGATCTTAATTCTTATGTTATTTATATTTTTCAGTTTTTTAATGTTATTGTTAAGATATTTATTGTATAAAAATTGCCACTTTAAAATACAATATGTATATCCTGTTCACAATCCGATGTCCACAGGTGCAATAAATGTATCACCTTTCCCTATCAAATAGCATTGAAATGTGATTTTACCTGTACCTACTTGTGGACATCGGATTGTGAACGGATAATAGTTTTATTTTTCGCTATAAACACAGGGGCATAGCCAACAGGGGGGGAGACGGGGGAGCCTCCCCCCCAGGGCGCAGCTGGCAAAGGGGCGCCAAAATAGGCAAAGTGCAAAAACATAGAAATTGAATCAAAATAAACATTCAAAAAGTTTGGTGTTTTTATTTTGAAAATCTACAATATACACTTCATTATTTTCACCTGAAACTATCCAAGAAAATCAGGAAATCGAATTGACAATAGATAAAGTCTCATTCAATACTTACATAAGTTAGGTTTTTAGGGCGAATATTAGGCAATATTTCGCGAGGATAATCAAGCATACTCGAGTATGCCTGGATAATGGCGATGTGTAAATTGTGTCATACTCCCCTAACTCCCTCTCCATCAAATTCTAAGCCTGCGAGTGACGTCACTACGAGCAGCTTATAATGATGACGTCACCCGCAGACCTCGATGGAATGCTTGCGATTCAGGCTATGCTAGTGAGTTAATTTTTTCGTCAATTTCAAATGTAGAAAAGGTGATTTTCGGTTTGTTCTCACAGAAGAAATTAAGTGTTCTTGATCCTCGAGTATCCCAGAATTTGATGGTGGGGGAGTTAGGGCAGTATGACACAAATGACACATTACATAATCCAGCAAAAGATTGTGCTTGGTTATCCTCACGAAAAATTGCCTATTATAAAACTATTTTGACAGAATAACTGAAAGTTAACATCAGGAATGACAGAAATGACGTTACTTTTCATTGCAATTCCAGCTGCCAGATTTTATTTTACGAGTCGAGTCGAAATTCGTATCGAATTGTAAAAATAGCGATTCTATTTTCCGATTTATCAATACCTATTACACGATAAGTCCGAGCTGTCGTATTCGATATCGAGATAATTCGATTCGACTCGTAAAATAGAATCCGGGCGCCAGAAGTTAACTTTGAGTTATAAGTCAGAATAGTTTTATAATACCCGCCCTTAGTGATACAACATTTTGATCTAATTTTTCATTAAATGAAATTATACCCATATTTACTTAAAATTGGCAAAATTTGGGTGTGGTCACCAATAAATTTTTCTTCACCTTTGGATTGCCTTCGCGGCGCTTAGGGGGCGCCGGATCTCAGTCTCCCCCCCTGGGGATAGTCATATCGCTACGGCCCTGTATAAACATACATATAAATACATATGTACTTCGTATATGATTTTCCCATATATTTTTGCAACCCATCTGAACAGGTTAATTGAATAGGTACCTATCAAAAAGGTGTAAATACAACATTTTTGTATTTACATCTTTTTGATACCTATACCTATCCAATCAACCAGTGCCGGTGGGGTGTAAAAATATATGGGAAAACCCTGTTCCTACGTCCCAAACACATTCCTAAAAAGCTATACTAAATACGTTACATCAATGTGCGTCCCAAACACGTACCTAAAAAGCCGTACCTAAATGTACGTACGTGGGACGCACTATTTTGTGGAAAACGACCGTCATAAAGACGTCCCTCGTACGTCGGCGGGACCTAAAAAGTACGTCCGCGGACGTACTTTCGTCCGAAAAAGTACGAATTATGGACGTACCAAAGACGTACTTGTGTTTGTTGGGGTGCGGGTCCTTCACGGGCGAATCCCAATTTAGTTTTCGTAAGGGTTTTAGCACAAGAGAGGCCCTGCTTAGCATCCAAGTGCTAGTTCAAAGATGTAGAGATGTTTCTGTTCCTGTATACGCATGTTTCGTAGACTATGAAAAAGCGTTTGACAGGGTACAACATGAGAAGCTTATGAAAATTCTCAAGGATGTAGGCCTAGATGAAAGAGGCCCCAAGATAATCACAAATCTCTATTGGAATCAGACTGTACAAATTAAGATAGACCAACTACTGTCTGACAGAGTACGAATAAAAAGAGGTGTCCAGCAGAGGGTTGCATCCTTTCACCATTAGTTTTTAATATTTATTCGAACAAAATATTTGAAAAAGCATTAGAAGACTGCACTGAGGGAATTTTTATCAACGGCATGAATATTAGCAATTTTCGGTATGCGAACGATACGGTTCAAATCGCTGATTCTCTGGAAGGTCTTCAAGCATTACTTGATCATTTGCCTACTGAAAGTGGACAATTTGGATTAAAATTGAGCGCCAAAAAAACTAAATGGGATGGTGATTAGTAAGAACCAGGTAGGAGGAGGTATTGTTCAGGAACAGAACCAACAGATCGATCGGGTCCAATCATACAGATACCTAGGATATCAGGTTAATGAAGACTGGGATAACATGCAGGAGATTCGGGCCAGGATTGAGTAAGCCATAGCATCTTTTGTAAAAATGCAGTCCGTGTTGTGTATTCGAGGTCTCTCGCTCTCCGTTCACACTCGAGTACTACGTTGCTACGTTTTCAGTATTCTCTATTATGGGATTGAGGAGTGGACATATAGACGGATGTTAAAAATATCTTGGACGGAGAGTGCGCAATGAAGATGTGCTAAAGAGAATGTCAAAACATCTTGAAGTTATCTTTAGGTAGACTTAAAAGACCAAAGTTAGAGTACTTATACTTCCGAGTTCCGACACATACTCAGGAATGAGAAATACCTATCTTCTTAAGCTCATAATTGAGGGAAACATCGAAGGCAGAAGAGGCCCTGGACGTCGAAGAATATCTTGGCTAAAGAATTTGCGTCACTGGTGGGCCAAACCACGACAAGTCTATTCAGAAAAGCAGTCAACAAAGTACATATAACGCTGATGATTGCCAACGTTCGTAGAGGACAAGACACTTAAAGACAAAGAAGAATATGACTCCTACTCCCTTCCGAGTAAGTTGTGTTTGTTTATATATCGCTGATGCCAAGTGTCTTTAGTGTTCTTCTGACATTCCAAGGAGCGATTTTTATGATATTTTGGTTAGAGTATGTTAGCGGCCTACATTCTTGTTTTGTATTATTGCAAGGATTTCATTGACCGACGACGACCTAAGAAGTCTTGCGGTCTCTTCCTCTGCTGGATCTTGGTCTTCGATATTCATTGTATTCGATAAGGGATAAAATAAATACTGAATTAGAAGTTGAAAAAACGATAACATGAAACAAATCATTTCCGACTCACCAGAAATTTCATTTTTCAAACATTTTTCTATTCGTTTCTTTCAATCCCTCAATCAAGCTGACAACTTCTTGTAAAGACAAAGTCCGGAGGTGGAAAACTTTATATTGATGTGTTTTACTTCGAATCAATACGTGAACTTTCCAACTATTTTCCTCGTAGTGGTAGGTATGAAAAGGAATCTAGTCCAGGCGACTGAACGGAGTGAACGGACAAGAGAAGCCAGGAAATTAAAAAGAAGAAAGACCAATCTGTCTTAAGTTTTCAGTAGATTTGCGTCCTTTTTTGCAAAGCAAAGCAAATAAATTTACATCACATAAAAATGAACCTTGTGGAAGGACTTAGATTGATTTTGTTGCCACTTTTATCTTTATGTTTTCTTAAATGAATTAGTTAATGTGATTAACAAAGATTTAAGCCATACATCGACAACTTATAATAAATAAAAACCAAATTCCAACATATTTGCATCCAGCTCAGACAGAGAAATTCGTATTCCCACATTTCAACTAAAGGAATATCTCGATGCTAGTTGGCTATTTGACCGCGTCAGCAAACCAGCGATAGCGTGACTTCGAAACTGGTTTTAGGAGCGTCACGGAATGGCGAGGGGCCAAAGGGGCAAAGCCCGATTCACACAGGCCGACAACAAAAAATCTATAACAGCCGGCTCGCTCCACGACCGAAGGACCGAAAACGAAAAACATGCCGAGACAGACGCAGCCACCACACAACGAGCCGGTATGAGGCCTATTTATGTTGGCGATGACGCCATTTGAAGTGATTGTTAAAGCAAATATTTTTATAGGATTTTTAGGTTGAGCTGCTTTGTGTATGTTTATAAATTATGCAGAGATTTTTGGATAGAGTTTTATTTTTATTTTATATTGTTGAAAAGTTGCTTTTCAAGTAATTTAGCTATCATCCATAGATAATTGCTTATGTTCTAAGAACTAATAACATTTACCTTCAATCTTCAAAACTAAAGTTAAAATGCGTCATTTTACATTATACAATAATTATCGCATTCTAATATACACACTTATTAATTTATCTACGTGAGAATACCATACGTGATGCATGCACAATGCACAAAATGGACTCCTCATCTTCCCTTTTTTTGTCAGCTCAATATAATATTCTGTTGTTAGCTTTTTAAGTTGCTTCTGCTCATTCTTGCAAGAAACCCCACATTTAAATAGAGTTGATAATAAATGATGCATTGGACTTTCTCATAGCTGCTTGCGCCGAAAAGCAATGGATTCTATCACAATATGAGGCATGCATGACTTTTGTGGGCAATTATTACGATATGATATTGACTTGTACCTATGGATAATAATTATATTTCTCTAAATTTGCCAATTTTTTATTTCCTAAAAGTCGTCAATTCTGATGTAGTCTTTCCAAAAACGCGTTTGTCAGGCCGATTACTCTTTCCCGATTTTTCAACTCTGTTTGGCTGGTGTTCGCACATACCTAGCTTAATTTCCAAACTAATTTTATTTGTATACTTGATTTTAAATTTTGGCGCCATACAATTTCAAGTTTTATATGCCACGAGAAGATTCGATGCGCTTCCCAGAAATCAGCGCACCAACGAGATTAAGAGAGAGATTCGAACTTTTCAGTTGAGTTTTGAGAACCCTCAAACTCGATCCTTTGAAATTCAATTCAAAATCCGTTAGAAAATCAACCTTATAGTTTTAAAAGATTTTAAACCTATTTTATGTGATTGTGTTCGTCGAAGAATTGGTAGACCATCAGGTGCACCTGCAGGAAAAGAAAACGTCGTTGGAAGAACACAAGTAAGTGCCTCCATTTTGTTCTTATATGGCAAAAATTTAGATGAATCAACGCGTTTACAGTCCCGCGGCTCTTATTATCGAAGATAAATCGAAATTCAACATCAACCGAACAGCTGGAATCCATGTGATTTGACTGGTTTTATGTCAAAGTTCTGGTATGAGTTGCCTAATAGTTATAGGTGCATAAACGAATGTATTGATATTATCGATAGTTTTCGGAAAATATGCACGAATTCTTTTTCCAGCTTTGTAAACATAGGTACTCTTATGAGTTAAACTCAATTGAACATTATGCATAGTAGGTATATATTTTCCTGCCTCTTTGAAAAAAAAAGTACCAAACCCATCAATAAGCACGGCGGATTTGTTCTTTTAGGTATCATAAAATAGTATATTGTTGTATTTTGTATTAGGAGTAGAAGCTTGCTTCTACTTCGTATGCAACACGCTATTTTTTCTTCAAACGAATGGGGTAAGCGCGGAGGTAACTGGATGGTTGAGCGGCAGTAAAAAAAAGAGCGGTACTAAAAGTACTTTTGCTGCCGCTCCAGCGGCACTAAAAGTACTTTTACTGCTGCTGCGGTTGCTTAGCAGTATAGAAATTAAATTTCTACCACCTCGACAGGTATTAACCCGCTGGATTTGCCTAGAAGGATAAAAATTAAACTTCTAACATCTTGACAGTAACTAACAAAGTGACGTTTTTTTGACGTTTGGAGAAAAACAAATGTTTCAGTTGTCAATGCTGTGTAGATAATACAAACGCAAATACGACTTTTGGTAATGCACTTCGGGGATTAGAAGTGCCACCCTACCTAGCGAAATAGCGAGGTAGAATTTGACGCGCTTGTGAGATTTTTTGTAATGACTCCATTATATATTTTCTTCTTTAGTACATAAAATAGAGTATAAACCGCGATACTAAAGTGTATTTTAATCCCATAGCGATAGATGGACCCTGCTATATATAGGTAGACAGTTGCGATCAAAAAAAAGTAGTACAAAAATTATTAACTCCAAATTGATCTCCCGGTGTAACATACAAAATTTTGACAGTAAATAAACAGAGAATAGGGCAATCCAACGACCTGTCAAAATGAAATTCAAAATGGAGATCAGTGCCTTTTTATTTAAAAAAATTCCGTTTTATTGCGATTTTTGATTTGTATAAAGTCTGTAAAGTGTTGATTTTTTGGAAAATGCATACGTTATGTATTGTACTTAGTTGTGGAACCGTTCTAATCGCTTCAAAGTCTAGTTTAATGCCGTTTCTGCAGAGATAAAACACAGGTTTTTTACGGAGGTAAATGATTTTTCTGTACTTTGTGAGGGCTTCATGGATTGTAGCAAAAGAGAAAAAATCTTACGAAATCGATATTAAAAAACCAAAAAGTCTCTCTACATAAATGGTGTATGGATCCAAGCCATTTACTATCCTCCACATCAGCTTGTGTCGATAACTGGAATAGCAGACAAATAAAATAAGCATCAGGATTCAGGATGTAAGGTTAAGAAAAAACTAAACAGGAAACAAATCCTGGATAGTACCTACCTAATTGTTTAGCAGGTAAAGGAAATCATCTAAACACACCACAAAATACACAAAAAACAGTTTTTTGAATTTTTGATAAAAAATTTCACGGTTGTTTGAATTAAATTTATGGCGCCAATTTTTTGGCATTGACCATGCATTGGCCGCCATTTTGTTTGGATTGCCCTATTGCATATTCTAGGTTAAAAACGGGTGGAAAAATGCCAAGGTAATGTCATCTGAAGCTTTCTAGGTTAGAAACTTGTCGAAAAATATGTCATTTTTGGTTATGAATTGAATTAATGTATAATGGACCAGGAGATTTTGGAGATTTTTCTTGTACTACTTTTTTTTATCGCAACTGTACCTATTTAATATACCTATCAACTAATATGTTTTCAGTTCCGATTGGACGTGTGTCTTTTGTAGTTATTGATAGCAATTCTACAAAAAAGTTTTAGGTACAGTTTAGTGGTAGCTGAGGAAAATCAATTCTTGTATGGGTTTTGCCTCGACTTATTAAATGTTTCACAAGTAACTATACTTTCCGTACTATCGGGTAAAATAGCCTATCTCCGCACTGGCACTTTGCGCTTGCAAATGAGTGCCGGAATAGTTATTAACCTGACAAGTGCGGAAAGCTTTACTTTTCCGCACGCAACGGCGGTTGCATGAACGACGCGCCAGCGGATTTCGTACAAGCCGTAAGTGGTACTTTTCGCAAACAAATCGGTGCGTGAAGTCGCGTTTTCCTCACGCTCGTAGAAAAAAAAAGATAATTTTGTATTTTTTACTGTTTATCGCTAAAATTACCTTCCGATTCCAATTTGTAACGCCTCGTAGAAAATAACTAACGTTAAAATAAATATAATATATTCGAAGGTTTTCGTTTCTGTTTGGTAAACGCTAGAGGAGCAAATATTGTTCCTAACGCCTGCAGAAAGAGTCTTTCCAATGGTGTTTCCTGCCCTCAAAGCTTATCCAAACACAGTTCTTTTTCCAGAGCACATTTTTACTTTATTTGCTTCGTTATTTCAATGCATAAAACTAATAAGTTTTACATACTAGATTCAATATGGTGTCGTGTCCAGTGAGTGGTCTGGAAATGCTTTTTAGCTACAATAAATGAACGAGTTTGCCTTCTTAAATTGGTACCATTCATTTAGTGAATAGGGTGTAATTGCGTTGTGCACTCCAATACTGTGTATACCGTGCATTTCTCTTCGTTTAGTTTCATGCTCTAGATTTTTGCCCAATGCTCTTTTCTACAAAGATCTTCTTGACGCTCTTTAGACTTAGTTCTGGAGTTTGCAAACACCTTAGGGTCATTGGCAAAAAATATTATATTGGTTTTCATTTCCATTGCTAAGTCGCTGATATAATGAAAAGCGCGCAGAGGACCAAGCTGTACCTTGGGCTATCCCGCTGAGAGTCACATTAGAGAGTACTCCATTTATTCTTTTTTGAAAAGTACTTTTTTTCAAAAAGACGGAAAGACAACCAAATAGATTACCACCAATACCATAGCGGTCTATCTTATGTAGCATTTTATTGTATAGCACTTTGTCGAATGGTGGTCTCATAATGTCGGTTTGTTCATTCCTATCAAAGCTTTGTGTCCAGGTGTACAAACAAGTTCTGAGGTTGGTAATGGTCGATTTTTTTGGAAGGAATCCATATTGATGATCTGTTATGACGCTATTTTTAAGGAGGAATGGTATTAAATTCTTTTGTAATTACCTTCTCAAAACATTTGCAAATATTGGAAGTTGAACTTATTGGTCTACAGTTAGAAAGTAGTTGTTTATGGCCCTTTTTGTAAAGTGGGGTTTCACTCTCCATTATCTCATTCATGGCGTCTGCTAGGGGTTTGGTTATTGCTTTGTTGCAATATTGGAGAAATTCCTATGACTGGAAATGTTATAATCAGGACCGGAGCCGGCATCTTGATTTAGGAAATTAATGGCGTCAGAAACCTTACCATTGGTTAAATCGATTGAAGTTCATCTGTTGTTGGATTTTTTTGATTCAGGAATTTCTGGGAACTCTGGATCGTCGTCTTCTGAGAAAACTCTGGTCAATTGCTGTACAAATTTTTCTGCCATCGCGTAATCATCCGTAATTGGAGTTCCTGTGTCCGAATCTTTCAAAGTAGGTAGTTTTGGAGACTGTTCTATTAAGAGTGCAATTTACGTATTTGAAAAATTGTTTATTGTCATTTGATGATTCTTTTTTCAAAATCTCTCCGTGCTTCTTGGATTCTGTTTTTGACATGGTTGTTTTGAATTCTATATACGGATTAGTTCTGTTCGCACTTGGAGAATTTTTGTAAATATCCCACATCTTATATACCTACCTGTTTATTCCATATCATTGGGCAAACCAAAAAAAACTTTTTTTTTTTTTTATGAATGAATACCAGCATGAACATTGCACTCTCTGTAAATTGCAAATAATTGCCTGTGGGGAGGGACGGACGTAAAGTCTGATTATTTCGGTAAAGGCCAGTGACTGATTTGCTGGGTCATTAGAGTCTTTACTTGAGTTCACAACAATAAAACCACTTGCTTTGTAATTTATGGAGTTGGAAATATTTACATTTATTAGAACATCACTTTTATGTTTCATCTTCGATATTGTCAAGTGTGAACTTTGGCAGTCCACGACCTACATAAACCTCGCAAAACTATATCATCAACACGACCTAAAATAAATAAATGTTTCATTCATTTAAGCAGATCAATTGTTATAGCTTAGCATCATCATTAGAAATTCATTAGCAGGAGCTTCGACAAATAATTATTATTCACCAACTTCTGGATTTTTTCGCTTGCGGGTAACCCGTTGACTTCCATTTAAGTTACTTACGCTCAGTGTTGCCAACTTGGTAAAATAATTACCAGATCTGGTAATATCGACCCCGGTTTTAGTAATGAAGATTTTCAAAATATATCTAATAGTAATATTTCTGGTAATTTGAAATTTCATTCCAGCAAAATTCTGGTATTTCCGCATTAGCAATCAATAATCTATTTTTCTTGAATTTGTGGTCGTTTGCACCGTCCATTTTGAGGGAGTTTTAACGATAATCAACGCTTAAAGTGACATTTTTACATGTTGGAATTTGACATTGGACATTTGAATGTGAAATTTGAACCAATAGGAAAGAAATCCGCAAAAAATAAATCGCTATTTCGCGTCTATGGAGACTAGTCTCAAATAGTTATGCGTTATGCCAAAGGTTACCAATATTAGGGCCGGTTTATTCACCTTCTGATAAACTGTCAGGTATGCAATCTGACCCATATATAAACGAAATATGTTATCCCATTGGTTGGCCAGTTATCCGCCGACCAATAGAATTATAGAACGGTGCACTTATCTTGCAGATAGTTACCAAGGAGCTTATCTGAAGATGAACAAACCGGGCCTAAGCATGTTTACCAATATCTGTAATGTTATGTTTAGGGTTGCCAGACCTCCTCTATTTTTAATATGAGACTCATATATTTTAACTGTTTCTCATATCTCATATTGGCATGTTTAATATGAGATTATTTCTCATATATTTGCATCAAAAAGTAAACAAAACAATAAACCAATTCTTAATTTGCGTTGTAAGCTTACACTGGTCGATAATGGATATTCAAATTCAAACATGGCATCGAATTAATGTTGCCGCTTCTATAGATAATAAATAAAAATAAAAGTAAAAAAAAAACAATGCGATTTTGGAACCCATTAATATAGGTGCAACATTTTGGTGAATTTAGCCTCACGCGGAATATCGTTTGGCATCCTTCGTAGCTTCGTCTGTCTGCTCCCCAGACTCTTTTGTTGTCCCAAACTTGTCACAATGAATGAGACTGACGGATCAGGAGGAGTATCTAACTACCTGAAAGAATGTCGTCCAGCAATACATTCCAAAATCTACTAAAAATCATAGCTAATTGTCAAGATAGGAGCTTTTTCGGATTTGGGAATTTTGCAGTACATAAAATATTCTCATATATTATTATCCAATCTCATATAATTTTATACAGGATCTCCTATTTTCCAAATTCAAGTATCTGGCAACCCTAGTTATGTTATACAGAATGGATTTTTTTTTTACAATAATGTATTTGTTCAAAGGTATCCTGTGTATACATTAGGTAGGATCCTATTGTTATTGAAAGAATCCCAGTATAAAAATTTTTATCTTGATTTTGGCTTTATTTTTCTATTGAATATACATTTAAATGCAAAGTTTAGTGTGAAAAAATTATATATAGTTATTTTTGTCACAAGTACCTAAAATGAAGTTTTTCAGGACGAATCATTGCTGTTTCCGGAATAGCAGATGAGTCCTGAAAAACTTCGTTAGGTACGTGTGACAAACACTATTTTTTGTCATACGCTTTTTAGAATTCTTCCGAACGCTAAAATTTGCAAAATTTTCTTAATTTTTGCAATCATAAAGGTGCATCGAGTCAGGAAAAAAAAGTCCTAAAAAGAAGCATTTTACGGACTTGAATGAGTCCGTAAAATAGCTGTTTTTGGGAGCGTATGACAAAAATAATTTTTTTAAAAAAAATCGCAGTAAATAAGATTATTTATTTAAGTAATTAAGAAATAGCTCCTCTACCGTAGGATCCTTCTTAGGCATCGCTGGTGGTATTTTTCTAGGCTTTTTATGTGTTTTCTGTAGGTGGTCCATGTTTCGCAGTTATTTATGCAAGTGTTGGTATTACAATTGTATTGTAGACACGAAGTTTGATCTCAGCGCTGATGTGATCGTTGCAAACTCTGTATTGGAGCACACTTCAAGCAATGTTGGATTTCATCGTCAGTGGTTGCCTTCGCTGACAGATGACTTCCGGGTAGTGTCCCACGTTCTGCAATGTTTTCTGTACACTTTAAATGAAGAAGTTATTCCACTCAATGAATACCTGAATTCCGAATTTCTTCCAAAAAGAGTTGAATTTAGACCAACACAAAATATAATTTCCGGATAATTTACGATATACTGTCAATAATATGGAGTGTGGTTGTGTTTAATGGATTCTATACGTTAGCATGGCGAATAGGTCTATATCAAAACTATAAAATTCATTAAATTAATCAGTAAAGTTCGTTTATAACTATAAACTTTCATTAAATCACTAACACATACGTCAAGCGCATGAAACATATTCATTAATTAATGAACTCTTGGTCATTGATTCGATGTATAACTTCATTGACACAATGAAGAAAGTTCCATAAGCATGATGAACAAATTTTTTGGGACATAAAATAATCATCAGTACAATGAATGTGGTTTATGCACGATTATTCATAGAATTAAGGAATAGAATCACTGGTCTTCAAATAAAGTTCCTTATACTGATGAAAATGTTCGTTCGAACAATGGAAAATAAAATTTCACGGGTTCTATGATAATAATGAACATAAATTCGTTACATTAATGAACGAAGTAATTAGGCTATGAACACTGATTAATTAATTGGATTGATGAAATATTTCATTTAATTAATGACAAAAAAATAACAACCGCCATTCGTCAATATTATGAACGTTTTTTTTTTTTTCAGTGTACTTCTTTTATTCTCCCAAGGTCTCCAGCTTAAGATACATTTATTCCATCGGTCGTCTTTTTGTCTGATATTGTGACCTGCGAATTTCCATTTTAATTTTGCTACCTCCTTTCTAACGTCTCTTACTCTCGTTTTATTTCTTATCCACTCGTTCCTCTTTTTATCTATCAGTTTCACATGTAACATTATTTGTCTTTCCATTGATCTTTGTGCTTTTGTTATTTTATCTATGTTTGACTTTGTAAGTGTCCATGTTTGGGATCCATAGGTGAGAACAGGAAGTATACATTGATTATAAACTTTGGATTTGAGGTATTGTGGATACCTTCTATTTTTCAAGATGTAGCTCAATTTACCGAATGCTACCCAAGCTAATCTAACTCGTCTCTTGATTTCTGCTGTTTGGTTTTCTTTGCTGAGTTTAATAATCTGTCCTAGATATATATATTCGTGGACTTGTTCTATTCTTTCCTGTCCTATTCTGATTATGATGTCATCGTCTGTGTTGGTTATTATTTTAGTTTTAGCGTAGTTCATATTGAGACCTATGTTTTTGGCTGCTATGTCAAGTTCTTCCAGCATTTCTGTCAGCTCTTCTTTCTTATCAGTTATAAGGGCGATATCATCCGCGTATCTTAAGTTGCTCAAGTGTTGTCCGCATATTTTAATACCTTTTTCCTCCCAGTCTAGTTTTTTAAAAACATCTTCCAGAGCCTGGTTGAAAAGTTTGGGTGATATTGTGTCGCCCTGTCTCACACCTCTTCCTATGGGTATTGGTTTTGTTCCCTCATGGAATTTAATAGTTGTTGTTGCTTCGCTATATATGTTGGTTATTAGGTCTGTGTATCTGTAATCTATTCTGCTATTAATTAATGAGCTCTTTACTGCCCAATGTTCGAGACTATCAAAAGCCTTTTCGAAGTCGATAAATGCAATATATTAGTGGGATGTGATATTCGTTGGCTTGTAGGATTTTCAAAGTTAATAGGTGGTCACTTGTACTGAAACCCTTTCTGAAGCCGGCCTGTTCTTTCGATTATGTCTATATTCCGTTTCAAATCGCAACGGGAATAGCAGTTTCAGCTTATCATGAAGCAATTAGCTGCTTATTCCTTTAGCAGAACTATCTTGATTGCCAATTTCCAGAATATAGGTACAGGGTGTTCTTTATAATTAGTGCGGCAGGTGCCAACTGTCATAATGAAAAACACTTGCATTTTTTAAGTGTAACACCCTGTATTTTTTGGCTAGAATGATAGATTTTTTTTCTTCTGATTCCAAATATACCATATGTGTTGATATTTGCTTCAGCTATTTTTGCGCTATTTAATTTTAAAATGGAATTGACCAAGCCTCATCGATATAATACAATGATATAAGAAACCGCTACAAACCCTGTACATCGTCATTTTTCTTCTCGATTTATTGGTTTTAATTAAGCACTAGCTGATGTCACACATAACCTCACATTCGACTTTCGATGGGGAGACAAACAAAGCGTTTTGACCAATGGATCTTTATTTCAATTGTTTATCTCTGAAATGGCACCCGATCATTTGCGGATTTCCCTTCATGAAGTTCAATGTGGGATAATAAGCGTCAATGTTTTTACCTGCGGCATACAACAGTAAAGTGTTGCTCGCTTCCTTCTAGAATGCCCATTGCATTGTTTCAATTCTGTTTCAGAGGTAACCTACTAATCGAGATCTCCCGAACGTATCTTCGAATAGGGGCCATTGGTAAACAGGAAGAAGAAGAAGTATATCTTCAAAAAATACCTAAGGGATTTATGATCTGTCTCTGAAAAAGACCTGCACCATTATGCCAATGCAGATCTTAGAAATGGTATAGAGGGCAGTTCGACTAGGCAGTCTTAATTTCCTGTCCGTAATTTTATGAAAATTACGACACAATTATTGACGCAAGAGCTTTCTGGATTTAGATTATGAAGCAAATCAAATAAATTTAACAACATACAATGATTCCTTGGTAAAATATACAGTGATCATCATCATCATCAGCTTATTGAAAGATATAAAATCACCCACAATGCTCGGTACATATACGTTTCAGATCATCTGACCATCTGGTTGGGGGTCTTCCTCTACTTCTTAGGGCATTCGCTCTTGGTATCCATTCCGTAATGCGTTTGGTCCATCTGTCATCCGTCATTCTAGCAATATCGAAATTAGAATGTTGTTTCGTCAGTGTTAAGGTTTCCGCACCATACGTCAGCACTGGCAGAATTGGTTGAAAACCTTTAATTTTAGACATATTGGGAGTGTCGACTTGAAGATGTCGCTAAGCTTAACAAAGGCAGCCCATGTCAATCCTATTTTACGAACAAGTTCGCATGTTTGATTATCCGAATCTCATGTCTTAAATATTAATAAGCAGTTGTTTCCCTTACTATTTCTCCACCCACACTAACACTACCACCAAGCACAAGATTTTTCATAATTTCAGTTTTGGTCATCGATTTTTAATTCTACTTTTTGTGAGGTAACATACAATTTCTCCAACATTGAGGCTGCGTCGTTCATACTGTCCTTAATCAATACAACGATATCATCTGCTCTGCAAATCGGAGATAATTTAGTTTTTCGCCATTTTATTCACTCCCATTTCCTTCCAGTCTTTTTCCTTACACATTCTAATGAAGTAGTGAACAGTTTAGGTGAGATGGTATCGCCTTGTCTTACGCTTCTTTTTATGGGAAATTGGTTTGTACTTTCTTGGAGTATAATAGAAGCTGTTTTTGAAGCGGTGTCAAATATATGTTTACAAGTAAAATGAAGACAGGGTCTCCATCTATTTTCTGATCGGCACACTAAAAATTGCTACTAACAACCGTATAAACCAGTATTAAATTAGAGCAAATCGACTCGCAAAGGCATTCGCCACAATTGCGAGAATAGCTATTCTAGTTGCCAACCAGAAGTAAAGTCGGTTGGTACCGAAAAACATTGATATTAATTAGGTAACGGCCCAATTAAGGACCGATTGAGAAGTGTTTTATCTCTGCAAGACCATCCGTGGACGCGTTTCGCTGTATCACAGCTCATCAGCACGGTTTAGGTTCATTTTACTTGTATTAAACCCAGTTCCGGGATGGAACCAAAAATGGGTTGTGTTTTCTCTCTGCGGGACCTAAACCGTGCTGATGAGCTGTGATACAGCGAAACGCGTCCACGGATGGTCTTGCAGAGATAAAACACTTCTCAATCGGTCCTTAATTGGGCCGTTACCTAATTAAAATATATGTTTGATGAGCTTCTTATAGCGGTGGTCGATTCGGCAACTGGATAGTGCAACATCTCATGCTGGTTTATTGTATCGAAAGCTTTCGCATCCACTAATATTACTGGAAGTTTATTATATTCGACCAATTTCTCAATCAGGCTCTTGAGAACTTGGAGGTGTTAGTTCCGAACCCTGATCTAAAGGCATCCTGTTCTCTCAGTTGATATAAGCATCCAGTTTGGCGATTAGCCTTGTGGTTTGGTGAAAAGCTTGTATATTTGGGAAAGCAGGCTGATCGGGCGATAGTTTTCTAATTTCGATATATCTTCTTTTTTATGAATAATAGTAATAATAGCATTTATTCTATAATTGTTCTAATTGCTAGGTGTTATCCATTTGAAATCCATCCATTGAAAAGCAGCTATAGGGCTCTGAGTAGCTACGTCACATTTGATGGCTTATTCTATAGTTCGCTAATGGGTGTTTTATTTCCCTTCATTCTAGAAATAGCTGTTGTAATTTCACTTAAGGTTATTTCTGGAATGTCTTCCGAGCCCACACTTAGTACTTTAGGTATTGGAGATGCTGGTTTTGGGCATATTGGTCTGTGTATACTTCTTTAAAAAAGCTTTCCACTAGTCTAAGTAGGTATCCCCTTTTTATCTGTGAGAATCTGACCTTGGTTGTTTTTCAGCAACATATATTTTTCTTATCAAGAAAACACTTTACGTCTAAGGACACTGCCATTATTTTCGATCACATTTTTTATCAACTCAGGGTTGGATTTTTTAATGTCATCTCGTTTAAAATTGACATGACTTCGTTTAAGGATTTCAGTTGTAGGAGATTCGCATCATACTTGTCTTTCATTTCCCTTCTCTCTTCCATAAGCACTTTTGTTTGTGCGCTTAATTTTTCATGCTTTTTATTCGCGGACTGGCAGTGTGCTTCATCTGCTTACAGCATCCAATATATTCGCGTTTAATAATTCAATATCAATTTCGCTCTCTGGGGCCGGATTCTCGACTCAGGGAGTAAAGCTCCCCGAGAAAACAAATGTTTCGATCATTCTCGTGTACTTTTCGATTACTTTGACAAGGACAAAACATTCAGTTTATCAGCTCTACACCATGAGACGAGAATCGGGCCCTGGTATATTCAATTATTTTTTCAATGTCTCTTCTACCCTCTGTTGGTATAGTTTATCTATTCTAAATTGAACCACTTTATTTTCAAGCTATGTATAAGGTACGATCAAATATTAGGCACCTTTGGCGTGAATAAATACTCAAAAAACCTATATAAATGTCTTGAATATTCCCTACTAGAAACTACAATCGGCAAAATAGAATACTGGTTGTCGCAACGAAATTTCGAAAAGATTTCTTCATGTTTATTTGCCTGGGCGATGCGACGTGACGCGACGGCGGCGGCGCGGCGCCGCCGGTGTACTTTCACAGTAGTTTGTTTTTTTTGTCAGAGGCGGAGGCAGGTTTATACCTGTGTATATTTTTATGAAATAATTGTTTAACATTTTTAAAAAATATCTCTCCTAAACGGCACTGGGGCATGTGTATTTAAAAATATCTCAAATAAATAATAAATATAAATTAAATTTTACGTAGAATAATATCTAAATTATATTGATTTATTATTTATTATGAAACATTTTGGGAAACCTCACCGCCTATGCTTCATAAAGAAAATGCCGACTGTTAATGGAGATTTATTTTTTATGGTGGTTCAATTGAGAATAGATCAACTATACGACTGTATGTTTTCAGGGGGAATCTATCTATTTGTAGGTTTCGCTTTGGTAATCATCTTCTATCTTTCCTTTCTTACGTTTAATTCTACTTTGGCACGTATCATTCTGTGGTCACTTCAAATTGAAACGTTTTTAAGAACTGTGACGTCTTGAACAATGTCCTTTCTGTTTGAGATTAAAATGTTTATATATCTCACTTTTAGTTTTCCCATCTGGGGCATCTGGGCTTATCCACGTTTATTTATGTTGCGGCTTCTTGTCAAAAAAGGAATTAAATAGGAAAATTTCATGTTCCTGTAGATAATTTACCAACATGTCCCATTTTCCGTTCCGTTCGCCATAACCAGTCACCTAGCGGTTCTTCGGATTCATCTCGTTACATACAGTCAGGACAGAGAAAATGTATTTTCTTTAATTTGTAGATCGAAAAAACGTCCCGAATAATTGAGTTTTCCGATGTCCCGTCTCTGGCTCTCTGATTACAGTGAACTACCCTTTCGAAGCTACATGCTATGTCATCTCCAGATAGGTGATTGTAGAGTTACTTCATGACGTTTAGACTAATTTCTTACTACTCATGAAACTTCGATGTTCTTGTAACAATATCAATAGTTTATCAGTTGCGTCCCTGAAGAGAATAACTTCCACAGAGCGTAGGTCGTTGAAACGCTTTCCGCTTTCCATCTTTGTTTACGCCTTAATTTTTTCATCTATCCCCTTTTTCTAAAGCCAACATAACATGTCCAAGATGAATGAGCTTGGGAAGATTGTATCGCTTCTAATCACTCGTACTTTTCCGTTGATCTAAATTCTCTTCAAATCTAACACGTAGAGGGGCATTCTCATAAATGTAGTGGATCATAATGACAAATTAAGAATCAATTCGGGCTTTGCTATTATCACTTCCAGTATCACCCAGGCCCAGGTCTTGATTGGGTCAAAAGCTTTAAAAGTTATAATATGTGTGTGTATAAGATACAATGGTATAAGTATATCGGAAAATTATACCGTGTATGCTTGTAAACGTGCATTTCTCAGTGTGATCACATAAACATTAATATGATCATCAGTGTGCTGAGCTTACGGTTTGCTTTTTTAGATCAAATTTCTTGCTCAAGCGGTTTGTTATAATCTTTGTTAAACACTTTTTTAGAAGAAAAACATTTTTTTTGCCTGGGCCTTCAATTCTCTATATTTATTCCTATTCGCTTCTCGAGGATTTTCGGATCCTTTTTTTCAATCGGATATTTCGTTCTTGATCTTATCTTCTCTATCTATAGCTTTACAGTCTTTAAATTATTTCAGCGCCGACTCTAGTTCGTCCTTATCGACGGATTCTTCTGAAAGTCGAAATTTATCAACGCCTGTATCTTTCTCCGATTATTTCCAGAGTAGTCATTATTAATGTTCCGCAATTTTTGTAATGATTTAGTGATTATAATATGTGCTGCTGACAACTACAAACTACTCGCACATGTTGAATTTTATTATAACCAACTTACTTCTTGATTGAAGGACTTCGAACTTCCATATTCAACTTGTTCCGATTCCGATGGCTGTTCGGTTCGTTTTGGTGTTTCCAACGTCATTGTTTGTTAGTACCTCCGTGCTCCGTGGCAGTTGTAGTGATTAGGTATTGGAGCAACTCAATAACGTTTATTATTTGTTAGTATACCCTTAACCTACAACCCTACAAGATAAGAACCTTGGATACGCATTACGATTCGTTAGCTTATTAAATAAGTAGATGAAATTAATAGGTAATTAGGTAGGTAGCTATAGGTACCCACTTTCTAACTCTGAGAACAATATAAATTATTCACCAATAAATTCGTTTTCAAAAATTTCTGAATTTATTTATTCCTCTCCTCTTCCATCCGTTCAATGCATAATAATATAATTAAACTTGATGGAAGCTTTCCGTTCAGCAAGCGGACCGCATTGCGTAGAAACCGATCTACGACGATCCTTGCCGAAGCCCCTTTTAATGCTTTTTATTACGGCCCGCTTTACACCACACAAAACTGGGCTATCTATATCTATCTATTCTATAATCGAAAAGCGAGCATCCCAACCGGCTCGAACCGAGCTTCGTTTTATGAAACGAAATCCTCGCTTTTCGCTTCCTCCTAGCTCTCGTATTTATTTGTTATGGCCTACTTGCTACGAGAAAATAAAACGTTTGCCTTTCATTTTATAATTCTATGTTCAGTTCGCATGATAAATTGTATGGTTGTATTGTAATCTGTCATGCGTTAATAATTTATTGTACTAAAAAAACGTTAGTGCAAGTTGATGCGGACATAGAAAAAAAAGCAATTTCTGGGTGACCATTTAAAAAAGATTATACCAACATCTATAAACTGCGGTAGCGCTGAGAAGACAAGTAGTCGGTGGCCTTAATGGCCAACGAAGGGTTAAAACTTATTTATTATATGTTATTAAGTGCTCAGCAGGTTTCACAATACAAAATAATAAACAGAACAATGATTGGGAGGATTCTGACATTTGCAGAAGAAGAATAGAAAATATAAAGCTGAACTATCTGATCTACAAAACATGCCATCTATCAAGGACACTAAAAATGCTGTCAGCTTCGCTTGCTGACAAAGCTGACCAGACTTTCGCCCTGAATCGATAGGCAAGTTTCTAGTTTAGAGTAGGTACTTCACGTAGGTATGAAGCTAAAGAATGATAGGAATATAATTGCGTCGGTATCAGGAAAACGACACTCAGATGGAGCAGAATATACCTATCTATATTATATAAAAAAAAAAGAAAAGAAACATTCTCAACTAATGGAAGATGAAGACATGAAATGTCTCTGAAAAAGACCAAGATTCTTACAATTATATTATCAACCTAAATTAAACAATAATTATTATTTTAATAAGTAAGTGCTAAACGCAAGACAACCCTGTAATCTCTAATATAATTGACATTTTAACCTTATTTGTTTCTCGTGATGTAATATTATGCAACCAATAAATAAACCTATGGCGTTTTCAAGGAATAAAAAATAAATATTCGGGTTCGTCCGACACTGAGCCAATTTTAAATGAAAAGTAGCCAACAGCATATAAAGTTAACTTTAATGCGGTAGTCAGTGAAATATTGTAACAGCTTTGTTTTTCCTAGAAAATATAACTGATAAAAATAAAATCGTAATTCCGATGCCGTCACCATGGGTGAGAACTACCTATTTAACGTCAGCCAAACGTATATTCAAAGTAAACTTTTCTACCACAGTCTAATTCTGAAACGACACACGTGTTTCTTTAGAATTTAATGTTATTATTTCTCTATTAGGTACTATTCCAATTTTCTTCGAATAATTACGTAGGTACCCACGACAATAAAGAGCTGACTAGATTAAATTTTTTCAATATACACTGAGGAAATTGAATTCTTAAATTGTCTTACTGGAATTTTCTTTATTGCAGACAAAATATCTTTAATAACTGCCATAAATTATCTATCTATGGTTGCTAAAAATTTTTTGTTGAATTATCCTCATTATCACCTATAGTTATCTATGAGCTCCTATAAAATACTTTACTCTTGTTAAAAATTTAATTTACTGATGTATTGTATTCAAATTTCTTCATACGAATTTACTACAGTAGCTAGATACTTTAATATGGTTACTACACACGATCTTAAAAATTGATCTTCATAACCATCAATATACGTTTTTTAACAACTATTAGTTGATTTTCAGTCTTTAAAATGTGCGTTATAGCCATAATAAACTCAAGCGGGCCGTTATTGGCTTCGGCTATTCGCGAAACAACCCGAAGCGGCCATAATGGTTTATTTTGTAATTTTTCTGTGCATTCCAATTATTGCTTCCGTGCAAGCATGTAGCATGAGCCCACTCATTTGTGATCAGGTGTTTGTGTCGTGTCGCGCCATTTTTTGCTGTAAGCGTTGATTAGTTAGTGCGATGCGTTGGTGCCGTTGGTGAATTATTTAAATAATTTCGAATTATTTATCATTTATAACCTTGGATTTTGGATTTACACTGGCACTGGTCTGACAATGGCGTGTAAAGTTGCCCTTCTAGAGTGGGGCTTACAGTCATTTATCGAAGGTGAGCTATGACTAGGTATAAATATAACCCCCTCAATGCTTTCAATAATTTTCAGATCTGGAATAATTATTGCACAAAGCAACTGAAGCTAGGATTTTCTGAATTCTTTTTTTTGAAAAACAAGTGTCCTTTTTGAGAAAATATAAATTAAAAATGAAAACTCTCTTATTACCTGCTTTTGCTTTTTCCAAGTGGTATTTTTTATACAGGGTGTCCCAGCTGAGAGTGACCCATTTTAAATGCTTATAACTTTTAAACCAGGTGTGCTAGCTACCTGCGGTTTGCGCCATTCGATTTCTCTTGAGCTAAAGTTTTTTTTAGTAGGTTGCAAATTTTTTTGCCTCTTATACAGGGCGAGTAAAAAAAAATCCGTTTTGCAACATCGAAATTCTCCACTATTTTTAATGGAATGCCCTGTATATCACAACGTCAATAAAAAGAGTCATGTTTAAGGTATCCATGTAGCACTAAACATCGTCCTTTAAACTTGAAGTTTTAGCCGCAAAAAATTAAAATCGAAATCCTGGTATTTTTTTAAGCATATTTACAAAATTTGGAAATTATGTTTGCCTACTTGAAAGTTAATAAAAACTGCATAAAACTATAAAAAATGCTGTATATGTTAGCATTTTGTTCCACGCGTTAATGTATCAGTAAATGGTGGAATGGATTGTGTAACATTTCCTAGGGAATCGCTTGAATGACATTACGAATGTTCTACTTTAGATGTTCCAGGCTATTTGGAAAAGGATTACAGGATCCCTTCTTGACATAATTCCAGAGAAAAAAGTCTGGAACTCTCAAGTCAGGAGAGTAAGGTGTCCATTCTATAGGACCAGCTCTCCTCACCTGTCTTTTCCCAAATGTCATATCTAGTGATTTCCATGCTATTTAAGAATAATGAGGTGAGGCACCATCCTGCTGAAAATAGATATCGTTCAAAAGATCCTCCCTTAATTGTGGATGAAAAATTTTTTCCAACATATCAGTGTATACAGTTTCTATTATCATTGGTTCATTAATGAAAAATGGTCCATATATTTTTTTTTTTTCAACAGAGACTGCATACCAAAGTGTTACTTTTGGGGTAGGTATCTAATTATTCTCACTGGAACTCGTTAAATTCTTTTGGAAAATGTACTTTAACTTTCATATTTACAAAACTGTTTGCCATACCTAGTGAGAGTAAATACCTACAACATGAAGTTGCATGATACTTTTGCAAAAATACCAGGATTTCGATTTCAATTTTTTACGGCTAAAACCTCAAGTTTAAAGGACGATGTTTATAGGTACATGGGTAGCTTAAGCATGACTCTTTTTTTTGACGTTGTGATATACAGGGCGTTCCATTAAAAATAGTGGAGAATTTCGATGTTGAAAAACGGATTTTTTTTTAACTCGCCCTGTATAAGAGGCAAAAAAATTTGCAACCTACTAAAAAAACTTTAGGCCAAGAGAAGTCGAATGGTGCAAACCGCAGGTAGCTAGCACACCTGGTTTAAAAGTTATAAGCATTTAAAATGGGTCACTCTCGGCTGGGACACCCTGTATTATATAGGTACTTAAGTAATTATGTACTTATACATATACGATTCGAAATTTTGTTAGTTTATGTGATTACTGTAGATGCAGTTTTTATTTTTTTTATGTCATACCAATACATTATTGTGTTTTTATATCTTAGATACCATCTACATAATACATTACTTTATGCCCGTGCAGGCATAAAGTACACATTATGGCCCGCGCGGGCATAAAGACGCAAAAAACAGTTTTCAATTAACTTATACTTTATTAACAAAATATAAATTTACGCTTATAAACATATTATTTTTGTCAAAAAATGATGATGTTTGCACACTGATGACAATTTGCGAAGTGGCACTTTTTTCCCAGGTATTTATTATTCACAACCAACTGGTATGACATAATAGTTATTTATGTATCAAGGGTAC
The DNA here is from genome assembly GCA_917834065.1 of Ceutorhynchus assimilis. NCBI lineage: Eukaryota > Metazoa > Arthropoda > Insecta > Coleoptera > Curculionidae > Ceutorhynchus > Ceutorhynchus assimilis. Next base: position 26,250,667 of record OU892282.1, on the reverse strand, counting down.
TAAGTAGAAGATTATGCCCTGAGGGCGACATTCTTACAAAGCCGAGGGCCTCTGTCATACCAGTTGGTTGTGAATAATAAATACCTGGGAAAAAAGTGTCACTTCGCAAGTTGTCATCAGTGTGCAAAATCATAATTTTTTGACAAAAATAATATGTTTATAAGCGTAAATTTATATTTTGTTAATAAAGAATAAGTTAATTGAAAACTGTTTTTTGCGTCTTTATGCCCGCGCGGGCCACAATGAATTATGTAAATGGTATCTAAGGTATAAAAACATAATAATGTATTGGTATGACATAAAAGTTTGTATGCACCACGGCTACTAATAGATATATATATATCCTCGGGCGACTTACGAACCCTCGGGCCCCCTCGGCTTTGTAAGACTGTCGCCCTCAGGGCATAATCATCTACTTAGTACCCTTGATACATAAATAACTATAATGTCACCATAATAATATGAAGGTATCAACAATTAATAAAACTTTGATTAAAAAAATACCCATTGTCTTTTATTTTTACCCCTTCCCAAATTTAATATAATAGTACCATAACATTTTTAATAACCCTTAGGCCCAGTTGTACAATCTTGGTTCAAGACAGAGTTCAGCTGAACTCGACTGGTACATGAACTTTCCCATTTGGAATGCATTGCTGTCAAAAATAGCTAGAATTTGATTAATAGCTGACAGCAATGTATTTTAAATGGAGAAGTTCAAGTACCAGTCGAATTCAGCTGAACTCTGTTTTTAACCAAGATTGAATAACTGGGCCTTATAAGGTTATTTTGTTATGATTATAATAGTATATTGTTGTATTAGGAGTAGAAGCTTTACTTTTTTGTGGTGAAGCAGTAGGTTTGCGAGCCGAACGTAGTAAGACTTGCAATACTGCTGAAGCACAAAAAAGTGCTTCTACTCCGTATACAACACGCTATTTTTTCTCCAAACGAATGGGGTAAGCTCGGGGGAAACTGAATGGTTGAGCGGCAGTAAAAGTACTAGCGGCACTAGAAGTACTTTTGCTGCCGCTCCAGCGGCACTAAAAGTACTTCTACTGCCGCTGCGGTTGCCTAGCAGCATAGAAATTAAATTTCTACCACCTCGACAGGTGTTAACCCGCTGGATTTGCCTAGCAGCATAGAAATTACATTTCTGATATCTTGACAGGCATTAACAAAGTGACGTTTTTTTGACGTTTGGAGAAAATAGTATATTGTTGTATTAGGAGTAGAAGCTTTACTTTTTTATGCTGAAGCGGTAGGTTTGCGAGCCGAACGTAGTGAGGCTTGCAATACTGCTGAAGCATAAAAAAGTGCTTCTACTCCGTATGCAACACGCTATTTTTTTCTCCAAACGAATAAGGTGAGCGCGGGGGAAAGTAAATGGTTAAGCGGCATTGAAAGTACGAGCGGCACTAAAAGTACTTCTACTGCCGCTCCAGCGGCACTAAAAGTACTTTTGCTGCCGCTGGGGTTGCCAAGCAGCATAGAAATTAAATTTCTACCACCTCGACAGGTGTTAACCCGCTAATTTTGCCTAGCAGCATAGAAATCAAATTTCTGACATCTTGACAGGGGTTAACAAAGTGACGTTTTTCTGACGTTTGGAGAAAAAAGGAATTTTTGGTGGTCAAAAAAAAATATTAATGGTATAAAGATATTCATCTGTTATTATTAAAATGTTTATATTATCCCTTATAAGATATATTAAAGGTTAATATACAATTTAATAACCATCATCAAATATTTATTGACAGTTAAAAAAATCGTTTTTTAGCCATTCAAAACTATTTTATTGTGACTTGTTTATAAATTTTTAATGGTCTTTAGGCGATTTCAGTAAATTGGTCTATCAATGGTAGCAAAGTAGTAGTTTATAAAGTGACTTTTATAATGGTAACTACAGTGCTTTTCTGTACCCCATTTTATACGATAATTTTATTAAGGTTATTAAGATTTTTATAATGGTCTAAAATTAATTCTCTCAGTGTACCTCAATATGAAAAATTAAAGAAATGAAGAGTCTTTATTAGTAACGTTGACATTGACAAGCAAGCAAGAGTGCCGAATAAATGAGCTCTCTTGCTTTTCTTCTAATCTGCCAACTCTGTAGTTTGATTCCAATATTCCTGAAACACAAAAAAGTCATAGATCAGCATCAGAATCACATGAATTCACGACTACGAAACAAGCATCATACGAGAACATACCTACACTAAACATGCGTTGGTTCATTCGCAACGAGCAACGAGAAACTTCTCTCCATTATTTTCCAAATAAGAAACTCTCTACATTTATGGAGTGATCGACATAAAATAGATAGGCCAACATTGAGAATAATGGAGTCCACAGAGAACGCAGCAACCAAATGTCAATAGATCAAGTTGTGGTTTGGAAAGAAAATAACATAAAACCATAGGCTCAATCGTAAATGGTTTATTTGTATAAGATCCAGACTTATAACAGAAGAAGAAATTAGGGTCCTGACAAAACATGGATATTTTCTTCCACCAACCAAATAATTTGTGGGTAATATCAAAGCAGGGATCCATAGCCTTCCAGCAAAAGGCGACAAGAACAAAAACTATCTGAAAGCTACATTACCTACCACATTACTATAGGGAAAATTCTACCGTAAATTGTAGTCATAAAAAATTCAGCAACCACGGAGGCACTTTCATAAAGGAGGATCAAACAACAAACTACTATCCAACATTTGGCCATACTGGGGTTGTGGGAGGGTGAAAAATCACACGAATAAAGGAAGGCTAACAACCTTCATGAATAATTACCTAACTAAAAAACCTGCAATGCTTATTTAATGACGACATGGGTGTTATAGATGCCTTTGACTATCTCAACATCAGCCGCATAACTTTAGGTGTTGATATTTATTGCCAAGGCAAAATAAATAAATAAATGTATATCCATAGGTTGGAAAAAATATCTGAAGGTAGGTACCTACCTACATATGTATAAATATTAGGTACCTAATTAACGCGTTAAAAAAGTATTGGTACACTATTAATATTGAACAGGTGGTACGTATCTGAAAAATACTATGCGTATTGTAGCTAATAAATAAATTGCATAACGTTGTTTTATTATTTGTACTTATGTATTAAAAAGGCACAAGGCACACCCAACCAGTTAGTCGGTAATAACCGTAACACCATTACAATAATCCAAAATTATGATAGCTATAAATTTAAATAATTGCCAATACTGCTATAAACAAACTAAATAATTAATTATTAAATACCACCAACCACCGTTTGTGATAACATTAACAATAGCTAATGAGCTATTAATAATTTCAATAAATAAATAATTATTGTATGTATATATGCCAAGATTAAGATTAGGCGGGTATTTCACGGTAATGGTAAATTAAAAAAATATTCTCATTTGTGTATTGCGTCAGTAAATTTTAATGAGCCGAATTTTATAGCCTGTAAATGCGCGACTCATGCCAGAGAAATGAGTATGACCATGAACATGACGTCACAAAATAATTTGGTTAGAAAAATAGGTTTGAATTTGTAGTTTCGTGCTAAATAATTCGTTGCTAAGCGCGACGACTGAAAAAGTATGGTTAACCCCGATTTTTTCTCTTCTGGAATAAATTGACAGTTTTATGGATATTGTCACTGGATTACTAAAACTCACTTCACGAAGAGTAACAACTTCATTAAACTAATTGACTCTATACAAAATTCACTTATCACTTATTGAAACGTATCCGACAAATATTGAAGTGAAACTAAATTACTTAAGCTTCTACTTTACGCGCTATTTATAGCAGACAGTAGTGTAGTTGGGATTTATCTAGAAAAACTTGGCGCCCTACTCAAATAAAATTCTCCGAATTGTTTAGGCGACGCGAAGAAGACAATTGCATTTCTTAGAATCCGGCCGGCTTCCCCAGGCAATTTCGTAACAATATCCTCCCTTTTGGCCTGTTTTGGAAGGAAAAGAGAGTAATGATACCGGGAAAATTACAATAATTATTTATTTAAAGCATTTCTTAATTCAAATGACAGAGCCATCGGTTAGATTGGTCAAATACTGCCAAACCGATAATATTTTAACAAATGATGGAACCGGAAATGAAGCTAAATGGGGTAACTTCGACATAGTTTTGGCATACCTATTTGTTGCTCTACCTTGGTATATTTGCTAACCTAAGAATATGACTTAGTGGCTCCATTTGCCATCGTATAACAATTGAAGCCCTTCTAAAGGATTCTCTTTGGCGGGTTTTGGGTTGCTTCCTGTTCCTGTTCGGTGACACTCTTTTCTCCATGAATCTAGGACTTGTGGCCATTTTCGCTTAATGGAAGCGAAAAAACTCGCATCTAAAGGCTGCATCAGGTACGTCGGAAAAAGTGTGATGCACGGTTATCTCCAATCACAACCTTTGTTATTTCTGGAGGTGCTATTAACCGCAAATAGCACCTCCAGAAGATTCAAAACATCGAAGAACCATAATTTTTCGTCATATCAAAGAAATGTTCGTATAAGTGTTGGGCTTTATAGACCATACCATGGCTGGAAGCAGGAAGCAGGATGCCCTTTACTGGTATAAATAATTATATCTATACCAATGTCCTGTAGAGTGTTCTCGAACTCGCTCGAGTCTCTTTGCTCCCCTGGGGCATCATAACGCATAAGTATTCTTCATGTGACTTGTATGGATCAGATTCGCCTCGCTGCGCTCGGACTTTTATTGGTCCAGGATCATCAGTGATCTTATAGTCTCGTCATTATTACATAACTATGTGTCTTTAATGTCAAAAATTGCTTTCAATTGCCGCTTACCTACGGCAACTCGCTGACGTTTGATATCAAAAGGGTTTCCGAGTTGTTTCTTGCAGCAAATTGGTTTGTAAAACCCAAGCCTGGTTCGTTGTTCTTCCATCCCGGAACATCCTTGCCTTATTTCTTACTTCGCAACAACAAACTCAGCTAGCCACAACTTGAAGGATATACTGATGTGTCATGCGGGTATAAGCCCCAGTCGCTTACTACATCAAAAGTTTTTGCTGTTCATCCTCGATGGTCAGCAGACACGGACTACCGAGTTTTAGATGATTAGTGTTCAGTTTCGTCTACGCGCTCTGTATATAGTTGTAGGTTAAATTGGGTATTTAGGATGTCAAATCCTATTTGAGAATGGAAATTGATTCGTTTTTCTTTTCTTCTTTATTATTTTTTGTTTCTCCTATTTAGACTGTGAGATAGGGGCTGTTTAGTGGAGTCATTTTTTTTTGTCTGGCATTTTGAGGGCTGAATGTGGCTACTAAGCTGATGAGAATATGGATGATTTTAATGCCTGCCTCCCGTTCGAAAATTTTCAGAAGAAAAAAATTGATTTACATGAAGAATTTTTTTTTAATGATCTCAAATTTTTTGGCTTCTAAATAAAACATTGACATTGATTAATAATTCACCCATAAAAAATATCAGATGCTTTTCGATAGCTGAAAAAGTGGGGATGAGTGTCAACTTCCAAGAGAAAGGAAAAGAACCTTCCGCGTTTACTTTTTGTCTGGTAATCGAGAGAATGGAAGGTTTTGTTGTAAAAATAACGCTGAAAAATCACCAGACGGTAATCACAGTTCGAAGTCCAGTTTTCCGGCGAAACATTCTGTGGACATTTCGAACAGGGGGCCGGCATTAAAACTACCTACTTATATTCTCATCAGCTAACTAGTCACATTCATCCCTCAAAATGCCAGACAAAAAAAAATGACTCCACTAAACAGGCCCTATCTCAGGGTCTAATTCTAATTGAATACTTGCGCGTTTTTATGCCTAAGAATTGATACGCCTTTGTTAAATTTGGCTTTTAAGAATGCGCGCGTTAAACACTGAAAAAGGATATCTGCAAGTCCTTACATTGTCAACCAGTAGATCAGTTGCCAAAAACACTACGTCCGTTTCGTGTGGTTCGGGAAAATAGACCGTTTCTTTTCGCTTGCCGTGACCGGTTTCAATCAAGACAAGATGGTTTCGATTGTACTTACTCCTTAGCATTGGACTTGAACTTCCTGAAAGAGTTGGCCAGCTGAAAGGAGTCTGGAAGTAAAGCCAGGTAAGGTGAAAAAATATCCTTTTCAGTCTCGATATCTTTCAATTTCAATTTAAAATCCTTCATCGATTATCATTCTATCAGCAACCTGTGGATTTTCCAGTTTTAATTTCGCACAATTAGTTCAACGAATTTTATTTAATATTATAATAGTAATTCAACCCCATTTGATCATTCTTAGAACATAATAGGTACATAAATTATACTCAAAATACATGAATGAGAGCACCTAGCTGATTTAACAGCTGTATGTGCTGAAAGCACCCAAATGCGCATGAACATACAAGTGAGTAAAGTGAGGACATTATTGAAAAACCAATAGGTCTTTACAAGTTTATAGTAGTTTTATAAATTGTGTTGTATGTTATGTGTAACTATATAATATGAAGTTTCTACAGGCTATGATAAATGTTTTCATATTTTTCATCCTTTTAACATTCTCAGGCAGAAAGTTATAGATTTTTTGCCCCAATTAACTAATAAATCTTTATTCCTTGGTTGATATCATTTATGTTAGCTTGGAATCTGTAATTTGCCCAATGTTTTACTCCTTGTCGCATGGCGATGGTCAACATTTCTTCAGGTTCTCTCCGATGTGGACATACGAGCATACATAAAGCACATAACATAACATAAGCATCTGACATTAAAAATATTTCCATAATACGCAGAAGACTAGTTGAATATCGTTTTTCTTTTCTATTCATAACCTTAAGAATATGGTGTTGAGTAACATCGAGCTGGAACAGGGCAGAACTATAAATCATCAAAGTTATTCTTGGAACCTTTAACCTTTCGACTTGCTCTGAACATGGACATGATGCCCTTGGCTTTTTTCACAGCTTCAATGGCTTTCTCTATGTTCTCCTTCTGTATAGATATAGTTCCAGACAGAATACACTCTAAACTATATTTCAGTCAAGAAGAGTCTCATAAATTCAGCAAAAGTATAATATGTCCCAGGTGCTAATACCCTCTTTACTGCTCTCCTGAATTTTTTTAGGCAATTCATTTTCCTAACCTCTTTGGGCAGATGGTTAAAAAGTTTACTGCCCTCATGTAATGAAGGGTCGGATATGGTCCAATCTGGTGCATTCCTATATTTTTTAAAAATTAAAGTTACCGTTTCCAGGATGAACTACGAACAAAAGGTTAATATTCCACAATGGCTAAATAAACCACGGCAGGAGTCATTGACTTTCGCTTGCAGCACACAGATAAAGAATTGCTCTCTTTTAAATAAAACAGATCGTGGGAAATGTTGCTGATTAACACTGCTAGATCCACACCATGCCACAAAATAGTTGTGTCATCAGCAAACATAGTAAAGGCCCCCTTTATAGGAGCATGTTGCAGATCGTTGACATAAAGTTAAAACAGTAAGGGGCCAAGAACAGAGCCCTGCGGAACATGAGCAATCATCCTCCCTTCCTGAGAATTTTCACCATTAAATCACACTGTTTGAAAGTTTGAACTCTATCACATAAATAGGACCTAAGCCATCTCAAGAATTTGCCGATGAAACCCATGCCTTTCCTCAGCAGTATTCCTTGATTCACGCAGTCGAATGCTTCCGATAAATCACAGAACACCGCCGCGGCGATGTCGCCAACATTCATGCTCCAGTAAAGGTGTTCGAGAAAGTTAAAGATGGCATCCCCCCGTACAAATGCCGCGCTGAAATCCAAACTGATGTTTACTAAGATGTTGTATTTATCCAAATATGACATTACGCGGGTCTTAACCATTCTCGACAACCGTAGCCAATGTGGGAAGCAAAACTATAGGACGATAGTTGGAATGTTCATCAGAATTCACACCTTTGTACAGAGGAACGAACATTACTCTCTTCAAGCATGTTGGAAAACCCCCTGTCATGAATGAGTGATTTCTAGCATCCACCAAACTGTTCAACACCTTAATTGGAAGCGCTAACAGAATCCTCAGGGAGATCTTATCCCATTCAGAAGAGGTCATGTTCTTGACTGATGATAAAAAAAAACAACTTTTAGTTCCTGCCCAAATGCAGGTGCAAGAAAAAATGTGTCAGATATACATTTATGTGGGATAAGTACCTCAATGAGTTGCCAGCTTTTGATATAGCATCAGCTAGATTGGCTGCTATGGAACAATAAAAGGCGAGTTAAGCTGATCTGTATTCAATGTTTCGGACACCCGAAGAACGCTCTTATTACCTCTCGTCGCTTACGATTTTCCATGACTCCTGTGATTTGTTTGATGCGCTCTCAATCCTCTCATCAAAGTAAAACCTTTTTGCAATTTCCAGAAGCTTTCTATATGTATATTTTACGATAATCAAACACTGAAAAAAAAGTACACAAATATAACGAAAAAGTGCCATTAATCCAGTGAATCTCGTCATTAATATTGAGCCGGTGAACGAATTTGTTGATATTATGAAAAGCTGTTCGTTAAATAGATGAAAACAAGCAAGCTGCTACTCCAACGGATTTGTGCATTGGTCCAATGAACCGAGAAAACTGATTAAGTGTTTCTTGGTTGATTGATTTAACGGTTGAATTCATTGTCGCAGAGTATAAGGATTCTATCATTTTGACGTATAGAATTCGTTGCCTGAGTGAAATAACTTCTTCAATATAATGTATAGTTAACATTGGTTTAATGAATCGATTTTTCAATTTAATGTATGCAGTTTCATTGGCTTAACATATCAATGCATTATCCTAGGCTCAGTTGCATGAACAAGAATATTCATGGGTTCAAGTTAATACGAGTTGAACTGTAATTAAACCCTCTTTATTAGGTATGTTGAATCATCATCAGTTTGTGGTCTGTCGTAAACTACTCGACGCCAGTAGGGCCTATCATTTTTCCTCGACTCCCAGTTGCTGGTATCGGTGCGGCATTTTGCCAAAATTTCCTTTAGAACATCTTTGTAGCATTTTTGTTGACCTCCTTGATTCCGTTTTTCATCTTTCTAGTTGACTGTAGAGAATCTGTCGTGGAAGACGTATTCCGGGCATGCGGACGAGGTGACCTATAAAGCAAAGTTGGTGCTTGATGATAGGGGCTTCCATACTAGTTGTGTTGGCCTCCTCTAAAGCCCTAATGTTTGTCCGTCAGTCTTGCCATTTAATCCGTAGGATCCTTCTTAGGCATCGCTGGTGATATTTTGCCAGGTTTTCTAGGTGTCTTCTGTAGGTGGGCCGTTTCGCAGCCGTTTGTCAGTGTTGGTATCACAACTGCATTGTAGATGCGAAGTTTGATCTCAGCGCTGATGTCATGATTGTTGTAGACTTTCTCTAGAAGTTGCCGGAACGCCGCGCTAGCACACTTCAAGCAATGTTGGATTTCAGCGTTAATGGTTGCGTTCGCTGATAGATGAGTCCCGCGTGCGTCCTACGTTCTGCAATGTTTCCTGTACACTATAGATAAAGAAGTTATTCCACTCAATGCATACCTGAATTCTGAATTTTTCCCAAAAAGAGTTGAATTTAACACCAACACAAAATATAATTTCCGGATAATTTACGATATACTGTCGATAATATGGAGTGCGGGTGTGTTTAATGAATTCTATACGTTTAGCATGCCATAAAATTCATTAAATTAATGAGTAAAGTTCGTTAGTTATGAACGTTCATTAAATCACTAACACATGCGTCAAGCTGATGAAACATATTCATTAATTATTGCACTCTTGTTCATTGATTCGATGGATAACTTCATTGACACAATGGAGAAATTTCCATGAGCATGATGAACAAATTTTTTGGTAAAAGAAATATTCCATCAGCACAATGAATATGGTTTATGAAGGATTATTCATAAAATCAAGGAATAGAAACAGTGGTCATCAAAGAAAGTTCCTTATCCTGATGAAAGTGTGTACCTATGTTCGAACAATGGAAAATAAATGTAATGGGTTTTATGATATCAATGAACAATGAACATGAATTCGTTACATTAGGGAATAAAGTAATAAGGCTATGAACACTGTTCAATTGAATTGATGAAATATTTCATTTAGGTAATTACTTAATGACAAAAAAATAACAACCGCCATTCGTCAATATTTGGTCTGTTTCTGCAGAAATCACAAACCAGTCAGAGCGAATTTCATTGGTTGAAAACAGTTGAAAACAGTCAGAATCTGACTGGTTTGTGATTTCTGCAGAAACAGACCTAATCATGAACGTTTATTTTTTCAGTGTAGTATCTAGTATTTGAGAAATTTATCATTATCCATTGAGTATTTGCATATATGAGCGCACGCATATTCCTTCCACAAATTCTGAGGCCCTTGGCTCTTTGTATACCAAACTTTTTTCTCCGTTCTTTTAATGGATATAATGGAGAAAGCAGTGAAAGCGCTATAGAAGTTTGTACATAATACATTATGAAATTTTTCCAAAGGAATAGCTGATTCAAGCAACATTACAGTGTGACGAACATGGCATCACCTATTTAACGTATATAACTATATAACTATTGCAAATACAACTATTTGCACCGGTGCAAACCAAAAAAATAAAATCTTTTGAATTCTGCTTTTCTTCATAATATTCAGGATTCCATTTCTCTTGCAAATCCAAACACAAACTTTGCCCTTCTTATGAGCATATACCTACTGCTATACCTGTTTCTGCTAGTTGCTAGGGGTCGTGCGACCGTGGCGGGCGGCCAAAAACTACTTATTTTATGTTAGGAATATTTTTTGCACAAAATTATCGTTTTGGGCGTGGCACCAGAACAGAGTTTTTTCGCCTCCGCCGGCGCCTGTGGTGGGCATGTGTAATGTGTATATATATTTTTTTAATGTTGATATTCTATAATCTATATTCTGTAAGTCAGGTAGGTATTCCTATATTATGTACAATAATTGATAAAGCTATAAAACATATTTTTAAAAATAACCATGCATATTTGTATTTTTACTTGATGGGGGCGGCAGACATAAAATTTGCCTAGTGCGCCAAAGTCGCTTGCGCCGACCCTGGATGTGATAATAAAGGAAGAGAGGACATAGGGTTTTTAATTTATTGTACCATCGTCACCAAAAGTAACTAGGGCAGCATCCTATTAGCTCTTGTACTATTATGTGGATTTTATTGTCAAATATTTGTCAAACTATGAATTTAAATGAATTGAAATGAATGACGTTAGAATTAGTCCAGGAGATTAGTATGCATTATTTTTGTCCCAGATACATTTGGTGACGATGGTACATTATGATTTCTAACCTATAAAGTGACATTTTCTTTTTTCAAAGCTGACACAAATACCTATAAGTGTCCACTAAGTGTCGAGTGAACCTAAAATTAATTAGTTTATTGAAAATACATGATTCTGGTAAGATTTAGGGGAAGGTGACCTGTGATGGCCCCCCTAACTATTTTTCGTTATAAATTGGAAAGCAATTGGAATATGAAAACAAGCTTTGGTCAAAAAATATGTTATTATATATTGTTTTTATTACTACATATTTAACTTTTTTCTTTGCTTTCAGTTTGGAGTAAAATAGGAAAGTTTAAAAAAAAATAAAAGGGCCATCATAGGCATATGTTGTCCAATGATGGCCCCCTTTATAAAATTGAGAAAAATCAATTTTCGTTAATAAAATAACATAGGAGTTTTTAAATAAAAGGCAATTAAAAGTAGAAAACTGGTATAATACTTAAAAAAAAAACATTGAAACATTGCCAGACAACATCTACGTTAAAAACGCCTTTGTGGTTGACAAACATCACAAATGAAAGTCTTTGTTGATTTCTTAACATCAGCACATTCCGAGTGACTCCAACCCTTGCAGTTCTGACATCTTAGCCAAAATTCTCTGGGACGAGAACGAGAGTAAAGCTCGTTGCAGTAGAGACATGCTGGATCCGATTCATCACTACCATCACTGATTAATTCCTCCTCACTATCTTCTTTTAAGAGCTCTTGAACTTTTCTTCTAGCTTTATTGGCCGTTTTTCTTCTCTCCTTTTCAAGTGCTACTTTTTTGACTTCTTTTAATTCATCAATATCTGGGGTGTTGTTTAAAACCCCTGTCTTTCCACGCTTTCTTTTCCTTTGAGTTAACACTTTTGTTGGGGCTTTTGGGAGAGGGGATAACTCTTCAATTTGCTCCCTGCTTATAGACGGGCCTGCAATTTGGTGAATTTCTTGGGAAGTCTGCTTGGTTTCATTATGGTTTTCATGCTGAGTCTCGTGTTGGGTTTCATGCTGAGTCTCGTGTTGGGTTTCATGTTGAGTCTCGTCTTGGGTTTCATGCTGGGTCTCGTGTTGGGATCCATGCTCAGTTACAGGCTGATGGATTTTTTCCACAACTTCACTTTGCGGTTGTTCTTCGTTTGTGATGTCCCTATCAGTTGTAGATGCAGCAGCAAATTCCCATTCTTCAAACACATCCGGGTTAAACGGATGAATACCGGTTTTTTTAAATCCGCCTATTGCATTTGAGGGAGTCGCAGCTTTGAGGTAAGCATTATTAAAAAGGTTTGTCACTTGAAAATGCGTGACAGTCCGTCCTGGATTATCTCTCATCCATTTCTGTATTTCTATATTGTAAAATGTTTGAAGAGGTGCAAAAAACCCAACATCAAGGGGTTGGACGCGATGGGAACAATGGGCCGGAAGGCAAAATATAACAATGCCATTTTCCTTACTAAACTCCAATGCTTCCAACCCCTTGTGACTACTATGCCCATCAAGAATTAAAAGGACTTTATTTTCTTTCGATGGTTTAACGTGGAAGGCGAAGTGCTTTAACCACTTGACAAATGTCTCTGTATTCATCCAACCATTGTCTTGGCAAAATGCTACACTGCGGACAGGTGCGTTATCCATTAACTCGGCCTTGAACCGTTTCCGCGGAAAAATAAAGGCGGGTGGAACAAATGTTCCTATAGCGTTCATACAACACACAGCAGTATAATTTTGTCCACGTTCGGCACTGCTTATAATTCCAATTTGTTTTCTACCTTTTGTTGCGAGAATTTTGGTAGCCTTCGTAGGAACTGTGCTCATGCCAGTCTCGTCAACAGTATAGACATTTTCAGGCAAAAAATTATATTTGTCCAGAACTTCTGCAAGGGAACGAAAAAACACCCTCATGTTTTCTTTATTAAAAGCCTGTGCTCTGGCAATAGATGTCGGCTCAGGAGTTCTAACAGATATCGTTGGGTTCCTCGCCAGAAACCCTTTCAACCACTTTCTGCCAGCCATGCCCTTTTCTTTATTAAAGCGATGATTAATTTTGTGCTTCTCGGCTATTTCAAAGACAAGCTTTCTAACTCCGTACTATTAAGGCCAAAAAGCCTGGTTTCCAAATTAACCACGTGTCTGGCAATTTCAGCCTCAACATTCACATTAAATGTAGGCTTATATCCACCTAAATATCCTTTCACACTGCCCTGTTTTGTTTTAAACCTCCTACGCAATGTTGTGCGAGGTACATTAAATTGTTCCGAAGCTGTAGTATAGCCCAATGACTTATTTTCTAATGCCTGTAAAGCTTTATTCATATCTTCTTCGCTCCACTGCTGCCTATTTCTTGACTGATTCTGAAATTAAAAAAATATTTAATATTCCTGCCTATGTTCCTATGATGGCCCCTGGGCCATCATAGGAATATGGGCCTGGGGCCATCATAGGCAAAAAATCATGTGACACAAAAACACAAAAATCTCATTACATCAAAACATAACCTCAAAATTGCTGCCAAATATGTAATAAAGAACCTACTGAAATATCTTTTTTCAAATTGTGTTCGTTTATCCCTTCACATAGGAACATGATATGCAATTTAAAATAGTAATTTTTTACATCAGTGACTTACCAAATCCATTTTTTTTAATAGCAGGCACAAACAACGCAGTAACCGCTCCAAATTCGGTTCGTACACTAGCCGGCGAATGCCAAATACATCTAGTATACAATATAGGCAACCAGACATTTCAAACAGAAAATAACGCAACAGGGCCGACACAGGCGCAGGGCCATCACAGGTCACCTTCCCCTACCTACAATGTGAAAATCGTTAAGTTCATGCATAAATAATAATAATTATTAAATACTAACCTATTATTAGTGAAAAGTGAGATGTTTTGATCAAAATATATAGATTACTTCAAGGACATTTTTTGATTATTGATTTTTGTTTCCAAGCCAGCGTTTTCCCGCATTTCTTTTCCTGCCGACTGCGGAAAAACGCTGGGCTAGATTTCTACTTTCAAAAATAACAAGACTATAATCTAAATGTTCAAAAAGCTCGCCAAATGTTATTTAAGTTGGTCTTGTAGTGGATAGTGGAGCTAGTATCGATATGACGTCATCGCGATCGATGCTAGTGTCGCACCCAGAGATATGTGAGGGAAATAGAATGCGCTTATGCCCGATTGCACCATCTATCCTAACTGAGGCTTAACGATAACTATTCCTTAAATTGACAGTTTTGCATGGGAAAATGTCACTTTAAGGAATAGTTATCTAAGCCTCGGTTAAAAGAGACGGTGCAATCGGGCATTAGACGACTGCGCATCCGATTTTATGATAACGCATAGGGTGCCGCCATTTTTATCACTTTTTACTCATGCCGTTTCCGATGAGTAGATCTAGTGTAGTTTTTTTTATTTCTGTCTTTTCCTTCTACAGGTTTATGAAAAAGGATGAAAATACACTCAATGCGCATTGAATCTACCAATCGGAAACGCCATTAGTTCTTACCATAGATAGTTTTTACGTTGACAACTTCAATCTGACGGTTTTTTCACAACATAACCTTACTTTTGGCCGGTTACAGTTTGTTGTTTTTGCTGATTTTTCCTGCTTTTTCTGAGATTTTTTTATCAGAGCGGTATTTTAAAATATTTCTTTTTGTTATTTCTGCTTATTTTTGGAGTTATGAGTTGTTCATGACCTATTTTTCCAACACCTAATTTGACAAATGATAAAAATGGCGGTCCTTCAAATTCGGCCAGTTGCGCAGGATAGACCCTTAAGGCCGAAACCCACTAGCAACACGCCACGTCATGCTTCGCCACGCCACGCCATGTGACGAAAATGTATGCGTATATTCTTCCATTTCTTTATATGTGCTGCGTACACACTTGCCATATACGCGATACCACGCCATGGCACGCCAAGCCATCCGTCCATTTGCACACAAACTGTCCCACGTGAACCTGTGTCACATGGCGTGGGGTGGCGTGGCGTGTTGCTAGTGAGTTTCGGCCTTTATTCTATTCTAACTAACAACTCTCCCATATCTCTGGTCGCTCCACAGAATCGGTAACTCTCACCTTGGTTTATTATATTTCTCTATGCGACGGACTTTATTATGGCCGAGTTCGTTTTTGTCATCTTTTTCATCGATTTGCTCAGAAATTTTGACAGGCACGTGATTTGTAAACTGAACTGTCTTATCCAGTCACGTGCATGTCACGTGCCTGTCAAAATTTCGGAGCAAATCGACGAAAAAGATGACAAAAACGAACTCAGCCTATGATGGGGATCAAATTCAAAGTTTTCGTTCAAGGTCAAAAGAGGGCGGTGTCGCCAGGGGCGTGCGGTGAAATTTGAAGTACAAGGCGAAACGTATCGCAGTGAACGTCGGAAAAAAAAAATATATGGGGAATATGGGACAAAAATCATAGCGTTTAGCGTTTGTTCTATTGGATGGGGATTTCAATAAAATAATAGATATTCACGATACAATTGAGTTAACAGCACACTTACTTAAGATACGCATGTGGATTAGTGTGGAAGTTGCACGACGAGTGCGTAGCACGAGTTGTTTATCTCACTGACCGAGTCACTGACTGACGTAGGTAAATATATATTATGTATTAAATATAGGAAAGGAGCTTGGTGGTAGCCCCGAATCAATTTATATGCGACGTTGCAATTTTTGGCATTTTCATGTTTGGACTGGAATCAGCGCCACGCCACGCCACCATAGTTGTTTATTATTATTATCCCGGCCTTTTGAATTTTGAGGGGACACAGAATATAATAATCTTTCATAATTTGATTATACTGCATATGATTGAATAAATTGAAAATTGAATAAAATTGAAACTGCAAATTTTGTATTTTGAAGCACTGCCTTTTGGTTGGAGTGGAACTGGAAACTCGTTTGTTCTAAGGGCGGAAATTTTTTTCATATCAAATTCGGAAAAAAATAGTTATTTTTCTAACAAGTACGGGAAATACCATTTCTCGCAAGTATTAAGTCTAGTACTCATAACAGCGAAATTCGCTCTTTTTTGACATTCCTTCGACAATTTGGCGATCTAAGCGTGAATCAAACGTCAAATTGTCGAAAAAGAGCGAATTTCGCTGTTATGAGTACTAGGCTTAAGGAACACAATTTTTCTCGAGGGTGTGCGGAAAGATTACTCTTTGTGCATGCCAACAGTTTTTTTTCCGCACATTCGTAGGAAAAAAACGGATCATCTTAGTTTCAGGTGTCCAGAAAATTGCAGAGATTATGCTGTTTTCAATCCCTAGTAGGACTGCTTATTGAGCTGAAAGTGTTTGCCAACGGCTATGTCAGCTGCATGGGTACTTCAACTCTTGGAGTAAAATGCATTATTCGAGTTTAGAGCACACAAAAAAATGAATTCTTAAACGTTAAAATCTTGTTAAAATCACCTTTTCTGCATTTAAAATCGACGAAAAAATCAAATAACGAGCACAGCCTGAATCGCAAGCCTTCCATCGAGGTCTGCGGGTGGCGTCATCAATATTAGCAGCTGTGGCGAGGTCACCTGCAGACCCTGCCTGCTCAAGAATTGGTGAACGTACGCCTTATTAGGACGAGCAATCCTGTTTACGATTGTTGCATAAAAATGTTTGATTGCACAAACAAACTAGTATCTGCAAAAAGTTTTTCTGACCATTGAAAAATAAACAATTCTCGTTAAAAAATCATTTTCTGTAACTAACTTGAAAACATTACCTACATATTTTAAAAACTGCTGTTTTCGTCACTCGTTAAACAATAAACAATTTGTCCGCACCTGTTAGGAAAATCTAACCCAAACAAAATAATATACTTTGACGTCAATTTGGCAACGCAACACTCCTTGCCTAACCTTTTAAAATTGTTTTGGCGCTACCACCAAGCTCTTGTAAATATAGGTTCCATATAATGGTGTTATCATTTTCCGAGATTCCCGAGTCATTTCCAATTCCAAAACAAAAAGAAATACAACATGCTGGTACCGTTAGTGATC
Organism: Ceutorhynchus assimilis; assembly: GCA_917834065.1. NCBI lineage: Eukaryota > Metazoa > Arthropoda > Insecta > Coleoptera > Curculionidae > Ceutorhynchus > Ceutorhynchus assimilis. Next base: position 26,233,345 of record OU892282.1, on the reverse strand, counting down.
GGTGCCATAAATTATATCTGGAGTCTGGAAGACTATAGCTGAAACAGCCGCGTAAAGCCGACGCGTCCCTCGCGTTCGCGGTTGACGCATCGCGTCGAGGGCAGCAAGACTCAGGACTCTCTATAGAGTTATACAACGTTGCCTTCTCTTTCAAAATTTAATTTTCGATTTTTTTAAAATTTTTATGAGTCTATTTTTTAAAATTCGTTTCTATTGATCCCTTTATACAATCTGGCTGTGTGGGGGCCCCTCAGCTCTGGGGGCCCGACGCAGAGTGCGTCGTTTGCTTCATATTAGATCCGCCACTGAGGCTGACCTTAAATTGTAGCGGTGTAAACAGCAAAACTAGCAAAACAGTAGATAACCTAGCTCGGCTAATTACCTATGTATAATCCTCGGCTATATATACCGCCTCGGATTCCAAATTTCGGCCTTTCCCGTTAATTGCTATTTAGGTATCGGAATTGTAACATTATTAGAGGAGAAGGTGGTAATTTGGAACCCCATTTTGTTTTTCCTACATAAAATTTTTATTTTTTGTCGTATCGGCAAAAATTAATATCAACGAGTTTTCTGATTATATTTTTATTATGCTGAATGAAAAAATCGACATTCTGAAAGATGGTTCATGGATAATTAAAAAAAATTGAAAATGTGCAATTTGCGCTTGGCCAAAAAAGTGCTGATAATATGGACCCCTCCATAATTGATCCATATTAGGTATAATCAAAAAATAAGAAATATTGCACTAGGCCAATTAAAAATAAAAGGTAATGTTCAAAACTCAATTGAAAACAAATAATGAATAAATTTATCGACAAAAATCGCAAATGTAGTTGTCTTTTTCGCAGTCTGCACATTCACAATGAGCCCACATTTCGCACATGATGCACTGCACCCATAGTTCACCTCTTGTGTCATCTGAAAACTTTCCTTCGCAGAAAATGCAGATTGCGTCATCTTTTGAGTTAGGTTCTTTTCCGAAAAATTCTTCTGGGCCACTAAATGAGTCAGAACCGACGCTGTCAATGTCATCCCCTTCTTCAGATGATTCTGATTCTTCACCCTTTTTTGATTTGCCCTTTTTCTGTCCCCTTTTGTTAAGGGCGAGGCTAAGAGGCTTTTTCGCTGACCCAACCAGCCCACGAGAAGTGCTAGGTGTAGGAAGCTGATCTTGGCTAATACGACACTTTAATGGTGTAACTTTTCTTTTCTTCACAAATTCCTCCAAATCATTTTTGTAAGGTGAACTGGTGATAACTGCAGCGGAAGATGCTTTTCGACCTCTATTGGACATTTTTCTTTTTGGTTGGGGAACCGGGGTAATATCAATAGGCAAAATTACGTTTTGTGTTGGAGACTTTGGGTCAAGAGTGGAACTGTAACCATCAGGTGCACGATTCTCATTATCATCCATAGCATGGTTCTCATTTTCATCAGTGGCATGATCCTCATTTTCATCTCTGGCATGATCCTTATTCTCATCTGTGGCAAGCAAAGGCTCCCCTTCCAATTCAGCTGCGACAAAATCAACATCTGTGAAAACCCTTCGATTGCAAGGATACATTCCGGTCTTAGAAAAACCATTGATTCCTATCGATCCAGTTTGACACTGAACATAGGCTTGGTTAAAAAGTTCAGCAATATCATAGGGCCCTAGGCGCCGCTGATTATGTCGCATCCAAAGGCGAATAGCTTCACTGTAATGAGTTTTTAGTGCCCCCATGAATGTTTTGTCTAAGGGTTGGAGCTTGTGTGTTGTATGTGGTGGTAGACATACTATGGTGATATGATTTTGCCGGGCTAGTTCTATAATTTCAATGTTTCGTGTATGTGAATAGTGCCCATCCAGCAATAACAATACTGGGGACTTTTCAGATGGTTTAACATGTTCAATAAAATGTGAAAACCAGTCACGAAATAGGTTACTTTGAACCCAACCCGAGGGATGGCATTTCCCTACTGAACCAAGTGGTGCATTTCTCATGAGATTATCGGACATGTTTTTGCGGGGGAATATAAGCATCGGAGGTATGAATATGCCACTAGCACTCATGCAACATATCACCGTCATTGTTGATCCTCTTTCAGCTGCAGTCAGTGCTCCAATTTGTCTTTTACCTTTCATGCCAATTATTTGTGGAATTTTAGTTTGAACGATTGACAGGCCAGTTTCGTCCACATTAAAAACTCGATCGGCCGTGAATTTATGCTTTTCATATTCACTCTCCAAAAGATCGAAAAAATCGTTAACGGATTTCCTGTTAAAACCATTAGCTCTTGAAATTGAAGTACCCGTAGGTTTGCGAATGGAAATCCTGTCCTGGTAACGACGCATAAAGTGGTCTAGCCATGCACGTCCGGCTTCTTCTCTAGCACCGAATGGATGCTGTAGATTATTACGCTCAGCTAACTGAAAAGCCATCACTTTCACGTCTCTACGAGTCAATCCGTGGTATTTGCTTTCCATTAGAAGTAAATATTGAACTAACTGCTCTTCAAGATGACTTGGCAAGACAGGCTTTCTTCCCAACTTCTTTTCAACAACTTCCTCTGCAAAATATTCTGTCTGATGGACGAATCGTTGCAGCGTTGTTTTTGGCACTCCGAAAAGTTTGACGGCCCTTTTGAGTCCCATTCTTTTTTCACGTACGGCAACGATCGCATTAATCATAGCTTGTTTGTCCCAAGTTTTTCGACGAGACTTTCCTGGTGAATTTTTTTCTTTCCGTGATAATAATAATTCTCTCCGCGGCATAATAGCGTACCTACAACAATTAACACTTTTGATATCATGGATACAATATACGTATATAATATGGACCCCCGCCTGTATTTTATATGGAACCCGGTTCCATAATACCAGCATTAGAAGGGGTCCATATTAACAACAATGCACGGTTCGAGAAAAAATTAGTTTTATTTTTTAATAAGTCGATACGGATATTCTATTGATGGAACAGTTAGAAAAAGCCTATGTTGAACTACCGAATCACTCAGAGCTTACTTACCACTAGATTAGACCGCTAAACAGGACCAAACACTTCGTGAATAAAACTTTCCAAAAATGACAGTTGATACGCTGACGACATGCAGCGAAACTAGCTGAACAGCCCATGTTGCCAATAGTTTTCCGGCGTCTAGGCGTGTCTATCAAAGTAGTTTTGGGCATTACACAAAGATGTCACTAGCCGTTTCCGAATTACCGAGGGGTTCCATGTAAAAAACAGGTTCCATATTACCACCTTCTCCTATAACAAACTACAACCCAAACTACAACAAAATTAAAATAAAAGTCAATCATCCTAAATAATTGAATACGATCCTGGGTAAAGCGTAAACTTTGGTAAAGCACATTCAAATATTTAACGAACTCATTTGCATTTTATTACAGTTTATTGGTCATAAACATCATCGTCATCATCAGGACTAATCAGGAGCCGCAACCTAGCAGTAGGTGTAGGTAGGTAGGCAGACCGGTGGGTTGCACTAGCTCAATGGTTAATGCTATGCTTATTTATTTACAATTAGAAACCTAGCTTTTTATATGAATTTAATCCAACTTAAGTGTTTTACTATACTTAGATTGTACCTAGATGTGGGTTTGGGGATGATCAAGCAACTACCGATTAAATATGTGTAGCACAGGTACCATAAATACCTACCTAATTATTATCCAAACAACAGAGTAGACAACTTTCTTATAGGGTGAAAGTACCTGTTGTCGGCCACTTAAGGCAAATTCTGGAATAAAATGGCGATTGAAAATTAGTGGATAGAGCGAATCGAATTTAAATAATGTTTTATGATACCTTATAGTATATAAAATTGATTGCTGCAACAAAAAAGGCTAAAAGGTTTTGTATTTTTATAGAAAAATGCTTTTATTCAAAAAACATGCATTTTGCCTGTTGTCGGACAATCATCACATTTCTCGGACACAAAAGGACCCGTTGTCGGACGCGTGTCCGAGAAATACGTTTTTTCGTCCACATAAACTAGTACCTACATGCTAAATGGTACCAGTTTGGGCACTTGCCACAACCAATATTTTATTTTGGAATTTTTAGTCAATTTTCTTTTTCTTCCATCATTGTTTGCACTTATTTTGGTATTTTGTTTCTCTAGTCTTTCCTCTTTTTTCTTTTTTTGTGCTTCATGTTTTTTTTCTTTTTCTTGTTCCTTTCTTTCATAATATAATCTCCATGCCTTCGATGAGATTGCACTTGATAATTTCTCTTTTTTTTTTGTTTTCTTGGCTCTTATTTGATAGGTTCCGGAAATTGGAGGTGGCGACTGAAAGGACTTACAACAACGGCAACATTTGGCAGTCCTATGTCTGTTGTTTTATCAGGTTTCTCAGTTCCAGGAGAATCGCTTTGATCTTTAAAAGGAGATTTTTCCATTGCATCTTCAATTTCTATTTCATAAATACTTTTATCAGACTTATTCTCTGTATAGGGTCATTTCACTGGTTCTCGGCCTGCTAAGTAAGAAATCGACTTTGGAGGTGTAGTTAATATGGAAAAAAGTGTCGGATCAACAATGTGAGGATATTAAGTAAATCTTTGGAATGTTTTTTATCAAAAATTAGTCGTCTAAACCATGCTTTAGATACAAAAAGCGAAAAAAAAAAGAAAAATTGAAAAAACGTAATTTTTTTGGTTCTCGGCCACTCGCCGCAGATCTCGGCCAATTTTATATCAGTTCTCGGCCATACAAATTTCAGGTACCTATTCGAAAAAGACGTCTGATGTCATCCAGCCTTTCTCGGATTTGCCTAGAACCCATCCACACAACTGCACGAGCTTTATTGATGCCTTCTGCTTCTCTCAACGAGATTTCTGGGTTTCTTCTCATGAAGTTAGAGTAGGTACCAAGTTTGCTTCGGCATTCCTCCTTTAAATAAGTTCAGGCCAGATTCTACATTAATTTTCGATACAGTCTCCAACAACATGTTCTTTTTAAAGGGAAATCCACATTTGGAAAGCTTAATCACCCATTCTTTAATAATTTTTTTGCCTTCTTCAGTTAATAGAGGCTGTGGTCCTGGTTTCCTCAGCTCATCAGGAACTCGACCAATGAGCTGGTCTTGAAGTGTCGTTCTCGGGACTTTATACCTTCTACTGGCTTCACGAACTGAGATATTATTGATTCGGACTTCATGTAAATCTTTTTTTAAATCCATTTCAGAATATTGAAACATGGTTCGTTTAGCTACTGCTTTTGCCTTGGGTCTGACAGTTGTTTTTTTCTTGGAACTTACACTGTTTTTTTGTGGGAGCCACTAAAAAAGACAGAAACAAAAACTTTTCTTTTAGCAAAATTGTTTAGGTCTCTGAGTTATCTTAAATGATGGGTACTTTAACTTTAGTAAGGTAGGTGGTATAGGTACCTACTCCATTGAACATGCAATCAGGAACTTTATAATGGCCGACAATTGAAACACACAAAATATATGGATCCATGGGTTCTCGGCCACTGAACTCTAGTAGTGGCCGAGATAAGGTAGTTCTCGACCCCTGAATATTTATGAAAATTGACATTATTTTATGTAATATTTGACGGCCGCAAACTAATATATAAAAAGGAGATATCCAAATGCACCTGTTAAAAATTTTATTATGTATTAACTATTTACATAATCTGAATGAATTCAAAATAGAAACATTGAACAAGTATATGATTCTCAGCCACATGGCCGAGAACTAAAATACGTGTTTTTTTCAATACTACTTTCCGGCCGCCTGAAATTTCATGAAAAAAAATAGTTTTAATAAGATTTTCTCATAAAATTATGAAGGTAAAATATATTCCTATAAGTAAAAACACTTTCCATACATTTCTAACATAAAAATGTTGAAATATTTACTATTTTCTGCTCAAACATCACTAAGCACTTTTGAAGAATAACAAACGTCGTACTCGCGACTTGAGTAGACCTCTACTAAATGATTTTTCAAGTGTAAACCAATTGCACCCCTAACAACACCCAAAGTCATATGGGTACGAGAAAGATACAGAGAGTCAGATAAGCATCGAGAATATGTATACGTGCTGTAGTTTTCTTATTTTTCAACATTAAACAGAAAAATGGCCGAGAACTGCGAGAACCGGTGATGGCCGGTTAACCAGTGAAATGATGACCCTACTTGTAACACTTTTTTATTAAAATGAAAGCAGAAAGCACTACCCCAAACCTCATACCCATAAGTAATGTAAAATGTCCGAGAACTTTACACCTACCTTTTCTCGGACATCTTTTCAGGTATACTACAATTTGACGCCTTTGTGGTTTATAGTGTCCGCAAACTGGTCCATAGAATCTCGATACAGTCGTCTAATGTATCTAATAAGGAAAATTAAGTTGAAAATCAAATAGGCTAGAAAAAGATACATATAGTTTCAACGTGCCAGACCAATCGTCGGACAGAGTGGCCGAGAAGAGGAGTCTGCCGATTTATAGGACTGGTTATTTGGACATTTAATAAAATAAACAAAATATTAATATTCATTCAATTTTTATGGTTATAATTGTAAATTAACATGTTTATAACTTAAAAACATCAAGAAAGTATCGAAAAATGGAGTAGGAACATTTTTACTTACTATTTCCTTCTTAGCTTCACGCACTAGCAAATTTTTTCACTTGATCAAAAGGGCTGTGTTGGGAAAAACAGCCGACATATTACCTATTATTTTTCTTAATTTGGTCTAGGCCCGTAAAGAGGGCGGTATTACAAAAACTGGTGGGGAAATAGTGTCTGAAAGTAGCTATTACTTTAAAAAAGGGTTTGATATAATATTTTCCTAATTATTGGATATTTTGTCGTAAAGTGTCCGACAACAGGGGGTGGCCGGCTAACAGGTAGGTACTTTCACCCTATCGTTAAACGAAATGTATACATCATCACCATTGCAATAAAACCGTTCCTAGAATGGCGGTATGATTTTAACACGCGGTAAGATGCCAGAGCTGTTTCTTACCAATCTTACCGTACTTACTTTGCTTTATTTATACCTACTTAGCATTTGAGAACAGAAACGCTGTATGTCTTTCACATTTTTAGGGCGTGGTTCTTAATTGCGAATAGTTTGCATGTTTTATTACCTAGGTATTATGCCAAAATATTATTCGACTATACTTAGTTAACTCAAAATGCGACTATAAGTATAATAGATGCCTATTCCTTACTATTATATTACAACTCCTAATACATAAATTCACACGAATTGGCTTACTTATAAAATCTTCAATAACCGCTTAACTATACAAGTTATGAAATAAAGTCCCCTGAGAAATTAACAGTCCTTTTTGCCAGCTTCCCGATGGTCACCACCATTTCGCCTAACAATTTGCCATTTCGTTATTAAAAAATTCCCAGAACTGCCACACTAACTCAAAACATCTGCCACTTTTCTACCAATCATCGATCCCAATGGGCGGTCCGATGGGCGTGCTCAGCCCTTTCCCTTTTTCTACTCACGACCACTAAAATGAGCTAACGCGAGCTTAAAACTTGCCGTTCTTTATTCCCCCTCGCCGGGTTATAACAGGAGCGTGAGAGAGAGTTTTCGAATTGACTTGTTGGCCGGTTCTGTTTTCCTGTCAAGTGAAATCGGAAAGAGTTCCAATGTTATTCAACTGTTTGTTGCTAGGCCATACGTCAGAGACCTTTCCGCCTGTTTTTGAAGTCACGTGAACGAGTATTGGCCTCGTTCGTTCTCCTCGGGTTTTCGTAATTAATTGGTAACCCTGAGCGAAGCGCTGTGTCTGTGTGTGAGTGAGTGCTTTTCGACTTTATTGCTTCTTTGAGCGTGCATTGAGCAGTGGCGTTCGGAAACATTATTAGTTTATTGGACTGTTTTTATCTTGGAACGCATTAGGATAATTGGATTAATTAAACTGATTATAAAACTTGCGCGACGATTGCAGCGAACCTACTGAAATGAAACAGTTAGCAATATGAGAGTGTTTTGCTGCCATCAAGCGAAAAGGCATCAGCGTAACATTGAAAACATGCAATCTGCAATACCTACATTTAAAATTTTGCTATTAAAATAATAATTCTTAATTAAATAAATATAGACACTTGTAGGTGTAAACAACTCTTGTTTTATTGTTTACAAAAGCGTTTGTTTACCCTTGCCTGCGTGGACTGTATTTCCTAGAAAAAATCGGGACTCGGGACAAAAATGACACACGCACTCGTATCCACCACCTATTCATTTATTTAAACAAACTTATACTTGTACATGAAATGAAATGATTGCTTTAAATTTTTAGGATGGTGGAAGGCATGGTTTTTTTAACCAGACAGAGAACCTAATGGCGGTTTTCACCGGTTTTAACTTGTACGCGCTCTTCCCATGCATGTGCAACTCTTATGGCGCAATTTGTTCCGCTAAAAGCTTGCGACTACAGACGGCAGAGGCGCTGTCGTCCAATGCCGTTGTCAGATTTATACATAAAAAGTCCAGATTATTCTTTATTTGTTTTAAAAAGCTTGAAACAATAGGAAAAAAAAACGTCGTGTACCTCGCTAACATATAATTGCTAGTAGTACGATTTCAAATTACATTTTTTTTTCAAAACAAAAATCCCATGCTTTTGACATGTGGCAGCGTCGCTTCACTTTTACTTTTTCATTATATTTTGACAAATTTTGACATATTCCATTTTTATTCAATATTTGAGTCAGAGATTGAAAATTTTCTCCGTTCAAAGCAAAATGGTTTTATCTTGTTGTGTGGCAATGTGAGAAAGCCAAGGGAACAGAGTAAAATGCATGGAATTCCCAAAAATGATGAACAGGTATGTTTCAATCCCTACATTATACCAAAATCGGGATTTTACCTCCTGTAATTTTACCACTGTAACTTTCTTTCTTTCCAGGTGTTCATTTTATGCCTGCAAAACGTTTACAATCAAAAAATCTTATTCTTGTAGGTTACTTATTATTGATTGGATTGATATCATACTGTAGTTAATAAAGTAATTCAAAATTGTTATTTTTGTATTTAATACATGGATTAATTAGTATGTAACTCTTCGGTATGTGATCAAGAGACTGTTTATCATAATTTTATTTCCACTAGAAACATACCTATTAAATTGTTCAGTGCTAGTGGCAATAAAAATGATAAACGGATCCTAAAGAAAAAAAAATAAATTTAAAAAGGAGCGCTTCCCGCGCTCTCAATTTGCTGACTACACACGCGAGAGGGCGCTGTAATCAGGAACAAAATGTTTGTATTGAGTTGCCTATCTATATTATAGGTTCGAGAGAGTTTTGTATCCCTTATCTATGGCTCTTCCTGTCGATGTCGGTCTCCGTACCGCTCTTTTTCACAGCTGACTTGTCGCTGTGCACGCACTGTCAATTTTTATTTTTGTACGGTCGCGCTGTTGCCACCTCTGCAAATTGTGAAGGATAAAAATACCTTGGAAGAATGCCGTAAATATTACAGCAGTCGAATGAAGAATAACATGCGAATATAGCAAATAATTTGGATTAAGGCATCTATACCTAAGTCATAAGATGCCACGTCGTCATTATTATAGGGCTAACATGACATGTCGAAGCTAGAAAATGTTCCCGGTTCTCGTCGCCGCGCCGGCGTTGTAACGTTAACAAAATTGTAAAGTAGTTTTCAATGTAACGAAGGAAACAGATATTTAAATAGTACTTTAAACGGCAAAATATAACCGCATATATCGGTAGTTTTCTGAGGACCACCTGTTATTGTAGCTAAACAGGAAAAGCTCTGCGGTAAAGAGATAAAGTCAATACAAGAGAAGAAACAGAAAGTGTAAAGTAGGTAATATTCAAACACTATACTATTGGGTTTCAAAAACAAATTTTGGTTTATTCAAGGGTACAAAACGAAGTAGGTATAGGTAGTCTATCTGACCAACTGACCAGTCTGGACAAAAAAAGAAAATAATGACTAAGTAGGTAGTTGAGGTTAGTAAAGGGTATTCGCAGGTTTAATCCCCATCATTTTTCAGGACAGAGAAAAAAGTTGCCTTTTTTGCCTAGGCACTGGTTCCGTAGAATTAAACCACTAACCTTTACGTACAATTTATTTACAATTATTTACAAGGGTCCGGTTTCAATTACTTATGGTGGGTTTATACAGACACATAACCAGGGCCTGTTTTACCGTAAGGCACATAAGGCCCGGGCCTTGTGCCCGGTGTAAGGTGGGGCCCCGAGAAAGGCTTGAAAAAAAAAATTAACATTTCAATTTGTAAATAAACATACCAACAAAAAAAAAGAATATTCCGGTATCTGATTCAGAAAATTGAATGAAATTAGACTTTTAGGCTGGCCTCATACAGCCGGAATGTCTTTCTTAATTCAAAAATGGAATTCATAATCTGAATTCATAAGATTCATAACGTACGGAATTGTATACAGGGTGTCCCCGTTTCTTGGAGGGGTTACAGATATAAAATGGGGGTGCATTATACAAATTTTTAAATATCTCGCCTACATCAATTAATCCCTGAAAATTTGAACAGCCTATAGGTAGTATTAAGCCCTTCAGATGATATGAAAGGGGGTTGTTTAAATTTCAACACCCTGTCTTTTGGAAACGACGGACTTCCGACCATCGGTGACCTATCTCAAACTACTTCTCTATGGTTCCTCTATACATATACCCTAGCATTTTTGACCAGTTGAACGGTGACACCCTGTATATTTTTATTATACAGCACACACATTCTGACTTTTTCAGATTATGAATATTTCATATCGAACTGCCAGAGTGACTCTGACGAGAGTTTTGAATTCCGGATCTGAAAAATTGAGATTATAATTCATATAACGCATGTTTTTCCATATGTTTCAAATATACAAGCTCACACAACCAGAATTCTGATTCTGATTCTTCCCTTCCAACAAATACCGTTGAAATGATGCCGCAAACTACTAGAATACTGGTCACGGAATTTTTAAGATATGTGTGCGGCCATGTGCCGGAATTCAGATCCTGAATTCTGTTCCTGAATTCAGAATCTGAATTCATAACGTACGGAATTGTATATATTTATATTATACAGCACACACATTCTGATTTTTTCGGATTATGAATTTTTCATATCGATCTGCCAGAGTGACTCTGACGAGCGTTTTGAATTCATCTGAATTCTGTTTCTGGATCCAGAAAGACATTCCGGTTGTGTGAGGCCGGCCTTAGATTGTACAATTGATTTTCGATTTAAAAATTTAAATTTTTTTAAAAAACAGAAGATGACACCCCCCCTCCCCTCCCAATGTCCACAACCCACGAAGGGCCGCCGCTGTACCTTTAATTGTCATCATAGGATATTGGGGGCCCGAAGTTTTGCTTGGGCCTTGGGGCCCGACTGAATTAAAAATAGGCCCTGCACATAACATAACATAACATAAGACATAAGAAAGTTGGTTAACTTTCAACTTCTATATCTTATTATATGTGGAAATGAATCTGTGAGTAACGTCTTTTCCCACAATCATAATCAATTAATCACTAAAATTTTGTATAATTACAATACATGAATGATAAATAAAATATCAACTTTATGTTATGTAACATGTAAAGTTGTTTGAAACTGATTCCAACAAAGGTCTTTAGTTAGACTGACTCTATAACTGAGTAACCGCGCCCGCTACGTATAGACATGCATTGAGACCTAAACAGCTCAATTCCTAGGCCGGGTTGTCCATGCATTTTCGTAACATTGCCTTCCTCTCAAATCAGATACTCTCGATATTCTGTCAAAATGTAGGTACCACCTTCTCTTCTACGTCTATTTATTTTATTTATTTATTTGTGGTATACATCTTACAAGCATCAAGCAAGTTGATAATGACAAGTAAGCGTTACTATAACTAAAATTAAAATTATCACTTACTATCTAACTTACTACGTAACAGAATCCCTAGACACTACCTAAAACTAAAACTACGAAAAATACACTACTACCAATCATCAATATAAATTATAACAAGATTTTAGCTTTTGGACATCCACATTGTACATGTCAATATCAAACTTATCAATTAATACATTACACTGATACTGCATTGAGGTCAGTACTGACCAGTTGAATGTATCACAGTGAAACAGATCAGCGTTTTTTTTTTTCTTAAATTTCTTATAGGGAGCTTATATTATTGATAAAAAGGCATTACTTAAATTTTATGTTGTTTATTATGTAATGTATAAATAGTACTGAAGCAATTTTTCGCCTTACTTCTAGAGACTGCATATTATAAGTAGTCAGCATACTCGTGCAAGAAACGAGGTATGGGTAAATGTTATTAGTTTTATAGTATAGAGGTATCTCAAAAACCGCTTCTGGACCTTCTCCAAAAGATCTATGTTGGCCTCTGCCTGAGGAGACCAAACGACAAAGGCATACTCAAAGTGAGACCTAACCCAGAGTATTGTATAATATTACTATTGTTTCGATATTTTTGAAGTGTTTTGTTTTTCTTATAATAAAGCCCAATGCTCGATATGCCTTATTGACAACGTAATAATAATGATCATTGAATTTCATGTTCATTTGGAAGTTAACTCTGAGATCCTTACACTTGTCTTTTTTCTGCAATGATCTATCATTTATTGTATAGGTATTTGTGATGTAATTGATGTTGCGAGTATACGTGATTGCTTGACACTTGTTAATGTTGAGATGCATCCTGTGATCTAGAAACCAGCGAGCAACAGAAGGTCTTTCTGCAATCTCGTGCAATCTTCTGCTTTGGTTATTAGTTTGAAAACCTTAAAATCATCAGCATATAGGTATAGGTACCAAGCTTTCTGAGAACTTTATGCAATTGGGCAAGTCATTAATAAATATGACAAAGAGCAAGGGACCCAGTAAGGCTCTGAGCGACAGTCACCCATCTTAACACATTGTTTCCAATCTTTCAGATAAGACTGCATTAAAAGACAAGCAGCAACCGAGAACCCAAAGTCACCCAGCGGAGACAGCATTACATTGTGGTCGAGCTTATCAAACGCTTTAGCACATTCTGTCATTATTATATCTAACTGATTTTTTTTGTGTATTGCTTCCATTGCCCGTGTAGTGAGGGTACACTGATTTGATACTGTGGACCTATCTGGCAGAAAGCCATGTTGAAAATTAGAAAAGCATTTGCTGAAATTTGACATTATATCATTACAGAGGATTGTTTCAAAGATTTTCGCTACAGTGTTCAATATACTGATAGGCCTGTAGTTCTCGAGTTTGCTGTGGGAACCAGATTTATGTATTGGGTTAATCAAAGATTCCTTTAGTATTGTCAGAAAAGTATTTGTCTGTATAGAGAGGTTAAATAAATGTTTATTATCAAAATGTATACGTGGTCTTCGCACCAAAACCCATGATTTTTACTGCAGCTTGCTTCATGAAGATTACGACTTTATAGCTTTATCTGAAACATGGTTCGTTGATGGAGTTAGTAAATCAGAGCTCTTCGATGATCGATACAGGGTGTTACGAAATGACCGCAATAATTACAAGACCCTAGACGGTCGGGTCTTATTGGCTATCAAGAAGGAATTCATTATAGAAGGTGTGGATATAGTTTATAACACAAATATTATAGAATCTTTAGTTGTGGAGGTAAAATATAGGAAATCTCTCTTTTATGTTGTATATGTGTGTATATGCCCCCATCTATTAATTTAAGTGTGTATGAGCAGTTTTTAGATAGTATTGATCATATTTTAGCTGATGATATGGACATGGGTGCGAAGACCACGTACCTACATTTTGATAATAAACTTTTATTTAATTGCAATTTTGAAGGACTCACTTTGCTTGCTGAGGATCTGACTGGTTGCTCAGCATCCTCTTGGTTCGGAAAAACGATATAAGGGCTCCATTATAGCCATATTTCACGTTTCCAGGCCTTACTTCCATTCAGATCCAGATCCATATTGATTCTATATTTTTTCATCTGCTTAACATCCTGTCTAATTGACCTGCATCCGGATGGCAGTGCCTAAGACAGCGCGGCTTTTCTGAGTTTCCAGATCTACCTTTATGGTTATGTGGCTGTTCTTTCCTTGGACTGGCGTCACGGTGACTGGAAGAATGGCTACGAGGGCTGGGACTCTGTAACGAATATTTTCTCTATCTCTATTAACTTCTCTCTATTGATTTCGATAAGACAGCAAGTGCCATAGCGATAAGGATAACGATCTCTATCCGTTACAGAGTTCCAGCCCTGATGGTTCCCTGTTGACACTGCTTTGATCTTTGCTGAGCATATCTTATAAGCCGATTCGATTTCTTCTACGGCTTTAATTGAAGCTTCGCGACTACTTGATGATTTGATTATGAACAGCATTCTCTGCGTCAGGTACATCAATACCTCCAATTTCATATACCTACTTATAAAGCTTTCTGCCGCTAGTTGTTCTCGAATTTCTGCTGCTGCTCCGAGATTTCTATCTGTTTTCTTCTTGGTTGTACCGCGTAAGTTGGCGTCGGTTTTGCTCCCCACAACGACGCTCTAGTGCAACAACATTCGATCCATGTCTCTCCGTCGTATGGTGGCGGCTTAAATACTGGTTGCTGGGATGATAGTACATTCCCTGATCTCGAGTCTCTTCACAACTTTTCAATTTTCTTACCGAAACTATAAATTTCTTGGCGAATGGTACGAACTTCCTGACGAATATTTCCAACTTCCTGACGAACACTGCCAATTTATTGCGTACTTCTTCCATTACATTCTTGAATTTATCGTACCGTTCCAGAATTTTCTAGAGTCTAGTTGGTTCATCAGATATTACGGGTTGCAACTATTCTCGCTGAAATTTAAAATATTTCGGTTCTATAGTACTGTTCTTCTTGTTTTTGGGTTTCCTCTCCTTGTCTTTGATATTCTTGTTGTTGCAAGTTGGGCCTGTCATTTTTGTCTTCTTTCTTCTTGTTGATGTGAATGCACTCATTCGATTCTGTTCTTGTTTTTCTTTCTGTCTACGGTCTCCATCTCCTTACTTTTTCTTTTTGTTTTCGAGTTTCCATCTTTTTCATAAAGTTCGCCAACATTGACTAGCCAAACTTGATCCATTTCAGCTGCGAGACTGAAGTTATAACTAGACCTTGCTTGATCGTACAGAAAATAATCACTCTATCTAGATTCTTTAAATGATCTTCTGTTAATAATATCACAAACAATTTTATAAACATTGCCTGGCAGAGACAGGTTTAGCAACTACCCACATAGCAAAATTGCATCCTTAGAATGTAATAAGAATGTTCTTTTTTTAGGAGGAATGTGCCTAGAACGTTCGCCAAAACCATTGCGAATGTCCTGAGAATGTTCTGAGAAAAGATTGTAGAAATACTGTTTGCAATACCCAAGAACTTCCTGGGAAATCCATTAGGATATTCCTAGAATATACCTATAAGATTCTCAGTATATCCTGAAAAGAATATTCCTGTTTGGTTCTAAAAATATGCTCGAAATGTATATTCTCATATTCAAGGAATGTTTCTATGACATTATAGTTATGTTCTCAAAAGAATATTATACCAATATGCTTGAAATATTCTTAGAATATAATATATCTACAATATATCATTCTCAATATGCATCCTAGACACTTGTTTGATTCTAAGGATATACTTGAAATGTTAATTTTCCCTTCCAAATAATGCTCCTTTCAGCCCTTTTATATCAAAGGCAGTGAAAGAGTTGTTGGAAAACTTCTCTGGAAAACACAAGTGTTTATCCAAAGCTCCGGTTATGAGCTGGTTATGCTCTCGTCGCGGAAAGCACGCCAACTCAGAGAAACAGTTTCCAAGGTGATTCAAACGCTAGGCAAGATGTAGATCTTTAATAGCGCGTGGCTCCCTCTCTTGGAAGTCCTACAAAGCAAAAGAAAAAGAATATACCTATAATATTCTTAGTAGGTTCTAGATAGAGCATTATTGTTTAATTGTTCAATTAAGATTTTTGAGTAGGTACTTTAGATAATTAAGTGAACAATATGAAAATATTATTATCATGGTAACCTACCTACATAAACTTCTCAGCACAACTTGGTAGGTATATTCTTAATACTTGATAGAGATATTAGCCGAAAGAACATTTTTTAGGGTACATTATAATAATGTTCGTATGGCAATATTCAAATAATGTTACATAAAGTAGGTTCTTAGCACAATCTTTCAGGTAGATGCATAGAAGCAACATTCCAAGTACATAAATAGAACGTTCAAAAATGAATATTTCAATCGAAACAATCTTAGAATATTCATTAAACATTCCTAAAAGAACATTCCAAAAAGCACTTTGAGGGAATATTCTGAGAATATGAATGTTCTTTCACTGTTATGTGGGTAGTATTTTAATCACCTACCTATATTAAATATTGTCGCGAAAATCTTGCGGAAGCGCCAGAGGGTGTACAGAATTGGACAGTTGATTTTAGATTGTTGCGGTGCTTTTCGGAAAGGAGAGTAATCGCGTTTATTCTGGAATCTACACGAATAGATTGCGAATATATAAAGGCCGGTATTAGTTTGTAGTTTTTAGGTTTAAGTTTACGTTTGGCTGTTATACGATTCAGGTAGTGAATATTGTTAAGAATAGAGTTAAGTTGTTTAAGTAATTAGTTTCAAAGTGTATAGTAACATGGAATAAATTATTGCTGTGTTAATTGGACTTTGATTTTGGGATAAACGGACCCAAGATTTCTGTCACGCACACCAGAGCCGTGACAATATAGTGTAGTATAATTATTTTCAGCAACATTTATCTCCACTTGGTTTGGTGCATTTCTTTAACTATATTTTTGCCATCTCTAGTTTTAAAGAAGTGAGCTTAATTATCCAGTGAGGGTCAATTACCTAACAGGCGCTGGGCGTTCAGTTGCTATATCGATCAATGCCGAGTGCTGCATTGGCAAAATAGACTCGTCATGGTCATGTCTAAAAGATATTATTATATCATTTTCGAATAGGAGAATAATTAAGTCCAGATGAAAAGTTTTAAAGGGTTCCTATTATGCGGACATAATGAGCTTTGCAGCTTTATCGGACCATTTCTTTGATTTATTTCATTCCAATTTACCTACGCCCTACGCCGATGTTTCGTCAGTGTTAAGGAACTTTACTCGAAATTGGTTGATTTGATATGGGTAATTTTCAAAATTCAATAAGTTAGGTGCTATCTTTACCTACTTATAAGAGTTTTTCAAGTTTTCTTTGTATAGACTTTGTAATCTTAATCTCTATCTATATTGTGCTCGATTTTACGGAGATCTTAATAAAAGCAGTAAATTTCTGAAATTTCTCGAATATATGGTTATATGCCTAATTTAGAATTTGCGAAACCCATTTTAAACAATTATAAATAGGTATATGTACTTGATATTAATACCTTCTATAAGCAATAATAGAGAGATTTACGAAAGCAAGAAATACCTCTACAATCAAAACAAAGTTCAATTTCAATAGAATCCATGAAATTCCCGATAAAATTTGAAATAAAAATCTAGGTCTACCTATAATACTTCTATAAAGCAACGGTGAACATCAGGTGAATCTAATGGCGTGTAAGTGTATCTGATACAACATTTCCTGTCACATCCGTTTTGTGCAAAAACACAATGCTTGCATCCATTAGCTGAAAATGTGGGACGACGTCCCGTGGGTTAAAGTAACGATAGGATGGGGATGAGTCACACTGCCCAGATATAGAGAAACGGGGGTGGCACCCCTCTTTTTCGTTCGTTTTAATCTTGCTCAAACACAAATTAAATTGCACCAGAGAACGCGCAGGGTGTTGGTTATTGTTACCGAGACCCTATCGGATATCCCTTTTGTAACTTTTTATCTGAACTTGAAGGCGGTGATTTTTTAAAAAGAAAGTTGACTCTTTTGTTACTTTTTAATTACTCTTGAAGCATTTTCTATAGTGTATTTATTATTTATCATAATATTAGGTATGTTATAATATAATATTATTATATGTCTCTTATTAATTCAATTATTTTTACAGAAAGATGAAAATGAATAGCCATACTGTTTCCGGTTCAGAGCACAGAATCTCATTATGAATTGAAACACACAAAAAAAAAAGTCGAAAACATTGTAGGTATAATACGTAAATGTAACAGAAGCATAAACCTAGTTCTTGTTTCAACAATATTTCAGCTATACCTACATACTCGGTACCGGCTTGAACACAAATATCATAAATCTTTATAACGAGGGTTTAGTTCAATATTTTGTGAAAAATCGTCCACCAGCGACGTTTCAAGTACCTAATACTATAAATCAGAGCTGGGCAGGGCTTGAGTGCTTTGTGCTTGTGAAAGTGCTTGAAGCACTTTGAGGACTTGAAAGCCCTGTGCTTCAAGCCCTTTTATAGATTTGTAATTGGGGCTTGCAAAGTCAATTACTTTAGAAAAGTGCTTGGTAATTTGTAATTGAAAAAAGTAATTGAAGCCCTTTTCATGAGCTTCAATTACTTTTAGAGGGCTTGAAGCACTTTTGGGAGCTTGAAGCCCTTTGAAAGGGCTTGAAGCAACTAACCCAAACTATTCCCCACCTAAAAATTTTCGATCGTGTTTTGTCGCTTAATTTTTTTTTCTATTATTTGAACTTGAACCGTCTTACCTATGTCTTTTCACTCTTAACAATGGAGGTTTTGGGTTTGAGCTTAGAATTGAATTAAAAAAAAAAAAAATTAATGAACTTATTATTTAAATAAATAATTAATTTAGGTACCCTATTTAAATTTATCACTGGCTTTTTTTCACTTTTCCTCATTGAACATTTTGAATACCTTAAAATTGAATTACTATGTAGTATCCCAACTGCCCCAAGTATTATTCCAGAACTGCATCTCAAAAAAAACATATCACTGCTACTCTGTGAAATGTAAAGTTCATCTCTACTATACCAATTCAACTTCGAATTCAAACTGATGAGTGTACGCGGTAGCTTATGCCACTTTGAGAATTTTATTACAAATTCAAAGTGCTTTAGGCATATTTAAAGAGATTCAAGCACATTTAAAGAACTTCAAGCACATTTAAAGGGCTTCAAAGCACTTTTTAAGGCTCCCCAAGCACTTTTGATGTGCCTCAAGCACTTTTCAAATCACTTTGAGGGCTTTGTGCTTGCCAAGCCCAAAGCACTTTGAGGGCTTTGTGCTTGTGAAGCACTTCTGAAAATGAAAAGGAATTTGTGCTTGAAATTGAAAGCACTTTGATAGAGGGCTTAGGGCTTAGTGCTTCAAGCCCTTTTACTGAGGGCTTTGCCCAGCTCTGCTATAAATTAATAATTTACTCATTTCACAAATAGAGAATATATTACAATAATGAAAATGTACAAAAAGTCCACCTATTGCAATAGAAACAGCAAAATAGAACTTACGTACTATAGAAAAAAGGTACAAAAAAATTAATTTAATTGAGAAAAGTGACTCAGAAAATTGTTCAATTCTCTGAACGACTTCCCCCTTAACCACTCTCATCTGAATCAGATGATGGGATGAGGGAACCAGAGTAATGAGCTGCTATATTCGTAAGGTTTTTACTTGTATTTTATAAATAATTATCTACTCAATATGTATAATAAGATAATAAAGATATACTTCAGATGTTGTCCTAGTTATAATAATTATTGGTTCTGCAGTGACTGCAGTCTCTTCCAAGGGGTTGTCAAGGTTCCACATGTTTTGCTCTTCCTTTATTACATGGTTCACAGTAGGTGAGTTCGGCTTTGCAACTCTTTTGACTCCTTTGACCCTTTTCGCTGCAAAATCGTTCGGGTCACGCCACTGACTGGGAGTAAATAGTGCAAGCTCCTCATCGTTCGGGTACCGCCAAGTAGAGTGAAAAGAGTTAACTCTACAAGCACCACCTCGAGAGATGAAGCTCGAGGAGCGGGCATGCGCACTTCCTATATTTCCAAAAGGCGGTAAAATTTAAGCTTTCAATTATTCACTATCCTAACGATCCTAACCTGAAAAGTTCAAAGAAGATATTTTTTGCTTGGGGCTAGGTTTCCTCTTGGGGCTCCTGGTAGAAAAAATGGCTTCGCTCCCCAAAATATCCGCAAAAACAAACACATGTTCCGGTTTGTGATGGGAATAATCTCTTTCTTAGTCAGGGGCGGATGGGCCCACCGGGATACCGGGAGATTTCCCGGTGCGCCGGTCCTCCAGGCGCCGATGCGGCGCCTATAGGCGCCGCCACGTGAAATTCTAAAATGATTGGGTAAGCAAAATAGCCAGATAGCGAAGGCAGGTGACACACTGGAGAAATAAGTTTCATGAAACTTGATGCAAGAAGCAGGAAATTTGTTTCATCTTACGACACATACCTACATTCAAATGAGGCGGAGTGCAGAGCACACTGGCCACACAATTTCTGCTCTTCTATTTCAGGAACGACAGTGTGCTCCGTCTCATTTGAATGTATGTGTTCTCTTGTGCGATAATGAAACAAATTTCCAGTTTCTTGCAACAAGTTTCATGAAACATACTTCTCCAATGTGTCACCTGTCTAACTCATTAATTGCTTGGCAGTTGACAACTTTGCAACTCTAGAACTCTGTAAATCATAGTTATGTATTGTATACCATTCCTAATGTTTCATGGCACATCGCCTAGCTTGCTGTTTCATTTTGAGGTATCTCCACGTTCGTTTTTCTAGCATCTTTATGCATGCAGCAAAGGAGTAGAAACAGGCTAGTGATAAGAGAGTCTCCTCTCCATGCACAAGCGGCGGAGGCGGAGCGCAGATTTTCGGCGAATAGAGTAATTTCATCAGGTCTATTCCAAACCGCCCAAGAACGGGAAATCATTCTATACCAATTTCGGATTCTTCGCACAAATTTCAAGTTTTCCGCAGAATCTTGACTGTTGAATGTATGGTTCCCTGCTGGGTTGGAGCAAAGCTGTTCTGCAAATGTATCATCTTCACCTCGCAAGGAATTCCATAATAATAATAATAATAAGTTTCATGCTTTTCAACTTTTTTTGCTGGACAGGCGCCGTTTCAATCGAATTCCCGCGCCGGTTTGAGGGTCCCCATCCGCCCCTGTTCTTAGTAATGAAAAAATGCCAATACAAATAAAAATTAGTCAATATTTTTGTTTTTATATTACTTTAAATTAGATTATTTTATCTGGGAACAATTGTTTATTGTTTAATAACCGCCCACGGCATTCGCGCGCGGTGGTGGCTAGCCTTGCTCCCTGCGATGCGTTCGGCTTAGGGCGGGTATTATAAAACTACTTTGACAGTTAACTTGAAGTTAACTTTTTGAATTACATGTAATTCCAGAAGTTAACTTTAAGTTAACTTTCAAAGTAGTTTTATAATACCCGCCCTTAACCATTTTACTCTTTTCACTCTGTGATCACGTGACTATGAAACTGCTCTTTATCCGCTCCAACTCCGTTTGGCCAAGCCGAACTCACCTATCATTACTCCAGTTTTCTGCAGTTACGTGAATAAACAGCTCCCGTACTGAAAAGTTTTGCAGTCACATGGTATACACACTATTTTTTGTGCAACTATAAACACTACCTATGTAAATTTACAGAAAAATTGTACGGATTTGATAAGGATTTGACACATTTTGCACGTCAGATGTTGCAGCCGCGAAATTGAATTTCGCGGCCTGTGTGGCGGCCGCGAAAGCTCATTTCGCGGACAGTTGCAAAAAAAGTTCATTTTCCGGACTTAAGTAAGTACGTAAAGGTCAATAGGTTGCTTGAACGAGGTAAGTTGCCTGAACACTTTTTGTCGCCATCTGGATCACTATCTGGGCTGTCTAAACATAATGCAAATCTCCATTAGATCCTCCTGATGACGTCATCGGTTTACCATTAGCTGATAAACTTTTATGACGTTATCTGGACGCATAAGGCCGGAGTTTCATGCATCCGTTTTCCGACGAAATATGTCCGAAAAATCTTCTATTTTGACATATTTTTATACGATTATGTCAGAATAGAATGTTTTTCGGATATCTTTCGTCGGAAAAACGGATGCATGAAACTCCAGCTTAATGCAAATCTCTGGCACTTTCCAAAATTCACCGCTTTCTGAACCGGTGCGATACCGGTTTATTAGCTTTGTTCGCGGGTCCGATTCCGAATCGGATCAGAACTAATTCGGGATTGTCGTAGAGCGCATGCCTAGTTAAGAATCGGTTCAGGATTTCTTTTTACCGCGAACGATTTTGGAACCGAAAACCGAATACTTTTAAACATTATGTGATTTGTGAACCTTGGCTATTTGATTTTCATAAATCAAAAAGAATAACAGAACAGATATAATATTTATATTTATTCAAAATTTGAAAATGCTCTATACATTGTTCATCCCTGAAATGTGGCATCACCTTCTCAAAATTACATCGCTTTTAGGAACTTAAAGAAGCTCTAATTCTTCCTTGTCCTCATCGTTAGATGACAAATGGTCCGACTAGTAGTAGTAGCTTTGGTAGTAGGTACTTAGATGAAAAAAAAAAATCACTAAAATTGTGCATATAAATAAATATATTAGATTAAATAGAGATAAGTAACTTACATAATACTGTACTGCAAATTCAGTAAACTATAAACTCCGTCGGAAAAAACTAGCGTATAGTTTATCGTTTCAGCGTAAGAACAAATAAAAAACCCAAATTTCCATAACGCAAACACAAATAAACACCAGTCAGCTGACAAGTCTGACAAAATTGCGCATGAGCAGCCGAACCGAACTTTTAGTCCTAACAAAAATCCTGGGACTGCTAGAACCGATTCCCAATCAATTAAAACCAATTCTATGTGATCCGCGAACGTAGAACTGTTACTAAAAATTCAGAATTTTACTATCCGCGAACGCAATTTTTTACACTGCGCATGCGAATAGTCCCTGAACCGATTCGGAATCGGACCCGCGAACAAAGCTATTACTTCACTCACCAAATAGTTCCTAACAAAATGTACCGACTTTTTACCGGCTGAACTCGATCATCCGTTCCAAATTCGACCGGAATCATCAGCTGCTTGCTATTTGAAACCGGTGAGGCACCGACCGAAACCACCGGGAATTTTTGTCGGTCTTTTTGGTTGGAAATTTTTCGACACTTTTGTTTTGATTCTGACGTACATTAATTGCTTCGAATGGACACTATCGGCAGTCGTTCGTCAAATTTTTGCTAGCAGATTACAGAGGGCACTTTCCAAATTTCACCGATAAATTGACCGGTTAAATAAACCGGTAGCTGTCAAAAAATTCCGGTAAAAGTCAGATGCAAGTCCGGTTACAAGATTTTTCTGGTGCATTTTGGAACGCTTTGGTGTCAAAGTTTGGTGGTGTTGCTTATTATTTTTTGGAATGGGTTTTTTTGTGGGATGCAGTGAGGTTGGTATGTATTTTTATTATTTTTAACAGTCAACAAACGGTAGTTTTCAGTACGATTTTTGTAGAATAGGTGAGCTGAGTATTTGATTTGTCGAGTTCATAATTACGCCCACGCACAAACATTTTTTATTCTGCAATCTGCAAGTAGCAATTTAACGATAGACTGCCAATAGTACCCATTCAAAGCAATTAAATTAATGTACGTCAAAAAAAAGTGTCAAAAAACCTCCAACCGAAAAAACCGACACAAATTCCCGGTGGATTCGGTGCCTCACCGGTTTCAAACAGCTGATCATTCCGGTCAATTTTGGAACGAACGATCGGGTTCAACCAGTAAAAAGTCGGTACATTTTGGAACAGTTTGGTGAGTAAACTATTAAACCGATATCGCACCGGTTCAGAAACTGGTGAATTTTGGAAAGTGCCCAGAATGAAAAAATGTTTGTTTGTGCGTGAACAATTTTATCTTTATTCGTTATGAACCCTATATACCAAATACTCAACTCAACTCAAATAATCTACAACAATCTTAATTTTACTGTTAAAAATAATAAAAATGCATACTTACCAACCTTACTGCACCAACATCACACCACCATACATTCCAAACAAGAAACAACACAACCAATTAACCAAACAACAATACACCAAAAGGCGATTTTCAGCCTGGAATGATTATTTATCGGTAAATACCGTGGTTATTCTTTTGGTTGACAACTTTAACAGCCAAGTGTGACGTCATAGCCCCCCACCATTCAAGAATCATAACCCAAGGAACTGACCGCTGAAATGATTTGGTTATAGCAGATAGCAGTGTAGGATTATGTTTATTATTCTTATTTGTTTTTTCGTTTCAACAATAGTTTTTTGTTTGGGTACAAAAAATGGACCTGAATCTCTCGTTAGTCTCGTTTATCGAACAGATTTTCTTTGGGGATGATCTAAACCTCGATCTAAACATGGTGAATTGCAGTGAGTGAGTGAATGTATACTTCTTTCATTGTGCCAGGCTACAGCGCAACTGCAAAATCACAAAACACCAATACAAATTCCAAAAATAATAACAATAACATCAAAAAGCTGTAACCAAAAGATTAACCCAAGTCCAAAGCTGGGTTATAATCGGTTATAAGTGGTAAATACCAAAAGCAAATCAGCTGATATGTGACATCGCATAGAGAAATATAATACATAAAGGGTGTCCGAATCATAGGTGCGAATTGGCACACAGTTTGAGCTTTTGCGCAAGGTAATTCGCGCATGGGGGCCAGAATCGGCAGAACTAAAATGATAAATGACAATGGCCGCGACTAGAGGTGGAGAACTATCGATAGTCCCGACCATCGATATTTATCGATAGTCGGGACCTTGACTATCGATTAATATCGATAGTTTTTGATAGTAATTAGTTACAAGTTATAAGGAAATATTAAAGATATCTGTACGTCATATGAATGTAAATTACATTATAGGATTGGGGATAACGGCTTAGTTAGCAAAGGATAGATAGATAGACAAAAACCTTATTTTCTTTTTGACGTACTATAAATATGATTCTAGGAAATAGTTTAATGATCTTTAAACATCAACATCTATCATTTGCGGAGAACATACTTTCTTCCGAAAATGAAAATATCCTTTCTGAAAGCCTAGAATTTTTGTATAAAAATCATTCTTATTATCGATTATTTCAACGTTCTTCAAGAACTTTTGTCAGAAATAATGGCATCACGCACCACAGTGAAAGTCTTTTTAGATTGCTTTTTATAAAATATTTCCATTTTTAAAATCAGCTTTTCTACATTAAAATTGACAAAAAAAATAACTCAAAAGCACAGCCTGAATTGCAAGCATCCCATCGAGGCCTGCGGGTGACGTCACCGCTATAAGGTACTGATAATTGTGACGTCACTCGCAGGCCTTGCCCACTCAAGAACTGGCAAACTTACGTCTTATGAGGATGAGCAATCGTAAGTAGTTTAGGATTCTTGTTTTTGCAGTTCAGTTTTGTGCATCTAACCTAACTTTGGCTTATTAATGGGCGTTACAGCCAACTATCGAAAACTATCGATGGTTGAAAAAAATTATCGATATATTTCGATAGTCAATACTATCGATAGTTATCGATAGTGCCATCGATAGTTCTCCACCACTAGCCGCGACTATATGTTTTGTGTTTTGGTTTGGTGGGTTTCATCACTCTTCGAATTCCGAATTCATAATTTGAATTGAAAATTGGCAGAAAAGGTAAGCAGGTAAGCTGAAAAATTAAAAAGATACCTATTATACCTGGGATCATATATATCATGAATCAATAATATGAATGGGTTCCAAGTGTTTTTTAAATCTAAGGGTAGGTAGGTACTTATTATAGTTTCAGTGTGTACTTTTGTTTAATGTTTGAATTCAGACCATTAAGAAGCAAGCGTAAGGCTATATTACCTAGAAATAATCTTCCTTATTGAAAAAAGTAGTAAGTGTACACCTACTAAATATTAATTTTTTTCTGTTTCTAGTCCAGCCATCAGAATAAACCATGAACCAAGAGAGTACTTGAGTAGGTACACCTAATAGATACAGTGTACAAGAGACCTAGTTCAGTTTAAAGGTATGCATTAGAATAAACCAAAGTGGATTGACTTAAGAGTATTTTCTTTTTTTCATTTTTAGATTTTCCAGAGAGAGGAGAGGGTACACAAGTACCTACTTCTGACAGATTGACTTCAAGATTAAATGATTTTCAATATTAGAATTTTGTATTTTATGTTAGAAAGTTATGTTGTGCTCTTGTTGCTTTTATTGCTAATAAAATATATTTTTAATTTATTTTGAAATTTATTTACTGCAAAGAAAATTCAGATCAGAAACATCCATTCAAATATCCCGCCTTTTTTCGGCTTGAAGCATAGGTACCTGCCTTATCGATTGATGCAACGACTGTAGTTCCTATTATCCCCCACTGGTGCGCTTCAATCAAACGCTGTTCTTCTTTTTAGTACAGAATCGGACACTCTCCTTTTGACATCACAACTTCCCCTACTTTGGTTAAAACCGCGACGGCGGAAATGCATTGGTTGTAACCAAATAATAATCATTCCAGGCTGAAAATCGCCTCAAAGCGTTCCAAATTGCATCAAAAAAAATCAAGTAACCGGACTTACCAGTGGCGGATCTAGCATATATGAAGCAAACGACGCACTGTGCGTCGGGCCCCCAGAGCTGAAGGGCCCCCACACAACCAGATTCTAAAGGGACCGATAAAAACAAATAAAAAAAAAACTCGTAGATATAAAAAAAAAAAAAAACGAAAATTAAATTTTGAAAGAGACGGCAACGTTGTATACCAGGATGCCTATTCTTGAAACCGGGGAACAGCGTTCTCACGAGAAAGAACGATTGCTCTGTCAGTGTTATGGAAATAGAAATATGGGCAACTAAGACAGAAGTCTTATCTCCTGTTTCGACAATAAAGGCCCTGTAGGGAATCCAGGGCTGGAATCATGACAAGTAGAATTCCACTTTGATGACGTCATTCGCGACACATTTATCGCGTACAGTACAGGCGATGATGACAATTGTTAGGCAACCTGACGTCATAAAAGAGAAATTCTAGTAGAATGTCATGATCCCAGCCCTGATGCACTCGACGCGATAATGCGGCAACCGCGGACGCGTCGAATTTAGGCGGCTTTTTTAGCTATTAGGCAATTTTTCGCGAAGATAATCAAGCATAATCTGATTATGCTGGGTTATGTGATGTGTCAATTGTATCATACTCCCCTAACTTCCTCTACATCAAATTCTAGGCCTGCGAGTGACGTCACTACTATCAGCCGCTTGTAGTGATGACGTCACCCGCAGACCTCGATGTAATGCTTGCGATTCAGGCTGTACTAGTGTTAATTTTGTCGTCGATTTTAAAGGTGATTTTTGGTCTATTCTCTCAGAAGAAATTAGGTGTTCTTGATCCTCGAGTATCCCAGAATTTGATGGTGGGGGAGTTAGGGGAGTATGACACATCATAAAATCCAGCAAAAGATTATGCTTGGTTATCCTCGCAAAAAATTGCCTATTGTCTTCCAGACTCAGATAATTTATGGCACCTGTCGGTGGAGTACGGACAGTATCAGTTCAGTGCGGTACTACTATTTTTCGTTTAACTTGTTTTCTGTCTCATATGTTCTCCATAAACTTGTTTTTTGATTAAATTTATTTCTATATTTGGTTGTTAAAAACTTCAAAAACATAAATAACTTCCGCATACTCACTTTACAGCCCAACACCACAAGAAAAATACTTACCTAAAAAAAGCATGACAGGGCCCCAAAAAAAAAATTTGCGTCGGGCCCCAAAGGTCCTAGGTCCGCCACTGGGACTTAGGGAGGATTTTCATGCATCCGTTTTTCCGACGAAATATGTCCGTTTAACATTCTATTCTGACATAATCGTATATAAATATGTCAAAATAGAATGTTAAACGGACATATTTCGACGGAAAAACGGATGCATGAAAATCCTCCCTTAAGTCTAGTACTCATAACTGCGAAATTCGCATTTTTTTGACATTGCTTCGACCATTTGACGTTTAATACACGCAGAAAGCGTCAAATTGCCAACGCAATGTCAAAAAAATGCGAATTTCGCAGTTATGAGTACCTACTAGGCTTTACACTTAACTTCCACCGGAATTTTTTGACAGCTACCGGTTTATTTAACCTTTGACCAGTGAATTTATCGGTGAAAGGCAAGGTCCTCTCCATTCGATCCTCCCCTGATGACTTCATCTGTTTACCATTATCCAGACAACCTAACTACACAGTATGAAATAAACGCAATTACTTAGAAAATTGTTATTTTCCAGATTTTCCACTCATTTTCTCGCTCACGGCTTACTCACTATACTACGCATATCCG
The DNA here is from genome assembly GCA_917834065.1 of Ceutorhynchus assimilis. Taxonomy (NCBI): domain Eukaryota; kingdom Metazoa; phylum Arthropoda; class Insecta; order Coleoptera; family Curculionidae; genus Ceutorhynchus; species Ceutorhynchus assimilis. The sequence continues at coordinate 26,205,032 of OU892282.1, read as the reverse complement.
CGAAAAACTATTTCGTTTGAATCCAAACACAACCGACTTTCTATTATGCAAACGACTGTCAAGAAGTCAAATAATAGGCCTGTTCGCACAGCAATCACAAACCAGTCAGAGCAAATTAAATTGGTTGAAAACAGTCAGAAAACTATACCTTTTCAACTTCAAATTGGGACTAAGCAACTTCAAATTGGGAACTAATAATATCAAAGTGGGAATTAACAAAATCAAATTGGAACTAATCATATTTAATTTGGTATCTACTAATCAACTTCAAATTGCGACTAATCAATTTTGATTTGGGAAGAAACAAATTCAAATTGGGAATTGGGGATTAATATAAATGAAAGATTGCTAGTGAAAAAAATCAATATACATATTAATGGAAAAGGGACTTTGAATAGTAATGAAATGAGATTTTGATAAAGTTTGTGAGACCGCGAAAGTCCGGGTTTATCGATGAAATGTTTTCATTCGGGCTTAATTGCCGTCCTAAGTTGGATTAGTTGGAATTTCTTCCTGAATCCTGACGTTTCGCTAGCACGCGTGGCCAGCATCTCAGATTCAGAGGTGCTTCCATGTCCGATTCTGGTAGCAGTCTGCTTATTTCAGCGTAATGCATAATAACAGCATTTTCCTCTATGTATCCAGTCATTTATACCTTATGTTCTTCTAAAATGTTTGCTTTTCTTTGACCCCCATGTTTCCTTCTAACAACTTCTTGGGTACCTACCCATCGATAAGCTGTAGTTTTTTTTATACCTCGCCAATCCTCTTCAGTCGCCATTGTTATTAAAAACAGCTTTTTTGCTTTTTAGCATTTTCTGCATCAGGTACTTTAATGTAGGGCATTTTGTTAATTTAATATACGGTTTAAAAGTAACTGCCGTTTGACTTGCAAAACTTTAAAATTTATTCAACAATTCCAATTTGAAGTTGATTAGTACCAAATTTAAATTGTTTATTCCCAAATATAATACGCACATTATACATTAGTCGTAAATAAAAGTTGATTAATTCCAATTTGAAATTGCTACGTTCCAAATTAAAATTGTTTGATCCCAATTTGAAGTTGAAAAGGTATAGTAGAACGACTGGATAAAATAATGATCAACTAGTTCATCAGTAAAAATTAAAGGATTTTATACAGGGTGTTCCTAAATATCATGTACAAACGGAAGTGGGTGATTCCTTGGTTTATTTCATGACTAAAATTCCTAATAAACGTAGGTCCGCAAACGCTTCATTACCGATCTACAGGGTGTTGAAATTTTATTGTAATCAAATTGAAAATGAGCAAGAATATGGCGGCGAAGGGTGTCTTACTTCTAGATTCCTATTGAAAATGAGCAGGAATATGGCTGCGGAACCTCTATTGTCGCCACTGTACGTAGGAAAGGTTTATTGCGTCACTTTAATTTCATCTAGCTAATTACAGAGATTTGTTTTTTAATTTTTTTTCTCGATAACGGTCGGTGATACGAAAAAACTACAAGAGAACAAAAAGTTTCTAAATAAGGTAGAAAAATTATTTTGTTTCTTAGCATCGACCAGCGGCGCACCGCAAAAAAGTTCAGGGGCAGAGAAGGGGGCATGACCCCTGAAAAAACATCACCCTGTAGATTCTGGCAAACTTTTGATATGTGCAATCATCCAGCTCCTATTGCGTAACCTATATTCCAAATTTGAGCTAAATCCCTCAAAAACTGCAGGAGCTATAAAGAAAAAACTAAAAAAATCTTAAAATTTCACACCCTGTAGATCGGTAACGAAGCGTTTGCGGACCTATGTTTATCAGAAATTTTAGTCATAAATTGTACATGATATTTAGGAACACCCTGTATAAAATTATGTTTTAAGATTTTACGCTAAATTATCAATATCATTTCCACAGTGCCGGTTTACCAATTTGCCGCCCTACGCCTGTTTTAGGCGCGTATAGCCAGAAAATTCAGATGGGGTGGGGGTTTCGCCATTGAAATTAAGAAACATTGCATGACCATAGGGATGTCACAAAAAAAATTGCGGCGCAGGCGAAAATTTTGTAGAATTTTAAGGTCAATGCTTTATATGAAAATAATAAAATTTTGAGGGTAAAAAAGTATATGCTAAAACATAGGTTTCGTGGTTTTTAATTATATTTTCTGATCAAGTGGGGGGGGGTTAACCCCTAAAACCCAGGGCCGTATCTAGGGGGGGGTTTTGGGGGTTCAAACCCCTCCCCCCCCAAAAAAATAATAAAATTCAAAAAATTTAACTTAGAAACAAACAACACTTATTAAATACTTATTTATTTTTTTAAATTTTTATTCTAGTGTAACAATTTTTTTTGCCACTTTGTCTAACCCCCCCAAAATTTTGGTCTAGATACGGCCCTGCTAAAACCTACTCCGTGGCTACGCCCCTGGCCTGTTTGGAAAGGCCGCCCTCATGTTGGCACGAGCGGCGCGTACCTCAAAAAACAGGGAGCCAAGAAGATACAGGACTAGGACACGGACAGTGGCGTACATAGCCAGGCTTTTGGAGGCGGACGGGGCAAACTTAATAGGGACGCCAGGATTAAACGAAAATCATTTTGGGTACCACGCCCAAAAATGTTTATTTTGAGCCTTTTTTCATTTATCTTTCTGTACTACCTACATTTTATTACCTAAACTTGATATAGGTACATTATTTTGATATGTGTGTGGTCTTTTGTTCGATTAATTTTTTTTCATAGGTATGCACTTTTTAGTTTTAAAACCGGCGTTTACAGGCTCTATAATTTTTTTGGTAGGTATCTGTTCTTTGTGCTTCGTTATTTTTTGTATTTGTTAGGTATAATTATTGTTCGAATTTATCAAAAATCAAATAAAGGTCCAACGCGAAACAGAATCGCGTTTCGCGTTGGATCTTCGGCTTTCTTTTCCCGATTATTTTTTGTCTTTTTTTTTATTCTTTTTTTAAAATTTTGCCGCCTCCCCAAATTTGCCGCCCTACGCCTGTGCGTACTGTGCGTATATGGAAATACGACACTGCATTTCCAATGCATCCGATGATTGCAAAAATTGAGAAATTTTCGATTTTTTTGAAGATTTTCTTTAACTGACACTCGAACTGACATAAGTGGAAAAATATTTTGTGTGAGAAGAATACCTTGTTTAATTTGGGGGCCCTAAATATCCCGGGGCCTTCCCGCACCGCGGGCCCTGCGGGCCCGTCAGGCACGCCACTGCATATTTGGACAAAATAAAAAAACACGCATCGATTTTTTTTCGATTTCCTACAGTTTGCAATACAAAATAATCAATTTAATTTTTCATGCAAGTTCCCTATTGTTTGAAACAAACCTCAAGTGACTTCAATCAATTTGTTCAGATCGAAAGAATACCAGGGCTGGGATCACGACAAGTGGAATTCTACTAGAATTCTACTTTCATGACGTCAGGTTGCCTAGCAACCATCATCATCGCCTGTACTGTACGCATAGGTCGCGGATGACGTCATGAAAGTAGAATTCTACTCGTCGTGGTCCCAGCCCCCAGGTCGTATTTTCGAATATTCTCGCATACGAAATTTGATACGATTTCGAATTTTCCCCATTTAATTTACATTGCTGTCAATCATATTTCGTGTACGAAATGTACTCGAATGAATTCGAAAATACGAACCCTGGAATACTGGAATGGTCGATTGGCTATTGCGAATTACAGAAGTAATTCTTTTTGTCATTTTCCTAAAATTTTAAGTGAACAAAGAAGGACATCTATCTGTAGAATACTTCCATTCGTATCTGTTCTATTTTATGGAAGCGTACTTCAAGGATGATACACACTCACTATTACTACAAGATAGCCTATCCTCAAGCCTGTATGGAACAAATCTCCCCCCCCCCCCCCAAGAAATCACCAGTTGTGACGTAGGCAGCATGTTATTTCTCGCCTTGACGTAGGTTGTTTAAGAGAGTGGTGACACACCATATGGCGACGATTACCAAAAACGAGGCTGATAAGCAATCCTGTAGGTGTTGATCATCCTTGAGCGTACTTAGCATTTTCAAGTCTTCAAAAAATTTGTTTTGTCGGGCACAGAATATATAAAGTGCGTTTTTTTTTTAAAGATAAAAGTCAAACTGACATTAGGTTGGCAATACAATGTAAAATTGTCAATGCTATCAAATTTTTCATGTAGAAAAGGCTTGTGTTGCCAACATAGTTACTAAATTTTTGACTTGGGGAATTACCTTTAAAAAAAACAGATTTTAGCTAAACCGCAGCTATATATTCTGTGGTTCGGGTTTGAAAAAAGGCGAGAACGGTTCAAAACAATCGCATAGGTTTATCGTCACTACTTGTATTTCTTTCAAGAGTTTAGAACACTAGAGCTACTCGCTCCGGTGTTAGTCGACCCGGATTTGAAAGGAACAGATGCGCTGGGCTGCGTTCAGGAATGACTACAGCCAAGCCAAAATTGGCATTTTGCGTTCGATTTCGGCTCGAACCTACGTGGTTCGGCATTACAGGTGGAGGGGGAAAAGTAGGTTTTGGCATTAGCATTGCCGTCCTTGAACTCAGGGTTGCGTTCAAGGACGGCAATGCTAATGCCAAAACCTACTTTTCCCCCTCCAAATGGGGAGGATTCGAAATCGTATCAAATTTCGTATGCGAGAATATTCGAAAATACGACCGGTAATGCCGAACCACGTAGGTTGGAGCCGAACTCGAACGCAAAATGCCAATTTTGGCTTGGTTGTAGCCATTCCTGAACGCAGCCCTGGCTTTCGTGCATTTAAAATATGTTGATACGAGTTTGAGCATTCAGGTGCAACAAAGCCGTCCTTTTTGTCAAACCCGAACAGAGCCTTATAACTCTCTTTAGAACAATGAATTTGGAGCAACTTGGGTTTTGCTCAAAGAATAATTTTCCTTGCTTATACTGGTGCCGCCCTCTCGTATTAGACGAGAGATTAACGAGTTCGCGTATCCAGAATGTGCTTCTACTGTATAGAATTCTGCTTTATTGGCCAGCCAAAACCCAAGATAAAGAAGAGAGCAGCCTATCTAACCTCAATCAAACTTTTTTCAGATTTCCGAACGGAAAACTGAAAACAAACGTTTGTATTCGTCTTCGTCATATTTGTGTTATTTGGTATTTTACGAGGCAATTTGATAGTTTAGTGATTTTAAAGAATTTGGTATATCTTCTCTACAATTTAAAGAATAAGGTAAATAATACACCATTTGATAGTAATCAAGAAAAGGCCTATAATCAAAATTGTTGCTTGTTATGTTATCAAGCGTGGTTGGATCTATCCTATCTATTTCATTTAAAATGCTTTTAAAATAGCAAAAACCACTAATATTGAGGCTGGGTTAATTGAAAGTTGAAACCGAGCGAGGCTAAATTCTTCCCCGAGCCTTCCTTTTCACAAGTTCTTTCTTCAAACTTTGTCACAAAACATGGAACTGTCTTAAAAGTGTTGTTCAGTTCTCTCTAAAGAAGTAATGGCTCCCTACCCTACGAGCATTTCACTATAAATCCAGAGGAACATTGTATGTGCCCAGTTTCAGTTATTTTGTCGCTTCTAATTTTTTAAAGTTCTATTCGAGGGGTTTTTCACCTTGTTAATCGGTGTACAAATCACTGGTTAATATATGTCAATACCAGGTAAATACTATGTCAATAGTGTCAAAACTATGCAATAGTTACCTATTTGTTAATTATGTTTTCATGGAGTTTTGAATACGGTTTGGGTATTGAAAACGCCATGAAAACAGGTTACTGAAATCGATTTCAGTTTCAAAGTCGCTTCACCTTTTTTTGGGATCGTATCGAAATTTAAATTCAGAAACATGCAATTCAATTTCAATTCTAATTCTGCCTCTGCATGAAAATGGGGAAGAGGATTGGATTCAAACAATTTGAAAACTCCATAAAAACGTAGTAATAATATGTCAATACTTGTAGATATCTAGGCAATATGTTAATGTCATTGGTTGATACCCATTAATAACATGTAAATACCTGTGAATATGTCAATACCTAGAATTCTGTCGAGACAAATATTTGATTTAAGTCTGTCAATAACGAGTCAATAGCATGGCAATACCTGGTAATATGTGATAATACTAGGGAAATACCTGGCAATATGGGAAAATATTTTTTCTCCGAATGACAGTAAAAGCATCCTTTTAATGACACTTGACAGGATCAAAAGTTGTATTTTTACTGCCTAGGCATTAAAAGTGACATTGTCGCAACATTCCAGGTAATAATTTCACTCAATTTGGTATTTGAAATTGATGACAATTGTCAAAATAATTTAATTATTTGGATAATAATATTGAATGAAATAAATATAAAAAAAGATGTCCATGTGTGAATTTGAACATTCGGAGAAAAAATTATATTGTTAGAATTTTTTTTTTTTTTTTTTTTCTAACAATTTTCATTGCCAACGAAAGCTCAGACCAATCAGTGTAGTTCAACGCCGGTAGGGGTATTTGCCCTCGGAGTAGTTGTTTCTGACTGGTCAACGAAGTTCAAAAAATTATATGTTTTACATGGCAGAAAAGCAGATTTAATGCCTCGGCTGGTTTCCTAGCCTCTGCTATGTAACACCAGCCGTGGCATTAAATCTTGTACTTTTTTGCCTAGTAAAACAAATAACTATTGTTAATGCATGGAAATAGTTGGCAAGTTGTTATTAGGTACCTACATAGAAATATCTGCTAATACATGGAAATATCTCATTTAGTACTGTTAATCGGTGTACAAATTTTGTTAAGTGAAAAACCCCGCGGTTGAATTAATTATATTCATGGTGTTGCTGTACCTACGCAGCTCTGTGAAAATACTCCTTTTTATCTAGTTCAGTTGCTTTGGATAGTTTTGGAAATCATTTACTGAGGGAAGAACTGGAATTTTCCATTATAGACAAATAGGTACTTTCACATTTAGACTGTCACAATCCCAAAAACTATCCTATATTTCAATGCAGATTCAAAATTAGCATAATAAACTATTTTTAAGGATCCAAATATGAATACCTATATAAGTAGATAATATCCTAAATGTGTGTATGGCAACCAAACTTAGTAATCTCACTAATCTCTTAGAAGATTCATTTAGTTTTCTATTTTTAGTAACTTCCTCCCAAGCTGTGATAGTTTGAAACATTTGTTAATTTTTCTGAACATTCTTCTGACTCCAGATTCCAGAATCTGATTCTGTAATCTTTGGCGAAGATTGTTCTAAATTTAAAATATCATTTATTTACAATTTTCCTTTGCAGTAAAATGGACGCTGATCTATATGATGAATTTGGCAACTACATTGGTCCAGAATTGGACAGCGATGATGAAGAAGACGATGAACAAGAGCAACAGGAAGAGGACGAACAACAAGAATATGATGTAAGTACCCAAAAATATCTAATTTTTCTACAATATAATATCACAAATTTCTATTCAGGATGAGCACATGGAAGATGAACCCCAACCCATGGCTATAGTCCTACATGAAGACAAACAATACTATCCGTCAGCTTTGCAAGTTTATGGCCCGGATGTTGAGACTATAGTCCAAGAAGAAGATGCACAAGCCCTGGATGTACCTTTGATCGAGCCTGTCAAAAAGAAAAAGTTTCAGCTGAAGGAACAGGATTTGCCCGAGACTACTTACAGCATGGAGTAAGAACTTGCATAATTGTTTAAATATAAATAATTTATGTTTGTGTTTTAAAAAGATTTTTAGCAGATATGATGGATAATACTTCTCTGATAAGAAACGTTGCCTTAATAGGCCATCTACATCATGGAAAAACTACTTTTGTAGATTGTCTTGTCAGGCAAACTCACCCAACATATCAGGATAATGAAGAGAAAAATTTACGATACACCGATCTACTTTTCACTGAACAAGAACGAGGGTGTTCAATAAAATCAGTCCCAGTAACATTACTATTGCAAGACATCAAAAACAAAAGTTATTTAATGAATGTCTTTGACACACCAGGCCACGTGAATTTTTCAGATGAAGTCACTGCTGCTATGCGTCTTTGTGACGGTGTTGTCCTATTTATTGATGCAGCAGAAGGTGTCATGCTAAACACTGAACGTTTATTGAAGCATGCTGTCCAAGAACAAATGCAAATTACTATATGCATCAATAAAATCGATAGGCTTATGTTGGAATTGAAATTGCCCCCTCAGGATGCTTATTATAAGTTAAGGCATATTGTTGAAGAGATTAATGGGTTATTAACGTAAGAATTGTTTTTTTTAGGATGAATTAATATTGAATTTAAATATTTTTTTTTTAGGTTGTATTCTGTAGATGCTAATCCTCAAATTGTATCTCCTGTATTGGGCAATGTTTGCTTTGCAAGCTCCCAATATGGAGTATGCTTTACTCTCAAGTCTTTTGCTAATATTTACAATTTATATTATGGTGAAGTCAATGTGGATGAGTTTTCAAAAAGGCTTTGGGGTGATATTTATTTTAATCCTAAAAAGTATGTAAATTATTTCTTAGTTGATGACAACAGTCCATTAACAATTGGTCATATTTTAGTCGTAAATTTACCAAAAAAGCTCCTCACAATTCAGCCCAAAGAAGCTTTGTTGAATTTATACTAGAACCTTTGTATAAAGTTTTCGCCCAAGTTGTCGGTGATGTTGATACTACTTTGCCTAAAGTTTTGGATGAGTTGGGAATCAAATTGACTAAAAATGAAATGAGATTGAATATTAGGCCGTTACTGAGGCTCGTTTGTAATAAGTTTTTAGGAGATTTCAATGGTAAGATGAAAAAAATGTTTTTTTTTTATGGGAACCATGTATTTCTTTTAGGTTTCGTAAACATGTGTGTTGAACACATACATTCTCCATTAGAAAACGCCAAGAAGAAAATCAATCACATCTACACTGGGCCTTGTGACAGCAAAGTTTATGATGACATGGTCAATTGTGATCAAGAAGGACTTTTAATGGTACAAATTTGTTCCAAGACTTTCACATACACAATTAGATTAATGTGATTGTGGATACCTTACTAATTTCTTCTGCTAATTATTAATTAATGAAAAATTTCAGGTTCATAGCTCCAAAATGTATCCTACCGAGGACTGCACCTTTTTCCAAGTATTGGGTCGCGTAATGAGTGGTACTCTTCACGCTGGTACAGATGTAAGAATATTGGGAGAAAATTATACTCTACAAGATGAAGAAGATTCAAGGGTGCTTACTATTGGGAGATTATGGATATATGAGTCTAGGTAAGATACCCAACAATAATTTTATTTGAATAATTTTGTTAACTATGACTACTTCATATTACATTTATTATGCACTCGATACTAACAACACATCATTTTCATTATTCATAACAGAAAAACGCATATCTTTTTAAAACAATTTTCTTGTTCAACTCATTAGAAGAACTACCACCATGATTTTATGTCATTTGCCAATAAATATGTGACGTTCTTGGCTTGGGTAGCATCAGAACAATATATCTATTTTATGTAAAAATTTCATAAACAAAATTGCATGTTATTTGAATGGCTTAGATTCGCAAGTTTTCGCTCAGCTCATATTTAATTATTATTCAACTATCCTTATGAATAATGTCATACATTATAGGCCCATTAAAAAAATATTATCAATTTTTTTTTCAGATATAAAGTTGAGCTTAACAGAGTTCCTGCAGGAAATTGGGTACTTATTGAAGGTATAGATCAATCTATAGTGAAAACAGCCACTCTTACCGATTTGTCTATAAATGATGATTTGTATATCTTTAGGCCTTTAAAGTTTAATACACAGAGTATTATTAAAATTGCTGGTAAGGTTTTCCAGTATTCTGGCGATTTTGATAAATTGAATTACATTTTTCTTTAGTTGAACCTGTAAATCCATCAGAATTACCAAAAATGTTGGATGGTTTGAGGAAAGTCAACAAATCGTATCCGCTCTTAAATACTAGAGTGGAAGAATCTGGTGAACATGTAGTTTTGGGCACTGGAGAATTGTATTTGGACTGTGTAATGCATGATTTAAGAAAAATGTACTCTGAAATTGATATTAAAGGTAACTTTGTTAATATTTTTCTGCTTTAAATCATTTTATAAACAATTTGTTCGATTTTAGTTGCTGATCCTGTAGTTGCTTTTTGTGAAACTGTGGTGGAAACTTCAAGTTTGAAATGCTTTGCTGAAACTCCAAACAAGAAAAATAAGTTAACAATGATTGCTGAACCATTGGAAAAAGGCCTGGCTGAAGATATCGAAAATGAGAACGTACAAATTACCTGGGATAAAAAGAGACTGGGAGAATTTTTCCAGACGAAATTTGATTGGGATTTGCTGGCCGCTAGAAGTATTTGGGCATTTGGACCAGATAACACTGGTAAGGCAATAATTTACTTTTAAAAACCTTCATGAAAAAAAAAAATATATATTTCTAGGTCCCAATATCCTGGTAGATGATACTTTGCCCTCAGAAGTAGACAAAGGTCTACTAAGTTCTGTGAAGGACTCAATCGTCCAAGGTTTCCAATGGGGTACTAGAGAAGGCCCATTATGTGAAGAACCAATAAGAAATACCAAATTTAAAATTTTGGATGCTGTTATTGCACAGGAACCTTTGCACAGAGGTAATTTGAATAATCGATTTTTCTTTTTTTGCTATAGTTATTTTGTTTTAAGGTGGTGGTCAAATTATTCCCACCGCTAGAAGGGTAGTTTATTCAGGTTTTCTAATGGCAACGCCTAGATTGATGGAACCATATTTGTTCGTTGAAGTACAGGCTCCTGCTGATTGTGTGTCTGCTGTTTATACTGTATTAGCCAAACGTCGGTGAGTATCTATTATGATTCCTAAACGTATATTGTTTATTAACTTTCATCTTTATTTATACAGTGGTCACGTGACACAAGATGCTCCAGTACCTGGTTCTCCCCTCTACACTATTAAAGCTTTCATTCCAGCTATAGATAGTTTTGGATTTGAGACTGATTTAAGGACTCATACACAAGGACAGGCTTTTTGTTTGTCAGTGTTCCATCATTGGCAGGTAAGAATTTTTATATATCAGTATAGAGCATTCCATATCTATGACACTAAAATGAAAATCATACCACCCGATGGTAGCATATTCCAAAATTGACCGGATCAATGTGACAGAGAGGATTCAGTGGGTTTTCACCAGAAATTGCCTTGAAGATCTCACCACATACCTAAACATTATAAGTGATCTATATACTATGTTAAAAATGTGAGATTGGATTGGTGTCAAAATCGATCCCCAATCTTGGACAATATCGACTGACCCAAGTATAGATCTATCAATGGAATATGGGTATGCAATAAGAATGTTGTGAACACGAGACAGGGAAATTCTACATTGACATTGTAAAGATTCAAAAGATTATTTACTCACCATAAATGAAGTTTTTCATTTATTTAAAGGAGTGTGTCATCTTTAGCAGACGCAATAGGCCTATAGATTTTCAGGTCTTCAGCAAAGGTCGGAAAGGAACTATTTCTAACTAACGCAGTCACCCTCATCCATCACTGATAAAAGTATTTAAAAGAGTAGAGAGATCGCTACGTTTGCTCTGATTATGTCTGACACACATTCACCATATTTTACATCCAAAGTTGTATTCACAAGAAAACTGCCAACCCATTGAAGTCAGGATGTTTGTTGGTATTTAGAGTACCTACATGCCTGTTGCTTTTGAGTTTTTCTGATTTTGACATAATATAATATGCACTTGATCGCAGCAGATGCTGCAAATGAAGCTTTGGGTGTTTCTGGAAGAAAAACGCAAGGGAACCCCTATTGGTGAGACGAGGACATTGAAAAAGACTTTAAAGAAAAAAGAGATACAAGAAGACAAAATTTTAATTAAAGAAGCCCCAGCAAAAGTCAGGGGAAAAATCACACAAAAGAAGAATGAATCTTGGGAAAGAAGATGTACAACAATCCAAACATACCTTGGAGGAAGAAAAAGCACAGAAAGCTGGAAAATATCAATGTCACTACGTCAAGAGAAAAAGACAGAATAATATCTCCTATTTCATTACAAAAATGGGACAAATACTTCAGTGCATTGCAAGAAGATCGAGAAAAATTTAAGGAACCCGAACGGAACGGAAATAATAATAATAATAATATATTAATAATACAATAACAGTTCACAATTATAAGTAAAGTTTACATGTTCACCAATTATAGATAACAATTTTTACAAAGAAAAAAAGCACCTGGGTGCCCAGCACCCGTATGTGCTTCAGTTGCGCATATATTATTTGTTTGCTTTACAATTTTATACATGTAAGTTTCTTATTACCATACTGTACAGCCATTACCAAAGTGTTACACACTCACACACACACACACACCCACACACGCACTCTCATCGCAGTCATCACCCAAACTCGCTATCAAACCAAGCGGAGGAAAGACCCTCACACTCAAAACAAAACTGAGAATTTAGTAAAATTACGTTATACATATTCATTACATTCTTTGGTGAATTTTTTTATGTTTTTAATAGCTCTGTCAGAACCTGGAAGCAAATTGTGAGACTTTTGGGCCAGGTAGTCAAAGAATTTCATATTGGCACTAGTGAAATTTGATCTCGAATTTGATGGTATCATGAGGGGTTTTTTACATTTGCTTCTAGTTTCGTAACAGTGATCTATTACCTTTTTTCCGAGCTCTTGCTTGTGTAAGAAGGTACAAATTGGCCCAATATAAAGTGTACGTATATAGACAGTTTCCTCCGTAAGGAGTAAATTCGATGGATATCTTCTTTCCCTTTTAAAAATTACTTTTAAAATATATTTCTGAACCACATTCAATTTGTGTAGAGCACACTCATACATTCCACCTCACACAATTATGTCATATCGAACAATGGATTCAACAAAAGATTTGTAAACCACCACCAATGTTTTTTTGTTCAGAAATTGTCGTAGGCTGTAAAATTCAGGTCTATTTGCTTCGGTTAACGAAAAGGCTATAGTTAGTGTTCGCCAAATTCAAGGAAAGTTTGAAAATTGCCAACCAGTTCCTAACGATCCTGAACCCCTCTGTCGCCCTAGATTTTACATCGTTCCAATCTTTCCCTGTGAAAATCAGCGCAGTGTCATCCGCATACGATATGACATCTCCACCAATGTTTTCCCTCAGTAGTGCATTAAGATACGTTATGAATAAGATCGGCCCGAGCACCGTTCCTTGAGGCACACCAATTTTGAGGTTCTTGCGGTCACCAATTATGTTATTGACCTTAACCATCTGTGTTCTATCCATCAGATAATTTCTGAATTCCGTAATGCGATAGTACTTTCAATAATTGAACATGTGGTATAGTATCAAAAGCTTTCGCTAGTCTATGAAAATACTTAGACATTTTGTCCCTTTGTTGAAGTTTTTTGTTATTTTAGAGGTAAATTGATAGAGGGCATCCATCGTGCTGGATCCTTCCAAGAAAGCATATTGATTCTCAGGCAGGAGTTTATTCCTCGACCAGTCTTTTTTTTACGCATTTTTTAAAAACCTTTGCAAAATGGCTTATGAGGCTTATGGGGCGATAGTTCTTAATTTGTGTTTTGTCTCCGTTCTTATGAATGGGACATACTATTGATGTTTTAAAAGCTGATTGAACTATTCCTGTCTCAAAAATTGCATTGATAATATGTTTCAGAGGTGTTATTAATTCTATGTGGGTCTTTTTTATAAAGTCGACAGTTATATGGTCACAGCCAAGTGAGCTATTGTTTGTTCTTTAATGATGAAATGTCTTCGATCAATTCGTTTACATTCACTGGTCTTAAATAGAGCGATTCTGCAAGTGAAAAGTTTTTATGCTCTGAGGATGACCTAGTTTAGGTCGAAACGTCGACAAATACATATTTTTCATCTGCAATGCTGTTTTATTGACCTGAATCTAACTTCTTGAAAACTAATCAAATAAAAAGCATGTCAGGTTAAAAGGAAGAGGGTGAAACTGTTACTGTTGATCGTGTCATGAAGATATTAATCAATGCAAGTACTGAAAGAGCTGATGAATTTTTGGAATATCTGAAAAATCAGAAATCTGTGATGTGACAATACATGTGCAATGTGTGGGTATACTATCAAGTTCAAGTGTGGCTTGGTTAACAACTAGATCCAAAAGACTGTGGTGCATCACATGTCTCCTCGTTGGTATCATACGAATCCTCTTCTGTTGGTGATTCAACATTATTGGTGCACGACTGGCCTTCCAATCCAACTTTTTTGCAACCGTATTTAACACTACATCCCCTTTTACAATTGCAAAAAATTGTGTTGAGCAGTTTTTCCAGCGCAGATAAGAATAAGGTTCAGGCTGCTTCCAATGTATTGTCGTCTGTAGATCAACTTCGAACCACAGTCTTTTGGATCTAGTTGGGTCTATGCTAGTTGTTAACCAAGCCACACTTAAACTTGATAGTATACCCACACACTACACATGTATTGTCACATCAAAAGATTTCTGATTTTTCAGATATTCCAAAAATTCATCAGCTCTTTCAGTACTTGCATTGATTAATGTCTTCATGCCACGATCAACAGTAACAGTTTCACCCTCTTCCTTTCGACCTGACATGCTTTTTATTTGATTAGTTTTTTCGAAAATGGATCAGTGGCTCAATAAAACAGCGTTGCAGATGAAAAATATGTATTTAACGACGTTTTGACCTAAACTAGGTCATCCTCAGGGCATACATTTTTTTTTTTTTTTTATTTATACAGCTTTTATCATTTCCAATACTATTATTTTTCATTATCCAATAGTTTTAAATTAAACAGGATCACAAAAAAATTCCAGGTACGGGATCGATGGGGACATTTCAACATTCATTTATAATGGTGTTCCGAACATTCATACCAATTTTCAGCTCTATGGGAATTTTTGTAACTTCACTACTATTTTTAGTAGTATTTTGACCGGATTATTGGAGATTTTTATAAAAATTATTAATGCTTATTTCATTACATATTAATGTTATCATTATTATTATTGGGTATATTAATTATTTATGAACGGAAAGAGGACAAAAGAGAAATGAACTGTGCATAGTAAGTTTATAGGTACCTACTCCGTAAAAAAATCCATGTTGGATTTATGTTCGCGTAAGAGTCGTAATGAAAAAATGAACAATTCTTAGTTTAATATCAATTTTTGAGAAAACGGTCGAAGATAAGGCTACACATATTGGTATCAAATTGGAGATAAATAAACACTTTAACGGAAAACGTCATTAGATATAGGGTGTCCCATTTAAAAAATCAGCGTAAAGCACAATGGTAAATATCAATATTTAAATAACGATTTTGACCACCCTGTATAAAAAAAACCCAAATCTTAGACTATTGCGAGATAAAATAATCCCAGCTAAGTACTTCCATACATTTTCACAATAAAATAAAAAATTGTGGTGTAGATAGTAAAATTTAAGTGGTATACTGATTTCGGTAAAAATTTCTCTAAAATATTAATAACTTGGCGACGTCGCATTTGAGGGCAACAAATATTTGGGGCTCAAAAGAGAGTCCAATGAGGCTCTAATTTCGGTGAAAAAATATAGGACATTCCATATGAAAAAAAAAATCAAATTATGTGGCCATGCTTTTTTGGGACACCCTGTATGAGCTTAACTAATTTTGAAATGTAGCCCCTATAACCTCATTGACATCCCACCTATTAAATGTTTTATCCGCTCAACGACGTAGCCGCAATCGAACACCGAAGTATTAAATGGACACCCTTATTATAAGGAGCACTATACTATATTCAAAATTTTCAGAATCAGAATTGTCCAAAATATTTATATTTGTATCCCCTATGATAATTTCGACTTCATTTTCATCTCCCAAAGAGGTCAAAAACTCCTCTACATCGTTCACGAATTTGCGCTTTAAAATTGGTGGTGGTTTATAGACAGCAATGACAGCATTCACACCTATACCCTATACTGCGGCCATTCATTCTGCAAGTCAACCTGCAATTTGTGACCTCCGAGATCAAAAATTTATGGGGAGTAAATTCAACATCAAGATTTGACCTCACTAACATTAGGACACCGTTATTTCGGTTATAGTTTGCGTTATTATAGTATGTGGTGTATCCATCAATATTGCACTGTTCAACTGATACGTTCTGAAAGGTTTCACGTAACACAAATATATCTACAAAGTGTAGTTTATAAGTTTCTATCATAAGTAGAAAGTTAAGAAAGTTTTTGTGAACACTTCTACTGTTTATATGGAGCACGCTAATTTCTTTCTTCTAATACTTCATTAACTTTTGCGGTGCGCTCATCATTAGGGTCCATAGTGTATGGGATACTTAAGAATTTTTTAATAGTAATCTGTGGACGGACATTTCATGTTAGATGTGCTGTGGTTTGTGTCATATTCTAATTTGTATTTATGGTTTGCCGTTAAGCAGTTTATGCATTTTTTGTATGTGGTTCTGCATGGTAGTAGTTTCATGATTTCCTGAGTAGTTTCCAGATGCTAACTTATTAATGCATTTACTAGTCGAGTGGTGGCCTTGGCAATTATAACATCGGCTCAAGTTTATATCTTCATATATAGGATACCTTTCGTAATTTAGGTAAATCCTGCCCTTTTATGGCCTTGGCAAACGTTCCAGGTGAACATTCCATGAGTATATTCGAGTAGTTTTTACTTGTGATTTGTTTTATATACAGTGTCCCCCATAATGTTCGCTACATATGGGGACATTTTTTATTTGTAGGATATGGAATTTTTTCTTATGTGCGATCGATCCTGCGTGTCCGATAACCTAGAAGTACATTTTGACATTGGTCACGTGATCACTGTTGTGGCGGCAAATTCGAAAATTTAGATATAGAAACGCGAAAAGTGGGGTTAGATGGCAAAATTTTGAAAAAAGTTATTTGGAAAAAGTGATTAGAATGCTGTTTTAGGACTATCTGCAAAATTTAGAGGAAAAATAACAAAAAACAGGAAATTACTTGTTTTTAACCATGGATCTCTTATCAAATATTATACAATTTTTACTATTCAAATGTTCCAAGTACCTCAATATTGTATTGTGGTAAAACAAACTGAAATTCTTCAACAATTGAAAAGATTCGTTATTGAGATTTTTTATTACATATTTCAATACAGTTCTAAAACACCTTACTTAACTATCCAGATACCTACAGAGTATTGCTATAGAAAAGTTTCAGTGCTTATCAATGATAATGAATGATTCCAATGAAGAATTTAATCACTTTCTTCAAATAAATTTTTCCGAAATTTTGCCATCTAACCCCACTTTTCGCGTTTCCACATCTTAATTTCTGAATTTGCCGCCACAACAGTGATCACATGATCAATGTCAAAATGTACTTTTAGGTTATCAGACATGCAGGATCGATCGCACATAAGAAAAAATCCATATCCTACAAATAAAAAATTTCCCCATATGTAGCGAACATTATGGGGGACACTGTATGTTACTTTAAATTCATCATTTTCCACCATCAAATTATTCTGACTTCTAATGCATTCTTCAATGTCTTTGTATCCCTGCTCTCCAGTATAATCAGCTATTTTAATTCGTGGGTTTTGCTTGGAGGGAGTTTTCATTGGTGTAGTTATTGCCCAGTTTCTGTATTGCTGTGTACTTGAACTTTTCTTTGTCTTGTTTCGCTGTGCATTTGACAATAATACTGCCTTGTTTTGTATCCTTTATACTCCTTATGTCAACATTTATTTCGGCAGGATTTACTTTTTGTTTAAACAATTTTATGGCTGTTTCAGGGGCTTGTCCCTCTGGAGGCTTGATTATTAGTGTATGTATTTGAGGAGGCGTTTCTCCCTCATTCGACTTCATTGCATTTCTTTTTATCATACCTGCGTAAAAGTTTTCAATAGTAATATAACTAGTGCAATGGAAATTATTGATAATTTTTGGGAAATTTGCCCGAATGCATTTTTAGTTGAAAAAGAGCACGAGTGCACGTAGTGCACGAGTGCCTTTTTCAATTAAAAACGCATGAGTGCAAATTTGTCGAAAATTATAAATATATTTCCATTGCACGAGTTGTATTTAATGAGAGAATTTCATAAATCAAAAATTTAAATTTTTTGTCAAAAAATGTCAAAACACCAGTTTTCGCACCAGTTAGTATGCAATTATTTGATAATTTACACTAGTGCAAATTATCGCGTAATTACAATCTGATTGGTTCAAATCAACAATCAAAACATGTCAATTTATTGTTAGAATACCAGTTTTGACAGATGTATGAAATTCTCATAGATATTTTGCTGGTTGGAGGTGTTTTTTAAGTCCAATATCTCTGTTTTCAGTTCAATAAGCTCATTTTTCATTGAGTTCATCAAACTAATCAATTCAGGAGTTCTGGCCAAGTATTTTTTACAGCCCAAGCACACCAGAAGCAGTGTTCGCTTTTGCAGGGGCATACACTTAATCTCAGAGGGTAATAAGCCTGTACAATTTTTATGTACTATGCTCAGGCATAGTTCGCACATGTAAAATTGGTTCATAATTTTTTTCTTGCAGTTAACACAATTCTCTGGATCGGCTGTTAAGTCATCGCCCTCGCCCTCGGACATTTTTGTTTATGAAAAGCGATATTAGAAAGAGCAATAAATAAATCCAATCCAATAACATATCTGTTCCAGCCTCACCCATCAGAATATCCATAAAAGAAGTCAAAGATACATGCAAAGGCTTAAAAAACAGAAAGGCTCCCGGACCGGGTAACTTACCAGCTGAATGAATAAAATTTGGAACACAAGCACTATACAAGCACCTAGCAAAGTTATTTAAAAAATGCATTAATTCCAGTCAGATCCCAGAAGAATGGAAAGAGTCCTACCTTACCCCAATACATAAAAACGGTAGTAAAGATGAATGTGGCAATTACAGGGGCAGTGCAGTTACGGGTTCGATACCGTGAAGTACTTAAACCCAGAATGGAACAAGAATTCGCCATCAACCAAGCCGAAGGACAAGCTGGATTCCGGACAGGAAGATCAACAGTTGATCACCTTTTCTGTGTAACACAAATTCTAGAGAAAATGTCAGCCGTTAAGGGGATTGAATGCGCCTCAATGCCAAAATAATTTTTTCCTGCGCGAAGCATCTAACGCAGTCTATCATTGTATTCTTCCTCTCCTATTAATACTCCTTAGTGTGAATGAGATGAATGAAACAAGGAATGCATTGCGTTCTTAATTTCAACCTAACTTTTTAACAGTTGAAGTTATATCAAATTTCTTTTTTGCATTCGATTTATAATAAAGGGACGAATGGCGCTATCTTTTTAGAAATCCGATAATAGAAACAAGTTCTCGAAAAATTACAAAAATGTAATTTTAACTGAAAAAAAAAAACGAGAAAGTTAATCAAGTCATGGTGCTTTTTTTTATTAAGTAGCGCCAATCTTATATGATATGTGTTCGCAATACAATGGCATAAACCAAAATTCCAAAAAATTATCGAGTTTTTTTGTAGAAATTTAATTAATTCTTCTTGTCATTTTGTCTGTCTCTGTTATACCCGCAGCAAACCCTATGTCTCTTTCCTCCGCCTGTTCTGCGATACATTTTAAATCGTCGTCATGAACGATCCAGCGCCAACCGGCCCAACAATAGCCCAATGCAATGATCCCGATGAACCTCGCATCTTTATTAGCATTAATTTGTTGGGTAGTTATATAGTTCGACGAGCGTTACAATATATTTTAAACGGCGCATTCAAAGTCAAAGTCAAAAATAGCTTTATTGCCTTAAAACAAAATGTTTCTGACAAAGCCGTACTAAAATAAAGTCTAAAACTAACACTAAAATTAAAAATTAAAACATTACTCAGTAAAAACAGAGAATAAAAGAACAAAAAACAGAAAAAACAAGTCTTTACCAACGCATGAAACACAGACAAAAATATAAATTCTCGTACAATACGCAATGCAACAATATAGAAAAAAAAAAAAAAAAACATTTGCCTTTCTTACATATAAAAGTTGACTCATTACAAAAGAAACGATACCAAACATACATTGCCACTCGCTGTCAAAAACAAAGGTCCAATATTCCTCAACCAGTTACCATCCTTTCATTAAAATATTCTCCGAGACTATAGTATGCTTTATCAATCAAAAAAGCCTTAACCTGTTTCCTAAAACTTTTGTAGCATCCAAGCTTTCTTATTTCAATTGGAAGATGATTGAAAAGTTTTTTACCTTCATATATAAATGATGTTTTTACCAGTTGGGAATGAGGTATGGGCAAGCCGAGAAGAAACGACTGACGAGTATTATAGTGTTTGTCCGCCTCCCTCTCAGCCCCGTATTTTCTGAACATCATGCACACCGTTTCCATTATAAACATCGAATAATGCGTAAGGATAGCATGACTGATAAAAAGAGGGCGACAGGAATCACGAGTCCTTACTCCGAATATACAACGGACTGCCCTCTTCTGAAGCAGAAACACTGAATCAAAAAGTGAACGGGTGCAGCAACCCCAAAAGCTTAGGCCATATCGTAGGTGAGATTCCACCAAAGCGTAGTATGCACTCTTAGCAACCGAGACATCTAAACTCCTGGATATCACTCTTAAGGCATAACATCCCGAAGAAACCCTTTTACGGAGATTAGAAATGTGATCGTCAAACTTGAGAGACTTATCAATTGTGAGGCCCAAGAATTTGTTGTGGTTTTGTGGAGTTACAGGATTATCCTCCAAGTAAACACTCTCCAGTTCACATTTGAAGTTTAAAACATTGGTTTTCGAAACATTAAAAGACAATAAATTGGAGTCGCACCAGTCCTTCACCATCCTCAAATCTGCATTAATGTCATTATTCAGTTTCTCCACATCTGAGCCGTGCCACAAGATTGTCGTATCGTCCGCAAAAAGAGTAAACTTTCCTGAAATTGGGAGTTGGGGCAAATCGTTGACATAAATCAGAAAAAGAATGGGTCCCAGCACAGATCCCTGTGGGATTCCAACATTGATGTTCATGCGTTCTGACTCACCATCCTGAAATCTTACGGTCTGCGATCTACCCGACAAGTAGGAGCGAAACCACCTCAAAGCACCATCCCGAAAACCATACCGCTCAAGCTTCCACAGTAGTATCTCGTGATTCACACAGTCAAACGCCTTGGAGAGGTCACAAAAGACTGCCGAGGCTACCTCTCCACCATTCAACTGCTTATACAGTAGCTCAAGGAAACTGAAAATGGCATCGCCAGTGCCAATCCCCTCTCGAAAACCGAACTGTTGGGCGCTCAGGAGTCCAAGTCCACCGAGAAAGGCTAACATCCTTCTCTTCACAAGCTTTTCTACTATTTTAGCCATGATAGGTAGCAGCGTTATACGACGGAAGTTTGACGGCGTGTCGTGGTCTCCACCCTTATGCAAGGGAATAACCACAGCTTGTTTGAGACACACAGGAAATTCGCCCGACAGAAACGAACTATCTATAGCTCTTGTGAAAGCTCGCAAGGCTCCATCAGGCAAACAAGACACAACCTTCAAAGAAAGATTATGCCAACCCGATGTATTCTTATTTTTAATCTCGTAAATAATTTCTTTAATCTCTTGTACCGATGTTGGGGATAAAAGGAATGTTTCAGCTACCACAATGTGCTCTAGATAAGCCCTAGGATCAAGCGGCTGATGAATACTAGCGGCTAGATTGGATGCAATGTTACAGTAAAAGTGGTTAAGATCATTAGCCTTTAACTTGCTCATAACTACCTTTTTATTATTATTCTTCCCCAATAAGTCACTAACAATCTTCCACGATTCTTTGGATGTGTTGGAGGAATTTTTGATTCTATCACGGTAATACGTCTTTAGCCTGTCTTATGGAATTTCGGTAAATTTTGCGATACCTATAAAAATACTGAGTGAAGTCTTGGTTGTTCATGGAATATTTTCTTATGTAGTGAAGAGAACGCATATTTTTCCCAGAGATACGCAATCCTTGGGTATACCAAGGTTTACGTTTTCTTTTTTTTAAATTAACAATTGGAAAGGATGTATTAAAATTGTTATGAACAATAGCGTGGAGCGTTACCAATGAGTCGTCTGTGGCAAGAACACCATTCCAGTCAGACCGTGCACACAACAGTTTGAACCTTTCAAAGTTCCTTGCTGTATACAGCCTACCTCGTCTTATTTTATGCTCAGTGTGTACTCCAAACGGGATACAACAGTGTACAGCCTCATCGTCAGACAACCCAGCATTAGTAGTATTACACGCCACCAAGTCTGCATCAATGTTGGAGCATTATAATCCAGGACAGATGATGACAACGCTGTACGTCTGGTTGGCTGATCGACATGCATACATAAATTAAAAGAATCCAACAAGTTACACAGCAACTGATTATATCTATTGTCCCTGTCAAAAAAATTTATATTCAAATCACCAGACAAAACTATGTTAGCGTTAAGTGGAATTTCAATCAAAAGAGATTCTAGTTTATCAATGAATGATTGAATATTCCCAGAAGGAGATCTATAAATCCCCAACACATACAAGTTAAAACGACTACAATACACAACAGAAACTTCAAAAACTCTTTCTTCTAAAAGATGATCAAATCTCTCAATTGAAGTAAACTCAAACCTGCTGAGAAAGTCATTCTGCATCATAATCAACACTCCACCATGTGTATACTGCTTCCGAGAATAGTTCGACAATAGTGCATAATTCTCAAATCCAAGAGGTTCATCACATCTAAGCTAGTGTTCCACCAAAACAACGATGTCCGGAAAATTCAAAGACTCCAAAAATAACACCAATTCATCAACCTTATTTCACAGACTGGATATTAAGTAATACTAGAGCAAGGCTTCCTTGAGCTGAAGTTGCTCTAAAAAAGGAGGGGTGCGTTCCTGTGCATTTGACCGCGAGTCACAAATTTCTGTTATGTCTATAATTTCCTTCTCCATATTTTTCTTGTGTAAATTTTTATTTATAAAATCTAAGACCCTTTTACGTATTGCTTGACCTATCCTTACCTTGCCTCTATATTTAATATATAAATTATTATTATTATAATTAAAGTAAATGTCTTTATTTCCTATAAAGGCATTGAAATGCAGAAAGCAATTACTCATGTCTTCATTACATAACCTGTTGGACATCATTTTATTGTACTCATTGATAAAGTTATTGACTAATGTGTTATTTTTCCATAGGGGAACAGAACAAATTATAACATTTGTGTATTTACCAACTGATTTAATAGTCTGTATAGTTTTTTCTTCAATATGTCTTCCCTTCACTAAGTTTGTCACACCAGCCATTAAAATCACATAGTCTTTTTTGTCAAAATGACGTGTATAATTAAAAACCTCTTTCACAACGTCATCGAGTAACGCATTTTCTTTAATTAAGGCCGAAACGTGATACTCTTTTCCCATACATCGCTCCACAATATCCCTGAAACCTTTCGCCAAACCATCACCCAAGATGAATATATTATTCTTAGGGGGAGTAACTACGTCGCCTTTCTCTTTTGCATTATGTCTTCCCGCATTCATTTGTTCAGCATGGGCTACTCTGCAGCTCTTTAAATGAAATACTTCACCACGCAGTCGCTTAGTTTCCCTTGCAGCCATATCATATTTGGGAGTGAAGATGTCAAGTAGTGGAACGCTAGATGAAGCTATTAAAGATAGAAATGCTCAAGGAAGAAAAGCAATATCTATGCTAAACAGTGTTCTATGGGACAACCATATATCTAAATTCAATCCCCTTAATAAAGAAGTCCCACCTATTATTCGTAGACCTAAAAAAGCTTACGACAGCGTTCCAATGGTTAAACTGTGGGAAGCCCTGGAGACAACAAACATCAATATAACGACAATTAAAGCCATTAGGGGAATTTACAAAAACTCTCATATAAGAATAAAAGTTGGAAACGCACTCTCCAACAGTTTCTTCACAAAGAAAGGCTTAAAGCAAGGTTGTTGTTTGTCTCCTCCTACACTTTTGAAAATATTATTAGAAAAAGCGCTGCTACAATGGAAACGTAAATGTATAAGCAATATAGCTCGCTTAACGACAACGCCATCTTAAGATCTATACATGCTTCGCAGACGATCAAGTGGTAATGGCGCAAGACATTGACAATCTTCCAGAAAGCTAGTTGAAAAATATAGCAAATGGGGACTAAAGGTTAATATATCTAAAAGCGAATACATGTGCGTCAGCGGACCCCAACAAAATCTGCTACTGGATAATGGTCGAACTATTGAAGGTTGCGAAAAATACAAATATTTGGGAGTGAAGATGTCAAGTAGTGGGACGCTAGATGAAGCTATTAAAGATAGAAATGCTCAAGGAAGAAAAGCAATATCTATGCTAAACAGTGTTCTATGGGACAACCATTTCTCTAAAACCAATAAACACCGAATATACAACACAATTGTTCAAAGCATTTTCTCCTATGGAAGCCAAGTATGGCAGCTAAATGATAGAACCGTACGTACCCTCGAAGCGACAGAAATGGATTTCTGGAGGCGTGCTGCAGGAAAATCTAGAGCGGAAAGAATAACAGAATTCGAGAAATCATATGTATAAATAGGACAATCGTTGACGACATAATAGCTAAAATGGTATGGCCACGTACAAAGAATGTCTGATGAGAGACTGCCAAAACAGATTCTTGATTGAAATCCAGCAGGAAGACGAAAAAGGGGAAGACCACGAAATAGCTGGAAAGAGGGGATAGACAAGGAGGTAAGAGATTGGGGACTGGAAGAGGACCTCTTCAATGGCGACTGGGCATCAGAAAATGTCGAAGAACGTTTTGAAGGCGATTTGTATATATACATATGCACTTCATCTGCCTTAAAACTAATAATTCAGGGAAAAATTTTCAAGCATCAATTCAAGGAAAAATCCATCTCAAAAAGGCTTAAATACATATATCAATTTTTTAAAAATATTCTTCATTTATATAATATGTATCTATGTATCAAATATCTTTCTATTTCTAATACTTTACACAGATTTAATCCAGTCAAATCTTGATATTTGGTACATTTTATCTGCAATTTAAAGCAATAATATAATATAATAAATAAAGAGGAAGTCCTATAAAAGGTACAAAAATGTTGGTTGAACAAAAAAAAACTACATATCTAAATTTCATATTGATACGGAATAAAATGCAAATATTTAAGGAACAAGAAAAACTGCACAATATTCTTATTTTAGTAACCATACTGATTTATTGAAATTTGGTACCTCTAAAAAAGGGCGTTTTGGGAGTGGTAATTCTGATCTGTAGATATAAAAAAAGTCAATCAACTACACAATATGCGTTAGATACATTTGGTTAATTGTTAAATCAATTTTAACACATTTTGACTGATCATGCAATTTGTTTTTGCCCTCAAGCAAACATTTTTATTTTGAGAATGAATGCATCTTTAGTTTAGTGTTTTGTGTGACTCTGCTAGTTTCTACACAATGTGTTCATTACTTTCAATTTATCAAATCATTTTCATATTTTTCGCTTTTCCTGAAAGCGCAATTTCACAATTATTCTTGGACCCTAGATATAAAGAGTTTTTCAATCCATTTTCTCAA
Organism: Ceutorhynchus assimilis; assembly: GCA_917834065.1. Taxonomy (NCBI): domain Eukaryota; kingdom Metazoa; phylum Arthropoda; class Insecta; order Coleoptera; family Curculionidae; genus Ceutorhynchus; species Ceutorhynchus assimilis. The sequence continues at coordinate 26,179,390 of OU892282.1, read as the reverse complement.
ATAAATCGTGAATTACCTGTTGCTTGTTACAATCAACCTGTTCACGACTCTAGTTTTCAAAAAACAGCCTATTTCTTCAGCTGGAGAAATCCTTCGACCAAAAATGCTGTATTACATCCGCGGGCAGCTAGAAAATGGTGCTGGGACAATGCTTGCATGGACTTAATATCCTTAGAAACTCATAAAGAAAGTTTATATATCGCTGATATAATGCTGAAAGATAATGTGAAAGAATTTTGGACTTCTGGTATGAGATGTAACTTTCATGGTTGTAGCCAGCTATTAGATTTGGATGAAGGTGAAATGTGGTTTTGGGCAGCTACTAAAGAAAAGATTGGCCCTGCCCAGTCAAACCAAACTAATTGGTCTGAGAACGGGGCAATGGGATTGTCCCAACCAGACGATCGTGAGTACCATCAAAGACGTACTCACGAGAATTGTTTAGCAGTTTTGAATAATTTCTATTATCGTGACGGTGTCAAATGGCACGATATTGCCTGTTATCATCCAAAACCTTGGATTTGTGAAAAAATTGATTTGGGACCAATAATGGGTATGGGGACACCTGATAATAAAGACAAAATGGAAAACTAGGTAAAAATCTCGAATTTCGGACATTTTTTCAAGTAGCCAAACCAATATATAAAAAATAAGTTTAAATAATTTTGTGTCTAGAATAGCTTGTCTTATTTTATTTTATTTTTTCTAGATTGTTCCTGGTGATCCTCTCGACAAATCGATTATAATCAGGCCGCTAGAACCACAACCTGCAACCCATTTGGCTAGAGAGTTCATGATCAAAACCAGAAGAAGAAAAGGCTTGAGTCAAGACGTTTCTATTAATAAGTTCTTCGACGATCCTATGTTGCTCGAGTTGGCTCGGCAGGACGTTATGCTTAATTATCCATTATTGTAATAAGGTATTTTATTCAAGTATACATTTTATATCATTTAAGGATTTTATGTTTTTTATTTAGTCTCCTCATGAAATTAGTAGAATTTAAATCAAATTGAACTTTATCCGAATGCATTTGGGTTTCTAAATATTTCAAAACTTTGGAACCCAGGTATACTGGATAGACTTGTTTGTTTTGTATTCCTCATATTATTGTTTTTTGCTAGAAAGTTATTCCAGTTTCACTAAAATATTTATGCACTCATGCTTCAAACTTTTTTTTTAAAAAAAAAGCATCTTATATTAATAGGAAACAATTAAAAAATTCAAAAAACCTACCTGACCAAAATTCTTTAGAATTCCCTAGAAATCTTGAAAATATGAACTTTCTACATGTTGTATCCTTAAGATTTGTGTAACGTCCAAGAACCATACATATTTTAAGTGCACTGTTTTGGCTGGGAGCAAAACTACTTTGTGAACTGAACACACACTTTATTTAAGGCCCCTCGGATACATTGGATAAAACTATTAAACTAAACTAAAATTATGATATGAAGTGGCTCCACAAATCTAAAAGACAAAACTAAAAGAAAAATTAAAACAAAGGCTAAATTTTGATCAGAAAAGTTTATTAGTTTAATTCATGTTTAACGTTTTATGTTTTTAGAATTGTAACTAGTACCCGTCTAAATTAACTGTCCTTCGTCTAAATTCTAAATGTAGATGTTTTTTCTCAATCTTTTTGTTTTTCCTCTGCCACATGCTAAGTTCAGCGGCTTCAAATTAACTGATAGTAGAATGCCCAACACAGTTAAAGCCTTCTAAAAATGAGTTTTGTGGGCGCGTCGGGGCTACAAGCTGAAATTTTCACAGAATGAAGGTTTCATTATGTTTATTCAAAATTCCAAGGTAATAAAAAATCAGAACGGGCAAAAGGGCACTATACATATTTAAAAATTGACATTATTGCATGAACGTATAGAATATTAATTTATGAATGTTCTCATATATAATTTATCTATATTTTTGTACAAATTACACAAATACATTGACCCTTAAGGACCCATACACTACGATGAAACACGACGGTTTTCACCGCCACGATAAAACACCTCGTTCTAAAACCGAAGTGTGTGGGGAAAGAAATCTAAAAGTTAAAATATCTCCGTTCAAACCTGAGCAAAATCTGATTGAAATATACTAATTTTTACATTCACCTCGCATTATCTCCGAAATGAAGACTCAAATCAAAAATTTTTATTCTTGCAAAAAGTTTGCCCCAGTATTGCCTTCCAGCAATGTTCTTCTTGTTGTAAGTTTGTTTTTACATAGGTCCTGTGCCATGCACTTGCATGACCCTATACAGACTATCTCATTTTTCCTGCATGTACATACAAGTTTTGCTCCCACAATCTAATAAAAAATTATTTTATTAATTTTAGTTAGGTAAGTACCTATTTAGTCTAATAATAATTTACCTTTTTTACATCCGCATGAAATAAGTACTTTTCCATCCGAAGGAAATGCGGGAAGTGTCGTCAAAATTGGAGATAATTCATGTGTATCACCTGCCTCTTCAAATTTCGAACCACATTCTGTCACCTCTGATAAAGAACAGAGCCACACCTTAGTTTGATAATATGCTCTCAAACTGAAATTTTAAACTATTTTTTGTAGGGGGTAGTTTTCCAAGTAACGATGAAGAGGCCAATAGTGCCCTTGAAGTATTAATTGACGAAATGTTGGGGTTTGTTGAGTATAATTTTATAACAAATTTCTCTATGTTATTGAACATCTCATCTGAAAATTCTTGGACCCCAATACTGTCTAAATAATCAGAATAACTAAGATAGGTTTTCCAACATTTTACTTTTCCTAATCCTGAAAACTGGCTGGTTGTATCACAACCTGTTAAAGCATGAAATGCAGGTAAATTTTTTGCAAGTTTTTCCTCTAGGTTGATATCATGGATGGCCACATATCGTACTGAATTTCCTCTTCCACATTTTACCCAAATTTCTTGAGTAAGTTATTTTTTTAAATGTACCAGAAGTACAAGCACATCAGTGTCATTGGACTCCACTATACATCGCAAATAACCACACTGTTTAGCAGAGAGTATATGCAAGAAAATCCTAGTATCAGCTTCTTCGTGACTAGAGGATAGTAGAGTGCTGTTTATTGATTCGCAATTTGTTTTGTAATCAAAAATATTAGTAAATCCGCCACTAGTTGCAAACATAACATTCGTTTTATGAGCGTACTCGCTCAGATGTTCAGATAAAAAGTTCGTTAACTGTTTTTTATTAAAAACAGAGTGGATAAATAAATTCCACTGTTGCGGAAGAGTTACGTCAGATCTGTCAATAATTCTTTTAATCGATGTATCTGAACCCCTTTTTAGACGGGTTGTGTTTTTAATTGAATTTTCTTTATAATTATCAAATACAACATCAATTCTTTGTGCATTATATGTATTTCGAAAAACAATGTTTGAAAATATATCGGCATATTCCTCAAATGACATAATTGTTGTTTTTTTGAAATTCAAACAGAGTTTATTGCTGTTGCACCATTTCTTCAATAAGTCCATATCTTCATTGATGACGTCCTTAAGCTCGTCTATGTTCTTTCCTCTCCACAGCACTGTTTTGTCATCCGCAAACACAGTAAAAGCACCCCTAATAGGGACTCTTGTAATATCATTAAGATAAGCGTTAAACAGTATAGGACCCAGCACTGACCCCTGTTGATAATTTGGGTGTCTGATTGGCTTTCCCCCACTTTAACTTCTTGTTTTCTCCGAGTAGTATAAGATTGTATGTAAAGTTCGTTTCACCAGGGTTCATACGTGACCTTGAAACTTGAAAAAAAAGGGTTGTCGTAGATTAATTCATATGACACATTCAATTTTTTTGACAAATTAAAATGAATGACTTTTCTTTTAAGAACCGACAAACGTTTTTGACGTCATTAATTTGTTTCAGTCAATTTTTATTTGTTAAACAAGGAAGGCAAATGCTGGTGGCAAGTACAAACCCTGGCGAAACAAACTTTACCTTTGTTCGGTACCCCTAAATCCATAGGTAGTGTTGAAGCTTACGCAGTAGTATTTCATGATCCATAACAGTCGAACGCATTGGAAAAGTCACAAAATACTACCGCGACAGCCTCGCCACCATTTAGTCCAGTATATACCTCCTCCAAAAGATTAAATATGGCATCCATGGTGCCTTTGTCTTTCTGAAAACCAAATTAAACCTCAGAGAGTACCTTATGTCTTTCAAAAAATTCTACTACTCTGCTTTTGATTATCTTTTCAATGATCTTTGACACAGCTGATAACAGAGAAATTGGTCTGTAATTAGAGGGGTCTGATGTACTACCAGTTTTGAAAATGGGGACCACTAAAACTGTCTTTAAGCATTCTGGAAAAGTTCCTGTATGAAATGAATGGTTTATCGCCTCAGCTAGAACATGAAGTGCCATATCAGGAAGAGCCATGATGGTATTTACTGAAATGTCGTCAGCTCCAGCCGATTTTTTCTTCTTTATGTCCCTCAAAATGTTTTTAAGTTCAAGCAAGTCTGTGTTTGTTAGATGGAAGTTTTCAGTGATCTTTTCAGGTAAGTATTCTAAAGGATTTATCTTTTGTTCCAACTGTTCCGTTAATTTTTCTGAAACTGAACAGAAAAAATCGTTCAGTTCGTTAGGCGACAGTTGAACTTGGTGAGTAGCCTACTTTGTTTTCCCCTCAGTTCATTTATTATTACCCAGTTTTCCCTGTTTCTGTTTTGTGAGTCGTCTAGTCGTTGCTCAAAATATATCTGTTTAGCAGCCCTTATAACTTGTCTGTAAATTTTTCTATAATTTTGAAAGTAGTTTTCAAAAAAAGCATTATGTTTTTGAAGCTTTCTAATTTCATGAAGGCACCTCATGTTTCCTGCTGATACTTTTATCGCTGGAGTAATCCATAACTTTCTCCGCTTAAACTTAATCCTTTGTAGAGGAAAAGCACAATTAAAACAGTGCTTTAAAGTTTGGTAAAAATTAAATATTGGATCTGGGTTATTTAAAATCGAGTTCCAGTCCAAACTGTTGCATTGTGAGCCAAATTTTTGATATTTTTTACTGCTGTAGATTCTACCGATTTTACTAATTTTAACATTGGATTTTTGATCCATTCTAAATCCTGTAAGTACTGAGTGATGATCTGATAAACCTGCTGGAATAACGTTGCAATTAAAGTCGTCAAAATGAAAATTTGAGCATAGATAATCTATTAGGGTTTTAGAATGGGAAGTCACTCGTGTTGCTTCTTCAACAAACATTCTTAAATTGAAAGACATTAGTAAATATAAAAGATTCTGTGTAACTGTGCTTTGTATTTCATCAAAATTAGTGTTTGTCTCCTGCTAAAATTATAGCACAGTTTATACCGTACCGATACAGTTGTTCAACTCCGTTGACAAACCATAGATTTTTTTGAAGCCAAATTCTATGTCCCTATATTTCGCGCTTGCGCATTATTGATCGGAGACAAGGAATCCTGGGCCGTGGACAGAGTCGGACTAGAATTGTTTGTGGATTAACATTGAGAATATAACGGGATCATATAATAATAAACAAAGATTATGTGAATGTATAGAGTAAACCTAATATGAAATAGGTAAATATAAATACTTACAGTCGTTCATCGTTCGGGAAACTAAAATATCCTAAGCCTGGGCTAGTTCTAGTGTTGTTTTTACAGACAAAACAGGAAGCAACCATGATAATACACAATATATAAACGATAAAACAGTCAAGTACACAAAAATCACGAATAACACGGAAAGGAAAACACTTTTAACAAAGTCGAATTTCAAATTGGTGAATTTTCCGGTTACTTTTCAATTTCCTGAATAATTTCAGTCAAAAAACTTCTCTTCTTTTTTTGTAATACAATCCTGTTGCGTGTCTCGTTTGACAGTTATTTCTCGCGGGTTCTCACCCAAGCTATCTCTATCTCTTTTTTGCGTGCAGGATTGGAAAGAGACATGTATATGCCGAACTGCTTTTTCAATTTGAGAGATTTGTTCACTCATTGAGCGCATGCGCAAGATATGGGACAAAATGCTCCTACTGGTCGGAGAATTTGGCCTCAAAAAATATGGAGAGTTGTACAACTGTATCGGTACGGTATAAACTGTGATTATAGGGTGGAAAGTGAAAGTCAAAAAAGTGACATTTTCAAAGTTTTTGAAAGTCAGAAAAGTCAAAATTACATCTAGTCTGTTTTTTTTTAAAAGATAATAGACCTATCTATTTTTACCTGGTATGGGCGCGCAACACGAGGCAATGTCTTTTTATTGGCTAGCTGATACAGGTGTGAGGTGATCGTTTTGCACGCTGGGCATCTCTTTATCCTTGTTCATTGCATGTGGTCTGACAAGAATAAATCTAAAGTTGATATTCAACTTGACAAGTGTCATTCAAAAGTTGTTTGACATTTTCATTGACAAATATGTTGCACAACACGCGGTTTTTCTCCTTTCCTTTTTATCCTGTGCATAAAAGAAGGACGGATTGCTATACGTAAGTCTAACATAATTTGGTACGTTTTGCCTCTTCTTGCGCAATGAGCGTTCTGTGTCTTTTTTTATTTAATGAAGTTTTCGTATTATTACCTCTTTGCCTGGTAAAATAGATAGGTCTATTCCCCAAGTCAAAAATTTAGTAACTATGTTGGCAATACAAGCCTTTTCTACATAAAAAATTTGAAAGCATTGACAATTTTACATTGTATTGCCAACATAATGTCATTCTGACTTTTATCTTAAAAAAAAAACAGGCTTTATGATTGTAAACAAAATACAATAAATTTTAAAAATTTCATTTACTTTCGACCCACAGGTCGAAAGTGAAAGTCAAAAAAGTGACATTTTCAAACTTTTTAAAAGTCAGTAAAGTCAACATTACATGTATGATTGTAAATAAATAACTATTATGACTTTTACTTTCGGCCCACGGGTCGAAAGTTTACTTTCCTTCCGTGGGCCGAAAGTAAATGAAATTGTTAATTACCTATTGTATTTTTTTAGTTTTAATTCGAATAAAAATTTCAAAATTCGAATGATTGTAAATAATAGTATATTACATACCGAGTAGTAGTGGAGTAAAATCACAATGAAATTATGACTTTGAGTGATTCTGAGGTATAACCAGATAAAACCTATATCATCTTGTAGAAGACACTCTGGGGCATAGGAAATGGGAATGTACAACTTTTTTTAGTAGGACTGAACTTTGAAATCGGCCCTTAAACGTGACTGAGCTCGAATTTGAAAAACTACGTTTTTCTAAACATTACTCGCTGTATTAATTAAAGAATACAATCTAAAATTCTGATTTTTTGCACATTTATACTTGAAACATGAGCGCTTCTAATGACAGTTCAGAAATTTCGAAAAGGTTTAAGGTTTTTTTGTTAAAAAGTTAGGAATATAGAATTATCAAAATCGTGCATCTAAGACTTCACCCTGCGGCGAGCCATGTGAATTATTGAAAATTTCTATACATATATATCGAATCAAATGTAGTAAAAACATTGTCGAAGTTTTTGAAAAAAAAATTAAGTCGCTAACTTTAACGGTTATAGAAATATGAATTTTTATCCGAGACCTTTGAAATGCGCTCTGATGCTGAAAGCGGCTAGCGGCTACCATTCAAGAAATCATCTGCGTTAGTGCGTTAGCGTTACATCTAGAAATAAAATAAAAAAATCAATAAATATAAAGTAATTGATTGAATCCTTTTTTATGAAGTTAGTTTAAAGTTTAAATATTTTCTCCTTCGTCATCCTCATATAAATCAGGAATATTATTTTGACAACTTTTGCAGGAACAATCGCTGCAGCATGTTAAACCCTCTTTCAAGCAGACCCATTTATTATTTTGACATAATTTATATGGGATCAGCAGTCATCAAAACAGGCTCAAAAATTCCATTATTCCTAGTCCAAACAAAGTTAACAGGGTCAAGTATAGGCATAATAGGTATATGACTGGATATCCATATACGCAGTTGATATATGCACCTGAAATTTTGTTTATCGCATAAATACAGCTTCTTTTGTTATATATAGGTACACCTAGCTCAGTACATGCTGGTAAAATGCATCATCTTGGGGTAGAAGTTTAGAAGCGGATTTATTGGAAGTTGTGATCAATTGATATCTCAATACATCGAGGGCTTTTAGGGCCTCGTTCTTATTTCTGAATAGGGCCAATGCAAATTTGGTGGCAATATAAGGTTCCAAGATTTTTAGAAAAACATTTTTTGCCTTTGCATTTGTGCTATCGCATCTCATATTCCAGTTTCTGCACTATTTATTGGAATGATCCGTTTTTTATTCCCTTGTCCTAATTCCATAAAAAGGTAGGTTTCTTTCAAAGAACTTACTTCAATAAATTCAGAATAGTGGTAAATAAGTAATACCAGAACATTTGCATCTGCAGACTTCACCAACACTTTTTTTGGTGAAGTATCTGCAGCCGTACTCTGTAACAACATAGATAAGAAATTTCCTTTCCATGATAGAAAATCGACCAAACGGAACTCGCTAACCCCACTCGACCCTTTCGGTCTTGCTATTTTTCTTTTTCATTCTACACAATCACAAATGACATAAGCTTATCTTCGTCTATTTTTTTTTTTAATATGATTTTTTGTTTTGATTTGTGATTAAAGACTGACATACATTTTTTTGATATGACGACTGATAATTAGTTTGATATTGGCGACTGATAATGGGAATAGCAGTGAAACTAAGCATAAATGGGAGGAATTAAGAAATCATTTAACTATGAATTGGACTATGGGAGTGTTAAACGGTACATATCACAGACAACATAATAGAAAATTTCTCCATATAAAAGAATCATGGCTGGCACCCCCAGAATTCGCATTTACATCGAGAATCTTGGCTTTTTATCACGTCGTTTTCTGCTTGGGTCATTGAAATCTTTATCCAGCCTGGTGTAATGGTTACAATGGGTATACACCTCCGAAAGAGCTCAATATGCAAAGACAAAATGAATAAAAAATGAAAATAATAACATTGACAATCAAAAATTAACCTGTCAAAAACTTGCGGTATATTATTGATTATTCCACTCATGTGTTAGAAATCCCATCATAAGACAAGTGACGATTTTCAGAATTACAGCGAAAATTCTCTTTTCCATTTGTTTAACTAGAGAGAATTACAGCGATAATTCTCCCATGTTATTGTATACATGGTTGTCATGCTAATTTTTGATACAAACAAACGGTTCCTGATAGCAACCATTTATTTATATTGATTGTTAAGATGTTCAAATCGTTTAATACATATTTATTTCCATATTTTTTGCATTCTCATACGTGAAATAATCCTCTAAATACTACTTGAGCTTTAAAATGAACCAGATAATTTTTCACGATTGCGTGTATTCTATAATTTCACGAGTCCGTAGGACAAGTGAAATTTGCAGAGAAAACACGCATGAGTGAAAAATTATCTCTCCCGAAAATCGAAAAAGTCTAAAATCTGTCACAATGTTTCCAGATTGGTTAGTACGCATTTCTTTATAAACGAAGTTACTCGAAGATGTCAGGAAAAAGTCATAGGCCGTCGGCGCGGAGAAGCGTTTGCGTTCAAAAACCCGGTGTTGAGGTATAATTTATTGAGACTAGTATCAGATGATTCAGCATATTTTTCTGCATATGAAATCGAAATGGACGACTTTTTTCATTGGTCGAGAGCCAAGTTGGGAGCAAAAAACTAAAAATATACGGAAACTAAAATTTCCAACTTTAACCTCGTATAACTTCTAAACCGCTTAAGGTAATAGAATGATTTTTCTTCTAGATTCTAGACAAAAATATTCTCTTTAATATGGTGTATATTTAATTCGAAACATATCAAAGTGCTTTGTTGTGTTTAACAAAGCGCGGTCTGGCGGCAGAAGTTGCGTGGCTCCCTTCTCATTCCCGCTGCCAACTGACAACCCCTGGTATGAATTAAAACACTACGTGCGATGCCTAGACTGCATGACAGTCAATTTACCTTGTTTATGGAACTTTGTGTTCTATATTTATGAAAAGTCTAGTTCATAGTTCATCGGGTTCTCATATCATCAGTAAGTAGTAACATAAAAAGCTAATTGAATATTATCGATAATTTTTGGAAAACTTGTAAGTACGAATGCACTTAAGTTAAAAAAGAGAACGAGTGAACGCCAAAATCCCGTAATTTCAAATGTGATTGGTCTAAGTCAGGATCTACCACTCTACCACTCGTTCAATTAATTGTTATATTCAACACATGAATGAAATTGGATTTATCCCTCTTCTACGCTTACGTAGGTAGGTATAGTATTTATAATCTGAACTGAAACACTAAAAAAACATCTAGTCGGCATACATCAAACAAATAAAGGACATGGGCGTCACATAATTTCCATTTCGTTAAATGGTGATAATCAATGTAAAAAACACAACTAAATAATACGTGGAATAAAACAGCAAATAATATACATATAAATTGGGATGACACTAGTTACTAGTTATAGATAACGCGTATATAGTCTAGTCAGCCAGGCACCCGCATCCTTCCCGAAAAGAAGAAAAGTAAGAAAAGTAAGTAGCCCACCCCAATAATTCAATCTATAGGCGCGTGCCGACCTAAATTATTATTTTGGGCTAATGTCGCGATATTTCGTCGCTGCTTATATTTTGTACAGGAAAACTTTACAATAGATTTTCTATGAAATTAAGAGAAGAGAGCGATGTGATGTTGAAATGTCCTCGTATAATGCAGTGTTTCAAGTCAGAATAAAAATACTATAGTACTTTAAATTTTTTCATTTTTTAGGCGTACTAACATTGACGTCATGGATAATGTTTGTGTTTTATGTTGGAAAACATTAACGGCGGAATCACCTAGCTTTTTAAAAAGCCAACGAAACAGGGCTACTTGACAATTTTTCCTGCAGCAGAAAAAAAAAGATGCTATTTCTTCACTGATATTGTCACGAAGAAAAGAAATAAACGCTAGTTTCGAAAGATTCAAATACCTATCATAAAAGTTGCAGAAAATATTTTTGCAGAAAAAATAATATTGACAAGGTAGTGAAATTAAATAACTAACTCAAACATAACCAAAGTATTTCCATCAAGCAGTGGTCATAGTGGTAGGAAGAAGTTCAATATAAAAGCTGACTGCTTGGTTTTTAATAAAAGCAGCACCAATAAAAGGAAAAACTTAATCTAATATCTTAATAGATGTTCTAATGTACAGGTACAAGGAGTACTACCCGAGAAAAGATTTTTACAAGCGCTATACAAATAATGATGTTATGCAACTATGCAAGGTAGAATGAATTTGTATACTGATCTTTTCGCTGCGGATGCAAAATATAACAGTGTATTTAAATCTTTCGGGATTAGCGTTTCTTTATTTTCTTCGTGACAATATCTGTGAAGAAATAGCATCTTCTCTTTTATCTGCTGCAGAAAAAATGGTCGCGAAGCACTGTTTTGTTGGCTTTTTCAAAAACACAAACAATATCCATGACGTCAATGTTAGTCCGTCTACATAATGTAAAAATTTGAATTAGTAGCTACAAAAGCGTAAAAAAGGGATACATTCATTCTCATTCATCTGTTGAATGTTCTAATATCTATATGAATAGATCCTGACAGACCAATCACACTTGAAATTACGGGATAATTATTATAGATAGGTACCGATAACTTATTATCGGCTCAGAGAACCACCAACCCATTTAATTTATTTTTAAAGTTTTGACTTGCACTTGTTCTCTTTTTTAACTTAAGTGCGTTCGTACTTACAAGTTTCCCAAAAATTATCGATAATTTTCAGTTAACTTTTCATGTTACTACAGTCTATTTCATTGCAGTTGATAGTTCAAATCGAAGTTAAGGACCATGAAGTCATTTTAGAGCCATTGTAAGTAAACCATTAGGTTCACAATGACTTTATGGTCCTAAACCTCGATTTGAGCTATCAACTGCAATGAAATAGACTATACTTACTGATAATCCAGCCAATCCAGGTATTCTTTCGATCTGAACAAACTGATCGAAGTCAATTGAGGTTTGTTTCAAACAACTGTCATCTGATTTTACTACGATTTCATTGGCTCGAATTGTTTTTTTGACGCTCATAAACAAACCTGATGTGTTTACATCAGTTTGTTGAGTTAGTTCAGATCGAAAAAATACCTGTAATTATCATCTTACCTGGGCAAACTCCTTATTCAAGCAGAACCCGATAAACAAGACTTTTCACAAATAGAACACAAAGTTCCATAGACAAGGAAAATTGATTGTCATGCATTCTACGGCGTCGCACATAGTTTTTTAATTCATGCTCGTGTTTGTCAGCAGGCAGCGGGAATGAGAGGGGAGCCACACAATTTCTGCCGCCAGACCGCGCTTTGTTGTGTTTAAACGGCTCTATTGAGTTTATTATTGAAAATAGCTCGGTAAATAATTGAGTCAAAAGAAAGCCAATTAAATTTGCCAGTTTTTGAGCAAAAAATTAATCGAATACTCCAATATATAAAGGAGTTATCGCAGGTTAAAGCAAACATATTTTATTCAATCGCGTCGTGTCTACGAAATAACTGATTTTTTGAGCTCTACTTTGATATGTTTCAAATAATATATATACCATATTAAAGAGAATATTTTTGTCTAGAATCTAGAAGAAAAATCATTCTATTACCTTATAGTCCAAGCAATAAAGGAAGTTTACCTCAACATAATTAGAAGTTAACATTTTTTGGGGGGGATCGGTTCATTTTCATGTGCTTAATAACATATTAAGTTTGCGACCTTGTACTTCCATAGGGTTTTCAGTTAGGGGTGGTTTTTAGGGTTAATTTGCAGTTTATGGAGAACGCAGCTCAAAAGGATGGTCCAATAGCAAAAAGTTTCAAATTAATGTTGTAGCTGAAGCTTTTTGCTATAAAAAACTCAGCGACAGCACCCCTCTATCTTCTATAGTTTTTTTTCTGCAGCGTCTTGAATAGCAGCATGTTTTTGTTCAAGGTCACTGAATCAACGTTTTGCCATTTTGCGCGCATTTGTTGCAGCAGCGGCCGAATGCATAATCCGATTTCAATTTTTCAAACACCACATTATTTCTAATGAAATGCACTCTCCAATGCTTTTTTGTTCGAATTTTTTGCTTGAAAATTAAGCGAGCACGGACTTGTCTAATGTGCGAGGAAGTTGTAAATTGCATCGAAAACTACCCCTTTCTTGCATTCACTCTAATTTCTAAACGGGGCCAAATATTTGGTGACAGTTTTCGACAATCGGCAGCCAATTTATTCCTCTCATAATGCCCCAGCGGATTTTTTTTTCGTTAATCACTTAATGACTTATTGGCCTGAAAACGTCGCGCGCGATTTTTCAAAAAGTAAAAAAAAATTAAAATTGACGCAAAGCGCTGAAATTTGGTACGATGGCTTTATTTATTGTTCTCATGATTATACTGCAATTTTATATCATGTGAAGCAATTAAAATTGCAGTATATTCGTAAGAACAATAAATAAGGCCATCGTACCAAATTTCTGCACTATGCGACAATTTTAATTATTTTTTACTTTTTGAAAAATCCCGCGCGACGTTTTCAGGCCAATAAGTCATTAATGGCTGTTTCCACCGACAGTTTTGAAGGAGGCTTAACGATAAGTATAACTTAAAATGACATGTCTACATGTAAAAATGTCACTTTAAGGAATACTTATCGTTAAGCCTCCCTTAAAATTGTCGGTGGAAACGGCCATAAGTGATTAACGAAAAAAAAAATTCGCTGGGGCATTATGAGAGGAATAAATGGGCTGCCGATTGTCGAAAACTGTCACCAAATATTTGGCCCCGTTTAGAAATTAGAGTGAATGCAAGAAAGGGGTAGTTTTCGATGCAATTTACAACTTCCTCGCACATTAGACAAGTCCGTGCTCGCTTAATTTTCAAGCAAAAAATTCGAACAAAAAAGCATTGGAGAGTGCATTTCATTAGAAATAATGTGGTGTTTGAAAAATTGAAATCGGATTATGCATTCGGCCGCTGCTGCAACAAATGCGCGTAAAATGGCAAAACGTTGATTCATTGACCTTGAACAAAAACATGCTACTATTCAAGAAGCTGCAGAAAAAAAACTATAGAAGATAGAGGGGTGCTGTCGCTGAGTTTTTTATAGCAAAAAACTTCAGCTACAACATTCATTTGAAACTTTTTACTATTGAACCATCCCTTTGTGCAGCGTTCTCCATAAACCGCAAATTACCCCTAAAAACCACCCCTAACTGAAAACCCTATGGAAGTACAAGGTCGCAAACTTAATATGTTGTTTAGCATATTAAAATGAACCCATCCCCCCAAAAAGATTTCAACTTCTAATTATGTTGAGGTAACCCCTCTTTTCAGATCTCCGTTTCTTGGACTATTAAGCGGTTTAGAAGTTATACTAGGTTAAAGTTGGAAATTTTAGTTTCCGTATATTTTGAGTTTTTTGCTCCTAACTTGGCTCTCGACCAATGAAAAAAGTCGTCCATTTCGATTTCATATGCAGAAAAATACGCTGAATCATCTGATACTAGTCTCAATAAATTATACCTCAATACCGGGTTGCTCCTTAAAACGAAGGCTTTTACGCGCTTCGCCGCCGTCCTATCATAGAGAGTAGCATTTGTCGATAGAAAGAAATTTATTTTCTTTGCTATTATTTTTCTAACTCTATTTCTATCGAGTTAGAGAGTTCGCCTGCTATCTATATATATAAAAATTAATGCCACTTTTCGTTGTAATTTTATAACTCAAGAACGGACTCACCTAGCCAAACCAAATGTTTAGGCTTTGTTCCGACTATTTATTAGATGGTTTATGTGAAGTTTGCACAAAATCGGTCGAGCGGTTCTTCATTTATCAAATTTTTTGTAATAATTTAATTATTCAATAATGGAGCATCATTTTGCTGTCAAATTCAAACTTTTTTCAGCGTTGACAGTACCAGCATGTTGTTATGTCATTAATGTGGTCATTTCATTAAGGCCGTTTTACAGCTCGCAAGAAATCTTGAATGCAATTTTTTGCATGCAAAAAAATTGCATTCAAGATTTCTTGCACGTCGTTTTACACCTTGCAATTTGACTTGTTTGTTTCTCTAACCTTAACCATACTTTTTCGTTTTTAATGTTGTGTTGTTGATGTTTCCATTTTCCAAAAATAAAAAGAGTGATTATAAGTCGATATAAAAAGAAGAAAGCAATAGCAGCAACTTTAAGCATCATAATTACTAAAAATTCCCCAGCTTGCACGAAAACCTTCATGAAAAATGGCACCAAACCGATTGCATGCAATGCTATTCAAGTTTCAAGAATCTTGCACAAACCAATCAGCTGACTCACTTCTGCGCATGCCCTGGTTAAAGTTTCTTGCATATTGCAGATAGAATTGCAAGCTGTAAAACGGCCTTTACTTATTTTATTTGTTTATGAAAAAAATTTACTAAGCCCGCATACGGCGCCATGTCTTATAACCGATACCAAGTTTATTTTGTATTTTGTATACCGCGCCATCTCTGATACCTGGAACGAAGCTCGGCATTGCAGATACAGTAGAACAATGCTGCACAGAACTATTCCACTATTCCGATCAGATAGAGTGATGCAGACAGAGTAGGTCAGATAGAGTAGTGCAGATAGAGTAGAATAGATGGAGTAGTGCAGTGCATGCAGTGCAGATAGAGTGAAATAGGGCTGCGCTAGAATTTTTTTTTGTTTTCTTTACATTCTTTGAACATTCCTGTGCCTGAGTTTATTTATTTGGTGGTACACTTTACAAGAATAATGCCCACAAGCTGCCTAAAAAAGGATGATGTAAAATTTTAATTTTAGGTGCCTTCTGATCCAGAGAGTAAACATTAATTTTCTTCAACCAAAGCCAAATTCACCATCGAAAAAAACTGAATTTAATTCAGCTAATAGATACGGTAACACAACATTTAATAGGTATATTTAATAATTCAGAGGCGGTACGAAGTTCGCCGGGTCAGCCAGTATTCATATAAGACGTGGATTATAAGTCGTTCATCAGTCTCATCATGATTCGATTTCAAATCTTTCAATTCGGTTACACGGTTACACCATCCTTGTTGACAGGAAAGCATAACTCTGTGTTTTCAAAACCACCAGCGATGAAGTTTGTTCTATTTGTCAGCTAAATGTTCCAGAATATAACCAGTTACAAATTTCAATAGGGATTCTTCATTTTCTGACAATTTTAAAAAATTCCGAAACTTCTGCGAAGTTACTTCTTCTGCGTCTTTCCAAATACCGATAAAAACCACCGTTATTCTTAGTGCTTCATACCTTCGACCAAGTGAAAGAATTTGCTTCAGAAAAATACATGCGAGTTCATTAAAAGTTAAGTTGAAAAGGCTTTATCATTTAGTCCTTGAATAAGTACCATGCTATCTATTTAAGTGAATTGAAGGGATTGTGACCCAAAAATGAAGTTTTAGTGCGAAAAAATCTAAGAACAAATATTTGAACCGCATCTTGCTACGATGAACCGTTTCCAAGTATAAGGGTGGTTTAAAGTGACAAACGCCTAGGCTGTGACGTCACACTGGCTTCGGAGGCACAGTTAAAATATGTGTAAAATTTTCCAAGGCAAAAGTCAACGATCTCACTTGAAGCAAATTGCAACCACTTAAAGTATAGAGCACGGTTGAACCACTGAACAAACAGAAGGATATGATTTCGGCGGTTAGCCGGTGTGACGTCACAAGTTCCCGCAAAATTTCTTTTTATGAAGAATTTTCTCGGATAGTATGTTGAATGAAGGACTGCGGTTTCCACGGGAGATCTTAGATTTTTTTTCATGATTTAAGTAGCTTAAGTTGCTTTTTTTAGTCACACCCTTGTTTAACATCAGTTCGAAGAGAAGCGACTGTTGAATATGGTTCAAACTGGAAAAGTCCGAAAAGGCACCTCTCGGTGAATGCACAAATAATTCCGTCGCGACGCGGTTCACGATGGGCTGAGCGCACTCCAGGGCTCTTGGATAAAAATGTATATTTCTATAACCGTTAAAGTTAGCACCTTAATTTTTTTTCTAAAAACTTCGTCAATGTTTTTACTACATTTGATTCCATATATATGTATAGAAATTTTCAATAATACACATATAATGGCTGCGCCTCGGTCTAACTAAAATCTCTTGACAATAATGAAACACTTTCCACCTCGGTATGTAATATACTATTGTAATCCAAACGCAAACAAAAATCAATCCATTATCTTCCTTTATAAAAGAGAGCGATCCAGCTGAATTTTTTTACAGTTGCTTGTTGATGATAAAAATTACATAACAAGCACTGGGGCTTGTTAGATAAATAAAATGAGAATTTCCAATTTCCAGAAATCCCAGAAAATTTAAACACCGATTGTAACATTTAAGTAGTTCTTTATTAATATTTATTTTATTGTCTGAACAATTTTCTTCCAATAACACATTTGGAATAAATAACCTAATTTATCCAACCAAAGTATGTATGTTGTAGCCATAAAGCAAGATGCAGTTATTCTTGAAGTGTACAAAAAAAACAAAGACCCAACAGAAAAATTCCATTGGATAAATTAGACTCTACCAATAACTTTAAAAAACACAAATAAAAATCACAAACACTTTCATTTCAATTTGATTTTATTTGAAATCACACCAAAGAGAAAACAAAGTTTCAAGTTTTTTTTAAAAAATACTAAACAGTAAGTTGGGAACTTTAACCTATTAAATCACAGGCTACACAAATTCATTAATTGATAAATAATCGGTGTGTTCTTTTTTTGTTTAAGTTCTGAGTCGCATAGTATTTAAAAATAATATCGTAACACCGAAAAAATATCAAAGAAAAAACTACAGGGAGGGAAATTTTGAAATAAATAATGGGGAAAAGGGAGGAGGATTCAAAAACATTGATAATATATCCTGCAAATAGTTGTTCAACAATGCTTTAGTAGACATTATTGCGTAACAATTTTGAAGGTTATAATAAATAATGTTAAAACTAACAGATAATATAATAATAAATTAAGACAAAAGGATCGTTTTGTCAAAATAATATTCATTTGTTATGTAACAATTTGTCTTTTGAAACATAATTTTTTACTTCGAGACAAAAATCCAAATACATATTGTTTAATTAATCAAGAACCCCTGGGATATTTTAGTAATATAATAGTCAAGTTTGTGAGTAATAAGATCATACTTCTTACATAACAAATTAAAAACAGTAGCAGAGTATTCAATTTCTATACCTAGTTGCAAAGGGTCGTATACACCAATAACATTCATACAAAGTTTACTCTGTACAAGTTTTATATTTTTCTTAAGCAAAAAAAAAACACTAGTAAATTTTTAGTCTGCGTGAAACTTAGCTGGGGAAATTTAAAAGCTTCTTTGAACATCCTCTATTTTTTTTCTTAATTTCTTGCCACAATTCTATATCAACCAGCAACATAGAACAATTTATTGCCACAAAAAGACACTTTAAATAAACCCCAGGTACGCTTTTAAACTGCCCAAATACCTAAAAAAAACCTACTAACCATCAGACTTCTTTTTTTTGAAAATTACTTAATTGACTGTTTAGAACTTATAATAGGCCGTTCCAAACTTCACGCAGACCTTATCGAGTGATGCTTTACATTTTTGTGGAAAAAATCGAATTTTGGGACAGTTTTTTTTTGAGTTTAAGCTACTTATTGTATCTACAAACGACTTTTTTTTACGTTGTGTATTTGGCCGGACTAAACGGTGCGGCTCAGCTCTTAAATCGTTCAAATCGAAATATGGTTCTTCAAAGGAGGAGCCTGAAAAGAATAAAATAGAAATTTAATCTTAATAAATCTGGAAATAGTCCTAGTTTCAAGGTTTATTCTCACAAGAATCAGACATAAAATAAGGAAGGTACAGACCTGTTGGGTGGGAATAATACACAGGTCTTCCTAATAGTTTACTTACATTTTGCGCACTAGTTTTGAGGCTGGGACGGTAACATTTCTAAACCTTCAATAAAGTAACTGCATATTGATCGTAAATAAATAATGTATCATTTTTCCCACTTATTAGGAAAATAACTGTTTGTCAAACGCTGTTTCATCAAGGCCATCAGGTAATTTTCCTGTTCTATATCTGCTTAGTTATTACATAATATAATCAAATTGCACAAAAAAAAAGTGTATGCAGGTAATAAAGATCTATCAGATTGACACACAATGGTTTAAGAAAAATATTCCAAACTTTTATCACGTTTTTATGTTTATGCACCAACCAACACAAGCAGAGAATATTTATTGAAAAATTCAATGAAATTTTATAGTTTTCCTCAAGAGTATTCTGCTTCCAATGGCACTTTTTTGATTATCATTACTTTCAGTCAAACTTATTTGGTCTTACTCAGATTTCTATTATACATATTTTGATTTGACTCAACCTTAATTGGATTTTACATCTAGACATTTTCTTTGATTCACACAACCGTACACTTAAATGTTTCACATTATTAGACAGAATAATCAGCAAATGTTTCAGCAATTTCTTGGTCAATTCTTCTCTGTAAGGATTGTGCTTCCCTCATGCCGTTGCACTGGCTTGGCATAACATTCCTTTGTACAGAATGCAAACAGGCTACGAAGGATCTTCCAGATTGAAAAACAAATCGAGGATAAATTGAATGAAGAGAAATAACGTGCAAATTGAAATACTTCATTTTTTTATGACACATAATGCACAAAAATACCATTGATCTCTTCCATTGCTGAGTCCAGACGATTTTTGATGTTGATGTTTGGGGCACTCACGATATCCTCACTCAAAGAGTTCCACTTATAGACAACTCTCTTGCTTAGAAGGTTTTTTCTCGGCAGTTAATGGGCTTTTTCTTTGTTCAGTTTTTTAGAGTGTCCTCGGAGATGTGGGTTTAAGTTCGGTGAGAAAATTTCCTGGGGGTTGCTGTCATAGTACTTAATTGTTCAAAATTTTGAAAATTTCAATCAGATCTCCTCTCGTTCTTCTCTCTTCTAAAGATGTTAGCCCGAGTTGCCTCATTTCTATCCTCGTATGGGGTGTGCCGGAACTGCTGTGGAATCTTGCTGAATCTTCATTGCCTTCCCTCCAACAAATTTCTATCCTTTTTATAATAAGGACTCCACACTGAGTGGGCATATTCAATCTTGGGCCTTATGTACGTTTTGTATAGTTGCAGTATCATCTGGCGACTAGTATTGCCGAAAGCTCTTCTTGCAAGGTATGTGAATGAGTTGGTTTTTTTCACAATTGAGGTGATGTGTTTTTCCCATTTCACTGGATACTATAATGCCCAAGTCCTTTTGCGAGTTGATGTGCTACAGCAAACAATCATTTAGGATATATTCATTTCCTGAATTTCCAGCATCCACAGACAGCACCACACATTTGTCAGCATTGAGTTTCATCAGCCATCTTTCAGGCCATCTCTGAATTGTAGCCAGATCGTCTTTCATGTCTGAGTATTGCCTCAGTGCATTACAGTACAGCTTGGTTTTGTCTGCAAAAAATGTGATGTTTGTCTTTATGTTCTCAGCCAGGTCACTAACATACAGGAGAAACAGGAGAGGTCTCAGCACAGAGCCATAATCAGTGAGGTCCCTGATTATGTTATGGAAAGAAAAGCAGACTCCGTTGACTCTCACTCTAGACACTTGGCCTTGTATAAATTCTCCTATCCAGGTGTGTAGACCGCCTCTCACTCCAAAATGGCTCAACTTGTAGAGAAGCCTTTTGAATGGCACCTTGTCAAAGGCTTTCTCATACTCCAGGTAGCTAATATCTGTTTGTATGTTCTTATCAGAGTATGTAGTCCAGTCGTTTAAACATCTTAGCATGTTGGTTGTTGTTGATTTCTTCTTCTGGAAGCCGTCCTGCGAATCAGGTATAACCTCATTCAATAATTCATCCAGTTCCTTCACTATGATTCTTTCCATAACCTTACAAACAGAACTTGTTGAGCTTACTGGCCTGCAGTTTTCCGGTTTAAATCTGTCACCCTTTTTGTATATTGGTGTTATAATAGCCTGCTTCCAGCAGGCTGGCAAAGTCCCCGAGGTCATAGATTCATTTATTGCATGACTTACGGCCATTTGCACCGGTACAACTTAAGGGACATTTAATCCAAGTGGAGCTTTGAATGTGACTCTCGTAGAAACAAAAGTCACATTCAAAAGCTCCACTTAAATTAAATATCCCCTAATATCCCTTAAGTGATAGCGGTGCAAATGGCCATTAGTGGTGTTGTTAAACTTTTTACGCATTTATTTAGAAAAATGGACGGAATTTCATCCGGACCAGAACTTGATTCAGTTTTAAGGCTTAGAATAGCGTTTTCCACCTTTAATAGTGTGAAGTCAATGGTGTTCAACGAACTAAAGTTTCTAATGCTATCAGGCAGAACCGGAATCTGGTCATTCTCTTGTGTAAATATGTTCATAAATTGTTTGGCAAACGTTTCCGATGTATCCTCATTGCTGGCAATCATGTTGTTGGTATCGTCATCCTGTAATGTGATTATTGACACTTTTGAGTTTAGACTTTTAGACACATATTTGCAGAATTGTTTGTTTGACTTTGATCTTTGTATTATTCTATGTTCGTAAAATATTTTTGCTTCAGCTGTTGCACGCCCCCCCCCCCCCCTGAGTGCCTGAAAAAATACTTTAAAACTCAAAACATTTGAAGAAAATCATAGTAGGGGAAACTGTTGTATAGTGGGACAGGTTCCTTAGTGGGACAATTCAAATTGTCCGCCACCGGTATCGCTTAAAATTCCGAAAAAAATTGTGTCAACTGCTTTATATATAAGCATTAGATATAACCTTGGCATTGGCCGTTAGAGTCTTAAATATGGCGGGATTTTCGTTAGTGTAAGCATTAAAGTGACAAAGTTTTTTTTTACTACCACGTGTTGGGCAAAGTTTATGCCAGTAATATCCAATAGTTTGTCCTGAATTTGAGGATAATTATGCCAGAAGGTGTCTTGAAGGTGAATTAAGGTTATTTTTTGCTAGTATTTGTTTATATTTTCTCAAATTCAGAAAATTTCAAAAAACGTATAAGGTTGTATTGTGGGACAGTTTATACTGGGACAGAATTTCCGGGTTCCATATTGGGACAAACATTTTATATGCTCTATAATGGAACACTTTTGTATTTTACCTAGTTTCAATACCTCCTTTCTTCCAGAAATTGATAATAATAGGAGCCGGAAAAACAAGAAATCGTTTTTTGAGAGTCGAAAAATTCACCTTGAGAATGCTGGGGAGGGACTCGGCGGTAGATGCTGTTCTTAAAAATGAAACCAATATTAGGACTGCTGTAGTTCAATTTGGAGTTAGCAAATCAGCCTTGCATAGAAAGAAGCACAAAATAAATGAAGCAAACACGCAGGAATTAAATTTCAAAGGCAACATGGTGTCATTGGGTGTCAAGCAGATTTTCAGTGACGATGAAAAGCCAATGCTTAGCAAATATCCAGTTACTTCTTCTCAAAGGTGCTACGGTTTAACTAGCAGAAAAACTAGAATGTTGGCTTATAGATTTGCCTTCGCAAATTAAAATAAATCCAAAAACATGGACGGAAAATGAAATCGCCGTATAGAAGAATGGTTCAAACTTTTTCGAATTCGAAAAAGTTTGGCTACCTACCTAATTTATGTTAAAGTTCTATAATTTTGTGAATAAGCGACCGAATTTTCTTTTTATATTTACTTATTTGGGATCAAAAAACATTGTCCCACTATACACATGCATCGTTCCCAGTATGCAACATGGGGTGGTTGCATAGTGGGAAAGTGATGTATAGTGGGACATTCAATTTTTTCTATGTTAAAGTGTAAAAGTTATAGAAATTTTTATAATTGTTAATAAACAAACTACTTTTAAATATATTAGAATATTCACAATAGTTAAAAATTATTCAACAAATTTTTTATTTCAATTAGAAAAATATTGTCCCAGTATACAACAGTCTCCCCTATACATATAGACAAATTTTATAGAAGAATTTTCCAATAAAATTTAATAGAAAATTTTTCCAATAAAATGTTAAAGACAAATTTTCTAAGCTGACACCATTGTTCAATTTATCGTTTTGTTTTTATCGGATACTGATACTAACTATTGAAGCAGGTATAATTTTTTGCTCTCCAAAACTGTTAGAAATAGACGCATTAAACCTTGTACCATTAGAATAAACACGAACTGAGTTATTAATATACATTGTTGTGGGCCCAATTTATCTGGAACCCAATTTGGCTCTGAATATATATTTTTTATTTCGGCGGTGTTTTCTGAAATTTTGTTTGTGTGAATATTAGGGGGCCTATGCGGACTTTCCTTAGTTATTGTAGAAAATATATCTAATCAAAATATATAAGGGGAGCCAAGTCAAAAGCAGTATTTTTAAAAATTTATTTTTGCAACGGCCTCGAAGTCAATAAACTGCTTCTTACTCTGCTCCCCCTGTACACTGTATATTTTGATTAGATATTTTTTCAACAATTGAGGAAAAGTCCCCCCTAATATTTACACAAAATTTCGCAAAAATCAGCCGAATTGAAAAAAATATATTCAGAGCCAAATTGGCTCCAAATGAATTTAGCCCAGAGTGTATTATAGGTCCTCCTATTAAAAAAATAAGACTTTGGTCAATATCTCAAAATCGGGACTAAGTAGAAAAAAATTGAGTACCTACGTCATTGGATTCTGCTTGAAAAAGTTTTTCTAGGAAGCTTATAAAAAAATCAATTATTTTTAGAAATAAAAAAGTTTGCACCAATCAAGAATTCATGATATTTGAGACTCACCGTATGGTGTTTTTTTTTTTATATCTCGCTCAGAAATTGACGTTTCTGACCACCCTGTACTTTCTTTAGCCTACAAGTGAAGTCGAAATAAATGTATCAAAAATCATTGTTGATAATTCTAAACCTACGCCCCCCCCGCCCTGAAGAAAATCCTGGGTCCGCCACTGACTGATAGTTCTCATCTGTAATGTTACCTATATATCTCAGAATCTGCGTTTTTTGTCTATTTCCTTGAATATGGCCTACTTTATCCATGGCTTCTGGGGGTTTTTCCTTGTGGATTTTAGTGGTTTGAATTTTTCAATGGTTGTTTTGATGATGTTTTCACAGTGTTCATATTTGGTCAAGTTGGTGTTTGTGTTGTCATAGTTTTGATTATGCAGGTGGTTGTTGATCGCGTCGTAGTTTGCCTTCCAGTTTCTTGTTTGTCTTTTAAAAGTATTCTTCCCTTTTGCCTACATGATCACTGCGTCCAATCGGAGAGTTACTTTTAATCTTAAATATTAAGTTCTTTTCACTTACCAATATCAGGTCTAATAGCGATTGTTGGTCTCCTTTTTTGTAGTGTGAAAGTTCACTCATTGGTAAGCATTTGTTTCTTTGAAACCATCTAAAAACTCCTCAGCTGAAATATCATGCTCGACTGTTTGGAGGGTATCCCAGTTTATTTCTCCATAGTTGAAATCACCAAGAATAATTGTTTTACTTTGTTGGGAAAAAGCAGCTTTAATTGTGTTGACCAGTTCTGTATTGCTATCTGATCTTACGTAATCTGTTCTATATATGCAGCCTAGTAGCATTGCTATACGGCTTATGCTGACATTAACTCATAGTGATTCTGCAGGAGCACAAGTATATTTGTTCTCATTTGATGAATGGATTTGAATATTGATTTCCTTGATGTATATAAGTAAACCTCCACCTTCTTTATCCTTTCTATCTTTACGGAAGGTCTGATATCCTGGCAGAGCTATAAGGATATTCCTGCATTTAGCCAAGTTTCTGTGATACAAATAAAAGTAGGGTTGGTTCTCTGAATACTTCTTGTTCTCCACTAGTCAATCTTATTCTTAAAACAACGCAGGTTTGAATACCAATAGGTGTGAGTAAGAAATCACAGGGATCTTGATAAATTACCATATGACTGAACAATATTAAACGGTCCTGACGATGAAGTGAAAATACTTTGGAAGTTTGACTGATTTTGAAAAATAACGTTAAATAGAATGTTTTGGCCAGAACCCTGTGATTTCCTACTCATTATTGTACATTATTATTATTATCCTCAGCAACAGTAAGCGATTGAGGTTGATCAGACTGTTGCTGTTGTAATCTTATTTCTTTGGTCTTTGTTATCAAAGTTGGTGGTGAACTAGAGATAGTCTACCATAGGTTCCATTTATTGTCCCTAGGTTCCTGGCAAGCCTGTTCTTTAAAATGTACCGATGAGCCTGTTCACGACCCAGTTTGACAGCAAGGTTTTTCGCATCAGGCGAGAGCTTTTCTTTTTTTTTTTTTCAATTTGTCTTCCAAATTCCTCAGTATTTAGAGTAAAGAAATTTAGATTGAGTTTCTCACAGTAGTTGTTTAGAATTTACATATTTCAATCACTCCCCTGGCCCTGTTTCTTCTTTCTTTGAGTGTGGTCAGCCAGGACCTCTATTTCCTCAACAAGCTTGGGGTCCAAGAATGCTTAGTAGATCTCATTCATGATCTCTGCTGTTTTATTGGGAAATGCTCTTTTCATTCGGTAAATAAATGATTTTTTAAAAAATAGTCTGAAGTTCTCATTTTAGGTTTGCACTCCAAACTCTACTTGCTCTTCCAAACTTTCAATTTGCCATATAACGTATACAGGGTGTCCCACGGTGGATGGCGTATTAGACGTTTATGGAGAACTAAAAAGCGGATAATTTTGAAAATTTGGCAACCGGGATAAACGACCATGATCTACACTTTAAAAATATTTTTGACCATGCGGTGTTGCCGCTTCTACTCTAAACTAGTGGCAACATCGCTATTTTAAATAGAACACCCTGTATGTGATTGCATATTTGGATTCTACGTAAAATTCTGAGCAGATTTCATGTGATATACCCTATATCTAAGTTCAACTGTTTCGGAAATATTGACAGTTGAAAATTGACTTTTTGCAACTTTGACAGGCTGTAAAACCTAATTGGTTAATTTTTAAGAGGAAAACCGATTTCACATTCCTATCTAAGATTTTGATAAACTATCATTTGACACCAACTTTGAACTTAACCGGAGATTAAATTTAACTGGAATTTTTAATCATGGATTTAATTCAAAGTTGGTGTCAAATGATAGTTTATAAAAATCTGAGATAGGAATGTAAAATTGGTTTTCCTCTAAAATTAACCGTTCAGGTTTTACAGCCTGTCAAAGTTGCAAAAAGTCAATTTTCAACTGTCCATATTTCCAAAACAGTTGAACTTAGGTATAGGGTATATCACATGAAATCTGCTCAGAATTTTACGTAGAATCCAAATATGCAATCACATACGGGGTGTTCCATTTAAAATAGTGATGTTGCCACTAGTTTAGAGTAGAAGCGGCAACACCGTATGGTCAAAAATATTTTTAAAGTGTAGATCATGGTCGTTTATCCCGGTTGCCAAATTTTCAAAATGATCCGCTTTTTAGTTCTCCATAAACGTCTAATACGCCATCCACCGTGGGACACCCCGTATGTTTTGTGTAGATTTTTTGCTCCTACATGCATTCTCTTCATAAAGCTTAAGCAACTAAGTCTCAGTCCAGGATTCGATTGTTGTTATGTCCTCATTAAAATGTGCCAGATCCAAGGTGAGATTATAGTATAGGTTGGGTTCAACTGCAAAAAAGGATATATTTGTTTTGATGTGATGGCTCTCTCACGTAAAGCATAAATAGGAATGGCCCGGTTACTGAGCAGGCACTTCACTGTGCACTTCATATGATGATGAGTAGATACCATTAACTCTGACTTGAGAGGATCGCTTGGTAAGTATAGCCTCTCCAAAAATATGCAAAGGCACCCATTTATTACAAACCTTTTAAAGGGCACTTCGTCGAAGGTCTCCTCTTGATCATAGAGAATGTCCGCAGGATGACCATTGTCAATTTTTTTAGGCCAATTGTTAATACATTCTTATACGTTTGTCATTGCGGAGCGTTTAGGAAGAAATCTGGGATTATCTGGTTTCGTATTAAAAATTCTGTGAGCTCAGGTACAGTCCAACTTTTATAGTCTGATAATCCAAAGGAATGTGAGCTGGTGACTCCCTATAGCACGCCAATGGTCTTGTGTTTCCTCCCCGCGTTCCTCATACGGAAAGTGTCAGATTAAAAAAGCTAAACATTACCCACAGAAGTGGGATGTAAGCGAGGATGTAGTGAGGGTGTTGCTACATTCTTTGATAAAAATTGAGGGATAACGTCTGGGCCTGGACTTGAATAATTTTGTAGAGATTCTATTGCTTTCTAAATATTAGGCAATTCAAACCACGTGACATTCAAGATGGCGTGGCGGCCACACATGGGCCAAAAAACACAAAAAAATATCTAGTTTCTGCCCGAATTAATAGTTTAGGTACCTAGTCAACAAATATTTTATTAAATAACGAAAATCAAAGTGGTAAGCAAAACTGTATGCAAAATAATTTAAAATACGCATAATAACATATTGAAAACAAACTTGCTTGGCCGCCACACCAAATTGAATTTTCCTTTTTGACAGATGGATTGAATTGCCTAATTGACCTTTTGTTTAGACGCCATATTGCGGTGCGCGAACATAGTTGCCAAAAGTAGGAAAAAAAAATCACTAGCGTACTGTCAACATTAAAAGCAAAAGTTACTGAATAAATTACATTTAAAATTCAAATTTGCCGCCTATTACCAATGTTTTTGAAAAGAAAAGCCATGAATTTTAACTTGTTATTGGGCAGAATAGAAATAATAAAATATCTACCTATTCACTTTACCAAACTTCGGTTTCCTTTCTCAAGCCTAGTACTCATAACCGCGAAATTCGCTGTTTTTTGACATTGCTTCGACAATTTGACGTTTAATTCATTCCGCAGATTCATGCATAAAACGTCAAATTGTCGAAGCAATGTCAAAAAAGAGCGAATTTCGCGGTTATGAGTCCTAGACTTTATTGTTTATAGAATCAGAGAGAGAAAGTAAACAAACAAAAAGGATAGTGAGGATCAATCATTTAGTTACTTTTGTTTTTAATGTTGACAGCTCGCTAGTAATTTTTGTTTTCTTCTTTTGGCAACTATGTTCGCGCACCGCAATATGGCGTCCAAACAAAAGGTCAATTGTCTTCTGTAATTGTAGAAATGTCATTTACTGCCCTGGTGGGCGGGAATGCTGGTATAGTCGTATTCACGATAGAGTGTGAATTTTGACTGTTATTTTCACCAGTTGAAAATAAATAAAATCCCCAGATCTGTCCCTTTTTCTGACAACTATCAAATAATGATACATGACATTTTGATTTGACATATAAAAATATCAGATTCGGGTCTTTGAATTTTGAATTTCGAATTTTTGTGTAAAATCGTTCAGTTTTTTGCCGTTTTCTGCATTATTTTTTTTATTTGTTATTATCGCAATCGGTTTTTTGGTTTTTTATGTAGTGTTCTGTGCCTTTGTGTTTCGGTGTTGCATTTCAAACCTGGTTTTAGTTTGGATTTAAGTGTTTACTTTGGACTCTAATTTTAGGATTTTTGGATTTTAATAACTTAACTTACTTTAAAGAAATTGAAAATACATTTTTATTCTGAAATGTATATCACTTTTGTAAATACGACCCTGTCGTTTATCCCAGCTGACGGAATCGAAGCACTAACGCATGCTGGCAACCTAAAGAAAAAGTTACTAGAAATGTCAATGCGAACTGTCAACTTCACTTTCTATCGTGATTACAACTAAAGTCTGTTTTTTTTTAAAGATAATTCCCCAAGTCAAAAATTCAGGAACTATGTTGGCAACACAAGCCTTTACATAAAAAAATTGAAAGCATTGACAATTTTACATTGTATTGCCAACATTAATGTCATTTTGACTTTTATCTTTAAAAAAAAACACACTTTATAGTACCATTATCCGCCAACGTAAATGCTTGCATCAGTAATTATTTCTTATTTAAGCCAGCGCTTTCCCGTAATCTGCGTTCATTTGTTTTCAGACACTCCCTGTATATATATACGAGTTGGTTTTTCCAGTGTATAGACTTTTGAGAAGTGTCTCGCAAAAACTCCCACTCAGTCCTCCTTCAGTGATTAAGCGGATCTTTGAGAACAAATTCGGTTGTGCTGCTATTCAAGATGCGTTTAATGTTGCTGAAGAAATGCTTATCTTTACTTCCATATGTGGTTTTGGCTTCATGAATTTTCTAGTTGAGATTGTTGTTTTGTCACCTGTAAGAATTGTAATTTTCCTCTTGTGCTTTCGATATCTATTATCTATCCCAGAACTTCCTTTTCTTAATTATTTTCCTGGTGATTCCCGAGTTTAACCATGGCTTCTTTGTATTAGCATCTTATTGGAAAGTTCAGGTTGATGGTGTCTGCGATTATTTTTTCAAATGTACGAAAGCCAGGATGAAGTTAGCCAGTTTTGAGAAAGGACCTCTCACACCTTAGTCCCCAGTACATCGACCCTAAAATTTTGTAACTCATGTAGGTACACGCCAAACTTTCTGAGCGGCTTCATAGCACCAAGTAGGACAATTTTGTTCATATCTCCAACCTCCAACCCGGGCGATGGGACATTGTCGCGCTAGCTCTTCGGGACGTTGTCATTCTGACGTCCCTGAGAACGGTGATACATGTATATGTAATTTTAATTCTAATCGACTGTTTCTATGTTATATTAACGATATCACATTTGTCGGACCAAAATCTCGTGGCATTGGGGGGGGGGGGGGGGGGTCGGACACCCCCAACAGCAACATGTTAAGGTCGTCAGACCCCTCCAATGCCACGAGATTTTTGTCCGACAAATGTGATATCGTTAATATAACATAAAAAACAGTCGAATGGAATTAAAATTACATGTACATGTATCACCATTCTCAGGGACGTCAGAATGACAACTTCATGAAGAGCTAGCACGACAATGTCTCATCGCCCAGGTTGAAGATATGAACAAAATTGTCCGACTTGGTGTTATGAAGCCGCTCAGGAAGTTTGGCGTGTACACGAGTTACAAAATTTTAGGGTCGATGTACTGGGGACTACCTTATATGGGATTTCGGCGATCGGTCGATTTTTTTCAAATTTTGATATGTTGTAGAGGATTTAATTCTTAACAACCTTTAAATAGGACGAAATCTTGTAGTTATTACAGTCTTTGATATATGAGCGTTGAAAGATGAACTTGTTGCGACTTTTTGTGTGGAGAGTATACGAAATACTGATTTTATCAGTCAAAATGTTGACAGGTGCACATATTTTAAAATCTGTTTTTTTTGAAAGATAAAAGTCAAAATGACATTATGTTGGCAATACAATAAGCCTTTTCACGTGGCTCCGGTTTACCAAACCGCAACATACCGCTCAAATTCGAGTGGTAGGTATCCATCACGTCACTTTGTAACCGGATTAGAAAACGGTATGTCATTTCTCTAACCGTTTTGTAACCCGGTTAGTTAAACCGGAGCCACGTGAAAACAACTAATGTAAAATTGTCAATGCTTCAAATTTTTTATGTAGAAAAGGCTTGTGTTGCCAACATAGTTACTAAATTTTTGACTTGGGGAATAGACCTATCTATTTTTACCTGGTATGCGCGCGCAACACGAGGCAATGTCTTTTTATTGGCTAGCTAATACAGGTGTGAGGTAATCGTTTTGCACGCTGGGCATCTCTTTATCCTTGTTCATTGCACGTGGTCTGACAAGAATAAATCTAAAGTTGATATTCAACTTGACAAGTGTCATTCAAAAGTTGTTTGACATTTTCATTGACAAATACGTTGCACAACACGCGGTTTTTCTCCTTTCCTTTTTATCCTGTGCAAATAAGAAGGACGGATTGCTATACGTAAGTCTAACATAATTTGGTACGTTTTGCCTCGTCTTGCGCAATGAGCGTTCTGTGTCTTTTTTTATTTAATGAAGTTTTCGTATTATTACCTCTTTGTCTGGTAAAATAGATAGGTCTATTATCTTTAAAAAAAAAAAAAACTTTACGTCACTAACAAATGTCAACATGGGCTGCGGCCGGGACCGCACTGGCGCCAACAATTGGCAAACATTGGTTATTGGCCTTGAAAAGGCAATTGAGTCATTAAAAAATAAAAAGTCATCTTGCTTTGATGGAATTTCAACATCTATCTAGAAAAAAATATGTGAAGAAGTATGTGTGCCTCTACAAATTCTGTTGAATCAATCAATAGAGAAAGGACAATTTCCAAACGTCCTAAATTTGACCACTGTGGTGCCTGCTTTAAAAAGGGAGGACACTCACGGCGCCGGCGTTTTCCATTTGTAGAATCCAATGCAAAAAAAAAATCGTTATTGTTATATTTTACATGCTATTAGAAAAAGATGCGGATACACTCAGTGTGCACTGATTGACAAATGGAAATCGCCATCAGAATATAGAAAACAAGAGGCCTATATCCCTGCTCAGCAGCTTTTCAAAAGTTTTTGAATGCATTGTTTATAACAGACTGCAAGCATTCTTGCAAAAGCACGACATTATAACACCCTATCAGCATGGATTTCAACAGGGAAAATCCACTGAAAATGCCTCATTCTAACTTGCAGACTTTATTTATAATGAATTGGAAAAAAAAACGCATTGTCGTAGGCCTATTTTTCGACCTAACACGAGCTTTCGACACAATAAACCTGGACTTCCTCGGAAAAAACTGGAATGCACTGGAATCAGAGGCAAAGCAAATTCCTGGATCATGTCATTTCTCTTCCAAAAGCGACTCATGGTGAAAATTGAAAATAGCCTATCTACAGAGCACAGCATAAATATCGGAGGGAGTTGCACAGGGATCTGTATAAGCACCACTTATTTTTCTAACATTTATAAATGATCTCCTTATACCCGACCTCGTCATCAAATTTGCGGATGATACAACAGTACTGATTTCAGCAGCAGACGAACACGAGCTGTTAGAAAAATCGAAAGGGTCCAGGAACTTATGAACACATGGTGTTTCTCTAACCAAGAATAAAACTGTCATAGTTCCATTTCGAAATACTGGACCACGAGTAACCATTGACAGTGCTGAACCAGTAGTTAAATTCCTTGGCTCTTACAGTGGCCAAAGATTGTCATGGGAGGAGCAACTTGAGCATGTTTCAAAGGAACTAAACACAGATTACGCACTATTGAAATTAAAACAGTCTGTTCCGTTATTATCTCTGCTAATAACCTACTATGCACTTGCATACCCACACATATCTTACAATATAATGCTCTGAGGGTACGCACGCATCAAAGATAAATAGGATCACAAAAACGAATAGTCCGCCTAATTTTTGGACTGAAACCCATGGACACCTCTAAAGAAGTATTTAGGGCAAATAACATGCAGTAGTCTCTATGTACACAAAAATCAAAAGAAATTCAAAAAAAAAACTCTGAAATCCACAAGTACGAGACGAGACATAAAAACAACCCCGTACTTCCCATCCACAGATCCACCTTCTATGAAAAATAACCATACTATGCTTGCACTAAGATATACAACAAACTACCAACTAATGTAAGGGAGGCCAATACATATGGGCAGTTCAGAAGAAACCTCATGGAACATCTCACAGCGAGAGCCTACTACACACTACGGGAATTCTATGCGGAATAGATACATTTATTATGCACCACGTCAAAAATTAAAATCCAACTTGTGATATATTTTTTTTGTTCTTTTTTTAGCATTACTAGGTTGAGTATTAGTTATGTGTACTTAGCTTTATGTATTATTATTTTGTACTAAATCTTATGACGAAACCAATGTTATGGGAACTGGTAACCTGATGGAAGAATAAATAAAATGAAAAAAAAAATTTGAAAATTGGGAGAACGAATACCAGGGTATTGGTTTGCAATAGAAGCAATTATAACTAGGTCAATCATTATTGTAACTTTTAAATCAGAGGACTTCCCAAGAAAGTGCTGAAACATTGATTACGTAAGAAGTGCTGATAACCTATCCAGAACAGCAGGAAAATTTTTGACTCAAGACTAAATATGTAATAACATACTCAATAATTTCTTCGCTGAGATTGCCAATGATCAAATGCAAATTTCCTGTGAGAACAAACTTTGAAGATGTGACCTGATACTTTACACTTACATTTTAAATAATTTATACTGGAGTATAATTGCCTTTAGGTGTGTACCATATTTGTCCTGTAAACATACGTCTCAAAATTTCTTTAGCGAGCAGTCTCTTTTCTTTCTTAATTTTCTTTAGTACTCCTTTGTTTTCGTGAGCTCTTCTCGACAAATAAGGTAGTACCTCGTTCACAGGTCCATAGGGGATGTATTTATAAGCAGAGTAGCCAGATTGACCTAGAATTTACAACTATTTTAAATCTGTTATGTTTGGTAAATATATATTCATACCTAATGGGAAAGTAATGTAATCGCACATGGCCAACAGCTGTCCGAAACAGATTACTTTATCAGCGGGCGAAATGTTGAACTCCTCCATTTTTTCAATGGCGAATCGTACAGTGTCTTCGTTATGAGAAGCTACCATGATGGCAATTTTCTTTTCTTCGCC
Source organism: Ceutorhynchus assimilis (assembly GCA_917834065.1). Lineage (NCBI taxonomy): Eukaryota > Metazoa > Arthropoda > Insecta > Coleoptera > Curculionidae > Ceutorhynchus > Ceutorhynchus assimilis. Next base: position 26,145,759 of record OU892282.1, on the reverse strand, counting down.
CTTGTCTTTGAAAGCTTTGATTCTTCTAAGGCATTCCGTCAAAGTTTTGTGGTACATATCGGTGGTAGCGTCAAAGTTGGGGTTGGTGGGGTCGGGATAGCCCATTGCTGCAGCTCTTGCCCTTTCCTAATTAAGAAGAAAATTACAAAAAGGAAAAATTTGAAATTACAGCAAGCTTATTAAATTATTTACCAAAATTATGCTAAAACATGTTTCCATTTCTGGTTATTTTGATATCTAGGCGTAATTAGATCTGTTCATGGAATCGAAATCCTTCAGAAAGAATGGTTTGTTAGTGCTCGTCTTTAATTACAGAAAAATAAGTGAATATGGAATAACTTGTACCCTAAATTCTTAATTGAGGTTTTTTAGAAATGATTTATTTATATTTAATTGGTTACTCATTAAATATAAATAAATAAGTGACTTGGCATAATGTGAAGATAATCAATGTAATTCCTAGAATAAATGACGGAATAGTGATAGAATCCATCTCCCAAAATATGGAGAATATATGAAGACTTTTAAAAAATCATGTCTACAACTTGTATTTCTTGTTCTTTAATGACGTGTAAGTACTTCTTTTATGAAAAGGGAACAATAGAATAGAACGAATTATTTTCTACTTACTTGTTCCAAATAAGCCCCTCGTACAAGCTTAGCACCAAAATAGAAATTCTGACGTTTAGCTTGCTCCAAATCAGTAGTAACTTCACTCAAAGCATTCCTCAAGTAGCACTGGTATGTATTGAAAACAATAGCCTTATCCTTATTGTATTTCCTCATAAATTCCAGGGTGATTCGAGTAATGGCCGGTTGGAAATAGGTTTGTTCAGCATCAACCATGATGCGCACATCCATTTCTTGAGCAGCCTAAATAAATTTACTCATTATAATATTATTTTCAAAAAAAGTACAACCACATTAAGCCTACTTTGACAATCGTATTTATCCTTCTAATCATATTCTTGAACATCTCTTCTTCCTTTGTTGACAGTTGAGTGATCAGTCGAGCCATGCGGCCAGTTTTCAAGTCGGGTACCCGGAAGGTATTGCTGAGCTGCTGATTCTCGTCGATGATACCAGACCATGGGAACAGATGGAGGATACTGCGGGAAACAGAGGGAAATGTTGAGAAGAATTTTCTCACCTACAAAGACCAGGGCTGTGACAGAAAACTGTGCGATAAACACAGAATATTTTTAAAGCTTGGGGTATAGTTTTTTTTCCTAGTTCAGTTGCTGTTTTGTTGCCGTTTCAAAAAAAAACCGGAAAAGAAAAAGCAAAACAGCAACTGTTGAAAAATCAGAAGTTGCCAAAAAATCTGCAAAAAGTTGCGTTTTTGTTTTTTTTTTTCAACTTGGGTAGCTGTTTTGTCGGTTTGGTGTAAAGCCGCTATAACACACACACTAGTACTTGTTACTCTGTTTTATTTAAGGCTCTTTTTGATCTGATTGATGATACCGACGAACTATTGGGACAATGAGAACGCAACTTACCCTTCTTTGTCGTATGTCACTTGTGTCAAAAATTTCCGTAGGGATTCCTTGTCTTGAATTTTATCGAACTTCTTTTCCAGCTCTTCGGGTTTAGTGTGATGGCTCAAGACGTTTCCTTCTCCGCCCATTATCTCCGTCATGTATTGACGAGTTCGCATAATTACTTCAGATAATTGAAGCTGAAACGGAAGCAGTAAAGTGTCAAAAAAAAAGCCAGGAATTACACACACCGGCAAAATTGAGGGAACGGACAAAATTTACACTAAGTTTGACATCAATTTTCTCTTAAACCTTCCGCTCGGTTTCGATGAATTTTTCACAGATTGTATCAGCTTGATTCAGGAATATGTTTGACGTATTACCGTTATTAAAAGATTCGTCTTTACATCATATTATACAAGGATGTAAAGAAAGTCAGTAATTTTCAGAGTTTTTTGAGACACACTGTGGAGTGAACCAATGGAAATTCAGAACAGTTTTCAACACCTTATTGTAGCCTGATTTTTTCCGAACATTTTCGTTTTTTATTCACTCTGATATTTTCAATAGTATTGAAAATACAGAGTGTCGAAGAAAAGGTGAATAGTGACTTTAATTTTCTCCACGTCGACATACGAATTTGTATATGAAAATGTGTCGTTATCCATTTTTCCCAAGAGGCTAACCAGCTAGAAATTCTTCGCCAAAAATGTGAAGAATTTAGAGGATTTTTTGGGGAATTTGAAGGAGCTCGGAATTTATGAGAATTTGGAGAATTTATAGGGAATTTAAAGAAATTTATGAGGAATTTGCTTCTCCCCTTTCTCTTTACATAAAAAAAGTTTCAAATTTTTGCCTTCACTAGTTTTCCAGGAAAAATTTGAAATGTGTGAGACTTTATTTTCAATTAATTCAGTTATTGGAGGTTGATTTCCAAGATTCTTCATATGTTGTTGGTTTCTACTGGAAAAATTTGAAATTTTGGAAAAACGAGCCTCTGGCCTTCCTCTTAAAATGCAAAAAGTGTCAAATTTTTCCTTTCACTAGTTTTCCAGGAAAACTTTGAAATGTGTGAGACGGTATTTTCCTTAGATTTTTCAACTAATTCAGTTTTTGTAAGTTGATTTCCAAAATTCTTCATGTTGTTATTTTCCACTGGAAAAATTTGAAATTTTGGGAAAATGAGGTTCTCACCTTCCTCTCGACATGCAAAAAGTTTCAAATTTTTCCGTTTAATAGTTTTCCAGGAAAACTTTGAAATGTGTGAGACTGTATTTTTTAATAATTCAGTTATTGTAGGTTGATTTCCAATATTCCTCATGTTATTTTCTACTGGAAAAATTTGAAATTTTGGGAAAATGAGCCTTTAACCTTTCTACTCCCTATGTGCAAAAAGTTTCAAATTTTTGCCTTCACTAGTTTTCCAGGAAAACATTGAAATGTGTGAGACTGTATTTTCAATTAATTCAGTTATTGGAGGTTGATTTCCAAGATTCTCCATTTCTCCATATGTTATTTTCTACTGGAAAAATTTGAAATTTTGGAAAAACGAGCCTCTGACCTCCCTCTTCACATGTAAAGTTTCCAAATTTTCCCTTAATTAGTTTTCCAGGAAAACTTTGAATTGTGTGAGACTGTATTTTCAATTAATTCAGTTGTTATAGGTTAATTTCTAAGATTCCTCATGTTATTTTCTACATATTAGAAAAATTTGAAATTTTGAGAAAATGAGCCTCTGTCCTTTCTCTTCACATGCAAAAAGTTTCAAAATTTTCCCTTCACTAGTTTTCCAGGAAAGCTTTGGAATGTGTGAGACTGTATTTTCAATCAATTCAGTTTATTGGAGGTTGATTTGGAAGATTCATCATGTTGTTGTTTTCCACTGTAGTAATTTGGAATTTTGTGAAAATGAGCCTCTGACCTTCCTCTTCATATGCAAAAAGTTCCAAAATTTTCCCTTAATTAGATTTCCAGGAAAACTTTGAATTGTGTGAGACAGTATCAACAATTATTTCAGTTTTTGTAAGTTGATTTCCAAGATTTTTCATGTTGTTATTTTCCACTGGAAAAATTTGAAACTTTGGGAAAATGAGCTTCTCCCCTTCCTCTTTACATGCAAAAAGTTTCAAAATTTTCCCTTCACTAGTTTTCCAGGAAAACTTTGAAATGTGTGAGACTGTATTTTCAATTAATTCAGTTATTATAGGTTAATTTCCAAAATTCCTCAGTTGTTATTTTCTACTGGAAAAATTTGAAATTTTGGGAAAATGAGCTTCTAACCTTCTTTTTCACATGCAAAAAGTTTCAAAATTTTCCCTTCACTAGTTTTTCAGGATAATTTTGAAATATTTGAGACTGTATTTTCAATAGGCCCCTTGCATCAAATTTTTTATTGCTGATTTCGATAGTCCATGAAAAATAAGTTAACACGTGTTTTTTATTTTTCTTGTTAGTCAAAAATTGACGGAGATACAACGCTTTGAAATGTCCTTCTGACGTCATAACTCATAATACGTTGTGACGTCGCACATGCTCAGTATATCTATACATACAAAACTCAATATTTGTATAACTTTCGAAATAATCATATTTGGGCAAAATAAAAAAACACGCATCGATTTTTGTTCGATTTCCTACAGTTTGCAATAAACAATAATCAATTTAATTTTTCATGCAAGTACCCTATTATGTGTATGTAATTCAGTTATTGGAGGTTGATTTCCAAGATTCTTCATGTTATTATTTTTCACTGAAAAAATTTGAAATTTTGTGAAAATGAGCCTCTGACCTTCCTCTTCACATGCAAAAAGTTTCAAAATTTTCCCTTAATTGGTTTTCCAGGAAAACTTTGAATTGTGTGAGCCTGTATTCACAATTATTTCAGTTCTTGTAAGTTGATTTCCAAGATTTTTCATGTTGTTATTTTCCACTGGAAAAATTTGAAATTTTGGGAAAATGAGCTTCTCCCCTTTCTTTTTACATGCAAAAAAAATCGAAATTTTCCCTTCACTAGTTTTCCAGGAAAACTTTGAATTGTGTGAGACAGTATTTTTAATTAATTTAGTTATTGTAGGTTGATTTCTAAAATTCTTCATGTTGTTATTTTCCACTGGAAAAAATTGAAATTTTGGGAGAACGAGCTTCTCACCTTCCTCTTTACATGCAAAAAGTTTCAAATTTTTTCTTTCACTAGTTTTCTAGGAAAATTTTGAAATGTCTGAGATTGTATTTTCAAGTAATTCAGTTATTTTAGGTTGATTTTCAAGATTATTCATGTTATTATTTTCTACTCTCGATTGAATTTATTGTTTATGGTCTTGAAAAGTTGTTCAACTTTTTGTGGTAATTTGGAGGAATTTGCAGGGAATTTAGAGGAATTTGTGGGGCATTTGGAGAAATTTGTGGTGGGGTATTTGGAGGAATTTTTTATGAGGTACCTATCTGAAGGAATTTGTGGGGAATTTGGAGGAATTATTCGTAAAAAATTCCCCTTTGAGGAATTATTTGCACAAATTCTGGGATGGTGGTTTACCCCTTGATTTTTCTAACTTCAAGTCGTGTGTGTGAAAGTTTACTTCAAGATAAATATTGCTCGCAGTACTACCTCTTACCGATCAATTTATTATGCTCACAAATATACAGGGGAATCAGAAAGTCCCTTTCATGCTTTCCATTTGGTTGAGTGTTATTTATTTATCTAAACTAAACTCTCCAAACTGTCCCTTCATAGTTACCAAGGAGGAGTTCTCCAATTTATCCTTCAACAGACCTCGCCGCATGGGTAGGATTTTGACGAATTTATCAATCCTATTGGAACAGGAAAAATTAAGTTTACCTGTGACGTTTACAAATACAATTTTGTTTCTGTCGTTAGTTACTGTCCAGTCAAAGTTAAGCAAAAGTTAACCACAGATTAAAGTCAACATTCTTATCCAATTTTATACTATCGTCATATCCACCTTTTCTTCGAAACTCTGTATTTTTAATAATATTGAAAATATTAGAGTGAATAAAAAATGAAAATATTCGGAAAAGATCAGGCTACAATTTGGTGTTGAGAAATGTTCTGAATTTCCAGTGGTTCACTCCACAGGGTGTCTCAAAAAACTCTGAAAATTACTGATTTTTTTCCATCCCTGTATATGATATAAATCATTTAATAACGGTAATACGTCATATGTATTCCTGAAGAATCAAGCTATAATCTGTGAAAAATTCATCAGCAGAGGGTTCAAGAGAAAATTGCTGTCAAACTTAGTGTAAATTTTGTCTGTTCCTCTAATTTTGCTGGTGTGTGTACTATAACTAACGCGATGTGAAATATTCATAGTGTATTGAGTACCTAAATGAAGAAAACAAATTTACTCACCAAAAGTTGTGGTCTGCCCAGTGCAGTTAGTTTAATAGCAGTAATGCCAGTGCCATAGGTGGCTCCTGAAACAGAAGGAAAAAAGCATTTATCCGGCAACAATGTCGCCAATTCTCAAATATTTTCTTTTCAAACAAACTTGGTGGTTAATGGTTGACGGTTTTAGTTGAAATGCGAAGCTTGAAACATTTTTTTTGTGTTGATTGTTAGTCGCAGAAGCGAATGGTTTTAAGCGGTTTGGGAATGAATTCTCGACTCAGAAAGTGGAACAACTATAGCAGAAATAATTAACATAGCCCTTCTGAGTCAAGCATTGGTCCCCAGCCCAGAATAGGTTGACAAGGGGTAAAAACTTAACCTGTCAATTTCTTTAGCTACAAAATAGAAACTGTAGCTGGTTAAAAACACTCATTTCTTTATTCTACCCTTCAACCAGAGGAAATATCTAAATACAACAAAAATAATCTAAATATAGGTACCTATACCTAATAAAACACAAAATAAGCTTCTAGATAAGGTATGAGTACATTTTATCTTGAAAGCCTTATATTTTACACCCGCATAGTTTTGGTCAACTAAGAGGTAGAGTTCCTACATATTGATTACCACCAAGCCACTAACTTACCTTAATTTTGTCACAAAATTTTACCAGGTGTTTTTTAAGGTAAAATTTCACATTAAATGTACCAAGCTTGTAATATACCCCAACAAGAAATTAGTAAACCCTCATCAGGGAAAACTGGGATTCTACAATTGAGCTTCAACACAACAAAAATCTACATCAAAAAAGGGGTAAATTGAAAAATGTTGCATACTTATCCTCATAGTTACCCAAATTAATTTGAAGACGATAATTTTTTGCTTTTCGGACAAAACACGACACAAGGCTTCCAGATATTTTTTAACTTAAATTTTGAGTGCTTTACAGCAGAATTTTTTGGATGGGAAACTGACTGGCATTTTTCTACTTTACCTGGGTTGATCTTCTGGTAGTCTAGACAAAAAATAATTCAGCAATTATATAATTGGTTTTGTAGGCAAAAATAAAACAGCTCATAAATAGAGACCAGACAAGAATATCTACAGAAAAAGTGTGTAATACTATAGGATATTTAGAGGAGATTATTTATTGATTTAAAAAAATAATTTTTCATTTAAAAATGTCTGACCATTCATTCATAATAAAATACGCACTAATATTAAATGTCCATTGAAACAGAGAAACCTGCCAAACAAGATATATTAATTTAACATTATATAAACCGACAAGGTCGACAATTAATATTCTGTTCAAGGCTAGAATTCCTCAGCTAAAGCCAAAACCTTATCACCAACGTGAATTTCAGTTATATAAAACCAAAATTGTGTGGTTATTTTTCTAGGCTTAAAAACCCAGACTGCGATATAAATAGAACAAATTTGAGTTGCACTGGATTTAATTTTAGTTTGACAAAGCGATACCTGAAATCTTTCAGTTTTATGGTTCTTGAAGGATTTTGTTTCATAGGTAATACTTTTTTTTTGGAAACTTAGTTTTCTGCCTGTAGGTATCTTTTTTCCAAAATTTGTCTACATAAGTTGAAACAACTATTTTAGTGGTTCAAACCAGAGAATAAAACAGATATGGCATTTCAAACATTTAAACAATTTTTGTAGAAAATATTAGGTCAATCGCAAAGGCTTACTTAACACTAAAATATACTTTTGAGCACCTTATTGCTGAAGGGGCAAATAATTGATTCTTGCTAAATTGAATTCCTTAGGTCGTCTACTATTATTATGTAGTTATGTATCCCACTGAGTCGAATGTACTTCGCTTTCGTGTTGAGTTGAAGGCTCTAGCCATGCAATAAAACAGGATTTCTTCAATCACTATGATCATTTCTCATCACTTCTTTGAATTTCTTGAGAGTTCTAACTTTCCATGTGTGTTATAGGAATAAAAATTGTTGGCCGTCATTACAACTGAATCCATTGAGAAGGTCAAAACTATTAATAAAGTGTCGAATCAGATGCACTTTTTATGTAATCTTACTCGAAACCAGAGCGTAATAGAACTAAATTAAATTAGAATGGACATGTTCTAGTAGCATGTTTATTATGCTAAAAAGCCTCTTTCACCACAGATCATTAGGTCTTCACGATTATACAAGGAGTTTAGGAAGGGATTAAGGAAATTACTTTTGACCAAGGCTTATTATGATATTAAAGAATTCTTTAGGGAAGTTTTATGAATAAATTTTTAAAATTTTAACTTGTTTTATGGTACATGGGACCGTTGAAAACCATTGAAGATACAGGGTGGACCAAATGGCGAAAAAGTTGCGCAATCAAGTGCCTACAAATAATCTGTCATCAACTTCTTTGAACTCGGAATAGGAACGGATATACACGACCAAAAAGGTAAAAGTGCATTTTATAATAGTTATTTAAGTATCAAGGGAATGATGAGGGTGTTAATACCCCAGGGCAAAGTTTGTGTCCCGAGGGCCTTCGGCCCGAGGGACACCAATTGCCCGTGGGTATTAACACCTGATAATTCCCGTGGTACATAGATAATTTTATTTCCTACTGAATTTACTGTATTTTGTCCATTTTTATAAAGAAATAAACCATAAACCTAAATTTCTATTTTTTGTCAAAGTTTCACCTATTCAAGGTAAAAGCGGGGGAGTTAAGACCCTGTTTATGATTATCGTAACCAAGGTATTGGTTATATAGTGTAGGCAAGTTAGATGTTGAACCTGAAAAAATTCTATACAAGCATTTCTTAACCAAAATGTACGAGGAGTAACGTTCTAAACATCATACTAAAAGTCCCATGGATTATGTCTCTGGCAAACGGCCGCCATTTTGTTTTTTACATTTTATTGCAAATATCTCAAAAACTATCAGGTTTATGAGGAAAAGTGTAGGGATATTTTTTACTTAAAATGCAAATTTACATTTGTTGGGTTAGTAACATATATTTAAATAATTACTGACTTTTTCCAGTTTCACAAAAGAATCATCATTTTTTCATATACGATGCACGAATTCCAGCAAATCATTCCTAAGCATTGACTTATTTTGCAGAACATTTTAATCCAAGTTTTCTGCAGGAGCATGCCTTGTTGCATGTCCCTTCCTTGCAATTACAGAATACCATTTTTAGTATATCAGAGGGGGCAATTTCTTTTGTTACGGCTGTAGGTGCAAGATGTTCATCTCTATCTAGTTCCCATCTATAGAATAACGGATCTAACATATATCCTATCCACTCTTGTATCTTAAAATTACATACTATATCTAATCCAGGTTTTCATAACTAATCCTCGAAAATACCTGAGTAAATGCACTGTTCTACTTTTTTGAAAATTCCAATAAGTTACAATTACAGGCCCCAGGCCACTGGCGCCGAGTACATGGGGGCATTGGGGCAGGTGCTCCCATAAGCAACCTCTCATGGGTACTCGGAGCTCTCGTGGGTATCATGTAATTCAAATTTACACAACTTCGTATAAGAATTATACAAGTGGTATTAGTCTTAGATTAGGAAGGTATTAGTATTCTGTCCTTTTGTTATTTGTGGTCAGTTCTATGCTCTATTACTTTATAATGCTAATGTTACTATTCTCCATCTCCATCTCTATTCTTTGATAATAATCGGGACATGAGGCATTTTAGGACATAAAAGTACCAGGGTAACCTTAAATTGCATAATTATTCTACTTTTCCGCATACTAGTGCGAAGAAGTGATATTTTTCTGGCCTGAAATGCGTGCAGAAAGAAGCACTTTTCGCACGATAGTAGAGAAAAATATAAAAATATACAGGTCTGGCAAGCCAGCATCTTACAGGCTAATAGACCTATCTCCCATGATTAAAAAAAGGAAACTTCATTGTAATAAATACAAGTTAGAAAAGAATAAAAGATGACATGCGCGCGCAACTCGTAGGCTGCAGTGTAGTCAGATTGTATTGTTTCAGAACAAATGTAGACAATACAAATCCAACATTATAACATTAAAGAAGTAATATAGTCTCAAGTGTTTCACAACGCCTTAAATCAGACAAAAGAAGAGCTTTGAAATGGATAAACATCGTTTGCACTTTTATTTTGATAAATGTTTCATCCGGCAACATCGCTCAATGAAATTGTGAAGGAATGCGTCAAGTATAATCTAACATAACCTTAAACGAAACTGCGGTGAGTTCAAGTAATATGTAAAGTATTAGTTTGCTCTTTGTCAAATTACACGTTACAAAGAAAGAAGGAACGATTCATTCTGAACTGGCCCCTGAATAAGAATATGAGGCAAGCCTGTCATAAACTTGCTTCTCATTGGACGCTCACCTGCAGCCTACAAGCGACGCGCGCAGTCCAGGTAATAGGAGATCGGTCTATTTTAATGCAATAGAATGAAATGTATAGGAAGAGTCCAAGTTTAAATAGAGAACGAAAACGATCTCCCTTGTTCCACCTCCAGCATGCAGCGCTTGGAACGCTGGAGGTGGAACAAAGGAAATCGTTTCCGTTCTCTATTCAACCTTTAGACTTTTTCTAGATGTTTCATTCTATTGCATTTAAATTGGCATGTAAGATGTTCACTTGCCAGACCGGTATACACTATGAAAAAATTTCGCCTTCGCCAGCGCCTGCGGCGAGCTCGCCCTATAAACAAAATAAAAATATTATCCTGCACCCATGAGGACTTTCAAAAATCGGCGCCTCTGCCAGGCCCAGCCTAAGCCCACCCTAGGCCCCCCCAGGTCAGATGGCTAGTTACGACAGTGCTATTAAATAATTGTATACGGGACGCCTTAACATAATTCTGATTAATTTTAATAATGTTGCTCATTTGTGAAAATTTTTTGAGTTGATCCGTTCGCTTGCATTTAATATCTGTGAATACTTTGTCTATATTTTTTGTTAGTACTGTTCTTCCAATTTTATTTGCTAAATCGCAGTTTATATCGGATTTAGCTATTCTTCCAAGGAAAACTGACATGAACTCCTAACTCCTTGCATCTATAAGGATTGTATTTTAGCCAATCTTGAATTTCTCGCGAATCAGTTTTGTCACGTTGCTGGCGCGAGCGACTCAATTCTATATGCTGTTCTGAAGTCACAGACTTACATTCCAAAAGCTTTTGTAACAGGCATACAAACTGACATATCAGCAATCCATCTGGCCAAAGACGAATTAGTGATCCGCGTCTATAAGTTAGGCCACCAGTTGTTTTGATTGACCTCATCAAATTCTGCTCGATCACTATGTCGGTCCAAGTACCGGACCAAAAGCCGTTGGTTCTTCTCACAAGTGAACATTCCTTCATCAACAAATTTTTCATAGTTTTCAGGACTCATACCTATTATGAAGTTTCTGAATCTGTTGTAGATAAAGGTGTTGCGTAAAATATCCGGACTATCAATTTTAAACAGTAATTGTGAAGTTGCCTGATCTTCCTGCTCTAATAAACCGCAGCAGCTGGGCGAGACGATCATAATGGGTTTGTTTGTTTATTTGCACCAAAGTTACACCAACCTGCACCAGGTGCAGCAAAAAATCAGTCTGTCTCTGTCAAACTAACAAAAAAATAGGGATTAAAATACATTTGGAGTAGAAAGTGCCATATTGGTGCAAATAAACAAACAAAGCTATTGGCGGCCACTTTTTTGCAACTTGCAATTGTCAGAATCTACGGGACTTTTAGTATGTCATCTAGGGCCACATTATCTGTATGTTCCCACTCATAAACATTTGTATATAATTTTTTCAGAAGTTGGACCTAAATTCCGATAACTTGACTACACTAATAATAGTTCAGTAGGAAATAAAATCCTTTATATCTGGTTTATTATAAAACATACAATAAAGAAATTTCCAGGGTACGTTTAGGATGGTTGTTTGGTAAATTTATGTCAATTTTCTAGAATTAATTTTTTTTTGTTAGTGAACATGCGCACACTTTGAGATGAGGACTTAATGCACAAAACTTGTTTAATATTAATTTTAACGTTCGCTTGCCTCAAATTCAGGCTCCGCTTAACAAATTATTGAATTTCTGGAATTTTCATCTTTAAATTACTCCATATAGCTTGGGACCTTTTATTTCAAAGATTTAATAATACAAGGTTGTTGGTACACAACCACATTGAGGCTATTCATGACATCACACCGATAGCCTATGAATCTGCTTCTGAGTTACGATACGGTAGATAAACAGAAGCTCTCAACCAACCAAAGTGGCTCATTGGGACACTTTGTTATTGTATAACTTATCAGGTAAGTTAGATCAAACCATTTCGAAACCAAAAGGTAAGGATAATTTCCACCATAAAAGTTAATCTTTTACTACCGCCAATGTTACTAAAGTGTGAACTTTGTCAAGGTACGCATACCGTGTTAAAATGTGGAAGATTTTTGGCAATTTCGATTTCTAACAGAATGGCAAGAATAAAATCCCTACATCACTGTTCAAATTGTATAAAACCTAATCATTCTACACCATTTCAACCTCAATTTCGGAAAAAGTAACTTTTATTTAGGAAAATGTAGTCATTTTCGGAAAAAGTCAAATCAATTTCAGAAAAAGTAAAGTTAATTTCGGAAAAAGTAAATTCAAATTCGGAAAAAGTAAATTCAAATTCGGAAAACGTACATTCAAATACGGAGAGAATAATGTTATTATTTTTATTAAGAATTTTATTGGTTTCCCAAAAGGCTATCGACCGAGGTCCTTCAGCCAAGGTAAATTTTACAAATCCACATAATATTTACAATATGTTATGTTGTATAACTAAGAGAATTTCATACATCTGTCAAAACTTACATTCCAACAATAAACTGACATGTTTTGATTGTTGATTTGAACCAATCAGATTCGAATTACGCGATAATTTGCACTAGTGCAAATTATCGGATAATTGCATAGTAACTGGTGCGAGAACTGGTGTTTTGACATTTTTTTTTTGACAAAAAAATTAAATTTTTGATTCATGAAATTCTCTCATAAAATACAACTCGTGCAATGGAAATATATTTATAATTTTTGACAAATTTGCCCGAATGCATTTTTAGTTGAAAAAGAGCACGAGTGCACGTAGTGCACGAGTGCCTTCTTCAGTTAAAAACGCATGAGTGCAAAATTGATCATTTCCATTGCACTCGTTATATTACTATTAAATATTACTTTTGTGTAACGAAAAAAAAAAAAAAATCAAAGAAACAGAAGAAGAAAAAAACAAAAACAGAAATCATAATATAATTTAAATTAAATGGGGAAACTCTGTTTTCTCTTGTTCTACTTACTGCTATTTGCACCGCTACAACTTAAGGTCAGCCTTAGTCTTAAGTGGAACTTAAACTACGATTTTGCTTTGCACCGCTGTTTCGTGTCCACCTCAAGTCTAGTTAAGTTAAGCCCCAGATTTTCTCCGCTTAGTTGGATTCTAACCTCATTTTTGGGTTTGATTTCTTTTTTTGACAGAATTCTGGTTGAAATTGATTATCGATGATTTTATATTTGTAATATCCAAGGTTCCAAGAGCCGAAGACTGCATGTTTTAAGCAAAAAAAAAAATATTTATGTTTATTTTCATAGCAAAAACAAGTTTTCCGAAGTTTTTTTTTATGGTTGTTGTTGCTGTTATTTAGTTATTTGTTAATGCTTTTTTGTGCGTCGGGTAATTTTTACAGAATTTTGCACAAGAATGCCAAAAATATATTCAAAATAATATCCACGTGATATACCTAACTTATGAAAGAAAAGACGAAATTAACGAAAATATTTATATTTTAATCGCAAGGATAAGTTAACGGATAAATTCCTTGCTTGAAATAGGTACCTCCATCTTCATTTCTGCCTTAAAATACGCATTTTTGCGCTGTTGCCAATAGCTTTCAATTCTTAGCTAAGATTTGGTCGGTGCAAAGCAACTCAACCTAAAGGTTCACCTTAAGCTTAGCCTCTACCTAACTTAGTTTGTTTTTAAGGAACACCGGTGCAAATAGCTGTTAGTGACTCTAGGATCTCCGTATTATGTGCGTGGTCTTGATACAAATTTCTTGCTGAGCTAATAGAGTCTCTGATTGAACAGTGAATTTTAAGGATGACGCATTCTGGTTATTGCTCGAAGAGCTGAAGTTTCTACTGTTTTTATGTTTTTTTGACCCAGTGGTCTAAGATTATAAAGGAAAATAAATTACTCAATCAATTCAAATTATTCATTAATAGTATATTATATACCTAGGTAGAGAAGTAGGTCATTATATACCGAGCGTTTTTATAAACCGAGGCGCAAAGCGCCGAGGTTTATAACGCGTGAGGTATATAATGACTTTCTCTACCGTGGAATATATAGAATTTTTTTTACTACTGCTAGTAGAAAATGAAAAATTTGTTGAAAATCTGTGCTCTAATTATTTTTTTTGAACGCCCTCTTGAAAGTGCTGCCCTCTATCAACAGGTCATGATAACTTCCTATGTGCCTACAGAAATCTGTATTTTTTTAAAATTGACGTATGAAATTGAAATTGAACCAATAGAAACATGATAATATCCTTGCGTCATGACATCATTTTCATTATTGACCTAGGTATTTTTTCATTATTTTCATTATTCACCTAGGGAGAGAAATTCAATTTTTTCCTAGAAAAATAGATTGAATAATGACTATTTCTCAGGTTAGTAGTAAAAAAAAAATATTATTACTTTCTTCGTAATTGAATCGGACAAAATATTGTCCGAATTTGAATTTACTTTTTTCGAATTTGAATTTACTTTTTCTGAAATTAACTTTACTTTTTCTGAAATTGATTTGACTTTTTCCGAAAATGGCTTTACATTTTCCTAAATTAAAGTTACTTTTTCCGAAATTGAGGTTGAAATGGTGTAGTTTTAACTTCATATGTATATGCATATTGTTTCGATAGCTGCGTCATGATCAGACTTGTCCACGCAAAATACTCCTAGTGAGGTGGATAAAATTGAACCAAAACATGATTCTGACACAACAATGGCTCTAGCAAGCCGTTCAACCCACCACACAAACCCTTGTGAGGTTTTGCTTTCGACTGCAGTTATTTATGTAAAAGATTTTTCGGGGAAGTATCAGGCTTGTCGGGCTCTATTGGATTTAGGTACAATGTCTAATTTTATTTCAGCCTCCGCCTGTGATAGATGGGGTATTGAAAAAAGAAATTCAATATACTTACAATATGTATCTATTGTAGGTACCTATAGGTCAAAATTCTTCTAAGGTAAATGAAAAATGTTTGATCAATACAAAATCATGTTATGAAAATTTTCAGACGTCGGCTACGTGCATGGTAATCCATACTATAGGTGATAACATTCCCATGCAGACAATAGATAATAAAGGTTTTAGAGTTCCTTGTAATAGATCTTGGATATTTTAAACCTAGTTCCATTGATATTTTGTTGGAGCTAGCATTTTTTAGACGCTGATTTCTACAGCTCAGATAAAATTAGGTAAAACAATGCCAGTTTTGCAAAATACTCTCTTAGCTTGCAAAACTCACTTTGCAAATAATGTGAAGCGTGATGCCAGTGGTCGGTTTGTGGTCGCAATTCCTTCCAAAGAACCTATTGAAAAGTTAGGTGATTCTAAACAAGTTGCATTAAAGAAATTTTATTTATTGGAAAATAAGCTCCAAAAAATACGCAGTTGAAACAAGAATATCACAAATTCATGACCGACTTTTAAAGGCCGGATATATGTCACCATTAAAGAATACTGATGACGTTATATCATACTCATGGCGTCGACAATGCAAATAGTACTACCACCCCACTGAGGGTAGTTTTCGATGGTTCGTGTCCTTCCAACAGTGGTTTCCCTCTAAATCACAGTTGCAGGAAGAGCTGTGGTCAATTTTGATTCGTTTTAGGGCTTACAGGGTTGTCATTTCTACTGATATTTTCAAAATGTTTCTCCAAATATTTGTCAAGGAAAACCAACGAGATCTCTTGCGTATTTTATGGAGGTTTACTCCTTCTGACGAGCTAGTCACGTACATGTTAAACTTTAAACACTGTAACTTTGGGTTTTAAATTAATAGAAACTGTTTAAAAAAAGCAAATAACATATCACTTTGAGTCTAATGAACTTTTCTATGTACACCATAATGGGTTTAGGCCTATGCGTTCCACCGAACTAGCCATAGCCGATCTGTTGAATCATATTGTAGATGGGCAGGAGGGGGGCCTTTACTCAAGCGTAACATTGTGATTTAACTAAAGGATTTGACTGTGTGGCACATAGTATTTTACTACAAAAACTGCGAGATTATAATTTTAGTCTTAACAGTACAAAATTAATCGAATCATTCCTGACAAACAGACACCAATATGTTCAGTCCAATAATAAGACTTCCACAGTCCTACCAATAAAAAATGGGGTCATTCAGGGGTCAGTCCTGGGTCCCTCGTTGTTCCTGTTATACATTAACAATCTCATACACGCAATTCCTGATGGCTGTGTAACATTTTTTGCGGATGATACCACACTTCTTAGCCGACACCCCGACCTTTGGTCAGCAACGGAAAATTCTAAAGATCTTCTATTCAAAAGTCAACAATGGTTCTCCCAAAATTGTCTGGCCCTTAACAGATCAAAGACAATAGACCTCTACTAGTCTTCTCCCAACGACCAATCACAAATACAAAATGGAGAGTGCTAAGTTTTTGGGGATTTATCTGGACACAAAACTGAATTGGCTGCCTCACATTGACTATCTAGCCACCAAAATCTCTAAAAACATATTGTTCTCAGATGTCTATCTAAGATAGCAACAAGGGATGTATTGGTCACCGTAAATTCGGCGAGCTGAATATCTCAACTTTGCCATCGTATTTTATATACAGGGTGAGTTTTTTAAAGTGTTACAATGCGATATGTCAAAAACAGCTGCAAATTTTTTTTTGACATTTGCCCCTTCACTCTCTTGAGAGGAGTGGGGGGTCATTTTCTTATTTTAAATTGAAAGATGTGTTTTTTATTCTGAAATACGATTCTACATACAAAATGGAGTCTGTTCACAAATTATTTTTCAAATTGTTCAACTAAATATGGAAGGTAACTACGATAAAAAAAATTCTTATCGCCTAATTTTTCATTGTCTATCATCTATTATGCCTAAGCAGTTGTTCAAAATGACCGCCTTCGACTTCCAAACATTTCCTTATTCTTTCTCGAAATGAATTTCGTACTCGTTGTAACATTGCTGGAGTCACCAATAAACATGCAGAACGAATTCTGTTTTTCATGTTCTCTGGAGTCGTAGGATCAGTAGCCATCACTTTATCCTTAATAAACCCCAAAAAAAAAAATCAAGCGAGTCAATTCTGGCGAACGAGCAGGCCAGCTGACAGGACCACCTCGACCAATCCACCTATTTATTTCCAAATAATCTATTCAAACGATAACGGGCCTGTATGGCATAGTGGGGTGGAGCTCCGTGTTTTTTTATCGTAGTTACCATTTTAGTCATAATTCCATATTTAGTTGAACAATTTGAAAAATAATTTGTGAACAGACTCCATTTTGTATGTAGAATCGTATTTCAGAATAAAAAACACAACTTTCCATTTAAAATAAGAAAATGACCCCCCACTCCTCTCAAGATAGTGAAGGGACAAATGTCAAAAATATCGTAAAATGTGTCCCCCCGTGTACTTATTACGTCACCAAAATGTCAAAAAAAAAATTGCAGTTGTTTTTGATATATCGCATTGTAACACTTTAAAAAACTCACCCTGTATAAATACCTAATCTACGCTTACGATAATAGACTTAACTTCACTCTGCCTGAGCACAGTCATGCTACACGACAAGTCAATCTCCATCGACCAGACTATATACGATTGACTCATAGCAGGCTGGGTAATAACTATTATGCTATTAAATTCTTCAACAAACTTCCTCCAGGGGTAAGGAGTTTGCCTAAAGCTAATTTCAAAACCTCAGTAAAGAAGAATCTCATGGATAAATCATACTATACCATACAAGAATTTTTAACAGAAAATATAAACTTCTCTGACTGATATGTGATTGTTCTGTGATTTTATATGTCGTAATTCGTCCGCAGATTTCAGCGTTGTATTTTGTGTTTTAAAACTTAATTATTTTATTGTAACATTTTATTATAACTTTACTTTTATTTTACTTTATCTTAACTGACTCTGTATAGCTAGTAAGACATATTTATATGCATATTTTTTTCTATTTTGACGAATGCAAAAACCATATGTATAGGCCTGAATAAATGATTTGATTTGATTTTGACCTCTAGTCCTTTTTTAGCAGTTAGGTGCTTAGAACAACTCGTCGGTCTCATGACATAAGGCCCTATTTCGTTTATGATAAGTGTTCAGGAGAGCAATTAGAAAAAAACTAATATCTTTACGCCAACAGAATACAAAGAACTAAACCGATTTTCGGTCTTTTTTTTTGGAATTATGAACAACAAACCATGTAAGTTTTTTTGTCAAATACCACATTTCAAAATAGTAATTAACATTTGTGTCTCAAGATTCGCCTTTATGCTGTAATAAAACTGTTCATATTTCAAGATAGGACCATGTGTTTTCTGACTTTTTTAACGAAATCAACTGATTTCAAGACAAAACCCTTGACTAAAAACAAGTAGATATGCACTAAATGAAACATATTTATGAACTTAACTCATTTTGGCCCTATCTCGAAATAGGGCCTTATGTCATGAGACCAACGAACTTGCACTTGAAAGTGGAGAGACAATCCAAGAGCTTCGCAGATCATTTCCAATGAACGACTTACTCTCCGGAGCTGGTTCCGAGACGGAAGCGAGGGAAATATGCCGTGACGTTTTTAACATTTTGAAATCAGCAAGGTTTGAGTTAAGAAAATGGAATTCTAACTCCGAAAATATCCTAAATTTTATGAAAAAATTAAAGTTGGGTGACTATTAAGGAATTTGGTGAACAGAGTCAGTCCAAAACTCTTGGTTTGTATTGGGATAGTAAGGAAAACATGCTAAGGTTTAAAGTCGATAATCTTGAACCGAGACTTGTCAGCAAGTATTCCCTCAAATATAGCGCAGATATTTGACCCCTTGGGTCTTGCAAGTCCTTGTATCGGGTCTTTAAAAAAAAAGCATCAAAGATTGCTATGGTTTTTTAAACGTATGTCTTAGCAATATTTTTCTTTAATTTTGTCAATGTACTTTAATGTCAAAATGACATGTCAAAAATCCTGACCAATAATGAAACAATAATGCGACGTACGTTTTCGTAACCAAAGCAATCTTTGATTGGTTTTTTTTTTGAAGACCTGATATAATTATTGCGAAATCTTTGCTTCAGGTTCTTTGGTTGGAAAAGTGATCCTGGGATAATGAGATTCCTGCAGTTTTGAAAACACGTTGGTTGCACTTTCGAGAAGAACTACCACTTTTCAATTCCTTGACGATTTCACGTCATGTTCTATGTAATAAACCATAAACATGTATCCGAGAGCTGCATGGATTAGCGGACGCATCGCTGAAAGCATATGGAGGTGCCGTCTATGTTCGTATAGTGACGGACAAACTGATGTTAACCTTCTATGTTCTAAGAGCATGGTTGCTCACATTAAAGCTTCAATGGTACCAAAACTGGAATTATATGGGGCTCTTGTTTTGGCTCAGTTAGTCAACAAGGTTCAGTCAAGTTTGGAATTTAAATTTGACAAAGTGGGGCTTAGGTTAGATTCGACGGTTGCTCTCAGCTGGATTCGTTCTCCGGCAAATCAGTACCAAATATTTGTCGCCAATCGAATTTCACAAATTCAATCTTTGACAGCTCCTGATCAATGGCATTACATAAAAACTGACGAAAATCCTGCCGACTTAGTTTCTCGTGGTGTTTTTCCTGGTAAATTGGTTAATAATATTTTGTAGTTCCACGGTTCCAAATGGTTGAGTGAACCCCGAGAGTCCTGGCCGAAAGAACAGCTTTCGTTACAAGATCCACTTCCGGAAAAGAGAAAACCAACTGTTGCATATGTCTTTACATATTTCGAACCTTTCACGAAAATTTTCCAGATTTAAGAAACTGCAACGGGTGTGTGCCTATTGCCTTAGGTTTCTACATAATATAAGGAACAAAATTGATCTTTTTGATGGTCTCTAACGAGTTAGAGCAAGCCGCGAGTTGTTTAGTTGAAATTATTCAACGCAAATCTTTTTCAACCCAGTTAACATTTTTAAAACAAGAAAAAATATTACCAAGAAACAGTAATCTTCAAAAACTTAATCCGATTTTAGATTTGGAAGGGATAGGTACTCAGGGTAGGAGGTCGTTTGCAGTTATCAAACGTTCCGTATAATCAGAAGCACCCAATGCTTCTTGCTTCGGGCCATTTCATCACATGAATACTGTTTCGTGGCGAACATTTACGATTATGTCATGCTGGTCCTAAGCTGTTACTTTCCTCGATAAGAGAATTCTATTTGCCAATTTCAGGTACCAATTTAAGTAAACAAACAGTACGTTCATGCATTAAATGTTTTAAGGCCAAGCCTAAATTTATCACTTCTTTAATGGGCCAATTACCGACAAATCCTCAACCACCATTTTTTACAACTGGTTGCGACTACGCCGGAGCAATATTACTAAAGCAAAGACAAGGTAGAGGTGTTTTGCAACGCGTGCTATACACCTTGAATTAGTTACAAGCTTAACATCTCAGGCTTTTATATCGATGTTTAGACGCTTTACCTCGCCTCGGGGTAAACCTCAAAGAGTTTATTCGGACAATGGCAAAAATTTCGTCGGAGCACAGGCTGAGCTGACTCCGTAAGGAAAGTTTTTGGAAGGCAATGAGTCAGATCTTATAAATTCATTTTCGAATGAAGGCGTTCATACCTGTGCACCCGTCACATTTCAGTGGACTCTACCGGTAAACATAAAATTAACCTTTGAAGAGATGACAACACTGCTTTCACAGATTGAAGCAATCCTCAACTCTCGCCCACTGGTTCCATTATCCTCTGATCCCTCTGATTTTGATGCCCTAACTCCCGCAAACTTCTTAATTGGCAGAAGATTGACGTCGTTACCAGATCCAAATGTGATGGATATAAATGAAAATAGGCTTTCCATATTCCAAAGGATTCAACAAGTACAGCAAGTTTTCTGGCCACGCTGGTCTACAGAATATTTACAAGAATTGCATCACCGCGTTAAGTGGAAAACTAACCATCAGACGTTGAAGGTGAATACGTTGGTTTTGGTTGAAGACGACCAGGCTCCTCCACTAGCTTAGAAATTAGGTCGAATTGTTATTATTCATCCCAGTCCTGATAATGTTGCTAGAGTAGCGACAATTCGCACTGCAGGTGGACTTGTTAAGAGAGCCTATTCCAAACTGTGCCCTCTTCCCACCGAACCCGAAGGAATGGACAATTTGTGTGCATCAGGAGTTCGGTCAAGTGGAAATTAGTTTAGTGATGTTTATTGTTAGATATAAGGTGTTAATTAATTGCATGTATCATTTTGTCCCTTTAGCAGGGACACTTTATCCGTTAGGACAATTAGGTCATGCCCTACGGGCCACTAGAGAATGAAGGCCAACTGCTGGCCTTTAATTTATAATATAAAATATGAAAGACTACTATACTAAAAATATCGACTTGTTTATTAGCAGGACTAGCATATATTTCTTATAATTCACACTGCACAAGGACATTTGGTTTGGTCAGATTCCACTCCCTGACGTCGCGATGCTCTGGAATCGCTCCGCTCGCTCCATCGAGCATCAATCCGGAACACGCCCTAGAGTCACCGAGCTGCGCTGAAGAGCTGCGCTGAAGAGCTGCGCTGAAGAGCTGCGCTGAAGAGCTGCGCTGAAGAGCTGCGCTGAAGAGCTGCGCTGAAGAGCTGCGCTGAAGAGCTGCGCTGAAGAGCTGCGCTGAAGAGCTGCGCTGAAGAGCTGCGCTGAAGAGCTGCGCTGAAGAGCTGCGCTGAAGAGCTGCGCTGAAGAGCTGCGCTGAAGAGCTGCGCTGAAGAGCTGCGCTGAAGAGCTGCGCTGAATCGCCGTCGCGTCATTAGCGCAGCACGAGCACGGGCACGGGGCACGTGGCAACTGGCAATGACTACAGCAGGAACCTGTTAGTTTTTGCGCTGCTTTGCCAAATTGTAAGTTTCTTTGAGCTTCTTCTGGAGCATCCAGGGACTTGAGCAGTATCTTAAGTCAAGTGTACCACGAAGTCTTGCCTTGTTGTTGTTGAACTTGTAGGACATGCACAGGCAACGTGGTACGAATTTTCCTCAGAGTTGCAACCCTCTATACATTTTTTCCTCGCTAATGGATTTGATCCCAAGCCATGCAGCTGTTCTTCAGAAGCACCCATCAGTACACTTAGTCCCCAGCATCCATGTGTGGTGATTGGTAGGCTGGGAGCTCAATGCCATCATTTTCTTTCAGGACGTTCCGTACATATAGCATGTTTTGTGACCATTCTTGTTCCATTTTGTAGTACCTTTCTTTCAATTTATCAAATACTACTTGGCAACATGTTTTGTCTTCATATTCTACCAGGTTAGTAGTTTGAAATCGTCTGAATGATTTTATTAAACCCCATAAAAAAGAACAATTACTCATGAAAGGCCATACCAAATAATTGACCTACGGGCCAGAGAAAGGTTAAAGCGTCACTGCCCTTTAGATATGTAAAAAAAAGGCCTCATGTTTTTTGAAAGGATTCTTTTTAAGGCGGGGGCATGTTTGATAAATGTATGTCAATTTTTTAGTTTTTTTTTTTTTTTTAAGTTAGTGCACATGCGCACACTTTGAGATGAGGACTTAATTTATATTGTAACTGCTGGGAGTAAGCAGACAACGCTCTGAAAAAGCACAAGCAGTATCGTCGGGATCCATCCCTCCGTTCACAATTTTGTTATCTTGATTTTCACGTAAAATAAACACGGCAGTTCTAAAAAATTCTTATTACGAGTAGTTTTATTTAAAAAACAATGGTGTGAAACGCACTTTTCTCTTTTATGTCCTGTATATCAGTTGCTATATTCCGAGTTCAAAGAAGTTGATGACAGACTATTTGTAGGCACTTGATTGCGCAACTTTTTCCCCATTTGGTCCACCCTGTATCCTTAATGGTTTTCAAAATCCCCATGTACAGGATAATTTATTATAAATATCACCCCTTTCTAACTTTTTCATTTGACCTTTTTGACAGAAGTGTTAAATACAAAAGTTTTGAGAAATTGTCATTTTTTTAAAAATAAGTCAGTTTTAAGCATGCAGGGTTCGTCAAAAAATGTAGCAAAGCGAAGTTATATTTTTTCAAATGAAACACCATGTATATTGTGCGCTTATTAGTTAGTCCCCTCCAACCTGATTTGAGCGATATACTTACGGTTTGATATGTCTATCTTCAATAGTTATAGAGAAAAACATGAAAACCCCTCAAAAGGTCTTATGTTGAAGAAAGAAAAATTATGCCATTTAAGCTTTAGTGAGAACTATTTATAAACAATTTATTGTTCAAATGTTATTCAATAATTAACAAGGTGAAATATTATAATAAATCCAGATGTCCTAAGTTATTATTATCATTAAAAAAAATGACATGAGACCTAAGAAGGGATTTTCAGGTTTTTGCCTATAACTATTAAAGATAAACTGAGACAGTGGCGGCTGGCCCTAAGGGGCCAAGGGGCTGTGGCACTGGCGCAAAATATGTCGGTCCTTTTAAAATATTTTTTTCTTAGTTCAATAGTTATTACAATCGTCAGATTAAATTACTTATCATTTTATATTTTGATCCCGACGGAAAAATTTCTGTCGTTATTATTCCTAAATTTCCTAGACAATAATTCAAGCGACTGACTTAACTAAACTCGCTGGACTATCCGTCCGAGCCCATCTCACAACGGCCCCGCTGTAACACGGCAATACGTTGGAAAAGGTCACGCCGCGCTCCCAGTAACTTGGCTGTTTTTAAAAAAACCTATAAACGGGGCCACCTGATCGAACGGCCCGGCAGGCTTATTCTCTACGAACAGCAACTACACAGCAACTACATAGCAACTAGCAACCGGTCGCAAGTTGCTTTTTTTGAATAGAAAACTCGCGCCAAATAGCGATTTGACAGCGACGATTGCGCAATTCTCTCGGTCGCAAGTTACAGAATAAGGCTGCGGATTAGTTTTTGCGGCAATTTAATTTGAGAACCGACTCTCAACGCGGACATCTTTGTCGGAAAATTTCTTTGAAGCGCTTGCCGCATCGCACAGGAGTCAGTTTCGTCTGGAAAGACAGTGCAGTAGATATTTTTTAGAAGTTTGATTCCTATTTGATTTGTATCGTGCCTTATGTTTTATGTAATATATAAAATTCTCATGTCACAGTTTTAGTTACCTTCATCCTCCGAAACGGCTTCACCGATTTTTATGAAATTTCATATGTATATTCGGTAGGTCTGAGAATAGGTTTTAAGCTATTTTTTATACCCCTAAGTGATAAGGGTGGTCCACCCCAAAATTTTTTAATTTTTTCTTGCTTCTCACCACTACATAACTTACCTATTTTTGTTTGTTCCATTCAACCGACGTAACAGTATTATCTTATAGCATTTTCGGCTTTATTGCTCCCAGAGAGCTCTCTATTTGGGCGGTGACGTCACAGATCTCTGCGGAAGTGCTCCGAGAGCGATTATGATCCAAGCGAGGCACCCTATTTGAAATCAATAGCCAAATGATGTAAAATTTTAATTTTAGGTGATTTCTGATCCAGAGAGTAAACTGTTACGGGATGATTTTTCCCGCACCAAAATAAAAGGAAATAAGCTTATTCACCTCTCTGAATAGCATACCTTCCTCAAGCCACTGTTTTCTATCCAATAGTTGTAGCCACACTTTTCATCAAACTTTTCATTCTTCCCAGAATCATTAAGTTAGAGGTTTATTAATGGAATTGATTTCCTGTTAGTAGGGTTAAAATAAATAGACAATTAATTTATTAACAAACAAAATCACAATATTTACACTAGAATAGCTGATTGTCTGATCCGAGTAGATTGTCTAGATTGACAGCGCTCCAAATAGAGTCAATGACCGGTACTAACTTAATTTGAATAAGTCCCATGCCCCAACTACCATCAAAATTCCCCAGTACCTTCCACCTTGGAGTTTTTGACAGAACCTTTTTAAAGGACATTGCAGGGACAAGCAGAGGTCATTCAGGTCGAGGACTTTCCACGATTAAGTGTTCGGGAAAATTCCTCAGGCACATTTTGCCGATTTTCTGAGTTGTCTAGTTTTCGCTCATAGATCTAGGGTGACTAATCCGTTATTTTAGCACCCAATCGCCTTGTGCGGATTTTTTTTTGTGAGTCGAAAAAGAGCAACGTGACCAATTGTTTGTTCCTAAAGGCCAAAGTAATTTTGGTAAGTGGTTTTTCTTATTAATCTTCTCTGTGTTTCTCTATTTCCTATGTAAAAGCATAGTTTTCTGTTAATTATACGGTTAAATTGGACATACCTACCTATTGCTCCATGCCCTGTCTCATAACGTCCATTTGTTTCAGGCCTTTAATCTTTACCTTTAGATGTCACCTTTTATTCGTCACGCTTTAGTCCCTGACTTTCAGTAAAGAGTTATACGTTAAGCTTACTGTATACTTCGAGTAGGACCTACAATCTTCAGCCTCCTTTAGACAATTGGAAGCCTTAGTGACTCCTAGTTACCGCGAACTTCAGTGCCCAGGGCCAGTTGCTTCTTGTTGCGGCCCTGATCCAGTCCCAGGCCATCGGAAACACTGGAAGATAATAATTCCATCCGTCAGGTTTCCCCAAGAGATTAGGGACTACTCAGGTTTGATAAGTGTGTTGTAATGTCCTAATATCTGAAGCCTATCAAACCTTACCAACCCCTTGTTGGAGTGCCTAACTCACCACAGCAACGCAGCTCTACTACAAGATCAAATTACCCTTCAGATTATGTGTTGTTATTTCAATTTTCAATTAATTATAACTATATCACCTTTTTTTTATGAAACTTGCCATCCAGGTTATGTATTGTTAGGTACTTCAATTTTATTAGGTATCTAGGTATCTATACTACCTATATTGTTACATAATATTAAAGCCCTTCAGGTTACGTATTGTTACTTCAACTTTGATTAATGCTGCACTGAATACAGGTAAATACTTGTACACTGGGGTTAAATGGCCATTTACGAAGGTACTGCATTTAGTGAGCTTGTCCATTAATTATTTATATTTCAGGTATTATTGCTTAATTTATTGTAAATACTATTTTTAGAGTATATAAGGTTAGGTACTCCTAGTTTCTAGGCGATTTCTTTTCTTCTCCGAACCTGATCTGGAGTCAGACCTATTCTGTTCTGGTGCTAATTAAAAACTCGTACCTGATTGTAGCAAAGGGTTTCACTTTTGTCCTTCCTTGTTGGGTCTGTTCCCACAGGAGTCTTTGACAGTTTGCAAACTGTCAGTAAGCATCGCCCATACATGTTTTAAATGCTGTCGTTCCAAGATTAATCTGTACTTCAGCTGAGCGATTGTTTCTGACAGGTTGCAAACTGTCAGAGACTCCTGTGGGAACAGACCTATCTACGTTTATATTTCAGGTTGTGCTGCTATAGTTCCGTAGAAGTTTCCTGCTTTCGTTATATCAGTTGAATTCGTGTACTGCAGGGAAAAAGCAGGTGGCGCTCTATATTTAGTTATTTAATTAACCCACACCCCTCTCCGTATTGTAAGCTAGTCGGCAACCCTTTACACGAAATCACGTTTCTAGATTTCAGCCACCAACCAACCCTCTCTCTTCTCTTTTTCTTTTTTTATTCTTTTTAGTTACCCATTAACTTTCCCACCTCCTCAAAATCTTATTATTGACTTCTCCGTTACGTTTTGCGGGTAACAAAGTGGCAGTGTCCGTTTTGCCACGTAATAAAACATTAGTTTCCAAGGCCAAATTCACCATTGAAAAAAACTGAATTTAATTTATCTACTAGATACGTTAACACAACATTTAATAGGTATTTAATAATTCATAGGCGGTACGAAGTTCGCCGGTTTAGCTAGTTTTATATAAAATTGTTTTAATAAATTTCTCTTATTCCGCCCGTGCTTCATAAAGAAAACGCCGAACACCAAAGGAATTTAATTTTTTTTACTGTCTCATTTGACTCGATAGACAGTCAACGTTGACTGCAGTAATATCTCAGTGGTTATATTTTTTAGTGGCGTCCCTGGCGTCATAGGGCGGCATCTCTGGCGCCATAGGGCGGCATATTTCTTTGAAGCGCCTGCAGCAAACCGCAAAAAAATCAGTTTCGTCTGAAAAGACAGTGCAGTAGATATTTTTTATAAAGATTCCTATTTGATTTGTAGTATGGTGCCTTAGGTTTTATCGACGGTTTTATTTTATATAAAACTGTTTTAATAAATTTCTTGTACTCCGCCCGTGCTTCATTTATTATTTTGTAGAAATGGTAAATGCCCACGTTTGAATTGAGAATAAACGAAATAGTTATTTATGCAACAAGTGTGTAAAGTGAACCTTTTTTTACGAATGTGAATTGTGACAATCACATGAGTGAAAAAAGGAGCTTTAGGCACGTATTGCATACAAAATTTTTTCTACTACCAATCAAATATGTTCAAAAATAAGTTTAGACAAATACTTCACGCACTAGTGCGTGAAGTATTTTCACTTTACGCACTAGTGTGTGAAGTAATTTACCAGAAAAATACTAAATTGACAGTTGTCAACATCTGTCATTGACATTACTTTACGCACTAGTGTGTTAGTGGAATTTTACATCTTCTGAATAGTGCGTGAAGTGAGTACTTTACGCGCGGTAGTAGAAAAAAAAATTTCGAGGCGTGTTTTTTTTACAACTTTTAGATCAAAATTTGGGTTAGTTTGGGTCAGTCCAAAAAAATTTGCGCGCCTCTGGGGCTTTTCCCCTGAGTGTGTGCACCGCCAACTTTTTCTCTCACCAGCCGCCACTGAACTGAGAGATAAACATATTAAACCGTATATGGTTGAAATCAGGTAAAAGGGAACTAATAAATAAGCGCCCAATATAGAGTCCGCGTCAAGAGTGACGGTGATGTCAAATGCGCACAAACCCAATTTTAAAGACTAACCGACCTATCGTATTGTTGCTGCCGAACGCCAAGCACGTGGTTCATTGTCGTACGGCCAGCAGGCATATTTATTCAATTTATTTTCTATCCAAGTTTTGTCTGAAAAGATACCCCGCTACTGGTTTCAGCTCACGGCCGAGGTCACGGCAGACAGCGAGAGATAGACGAAAGAGAGAGATCGGACCCGCTTCGCGCAGCTTTCCGTGTCGTCACCGTACTCTTTACAACTAACTAATTTTACTTCAGGGCTAAATTGTTTATTTATCTATATTTAAAATTAGAATAGTATTTAGATGTATTAATTAATTATTGAATAAACTAGTTTATTATTCAAACGTTGAAATGTAGATAAATGTGATTCCATCTTGAACCAAATGGAAAACGAATTGGTCTATTCTCACAATCCTTATTTATTTGGCTACTAGTTTCGGGGTCAATCAGTTACACCCCATCATCAGGCCATCTAAGGCTACAATAAAAAACATACCAACTCAAAATTAACAATGTTGCTCATTGACGTAACAATAATTAAAAAAATATAATTTAAAAAAAGAAACACTCCACAAAACATTTTAAAAATTATTTCATACAAATACTATACTTACATACAAAGGTTTCAGGACAAACACAAGGAAAAAACGATGCATCTAACTAAGTCAATTAAAATACGTAATACATATAAGGTCCCTAATCGTCAGTGATTCTCTGTTGTTAAATTTTTAATTTACAACAAATTATGTATTTTTTTATGTATATGTATATTATCTCTCTTGCTGACGTATATCAGAGTTCCAATAATTAATTTAAGGTGGCGTAGATGTAGTAAATAGATAAAGATTGTAGAATTCTTTCAATTTATAAGGTATGTAAAATTTATTTAAAATGTTTCGGTACTAAAATCAGAGAAGGCATGTGTAGTAGGTACCGTACTTATTCAATTGTTCTTATTATATTCTATATGAGGGATGTAAAAATTGGAGAATAATCCAAACTTGAGCGTTAACATGTTGTTATCTTTAAATGATGTATGAATTTCCATGAGTTCTAAATTATTAAGCTAGTGTCCCTTATTGGCGTAATGTAATACTTTAAAGTAATTTTCAGGGTCATAATTATGGTCACAATCTAGTAGGTATTTAGAAAATTGTGTACTATTATTAAAATTAGGTTTGTTGAAGCCTCTTAGATGTTCTTTTGTTCTAACTTTAAAACTTTTATAAGTTCTACCAATATAACTCGCAGAACATGTTTCACAACTCAACTGGTACACTCCGCATTTTTCCATTTTGTCTATACGATCTTTATTATTAATAATCAAGTTACTCAACGAAACCGAAGATTTAAAAGAAACATTGACAAAAGGTTTTAAAATATTTGTAATTTTATTCGAGATATTACCATAGTAAGTCAGTGACCTTTAAGGTTTAGTTTCAGAATTATGTAAATATGGATTAGTATAAATAATATCTCGAATAAAATTACAAATATTTTAAAACCTTTCGTCAATGTTTCTTTTAAATCTTCGGTTTCGTTGAGTAACTTGATTATTAAAAATAAAGATCGTATAGACAAAATGGAAAGATGTGGAGTGTACCTACCAGTTGAATCGTGATACATGTACTGCGAGTTTGGTAGAACTTATAGAAGTTTTAAAGTTAGAACAAAAGAACATCTGAGAGGCTTCAACAAACCTAATTCTAATAATAGTACACAATTTTCTAAACACCTACTAGATTATGACCATAATTATGACCCTGACAATTACTTTATAGTATTACATTTCGCCAATAAGGGACACTACCTTAATAATTTAGAACTCATGGAAATTTATATATCGTTTGAAGATAACAACATGTTAACGCTCAACTCACAATTGAGTTTGGATTATTCTCCAATTTTTACAGCCCTCATATAGAATATAATAAGAACAATTGAATAAGTACGGTACGGTACCTACTACACACGCCTTCTCTGATTTTAGTACCGAAACATTTTCAATAAATTTTACATACCTGATAAATTGACCTATCTTTTTTTACCTTGAGTTGTTACGGGCATGCGTCATATTCTTATTCAGAAGCCAGTTCAGAATTAATCGTTCCTTCTTTCTTTGTAACGTGTAATTTGACAAAGAGTAAATTAACACTTTATGTATCACTTCTGAACTCACCGCAGTGTCGCTTAAAATTATGTCACATTATACTTGACATATTCCTTTGCACTTTCATTGTGCGATGTTGTCCAATGCTGCCTGATGAAACATTTATTAAAATAAAAGTGCAAACGGTGTTAACATAGACTTTGAAGTTCTTTTGTCTGATTTAAAGCGGTGTAAAACGCGTTGTGAAAAAACACTTTTTTATTGGTATAATGTTCGATTTATATTGTTTACATTTGTTCTGCAACAATATAAACTGGCTACACTGCAACCCACTAGTTGCGCGCGCATGTCATCTTTCATTACATTTCAACTTGTGTTTATTACAATTAAGCTATCTCTTTCTATTTAGGCGAGACAGGTCAATTGGAAGAATTCTACAATCTTTATCTATTTACTAGTTCTACGCCACCTTAAATTAATTATTGGTACTCTGATATACGTCAGCAAGAGAGATAATATATACATAAAAAAATACATAATTTGTTGAAAATCAAAAATTCAACAACAGAGAACCACTGAAGATTAGGGACCTTATATTACGTATTTTAATTGACTTGATGCATCGTTTTTTCTTTGTGTTTGTCCTGAAACCTTGGTATGTAAGTATATTTGTATGAAATAATTTTAAAAATGTTTTGTGGAGTGTTTCTTTTTTTAAATTATCTTTTCGAAATTATTGTTACGTCAATGAGCAACATTGTTAATTTTGAGTTGGTATGTTTTTTATTGTAGCCTCAGGCGACCTGATGATGGGGTGTAACTAATTGACCCCGAAACTAGTAGCCAAATAAATAAGGATTGTGAGAATAGACCAATTCGTTTTTAGTTTATTTATTATATATTTGTTTTTAGTTTATTATTATTATATATTATTCCATTTAAAAAAATACACTTCGCTCTGCTACACTTTTTTGACGCACCCTGTATGTTTAAAACTGACTTAAGGCGATTTCGCCTTAGTTTGGTACCCCAATTTGGTCTGTCAAACAGGTACCAATCAATTTCGGATGGGAGAATGATGCCGTCATGACAACTTTGGTAAGCGCCTTGGTCTGTCAATTGCTATACCGCAGTTTGACTGGGTAGTGGAGGTTTGGTAGCTTTCTATCTCTTTCTGTCTCATGTCATACATATGTCAAAGTCAAAATGTACCAAATGCCCTACCTACTGAATTCGGATGAGATTGGATTGTTAAGCTACATCACTCACATACCAATTGGTTAACCATTCACCTACCAAACAGCAGATGAAAATCTGGGGCGAAATCGCCTCTAGTTAAAAGCTTTTGACAATTTCTCAAGACCTTTGTATTTGACACTTCTGTCAATAACGTCAAATGAAAAAGTTAGAAGGGGGTGACATTTATGATAGATCACCCTGTACTTCAAGTTATTCCGGACACTCTGTATATGCTTTGTCAATAATAATTTTTTTCTGGACAATAAAGTATGTACCTACCTACTTGATTGGATTTTGATTTGCCATACATATTTGCATGACTTATCCATTGTTATTTTTTTCAGTCACATAACTGCATAATGACTTTATAATAACAAAATTTTAAAATGAGAATATTCCGGTTCAAATAGAAGGATTTTGATAAATTAGTTTTTTCATGGAGAACAAACAGAAAAAGTAAAATAATGATATTTTGGCAAAATTACATTTATATGCAACAAACACATCAACTTTTATGTTAGTAACACCATTATTTTTATTATAAATCCACCTTCAATGAATCATGTTAATCGAATTCGAAAACAACAAGGCAACGAAACGTCAATTAAGCACAATTATTGTTTTCATAGGTATAATTGACAAATGATTACGTACATTTTAATGTGCAAATAACGATAAGATCTCAACAAATAAATCTCCTCTAAATTCATAGCAAAAATCATGCCACAATAAGGTGGATTACAAAAAAAAAAGTTATAGTTTTATAATAAATATACAAAACACAGATGATCCAATGGCATAGAAAAGAGTTAGAGCTTTAAATGATTTGAAATAGTTAGTTCGAACTTTTTACTAGCATTCAAAGAGCTGTGACAATCAATAAACGTGAATAGGTACTCCTACCCAGAAAACTTTGCATCAAAGAAACTTTTGATTTACTCAGGAATCACTCTAGTATAGAGACTAATCAAAATAAATTTGTCACAACTCCTTCTTGGCCAGCTACAACACACACCTCACATAGATCAATCCCCAAAAAAAAATATCCAAAACATGTTATATTAGTGTTACCTGCAATCGCCTCCAGACACTTAATGAAGGTCTCCATATTCCTCTCGCAAGTAGCCTCGTTGAGGTAAAAGTAAGTCCTGGCAGATTGTACTTTGTACCGTCTGTCAGCGAAAGTTTTGTCTACGTGATACTGTTTCAGGGAACCATCTTCTAGCTGATCACCAGCCGCTGGTACCGAAGCTCTGGAATGGGAGAAACACATCAGTGTCAGTGAGATAGAAGCTTCTAGAACCAAATGACAGTTTTCAATCTCTATACATATTGGAATAAAGTTGGATGTTAGCTTAGTATAATGTAATTCTTACTCGACTTCTCGTTTTTCAGCTTCCTCTTGGGAAATATCCTCTTCGACGGAATAATCTAGGATCGGTTTCACACCAAACGATCTGAGCCTTTCTAATTTCGGTCGGATTTTGAATTCGTCTTCTCCGGCCACGAAATGACCATAAAATGTCGCCTTCATCAATTGAGTAAATAGTTGTTCTCCTAAGATTGCCTTGAATATTTTCATCAACTGAAATCGAAGAGTATCAAGGATTAATTTGATTCAAGAAGTTAGTTTAATTAAACTAGTTAAATTTAGATTGGTCAATGAGGAAGTGAATGGGGTGGAAAATTTGGTGTTGATGATAAGTGATTAAGTATTCAAAATAAATGCATGAAACGGGTACTTTTTGTTTTTTGGTGATTTTAAAAGTACCTATTTGAAATTATTTGTCTTTGGGCATACCTCCTGTCAAGGCGATTTTACCCGAGTACAAGTCGGTTTTGAGAAAGAAACTAGACCTTTCTATTTTTGTATAACTTAAGCAAGCTGCGCACATGCCTGTTTTTATACAGTAGGTATCTAATTAATTCTGTAAATAAAGCTTACTGATAATAATGATTAACTGATGAGACAAAAAAATCTATTTAGTGTATGTGAAAAAATGGTCATTTAGTTTATTACGATTAATGGGATTTTTGGGAATCATTTTAGATTATTTCAGGTATGGAAAAACCTGACAATTTTACAAAGAAACACGATCATGAAGTAAGTATCCAATAACACGTTCTCCTCTACTAAAATTACAATTCATTTTATTTTATTATTATAACCCAAACCCATTCAATAACAAAAGGCACTGCAGGACTTTACGAGCTGAAAAGTTTCAATTTTATCCCGATTTCTCCAGATACAAGGCCCAGCCAGCAGAAAGACAAAAATCCTGGCACCGTTTATTACTTGTTCTTGGGTATCACGTTACGTCACACAAATTGCGTTGCCAAATTTGCTATCGCAAATAACTCGGAACAGTTAAGTTCCCCTATCGAATTGTGCTACAGAGTGTATTTTGGCAACACTGTTGCCGTCCAATGGGCTCTCGTTTCCAGAAAACACCCCCCATTCTGGATGGAAAACTGTAAAATCGATTTCGAGGGAAAAGGGGGGAATGGTGTGGCGTGGCGTGTTATTCTGCTGAACCCCCAAGACAAATCTACTATATTATCAAGTAATATCGTAAATGGGTTTGGGGTGAAGACAATTCGATTTGGATTCTACAGCAACAATGATATGGAAGCTATTATATTATAGGGCAGGCACAACTTAAATGTCATACCTATTCGATTTTTAATCGATAAATTTTCTTGGATAAGCGCCAACGGATGTAACGTGGCCTCATTTTATAAGCATGACGTTTTTGTCTAAATGGAATGAATATTGAATTTTGCCATTAAAAAAAACCGCACGATGCCAAATCAAACGAAACCGACATCTGCCTAATTGCATAACCTAATAAGGCTAATTTGTTTAAATAAATTGTTGTTTTTTTTTAGTTTTCCCGTTCAAACCAAAACATTAATCCTTCATTCGACCCATTAAATTGGTCAATCTTCTTCCAAATTATATAATTTTCGTATTCATTAGGGACAACAAAAATTATGGCTTTTCTTACAAAAAAAAAATGACTTTATAGCAATAGCTGCTAAGTGCCAGGATGAAATCTATTGAGGCTGTTAAATTATATTAAACGTTTCAGATTGCGATTTTTCTTTCAATGTCTAATTTGATGACAATCAACAAAAAAGATAAAACAGGAAGTTTTATTGTTATTACATATTAATTATTATGAATGAAAACTTTTGATAAGGAAAAAATGACATAATCATTAATAAAGATTTTAAGTAGGTACTCAATACCACTCTTGAGACAATAGTTATTTTTTATACCTACAAGACGATAAAATGGTAGTTTATCGTTTACCGGAAAAGTTAATTCACGAGCGGAATCGCGAGTGAATTAATTCCGGGAGACGATAATGGCATTTTATCGTCGTTTGTAAAACAAAGTTTTTTTCCATAGCCTAATTATGGACGCCTGTAGTATCAAAAATATTTAGAAATTATTTGAGGCGAACACCTCTATGGGGAACACTTTTGCATAAGTAGAAATTCGTTTGACAAACTGACAAATAAATAAAAAACAAAATATGTACTGTTCCTTATAATTAGTGCGGCTCCTACAACTTAAACAAAAGAATATACAAAAAAAAGATAAATACAAAAGTTGTAGGGTTTTATCTCTATTATCTTTCGTACATGTCAAAATTGGCAAATAACAGGTGCCAGCACTGGCATTTTTTTAATGGAACACCCTGTATATTTTCAGCTAGAATGATAATTTTTTTTCTTCTGATTTCTAATATAAGTACCATATATGTTGATATTTGATTCAGCTGTTATTACGCTATTTAAAAATGCATTTACATTACCCTGAATTGGGTCTGTTTCCGGTTTCTTATCAATGATGAAGCTTGCTCAATGCAATTTTAAAATGAAATAGCGTAAAAACAGCTAAACCAAATATTAACATATATGGTATATTTGAAATCAGAAGAAAAAATCTATCATTCTAGCTGAAAATATACAGGGTGTTCTATTTTGAAAAATTCAAGTGCTGTCATCGTGACAGTTGACACCTGTCATTTGCCCATTTTGACATATGCAAAACATAATAGAGATAAAACCCTACAACTTTTGCCCAGATCACCTAATACAGATGCGTAAGTACGTATATTTTCCGTCGACGATATTCTGTGACGAAGCCG
Source organism: Ceutorhynchus assimilis (assembly GCA_917834065.1). Lineage (NCBI taxonomy): Eukaryota > Metazoa > Arthropoda > Insecta > Coleoptera > Curculionidae > Ceutorhynchus > Ceutorhynchus assimilis. Next base: position 26,110,248 of record OU892282.1, on the reverse strand, counting down.
GGCTGCCAGCAACCCCACGCATAGATAAAGATCGCCCGCGTCAGGACAATTAACGTGGCCGAGTGCGTGAGCATGTTCCAGCCTGTGTGTTTACATATTTTTGTGGGTAAAAATAGTTATTTATGCAACAAGTGTGTAAAGTGAACCTTTTTTCACAAATGTGAATTTTGACGCAAGAGCCGAAGGCGAGTGCGACAATAACATGAGTGAAAAAAGGTGCTTTACGCACGTATTGCATACAAATTTTTTTCTACCACCAATCAAATATGTGTAAAAAAAAAGATTTAGACAAATACTTTACGCACTAGTGCGTGAAGTATTTTCACTTTACGCATTAGTGTGTGAAGTAATTTAACAGAAAAATACTAAATTGACAGTGTCGACATCTGTCATTGACATCACTTTACGCACTAGTGTGTGAAATTAATTACTTTACGCACTAGTGCGTGAAGTGTAATTTTACGTCTTCTGAATAGTGCGTAAAGTGAGTACTTTACGCACGGTAGTAGAAAATAGTATATTGTGCAACAAGTGTTGAAAATAGCACTTTTCACGCGTGGGGAAGTTTGGTGGCACGAGCCGCAGGCGAGTGGCACAAACTCCACGAGTGTGAAAAGTGCGTTTCACACGCGTTACACAAGTTTAAACCAAAGAAGCCAAGTATAAACCATAGAGGTATTGAGTACTATTCGTGATAGCCTTGACAGTTTTGTAGAAGCTTATAAACAGAGGAGTAAAACTGAAGAAAAAAGATTGCATTTTGAAATACAGAAGTATAAATACGAACATGATGACTTTGAATTTTCTAACGACAATAATTCCTAATTTTCCTTAATAATATGATATGTAATATGATAATATGGGTTATAGAATGTATGTACAGTCCTGAAAAATAATTAGTAAAATTGACGTTTTTTAATTTATTTAAATTGCTATGATACAAATTAACAGCAAAATCGAGTAAAAACCGCTACGGAGATATCCAATATTTTGGACAGTAGTAGGTTTGTTCAGATTATATTTTCCCTTATATAGTTTTGTCTTGTTTGTCTTCCCAAATTGGCAATGTCATCAAAATTTATTTCATTGTGGTCCTGCTCTGGTTCATCATCCTCATTGTCTTCATCATCATTTGCATCTAACAAAGGGACATGTTCATGCCATATTATGTAAAACTGTACAAGCATAAATAATGTAGGCTGCCTGCTTGGATGGTACAAAAGGGTTCTGTGCCTAGATAGGCAACAGAACCGTCTTTTAAATATCCCATTTGTCCGTTCTATGACGTTTCGAGCACTTTTCAGGATGTTGTTATACCTTTCTTCAGGAGTATTAGGCCGGGTCGCTAAAAAAGGAGTTAAAAGCCAAGGTTCACTTCCATAACCACTATCTCCAATAAGAAAAGATCCTCGATTGCCTTCATCATATCTTCTTCTTAAGTGATTCCTTACTCCTGAAGTTCTAAATATGGCGGCATCATGGACGGAACCTGGATATCTAGCATCTACAGCTAATATCTTTTGATTTGCATTACATATAAGCATAACATTAATGGAATGTTTTCCTTTTCTATTGATATAATAATATACAAATGGAGGATGGTCAATATCGGTTCTAGGAGGTGCAATTATTTCAACGTGAGTTCCATCAATCGCTCCTATAATTCCTCTCATGCCCCAACTCTCATAAAATCCTATCTTATTTGCATTTTCTTGTTCAATATTTATGGGAAAATTTACCCAGTCGTCCAACAAATGTTCAGTAATAAGTTGACATACCTCAGATATTGAACGGTTGATGATAGGTTGGCTCATACAAGTCCACCCTGATAGTCCAAGTGCCTTTTGGAAAGACCCATGCCCCAAAAAATGCATTGTTGCTAGTACCCGTAAGTGCAAAGGAATCCTTGACTGTCTTCTCCTTTGTTGAGCATGGGGTCGGATAGTTTCAATAACATTCCTAATTACATTTTTGGATAATCTGATCATTTGTATGAACTGGTCATCTGGCAACTCGAAAGCATTTTGATTGTCTCTAAGCTTACGCCTTTCAAGACGCATTTTGTTACTAAAAAAAAAACTTGATTTTTGATGAAAAAGGTATCATATTTACCGTCTATAGTCCTCCTGGTATAAATCAAATACAAACTGTATTAACGCCATAAATAACTATTTCACTCAAACCGTTTCTTGTTGCGATTTTATGCGACAAAAAAGACTTTTATGTTTTAAAACTTCAAAAATGTAACAGTATGTCTTCATTTCCGGTGACGTAAATTTATAGTAGGTGTAAGAGTACTTTACAGCGCGATGTAAGTTACAGAATTTCTTTTTTCAAATCAACTTGGCCGACAAAAATAATGGCAAATTGGGTGAGTCCGATACCCCTAAAATGTTTGCGAGTCGCCTGCGCGCATACGTGCCATTTCCGAGAAAAGTCGTAGAGGAAAAGTTGTAGGACTTGATGTAAGCAAGCCACTCACAAAGTATGGGGTTTACATGTATAACTGAACAAAAAGGTCCTTGGATGGTTGACTACTGGTGAGTCACTTCATACAGGTTCCAACTGGGTATTTCGGTTGTCTTTAAAGCTAGGTGTATGAAATTTTTTCCGGAGGTCTAGTAAGTTATTAGAAGTAGTATTCAGCTGAAAACCCATTTTCGAAAAAAAAGTGACTTAATACAGTTTACCTCTGAGGTACAGATATGTGTAGGAAAATAAATTTGGACAAATACTTAACGCACTAGTGCGTGAAGAATATTCACTTTACGCACTAGTGCGTGAAGTAATTTACCAGAAAAATGCCAAATAGACAGTGTTGGCATCTGTTATTGACATTACTTTACGCACTAGTGTGTGAAGTGAATTACTTTACGCACTAGTGCGTGAAGTGAAATTTTACATCTTCTGAATAGTGCGTAAAGTGAGTACTTTACGCACGGTAGTAGAAAAAAATATTTGTTTGCTGTTTGTGAACCAATTAAAGAAATAATATTATATTATTGAGCTTCCGCATTTATATAATAAATATGCTCAAAATACATTGATGTGGCATTGGTGCGGCCAGCCTATGTCTATCAAATTAATCTTGAACCACGAATTCGCCGCTCTTTCGCTTCTGTATGTAGACAATCTGTGAGTTTTGTATTTACATTTTTTTTGTATTTCTTTTTTTTGTTTAGGTTGTAGAAACCGCACTAATTATGAGGGACAGATCCTGTATATATTTTTGACAAAATAAACGTCTTCATCTATCCTTGCTGTTAAAGTATCATTTAATCTACCCTTGCAGTTAACGTACTACTATACTAGATTAAAGGCTACTTTACCAGTAGCTATGGAAAAAAATATACCGGGTGCCCACGAGATTACTTTCCCGCTGCCATTTTTTTATTTGTCTATCGATATCAACGAAACTTGGTAGGGTCGATATTCTAACCAAACGCCATTTTTATGCATCTATGACAAGTTTTCCTGACTTCCGGTTTTACCGGAAATGACCGAAACTTTTTATTTTTAAATGACACATCCTGTATATTTTGTGTTTTTCGGATTTCACAGATCGTTATACGTCTTAATGCACCACTTTTCAATCGGGTTTTGTCCAAATTTTATTCTTAAATTAAATTTTAATTTTTCAACTAGAGCGCCATGATCATCTCAAAATGACTCAACATACTTTACTTAATTTCAGAAAAATACAAATTCAATTTTATCTTTGTTAACTTTTTTGATAGAGGGCTGTAAATTTCATTATTTCAGTATTTTTGCCCTAGATCAAAAATTGGAATAGAAACATATTATCACTTTCATAACATTACTAGGTGCAGTATTTTAAAGCGAATCCAACACTACGACATTTTTCTTAATATTCGTTCAAACATTTTTGTTTTAAGATGTAGGTGATTTTTTTTTGTCTATACTTAAAATTTAAGTCTAAAACCAACGACGTAGCTATAGCTTTCACATGGGGGGGGGGGGGGGGGGGTTTAGAGCAGTAATGGCCGCTCATGGTCTATGCTGGAAAGGGTTTCAATTTTAGACCAGACGATGTATAGGCGACCGGGCGTAGCATAGTCAGAGCTGTTTCGAGTACAGGCAAAATGTATTCGGCTACCGGGTACAAGTACTTAGCATAGAATGTTCTTGAGTACAGAGTACAATTACAAGTATTCAATACCCAAGTATTCAAAGTACCGTATACATTTATGAATACATTCTAATACCACCTTGCATTCCTACCCAATGATGTCATAGGTACAAGTTATTACGCTACGTCCTCTTTTAAACAGCCTTGATTTATCATGGAAATCTAATGAATCCTCATAGGCTGCAAGCGCTGAGATAGCTGCGAACTTAGCATTGCACATGGGTTATGACGTCACCTCTCCTTTCACACTTCCGTCACATTTCCAGAAATTTACCATCAAACCGCCGGTATAGATGTTCACACATCAAAAATTGAAAGTTTATAAGGACTCGGTTATAACTACACAAATTATAATGTATAATTATATATTCTGAATCAGAATTAAATTATCTTTAAGATAGAATAGGATTCAATTCTCTATCTTAAACACTTCTGGAGATATTGAGGCTCAAAGTCAAAACTTTGTCTCAAATTTCACAATCTTTTGAAAACTCTCTTTGAAATATTTGAAAATCAAATTCCCATGCATACCCCTTTGAAAAAATTTGAATTTTTAAATTTTTGGATTTTGCAATTTTTGACTTTACCAATCGAAAGAGGAGGTGAAACTTAGTGGAAAAGCATTAACGCAACTTTGTTTTTTGGGTTTTAGAGCTTGTAAAAAAATAAAAACGATTTTTGCAATTTTTGAGCTCAGAAAATTTCAATAATTTGACATTGTCTTACTAAACCACTCATTATTCGGTTATAACTGCACATTTTATGATGTATAATTGAATATTTTGAATCAGAATTAAATTATCTTCAAGATAAAATGAGATTCAATTCTTTATCTCAAATACTTTTGAAGATATTGAGACTCAAAGTCAAAACTTTGTCTCAAATTTCACAAAAGATTCAAAGCTGATTTTCTCCAAAACGAAGCTCTTGGCCCGGTATTCATAGACGGGTGCTTGGCTCAAGCTCCGACTTTTGACAGTTGTGAGCATCGTTCCATGTTGTTTGGAATAGCAAATATGGCGTGAAGTTATACTTGAGCCAAGACGCAACCTTGAGCATCGACTATGAATACGGGCCCCAGCCGGAGTCTCAAATAACCTTTTTTATAGCCCTTCTGAAGAGCTACAATTGAGCAGAAGATTTATACCGATAGCTTCACTGGTTTTCAAAATATGGCCCTTTTAAATATTTGAAAATCAATTTTCCATGCACCCCTTTGGAAAAATTTGAATTTTCAAATTTTTGGATTTTGCAATTTTTGAGTTTACCAATCGAAAGAGGAGGTGAAAATTAGTGGAAAAGCATTTACGCAACTTTGTTTTTTGGGTTCTAGAGCTTGTAAAAAAATAAAAATGATTTTTGCAATTTTTGAGCTTAGAAACCTTCAATAATCTGACATTGTCTCACAAAATCGCCCATTACTCGGTTATTATTGTAACAAATAAAAAAAAATAAATAAAATAACAAAAAAAATGTGAAATTATATATTCTGAATCAGAATTAAATTATCTTTAAGATAGAACAAGATTCAATTCTCTATCTTAAATACTTCTGGAGATAATGAGGCTCAAAGTCAAAACTTTGTCTTAAATTTCACAAAAGATTCAAAGCTGATTTTCTCGAAAATGAAGCCCTCTGGGTTCGGAGTCTCAAATAACCCCTTTTTATTGAGATAAAATTCAGTGAAAATTTCAGCTTTCTATCTATAATAGAAAAAAAGTTATGACCTTTCAAAGTTTTCCAAAATCTAAATAATAAGATGTGCTTTATGGGTTTGCAATTGGGTTGCTTATGACCGTGTTTGGGTTGTGCTTCAAGGTAGCTTTTAATAATTATTGTAAAAGGAAATCAGAATTTCCAAATTTATAGCCAAGGGGGGGTTTATTTGAAATCCGTGCAAATCTGTCACATGCGACGCAGTCGGTCGAAATATGTGCGTCGACGAATTCTGAAAATTCACGATCGGCTTATTTGAAAGCTTGTGCATTTTGTAAATCATGAATTTTCAAATTTGCACTACTCAACTTGGCAACGTGTCCTGTAAAAGATTCTAACCAATGACATTGTTAGAAAATTTCATATAACCAAACGGAACGATGCATTGAAATGTCAAATTTGAAATTGTTTAATGTAAACAACTTTTTTGATTATTTCCGTGCATACAGTTTCGTGTTTAGTTGGAGTTTTGTGTTTTTTTGCTTGATATTATCTTAGTCTATTCTTTCTATAAGTGTAGGCAATACCGCAAAAAGGATGGAAAGTGCGGGGGCAAGTGCCAATAAGAGAAGGTCCGGATTTGTTACCAAAAAACAAAAAGAACTCTTGGTCGAATTTTTGCACAAATATCCGGCCCTTTTGTTCTATTCTTGGATTTCTGAAGCCTTTGCGGTTATGGTTATACAATTCGGCCTTTTCTAGAGCATTTAAATTAACAATATTTTTGAATTCCATGAGGCCAAGAATATTCTTGGTCGACTAAACTTAAATTTTTAATCAACTTTCGCGTGCAATTTGGAAATGCACGAGCACGAGCTCTAGAGGTGACGCATGTCAAATGCAATCTTGCGTCAACGAATTTAGCGAAATGCGTCGCCGAAAGTTTCAAATAAGCCACATGTGCATTTTTTTGTATTTCACCGGTAAAAATTGCGACTTAGACGTATTTGAATTGCACGTTTCAAATAAACCCCCCCAGGGGCCCAATTCTTGAAAAATATCACATACGAAAATTGATATTATTTCGAACGTTCCCTATTCAATTTACATTGCTGTCATTCGAATTCGAATCAATTTTCGTATGCGAGAATATTCAAGAATTGACCCTAAGGGGGGGGTTTATTTGAAATCCGTGCAAATCTGTCACATGCGACGCAGTCGGTCGAAATATGTGCGTCGACGAATTCTGAAAATTCACGATCGGCTTATTTGAAAGCTTGTGCATTTTGTAAATCGTGAATTTTCAAATTTGCACTACTCAACTTGGCAACGTGTCCTGTAAAAGATTCTAACCAATGACATTGTTAGAAAATTTCATATGACCAAACGGAACGATGCATTGAAATGTCAAATTTGAAATTGTTTAATGTAAACAACTTTTTTGATTATTTCCGTGCATACAGTTTCGTGTTTAGTTGGAGTTTTGTGTTTTTTTTCTTGATATTATCTTAGTTTATTCTTTCTATAAGTTTAGGCAATACCGCAAAAAGGATAGAAAGTGCGGGGGCAAGTGCCAATAAGAGAAGGTCCGGATTTGTTACCAAAAAAACAAAAAGAACTCTTGGTCGAATTTTTGCACAAATATCCGGCCCTTTTATCGGGAAAATTTTCGAACTGCTTTTCATGGAAGGAATTTCGAAACATTCTTTTGAAAGTCGAAAGTTTTTTATAAATTCCCCGTCATTACCTAAGCATTGTTAATGCATGCATCTATTCTTGGATTTTTGAAGCCTTTGCGGCTATGGTTATACAATTCGGCCCTTTCTAGAACATTTAAATTAACAATATTTTCGAATTCCATGAGGCCAAGAATATTCTTGGTCGACTAAACTTAAATTTTTAATAAACTTTCGCGTGCAATTTGGAAATGCACGAGCTCTAGAGGTGACGCATGTCAAATGCAATCTTGCGTCGATGAATTTAGTGAAATGCGTCGACGAAAGTTTCAAATAAGCCACATGTGCATTTTTTTGTATTTCACCGGTAAAAATTGCGACTTAGTCAGACGTATTTGAATTGCACGTTTCAAATAAACCCCCCCAGGCACAATGTCACAGTGCACAGAAAAGTTCAAAATTTTCGTTTGCAAATCACAACGATCAATGGAACGCATGCTAAGCATCAGGGGGGGTTTATTTGAAACGTGCAATTCAAATACGTCTGACTAAGTCGCAATTTTTGCCGGTATTTCAATGCTAAAAAATGCGACTTAGTCAGACGAATTTGAATTGCACATTTCAAATAAACCCCCCCAGATGCTAAACAAGAAATGGCTGAAAATTGATCATATCGTAACCGTAACATAATAGGTCTGTTCCAACACAGCAAAAAACCGTACAATTTATCGTCATGATTCTGCGCAAACTGTAAAATTTGCGCGTAGAAACCGAAATTCGTTCACTGAGTAGTTTCGAAATCGTTCATGGGATGGTTTTTGACGTGTTGGAACAGACCTAATGTCAGATCTCAACTTGAAATGTACTTGTGGCCAAATAAATATGTATTTAGTTAGAGTCTAATAATTTTACTCACCAACTGCAAATGTATTCGAAAACAATGAAAATACCCGGGTATAACAAATGTATTCAAGTAAAAACGCATGTGCGCGGGTATTTTGAAAATTACTCAGTACAATAAAAAGTACCTACCGGGTAGCTATTTTTTTATATTCTTAAGCAGTCCAAGTACGAGTACAAGTACGCGATTCAGAAAGTATCTTGGCCTGAGTACCGAGTAACTAAAAATATACTTAGAATACAAGTGAAGAGTACTCGTACCGTACCCGAGTACCACACAGCTCTGAAGTCCATCAGGATATCGTCAAAAGCGAATTTTTTTTCGGGTGCCTCGCCCAAAAACGTTTATTTTTCTTCAATAAAAATAATTTATTCAGTTCGATGGGGGGGGGGGGGGTTCTTCTACAAAACGAAATGAAAAACAAATAGGACCTACGTTGTCGAAGCTTACTCAATTTTACTTACTTGACATGCGCCCGCCTGATAAGCAAAATTAGGTAAATTTAAGCGAAGTTGGGTGATGTAAAATAAACGAAAAATATGTGACACGTCTAATTTATTATTAGAAAATCGTAGGTACCGTTCTCGACCTGGAACACACGAGTGGAAAGAGCACGGCAGAGAAACCCTCGATCTAACATTCCTCAAAAATCCAAACATACTGTAACATTTTAATAAATAATTGTGAGTCAATAAAAGTTAAATTTAGCTAACACACACCACATTCAATTATACATACATACATACATACATACAATTCCTATATTCAATACTTAACAGTTTTTGGTTAGTTTGCTAGTTCCACCAGCAGGCAGCAGGTACTGAGGTCCCTAGTTACGGGAGGCTATTCAGCTATAGTTGTTATTTTGAGCCAATATCTCTAGATTGATTTTTCAATTTGTTTGTTAGGATATTCTCTCGTCAGGGTAGGAAAGTGTTAGTAGATTCAACAAAGCTCTAATGCACGTTCTGAATACCAAAAATCAAAATCCCAGCACAAAAGACATAGAACATAATTTTTCTAGGTTTCAATTTACTCTTTATCTGCGTTGTTTACAGCATGAAACGATGTTTGTTATATAAATACATGAAAAATGCATGTTATAAAAAAAATGTTATAAACAAACAAAAAGCATAAAAGTGAAAAAATAATACTTGTATAAATTGAACTCTCAAAAACAAACTAACATTTATTCAACTGACCTGTGAATGTTCCTTATGACACACAAACTAATCACAAATTGGATTGAACAATCAGTTTAATACAAAATAAAAATTGAATAATGAACAATGGCGGACAAACGGTCTAAGGGACAAGCTTCTTCTCTAGTCTCTTCTCTCTCTTCGGTAGGTACCTTTTTCCCTGGCACGCTAATCTGATACTTGATCTTATATTTTTTAGGAATGCATAATGAATGAGTTCTTTTCAGTTGAAATGGACTGTTACCTGTTACGTAATAACCCCATGCAGGAATGCTTTATCTACTTCAGCAATGTCGTCAACCTTATAAAAAAAATTATGTAGTTCAGATATTTGAGTTTGTATTTGTTGTTCTCTATTCCAATATAAATGCTTCATCCTCAGACGCGTAGACTTGGATGTAGATGTAGAGCTGTGCATTCTGTCCATACACAATTTTCAATTTTTTTTTATCTATTTCTTTCCTTTTTTAAAATTTCTTGTAAGTCTATTAGGTTTTTAAAGAGCCAAATTTAGATTCGGTCCTTGAGGTACCCTAAGGAAGCCTTGAACGTTTAGAATTGACATAACTAACTTCTGCGATTGTAGCAAGTGTTCATTCTAAGCTCATGACCTCCAAGGAAGACTCAAGGAACGACTATAAATTCGGTCCTTACTGCATCTAGTTGAAATGGCTTCAGGAATAGTTTTATTGCTAGCCAACAAAACGAAGACTTTTTAATTATGAAATAGGTATATTTCCCGAGGGGCAAACCACCTAGGAAATATACACAAAAATGTGGGGAACTTGTAGGAATTTGTAGGGAATATCGGAAATTGGAGGAATTTATGAGAATTTGGGGAATTTATAGGCAATTCGAAGGAGTTTATGAGGAATTTGGAGTAATTTATGCGAATTTGTAAGGAATTTGAAGGAAATTGTAGAGTAATCACGTCATGACGTCACTGAGGTTCACATTCTTACTAAAACAAACACTAATTGGAAAATTAAAAAAAAAAAAAAATGTGTAGTTTTGTGTTAGACGTTGGACATTAATTTTTATTATAGAAATTCTCACTTCATGATAGGTACAGGGTGATCTATTATAAATGTCACCCCTTTCTAACTTTTTCATTTGACATTTTTGACAAAAGTGTCAAATACAAAAGTTGCAAGAAGTTGTCGAAAGTTTTCAACTAAGTTAGTTTTAGGCATACAGGGTGCGTCAAAAAAGTGCAGCAGTGTGAAGTTATATTTTTTTAAATGGAACACCCTGTATATTGTGCGTTTAATTGTTAGTCCATGTTGACCTGATTTCATCGATATATGGTTTTATATGTTTATCTCCAATAGTTATAGGAAAAACATGAAAACCCCTTCCAGGTTTCATTATTGAAAAAAGAAAAATTATACCATTTAAGCTTTAGAGAACTTTTTTATAAATAGTTTATTGTTCAAATTTTATTTATTAATATACAAGGTGAAATATTATAATAAATCCAGATGTCTAAGTTATTATTATTGTTTTAAAAAAAAATAACATGAGAAACCTAGGAAGGGATTTTCGCGTTTTTCTCTAGTACTATTGAAGATAAACCGAGAGATAAACATCAAACCGTATATCAAGTTACATTTTGTTGACGTGCCTCCATTATTGTATTAATTTCATTATACATAAACTTTGTTTCACGAGGGTTTATAGTTTTGACATAATTTGCCTCCCTTTTTTAACAAATAGAAATTGACGGAAACAAATCAATGACGTCAAAAACGTTCGTCGGTTCTTAAACCAGAAGTCATTCATTTTTATCAAAAAAATTGCTTGTGTCATATGAATTAATCTACGACAACCCTTTTTTTTCAAGTATAAACCCTCGTGAAACGAACTGTACCTAAGTTGTTTTAAAACTAGTTACATGTGTATTATACTTGGCATTATACGGTATTATATTTATTTTAATTTACTAAAGGGTTTTTTTTATCAATTAGGTAATAATATCAAATGCAGGTTTAGGTTAGTTTAAACCCCTGCATTCTGGATTACCGAAAACTGCTTTAGCTCTAGACTTAACTTTAACGTAACCTTGCATTTGATCCTACTTTCGATCCCACTTGATAAACTGCTCTTGTGCTTTAAAGGGGGTGTGGCCCAAAAATGAAAGTTTTAGTGCAAAAAATTCTAAGAATAATTATTTAATCCGCATCTTACTAATAGTCCAGGAGGCAGTGAAATTTTTTAGCACTTATTTGCCTAGTTGGTGCATATTAAATAGTTTGTTTTCTTAGTCACATAACACAATAATTTTCTAGTCTGGCTGAAATTTTTGGATGGGTTTACAAGATGAATTGAAAATACAAGTGCACTTATTTTCCTAGTCATAAATATTCCACATTTACTAAAATAGAACATAAAGTATATGAGAATAGCAGTCTGGCTTATCTTAAGTCACGGAATGTGAGTCTGGCTGAAAATTTTCGGATTCAAATACTTTACCGATTTTGCGAATCGGTTACCCTTATTTTTCCAAGCTTGAAATTTAGGATATAAATTGATACTATCATTACCTGTAATTAAAATTAAGTCTGGCTGATTCACGGAATTGGCAAATGAGTCTGGCGACATGTTCAAAATCGGGAAAATAGAAAATTTTTGCCCTTATTTTCCCAAGTTTGAGAATTTGTTATACGATAGATTATACTATAGTTTTACAGAAAATACACGTCTGGCTGTCACTTACAATCACGAACTGTCAGTTCGACCAGTATTTGATGATATGAATATTATGATGATAGTGATATTATGATGATAATGATAGCGATGACAAAGGAGAAATTGATAAAGAAGATGATTACTTTTAATTATATTTTCTATTCGTCATTTAAATATTGATTATTATGTTTGATTAAATATAGTTATATATTTTTCCTTAACCAGATTTTGGTAGATACGTAGATACATTACTCAAAATACCATGCAAAATAGAGTCTTTTTGCATTTTTATTAAAATTAATGAATTCGTCAATAGTTATCTACATTCCAAGCATTTCGCGCACTGGATATAAAAATAACTTATTTTTATCTTGAATAGGCATGCGAAAGTAAAAGTGATTATTATACTAGCATATGTTTCAATTGCGTTTTCGCTCGCCTATGCAAGATAAAAAAATGTATTTTCTTAGGGGTGGATGAAACAAATATAACATATACCTACATGTGACACTAATAACCTGTATAATCGAATCGAATTTAGCGCGCCTGCGATCATTCGACAAATCTGGCAAGGCCTTGGGGGTGTTCCATATTAGCCAGATTGTATTTTAAGCTGACATTATAATATAGGCCATCTAGGCCAGGGCAGATAAATTTTTTCGTAACATAAAATTTAACAGCAAACTATCGATGCAGTATTGTTAAGGATCATTTATAGATGCTAAAAACCAAAAATGCAACATCTAATTACTTTTAGGTGATTTTATAAACAATATTTAGTGCAAAAATAGGGCTTTTTTTTGTTTATTTCACTGTATTTCGAAAACTAATGATCGGATGGTTTTGCTACTATAGCAATAGTTTTAGAGCATTGAACAAGCTTTAAAATGAGCCATCATACAACCCTGTAGGTCTTTTAGTCTTCGAGAAATGATTTTTTTTCCCCCCAAAAGAGATTTTCGTAAAAAATTCCTAACTTTTTTAATTTTCATGCTAGACAATTAATTTTTTACACATAGTAGTAGATGAGGCAGGCTTTATTGAGCCCAAATTTGGGCCCGGTCCGATGGGTCGTTTCGGCATAATACCCTTGTCAAGCAAAATGGGGATGTTTCTAAAGCAGTCTGTCGAATTGAGGATAATTTTTTTATATTTATTTTGAAAAGTCCACTGATAAGTCGAAATGCCAAACTATCGATTCTCTATCTCAGATTTTCCATTTAATTTTTTTATCGCAAGTAAAACGGCTCCAAACATCACTGAAAATGGAAAAAAAATGTAATTTACGTGGGCGGGGGGGGGGGGGGGGAGCTCGCTGTCACTCCGTTTGAATTCCCGTCAATTTTTTGGGGGAAAAAAATCATTTCTCGAAGACTAAAACACCTACAGGGTTGTATGATGGCTCATATTGTAAAGCTTGTTCAATGCTCTAAAACTATTGCCAGAGTAGCAAAACCATCCGATCCTTAGTTTTCGAAATACAGTGAAATAAACAAAAAAAAAGCCCTGTTTTTGCACTAAATATTGTTTATAAAATCCCCTAAAAGTAATTAGATGTTGCATTTTGGTTATTTCGCTAAGTGCCTTGGCCTAATCATCAGATAAATTTTTATGACTGCGAAAATGAGGGAAATTTTTCAAGTTTCCACTTGCCAGACATATTATCCATATGCACAGATTAGCCAGACTAATTTTTTACGTAATTTCAGTATACCTCTTACTAGTAAAAATATTTTATTTACAATCATACATGTAATGTTGACTTTACTGACTTTTAAAAAGTTCGAAAATGTCACTTTTTTGACTTTTACTTTCGGCCCACGGGTCGAAAGTTTACTTTCGACCCGTGGGCCGAAAGTAAATGAAATTTTTAAAATTTATTGTATTTTTTGACTCTTACTTTCGGCCCACGGGTCGAAAGTAAACTTTCGACCCGTGGGCCGAAAGTAAATGAAATTGTTAATTATTGTATTTTTGAGTTTTAATCCAAATGAAAATTTCAAAATTCGAATGATTGTAAATAAAATAGTATACATACCTCGGTGAAAAGTTTCATTACTGTCTCGAGATTTCGGTTAGACCTCGGCTGCGCCTCGGTCTAACTTAAATCTCTCGACAGTAATGAAACACTTTCCACCTCGGTATGTAATATACTATTATTTGCAATCATATATGTAATCTTGTCATTACTGACTTTTTAAAAATTTGGAAGTGACACTTTACCTGTGTCACTTCCCTCTTCGATTTCCCTCACCGATTTCCCTATTCGACTTCCCTCACCGATTTCCCTCACTCTAATTTATTTACCTTTGCTGGCAACAATGAAAACATGTCAGGTAAAAACGTCAAAGCAATGAATGACACATTTTGGCATGTTTGTTTTATTTTTTTAATACTAAAAAAATTGATTGACTAATCATAATTAATGGTGTGCTTGCAAATAAAATAGTATACAAACCTCGGAGGAAAGTTTTCATTTTTGTCTCGAGATTAATAGTCAATCTCGACGCTTCGCGTCTCGATTGACTATATAAATCTCTCGACAGTAATGAAACACTTCCCTACTCGGTATGTAATATACTATTTATCACTTGAAAAAAAAGGACCCTGGTTTCGTATGTTCTGACGCATTTTCCGCCACAACCCATCGGAAACCCCCCCCCCCTAAATATATACAGGGTGGGGACTTTAACTGGAACTAATTCGCTAGAGCCTTTGTATAAAATATGTGGACAAAACGCAAAAACACGTCGATCAAGATTTTTTGCTCGAGATTTTTTCATATTATTTTTTTTATACAGGGTTTTCCAAGAACAGCTGTACGGTTATCAACTTTATTTTTCCAAATGGTAGCCCCTGTATATTATGACATTTCTGGATTCTGCGAAAAATTCTAGACATATTTCATGTACAATGTCATATAACTATCTTCAACTGTTTTGGAAATATTGACAGTTGAAAATTGACTTTTTTGCAACTTTGACAGGCTGTAAAACCTAAACGGTTAATTTTAGAGGAAAACCGGTTTTACATTCCTATCTTAGATTTTCATAAACTATCATTTGACACTAACTTTGAATTTAACTGGAGATTGAATTTAACTGGAATTTTTAATCATGGATTAAATTGAAAGTTGGTGTCAAATGATAGCTTATGAAAATCTAAGATAGGAATGGGAAATCGGCTTTCCTCTAAAATTAACCGTTAAGGTTTTACAGCCTGTCAAAGTTTCAAAAAAGTCAATTTTCAACTGTCAATATTTCCGAAACAGCTGAAGATAGGTATATGACATTGTAAATGAAATATGTCTAGAATTTTCTGCAGAATCCAGAAATGTGATAATATACAGGGGCTACCATTTGGAAAAATGAAGTTGACAACCGTACAGCTATTCTTGGAGCACCCTGTATAAAAAAATTAATGTGAAAAAAACTCAAGCAAAAAATCTTGATCGACGTGTTTTTGCGTTTTGTCCACATATTTTATTCGAAGGCTCTAGCGAATTAGTTCCAGTTAAAGTCCCCACCCTGTATGAATTTTGCTTAGAATTACTGACCCTACAATTCTATCCATGTTTCGTGACTGGGAAAATAAGTACCGAAAATCGTGACTGCCTCCTAGACTATAAGATGAACCGTTTTCGAGTTAGGGCGGCCGGTGTGATGTCACAAGTTCCCGCATAATTTACCTCAAGGGATTTTCTCGGAAACTATTTCGAATTTGTAAGAGGCATTTGTGAGGAATTTGCGATGATTATGGAGGAATTTGCGGAAATTTGAAATAATTTGCAGGGAATTAGAAGGAATTTGTGGTAGGGTATCTGGAGAAATTTGTGGGGAATTCGGAAGAATTTACGGGAATTGATTTTTCCTTTAGCTTTACCGTAACACAAGGAGATTTTTCTGTTATTTCAGCTTCGGTAAATTTATTGGAGAAAGCTTTCAATTCCAATGAGTCTATTTTTTCTTCAGGTGGAATAAGTTTCCTCTAGTGTTTTATTGAGCCATAGTGTAATCAGTAAGGTTGTCGACTTGGTTTTCAGGTTCGCCTATTTCGTTAGAATCGACATATGATTTTATACAGGGTGTTAATTTGAAAACTTTCAATGCAAATATCTCTGTAAGTAACAAAGTTCAGAAAAACGTAATTTGGTACAACTGTTATACCGATAAGGGGAACTAGAACCACCATATTTTGGTTATGAGGTGAGTGACCCTCTGGCCGCATGCAACCAACCGCAAAATTTCAAAAGGCACCACCCCTTTTCTGAAACCTAAAATTAAATATTTTTGAGTAGTAAGTATTCACCTGCACAATAAATTTTTTTTAAATTTAATTTTAGTTATCACAAAAGGGGTGATGCCATTTAAAATTTTGCGGTTTGGGTGCATGGAGCCCAAGGGGTCACTCACGTCTTACCCCATAACCAAAATATGGTGGTTCTGGTTCCCCCTACCTGTATTAACATTTATACCAAATTACACTTTTCTAACTATTTTATTTTCAGAGATATTTGTATTGAAATTATTCTGTATGTCTTGGGTCCATACGAGGGGTTAATCACTCCCCGAAATCGTGTCACAAATTCGTCCAAAATCCCCGAAATCTTTCCGAAATCCCCGAAATCCTTCCGAAATCACTCCGAAATCCGCCGGAACCCCTCCGAAATCTCTCAGACATCTTTCCGCTTTCGAATATACTTATAGGATAAGTAACAGTCTAAAATCAAAATAAAGAATTTGTGAAATCACCTGAGATTCTCCGATATCACCCAAAATCCTTCGAAATCACCCGAAATCCTTCGAAATCACCCGAGATCC
This sequence comes from Ceutorhynchus assimilis, assembly GCA_917834065.1. Lineage (NCBI taxonomy): Eukaryota > Metazoa > Arthropoda > Insecta > Coleoptera > Curculionidae > Ceutorhynchus > Ceutorhynchus assimilis. The sequence goes on along the minus strand of OU892282.1, from coordinate 26,093,155 downwards.
TTCGAAATCAACCGAAATCCCTCAAAATCGCTCTAAATCCGAAATCTTGTCACATTTTTCCATTAGTGAATAAGCCCTCGGGTCTATATGATTAGGGCAAATCTAAATTAATGCAGTCATTTTTATCAGCAGTAATTCCTAAAAATAGGAACTCTTCGTGTACATCAGACACAATTTGATTTATTGTTATAATTCTATCTATCCATTTCATAAAACTTTTGACGACTGTGGAGAACGTTAAAGTCATAGATCTGGCCAGTCTGAACAACTTTTCGCATGGCTGACTATTATGTTTTGCATATGAAGTTCATACGCACTAGGCAGGTGATTGTTTGGGAGCGCTGACAATAACTTGTTTCAGGTCTGTTATAAGTTTCACTTCAGAACAAGAAATCACTCTAAAACATTCCTTGAGTGTTTTTTATTGATCATATCATAGAAGAAAAGTTATATATTATTATTTTTTAAAAAAGATCAAGGAAAGGATTAATTTAGGTTCCAAATGGCCCCAAAAGGGATAAGTTGGCAACACGGAATGGTTGCTCGATGCGCAGATAATCACAACTTAAAATAATGGTGAGGACACTCGAGAATACATGATAATACAAAGGAATACATGGGGCATACATAAGAATACATTGGATGACATGAGAAACTAAGAATATATGCTTTTCACTTATTATTGGCGTGGCATTATCCATGGAAATTTGACAGGTTGACCCTCGTATAATAATGACATTTGATGACAAAATATTTTTCAAATTTCAGGGTTATGAAACAGAAAGCCGAGTTGCCAAAATGTGTAAAATATCTGAGTAAATTCAAATAGTAAAATTATTCAATTTATTAATTAAACGTAACCATAACAGTAAGCTCAATAGCATAAATATGTTTTTGCAGTAACTTTTTTTTCGGGTTTGGTCCAACGGCATTTCTTCTAATTTTATTTTTTTATTTCTTCTTCTTCTGAACGTGCCTATCCCTTATGAATGTCGGCGATCATCGATTATTATGGCGATGTCCACTTAATTCGCAGCAATATGGAAGAGTTGTGGCGAGCTTTTATCAAACAATGTTCTGAGATTTTTCCGTCACGATATTCTTCTTCTTCCTGGTCCTCTCTATCCAAATATCTTCCGTAACAAAACCTTATCTTTTTGAAAGGGTTGTAAGGCATGGGAGGGTGGGTAAGATCTCGATAATTTTTACATAAGGCCATTTTTTGAGAACATTTTCAGTTAGATAACCTCAACTATAGGTTACTTAAATGATGTATTAGAGAACCAATTCTGTAAAGCGTTTTCTTTAAAAATAATCTTGTATGTTGCCTTGCTTGAGTCCAATACCTCTCTATCAGAAGGGAGACATTGGAACTTCCACCATTTTACTTAAAGAATTAGATACCTCCTCAGATTCAGACAACATTTCTGAATCCGATTCGGAATCGGATTCTTCAAGAGAAATAATGAAAGGAGGAATATTTTTGAAAGGTAAGTCTCCCGTGTATTGTGTCCAGTCTTTTGAAATAAGTCTGTCACAATGTCTACAAAAATTCGTCCACATGTCTGAAATACATTTTGAAAGAGACTCACGTCATATACCCTCGCAACCGTATCCATGGATGGTGGCTACGAAGTTATAGTTTTATCACAGCATATACAAAAACAATCAGCAGGCTAACTTGAGTGACAGTCATCGTCAAAATGTTACTAGCGGCCATTTTGGGATACGAAACAGGGCCTGATTAACGATAATTTAGGTTTTTTCTTTCCTGTGACAGAGTCGTATTGGCTTTAAATAAACTAATTTATTATTACTTACATATAAAAATGTTTATAATTACTAATTTATTATTATTATTGAATATACAAGAATGATAACAGATAACACCATAAATGACAACACGAATATATCAAAATCGTTTTGAAAATCATAGCTAAAATTCCGCTCTACACCGCACGCCTATGACCTCCGTCAGAAATAAACAAATAAAATAAAATTTCGGCGCTCCTGCCGTTTAATGACAGCGTTTTGACAAAATGGTATCCCCTAATGGCGGCGTGCGCAGAAAAGATGCGCGTGAGTGTTAGCCTGCTGATTGTTTTTGTATATGCTGTGGTTTTATTATAGAAGTTCTTACAAAACCCCCATGCCACTTCAATAGGATTATATTGGCAATGATAAGGAGGTAATCTAAGAACTTCGTGTCCGTGGCTTTTCAAAATGTCGTCTATGTTGTATTGTTTTGGTCTATGTTACGTGGAAACACGAACACTGCCACCTCGTTACCCGCAAAACCGAGTGAAAGGTAACTAACTTTAAACTTTGAGGAAGTGGGACAGTGAATGGGTAACTAAAACCAAAAAAAAATAATAATTAAAGGAGAGGGTTGGTTGGTGGCTGAAATCTAGAAACGTGACTTCGTGTGAAGGGTTGCCGACTAGCTTCCAATGCGGAGAGGGGTGTGGGTCAATTAAATAACTAAATATAGAGCGCCACCTGCTTTTTCCCTGCAGTACACGAAGTCAACCGATATAACGAAAGCAGGAAACTTCTACGGACCTATAGCAGCACAACCTGAAATATAAACGTAAACAAGAAGGAAGGAAATAAGTGAAACGCTTTGCTACAATCAGGTACGGGTTTTAATTAGAACCAGAAAGTTGAACCAGAACAGGTTGACTTTAGAGCAGGTTCGGAGTGGGTTTTCGAACGCTCTGGAACACTGACTAGAACCAGAACAAGAAAAGAAATCGTCTAGGAACTAGGAGTACCTAACCTTATATGCTCTAAAAATAGTAATAGTATTTACAATAAATTAACTCAACTTGAGTCCCTTAAAGCAAAGAGTATTGTATAACAGCAATAATACCTGATATACAAATAATTAATAGACAAGCTTACTAAATGCAGTACCTTCGTAAATGGCCATTTAACCCCAGTGTACAAGTATTTTCCTGTATTCAGTGCCGCATGTATTTATGGGATAGTAAAAAGATATAGATCATTAATCAGAGTTGAAGTAACAATACGTAACCTGAAGGGCTTTGATATTATGTAACAATATAGGTAGTATAGATACCTAAATACCTAATAAAATTGAAGTACCTAACAATACATAACCTGAATGGCAAGTTTCATAAAAAAAAAGGTAATATGGAAAATTAATTAAAAATTGAAATAACACACATAATCTGAAGGGTAATTTGATCTTGTAGTAGAACGGCGTTGCTGTGGTGATTTAGGTACTCCAACAAAGGGGTTGGTAAGGGTTGATAGGCTTCAGATATTAAGACATTACAACGCACTTATCAAACCTGAGTAGTCCCTAATCTCTTGGGAGAACCTGACAGGTGGGATCAATATCTTTCAGTGTTTCCAATGGCCTGGGACTGGATCAGGGCCGCAACAAGAAGCAACTGGCCCTGGGCACTGAAGTTCAGTAGCTAGGAGTCACTAAAGCTTCCAATGGTCTAGAGGAGGCTGAAGATAGGAGGTACGACTTGAAATATATAAGCCTAACGTATAACTCTTTACTGGAAATTAGGGACTAAAGCGTTACGAATCAAAGGTGACGTCTAAAGGTAAAGATTAAAGGCCTGAAACAAATGGACGTTATGAGACAGGGCGTGGAGCAATAGGTAGGTATGTTCAATATTCGGAATTTAACCGTATAATTAACAGAAAACTATACTTTTACATAGTAAATAGAGAAACACAGAGAAAACAAATAAGAAAAAAGACTTACCAAAATACTTTGGCCTTTAGGAACAAACAATTGATCACGTTGCTGTTTTTCGGCTCACAAAGAAATCCGCACAAGGCGATTTGGTGCTAAAATAACGGATTAGCCACCCTAGATTTATGAGCGAAAACTGGACAACTCAGAAAATCGGCAAAATGTGCCTGAGGAATTTTCCCGAACACTTAATCGTGGAAAGTCCTCGACCTGAATGACCTCTGCTTGTCCCTGCAATGTCCTTTAAAAAGGTTCTGTCAAAACTCCAAGGTGGAAGGTACTGGGGAATTTTGATGGTAGTTGGGGCATGGGACTTATTCAAATTAAGTTAGTACCGCTCACTGGCCCTATTTGGAGCGCTGTCAATCTAATCAATCTAATCGGATCAGACAATCAGCTGTTCTAATATAAATATTGTGATTTTGTTTGTTAATAAATTAATTGTCTGTTTATTTTAACCCTACTAACAGGAAATTAATTCCATTAATAAACCTTTAACATAATGATTCTGGGAAGAATGAAAAGTTTGACGAAAAGTGTGGCCACAACTATTGGATAGAAAACAGTGGCTTGAGGAAGGTATGCTATTCTGTGAGGGGAATACGCTTATTTCCTCCTATTTTCGCCCAGGAAAAATCATCCCGTAACATCTATTCCGAAATGGTTGAGTTAGGTCCCATAGTTGTTTTTTGGTCATTTTTGTGTCGAAGTCTACGTTATGTTTAACCAACCATTCCTGCATTTTGTCTTTCTTTGAAGAGAATGAAGGTGGTTTATCGTTCTGCTCTGAATGATATGGAGCGTTGTCCATGATTATTACACATTTCTCTTCAAAAAAATTCAATGCAGGAATTAGTTGATCAACGACCCATTTTTGGAAGATGTCCGCGTTCATGGTATGGTATGGGTATGGTAGTCTCTGTCCTTGTTTCTTGAATCTAGAAAAAAATCGCACCCATCTAAAAACCCAGAACTACTCCCCGCATGCAAAATAGTGAAACGTTTCCCCTCTGACATAATTTTGGATGGGTTGCTTTTCATATCAGATTCGTGTATCCATCGACGAACTTGAGATCCGTTTCGGTAGATCCAAGTTTTATCTAAATACACGAATCTGATATTTTCGTTTGAATGTTTATATTGGAGGTATTTCCGCAAAAATGAAATTTTGGCAGCAAGAACATGTTTCTGCTCACATAAAATTTTGCGTCCATTTACTAATTTAAATTTATATCCCATAGATTTTAAAATTTTATATAAACTTGTTTGCCCTTCCTTAAATTCCAAATTTTCTTTTGCGTATGTCAGTAATGTTTGTAATGTAAAATATTCATTTTTAGAATTGTATTTCCAAATTTGTCGTTGTAAATCTTCTTTAAAAATTCGGTCCATAATAGTCTCTGTCTTTTTCGGTCGGCCTAAAGGTTTTTTGATTGTATATTGTCCAGTCAAAATTCTTTGAACAGTCCTGGTTCCCACCTAAAATTTAAGGAAAATGTTGGTTGGGTAAGAAATGGCTTCACATCTACATTTAAGTTATACCTACCTCAAATATATCTGCAAGTAGGGCTTGAATTGTTCCCTGGAGAGCCTCTGGTTTATTTTTTTTTTTTCAAATAACCATGACATTTTATTATTTCCTTTTTTTTTTCTTCTGAGATTATTTTCGGCATCTTCAATACGAAAGAAATTTGACAATGTCGAATTTTAAAAAATGTCATTAGATTTTGCAGGTACGCATAATAGTTAGGTACCGTTTATAATATAGCATTATTGAAAAATGCTTTGAAAAATGTGTCAAATTTGATTTGCCAGATAGGCCAGAAAATTTTAATACCGCGGCACTTACGAAATTATGTAAACCACACTTAAAACTGTCTGGAATTTGACATATACTGTCATTATTATACAAGGGTCAACCTGCCAAATTTCCATGGATAATGCTACGCCAATAATAAGTGAAAAGCATATACATGTGATTATTTGAGGCTCGTACACTGGAATACATTGACGGTTCACCCTCGTTGCTGGCTTTCCAGTTATTCATAAATTAATAATCAATTTAATTGTTGGAAGTTTGGCCATTTAGCAAAGGAGTGCAGAAGAGAAACACCAATTTGTCGGATATGTGCTGATGAACATAAAAGTGCAGATTGCCAATCAAAGGATGTGAGCTGTAAGTACACAATAGAAATATTGAAAATTCCATTCCCAATATAAATATGGATCATAGTGCTCATGACAGAACATTGATGCATATAGAAGAGTAGCTGATCAATTACAGGAAAAAAATCGACAACCTTGATATTCGCAGTGAAAGAAGCATGTATATAGCAACTAAAAAAAAATATAATCTACATGAATGCTTACACTTCAAAACTGATATTGAACTTCTAGCAGGATATATTATTTGGCACAGAGTTTTCACAAAACAATGCTTACAGTTCTAAAATTAACCTGGATAGATTCTGGGACCTTGTAAAATAATTGTTGCTTTTGGTAGGTACCTATAGCATAATTATACTTTTCAAAACAAAAATTCAACGCATGAAAAATGATAGGCAAACTTCGTTTTTTCGTACAGGCATGATCCGATAGCAGTTGGATATATAGATTTAGCTAAACAATATTGCTGAGTGGGTACTTAATAAGCAGAATTATTATTCTTTTTCTGAAACTATTTAGGTACCTACCATATTATTCTGCCTTATGTCAATTATTCAGTGTTGTCAGTTTATTGAAACTGAAAGTATCGAACTCGTTTTGCAATTTTAGCAAGTGTTTCAAGAGGTATAGAAGTAAAGTAATAAAAAAGGCAATATCAGGAAATTTTACGACCGTATTATTATCGCTAAAATTAATGTCGCATTGTTTGCATACGTACACACACACTTGTAGGTATTACCAGTACTTGAGCATTGTTTGTTTTGGATTATGCGGTATTTTTATATTTTATAACTAAAGATAGTACACATTCTTTTGATTAGTTAAGTACTCACTTGAAACTTACACAATAAAAGGTGTCTGGCAAATTGATAAAAGTTATTCAATTTAAGAATAACGAGGAGAATATGATTAAGAATACAAATATTGTCCGATCATTGCTTCTCCGTGTTAAAATAATGAGTGCACTTTGGCAAATTTTCGAATCATTAATTACCTAACAATAAGTGTAGTATCCGTTTTTTGGCAATCAGCATGGGTCCTAGTGACAGATGAATAAGCATAGTCGTTATGTGCCTACCCACATCAGTTAAGAGTCATATAATTTTTCTTAATAAGCCAAAAAAATGTGACATATTATCCGTTCACAATCCGATGTCCACAGGTAGGAACAGGTAAAATCACCTTTCAATGCTATTTGATAGGGAAAGGTGATAAATTTACCTGCACCTGTGGACATCGGATTGTGAACAGGATATACCAGGTGTTTTTCAAAACCCGCTCACCCCTATAACTTTTTTATTTTTCCATATAAATAAATGAAATTTGGTGTGTTTATTTATGACCCAAATGTGCATTATTTGACGCATTCAATTATTTATTATCACTTCCGGTTTGACCGGAAGTGGCCGTAACTTTCTTATTTTAAATGAGACGCCAGGTATATTTTCCCTTATTTCAATAGAAAACTACATTACGAGTACAATGACACCTCATTTGTCACTTTTTGACATTTCATCTCCAAACTATTTAAATTTTTACTTTTTAATCTAGAGCGTCATGAATTAGTTAAAATGCTTAATTTTGCTCCAAGGAATCTGGGAAAATTTGTTTTGATCTTATTTTGTATCCTCAACAGACTCATTTGAAGATAGTAGAAGCGCATTTTTGGAATTACATCAATTTTTTCAAATGGAAAGGGCTCATTAGCATATTCCGAGAGAGCATTTTCTAACGAACAATTTAGTACCACACAAACGCTAGTTTATTCAAATATTGAATTAAAATTTTCCAAAAATATTTAGAATGCTAGGAAAATTCTTCATTTGAGTGATAAACTAGCGATTGTGTGGTACTGCATTGCTCGTTAGAAAACGCTATTTTGGGATATTGTAATGAGTCACACCCTTTCTATTCGAAAAAATTGAGATAATTACAAAAAGGCACTCCTACTATTTTTTAATGAGTCTGTAGAGGATATAAAATACAAAATGAGATCAAAACAAATTTTTCCAATTTTTTTTCTCGAAAACTGTTGGAGATAAACCTATCGAACTTTATATCATTGAAATCAGCAAAAACAGAGCTATCCAATGAGCTATTAATATATAGGTTGTTTCATTTGAAAATATCGGAATGTGGTCGATATCTCAAAATCGGAGCGATATAGAAAAAAACTGAGTCCGCCACTGGATTGTGCTCAAAAAAGTGTCACCATAATGTTTTTACAGAAATAAAAAAAATTGATAAATGAAAAACTTATAGCCATTTTTCATAATAGGGGAAAATCGAAAATCGCCCTGTATCAATGGTAACATTGAAGATATCGTGATATGATTTTCGACAATTGACGTTCCTCAAAAATCGATCCCATGACATCCAAGTCAATTTTCCTCTATCTGGTCTGGAAGTATGTTTTTCCTGTTGAAACACTCCAAATTGCAGCACCCTGTACATTAACACCACACCAGATATGGATAACTTTATGAATAAGACGAGGAATATAAAAGATAATGTTTTTTTCTAGGACTGAAGATATAAGCAATTTTGTGGATTAATGATCTTTTCCTAAGAAAAGTAAGTTTCATAGTTAGTACTATGAAATGGTAGGTATAGTGATGATTTGGTTGCTGCAAAAAGCTCTTGATGGTGCAAGCAAACCAACTTTTGACAATAGCTTTGGAAAATTTAATTCAGAATAAATAATAAAAAATAAAAAATAGACAACTGGGTAATACATTCTACTTCCAGAGAGTGGACAAACTTCCAGAGAGTTAAGGATGGTGATATGTTCATAACATCGAGGTCAGAGTTATCAGAAACTTTGAAACTTTATTTGATTTTCTCTTGACGCTCTCAATTCTGTAAACGTGGATATCAAGAGGTTCCATTTGATAACCCTTTAGTAGGGAATTACTAGAAGTTTAATGGAAAATAGTTTGTTTTTGTGCAATATTTAAAATTGTGTTTAGAGCATACGCACAAGGACAATGAGGAGATGATCATCGAATACCCACCAGATATCGTAGCCTTACAGGAAACTATGACGTAATTTGAAAACGTTGACCATTATCGCTATACTCATTATCACTGCAGTCTACAAGCGACGACCACAAGATAAATTGTAGTAAGAAGATAATAATAAAATTATCTATTAGAAGGCAATGATCCCTATTGGCAATTATAAACTGCAAATCGGAAGAGTGGAGCAGCTTCACTACTAATAGAATGGAAGCGGACTTGCACGCTTGTCGGAGAACTACAAGAATTATTATCCTGGAACCGGAAGACACAACCCACCTTCACAATGGTTATCAGTGCCCCTAACGCAGCCAACATCAAAAATATTACTTAGGAACAATTAATAAAAAATCACATCAAATCGAATATATACATATAAAAATTACCTATACTACAAAATAGGGCAAAACTCCAAATTGCAACATATCACATAAGAACAATGAGAACAGATGAACATTTGGAAGAGTTGGAGCAAGAACTGAATGCCATAAATTGGGTTATAGTGGGACTATGCGAAAACAGACTGGAAGGAGAGAAGAAGACCAACTCAAGTCAGGGCATACTTTGTATCAATTTAACCCAAAAACTAATTACAGCAAAGGAGGAGTAGCTTTATGGTAAATAAGAACATGGAACATAAAGTAAATATCAGATAGGGTCATCTCTTGTTGAACATAAACAAGAGATATACCATGCATCTAATACATTGCTACGCCCCAACCAGCACTTGAAGTGATGAGTCAGTAGAAGAGTTCTATGATGATATCGCCCGGGCTATAAACAGAGAAAAGTCTCATTATATTGTGGTGACAGGAGACCTAAACGCTAAGATCGGAAGTGAAGAACAAAGCGATCCCGTATACCTGGAAAATTTTGGACTAGGAAAGCGTAATGATCGAGGAGATATGATGGCAATTTTTATGGTCAAAGAAAAATTATATTGCATGAACAAGTTTTTCAAAAAACCACCCAAACGAAAATGGACGTGGGTTAGCCCAGACAAAAAATGAGATTGACTATATGTATATTTTCCAACAAGAAGAATATTTTCAGGGACGTCTCTGTTTAAAACCGATTCAATACCGAAAGTGATCACAGGTTGGTAAGGGCTACGATAGAAATAAATGCAAGACATGAAAGACAAAAATTAATGAAAAAGTCGAGGTTCCCAACAATGGAGATATTAACCCAGAAAAAATATGGATATCAAAATGTGCTTCAAGAGAAACTAAAATTAATTGAAAACCCAAGAGAACTTAACAAGTTAGCTGAAAAAATAACAGAATCCATCCAGACAATAACAAAGAAAATATGCAGCAAAAGTAAAAATCCAAAGAACTGTAGATTTAATAACAGAGAGAAGAACACTAAACAGAGATGATCCACAATACAACGAGAAAAATGCAAGAGTGAAAAAAATGATAAGGACAGACCTGAGAACTTATACAACTAAACAAATCTTAGAAACAATCGAAGCCAACAAGAATATGAAAGTACTGAAAACCAACGAAAAACCAAAGAATTAGAAACATCAAAAATCAATAAGGAGCACTCGTGAGCGATAAGAAATTCATTGTGGACGAAATTCAGCACTTTTATAAAAACCTCTATACATCTACGGTACCAAAACCACATAGAACCGAGGAAAATTCTAAACATGGGCTCAGAAGAAATACCCGAAATAACGTTTTCAAAACTAAAACACGCTTTAAGACATTTAAAAAATAAAAAATCTCCAGGGGAAGACCACATAACCGTAGAGATCTTAAGATTGGGAGGCAACGAACTTATGAACCATATGAAAACACTACTCAATAAATGCCTCTCAGAAGGAAAAATACCAAAAATATGGAAAAATGCAGAAGTGACACTTCTATTTAAAAAAAGGAGATAACACGAATATAGAGAATTATCGTCCTATTAGCCTGCTTTCTCATTTATATAAGCTAGGTACTCACGAAAATCATTACGAACCGTTTAACAACAAAACTCGATTCCTATCAACCAGTCGAACAGGCAGGATTCCACAAGAGATTTTCCACCACCGATCACCTACAGACCATAAGACAACTTATAGAAAAAACTTCAGAATATAATATCCACCTACATATGGCTTTTGTAGATTATCATAAAGCTTTTGATAGCATTGAGACATGGTCGTTTCTTGAGGCAATGGACGACGCCAGCATCGATTCACGCTATTCCCTCCTCCTAAAGAACATATACCAACAAGCAACGTTTCATCACAAAGATCGATGATGACATGAAGATGAACAAAATCCCCCTAGGAAAAGGAGCGAAACAAGGTGATACCATATGGCCAAAACTTTTCACTTTAGCGTTGGAAAACGTTTTTAAAATAATACATTGGGCAGACAAGGAAATAAACATAGATGGAAGTCATCTCACTAACTTGAGATTTGCGGACGATATTGTATTGATAAGCTCCGACATACAAGAGCTAGGTGCTAGGTGAAATGCTAAATGAACTAAACACACAGTCAAAGAACACTAAATATGAATCTTAGTAAAACGAAAATTCTTAGCAATGAAAATCTCCTAATAAACATAGATAACATCGCTGTAGAGAAAGTGAATCAATATATACCTAGGGTATGTCATAAAGCTCGGTATAGAAAATCAGACTACCGAGCTAAAGAGGAGCATAGGTTTGGCCTGGGCTGCATTCGGAAAGTTGGATTTCATCTTTAAAAATAAAAACATGCCGCTTTCACTCAAAAGAAAAACATATGACACGTGTGTACTCCCTGACGCTACGTATGGACTGGAAACCATGACCCTTACAAATAAATCTAAGGAAAAACTGTACGTTTGTCAAAGGGCTATGGAAAGAGCTATGTTGGGAATCACTCTCGATCTGATCGAGTACGCAGTACTGACATTCGAAACAGAACAAAGTTTACCGAGATACTAACTCGTACAGCGAAATTAAAATGGCCAATGGGCAGGCCACATAGCACGAGTGGACCCAGATAAATGGACATCTAAAATTACATTCTGGCAACCCCAAATAAGTAAGTGAAACGCCGGACGCCTTCAGAGACGGTGGAGAGATGACATTAGGCAAATCGTTGGGATCCAATGGAGAAAAATTGCCGAGGACCGTCGGGCATGGAAAAATTTGGAAGAGGCCTTCATCCAGCAGTGGACGAGTACAGGCTAACGAAGAAAAAGAAGATACTACATTTACAATACCATTTAAAGAAGCAAAACACAAAAAGCAGTTAAAAATAAAAACAATCTAAAATCAAGTAAAAGTAATTAAATGGTTACTTATGTACCCAGGGTCTTGATAGGATAGCATACTGTATTCTCAGAAACAGAACTGTACAGTACGACCTGTTATGCATATGATATGAGATTTTATTTGCAATCATATATGTAATCTTGACATTACTGGTTTTTTAAAAATTTGGAAGTGTCACTTTACCTGTGTCACTTCCCTCTTCGATTTCCGTCACCGATTTCCCTATTCGACTTCCCTCACCGATTTCCCTCACTGTAATTTATTTACCTTTGCTGACAACAATGAGAACATGTCAGGTAAAAACGTCAAAACAGTGAATGACAAATTTTGGCATGTTTGTTTTATTTTTTTGATATTAAAAAAATTGAATGACTAATCATAATTAATGGTGTGCTTGCAAATAAAATAGTATACAAACCTCAAAGGAAAGTTTTCATTTCTGTCTCGAGATTAATAGTCAATCTCTCGACAGTAATGAAACACTTCCCTACTCGGTATGTAATATACTATTTCGTCATACTATGGAGTAATTATTATCAAAGTCAAATAAATTAAATTGGCTTTGTAGAATCAAGAAATGAATCATTTCGGTATGACGTGTCACTGCTGAGGAGTAGAATAAAGCAGAATATTGTGAAGAACCCTTTTGAAAATAACATTACTAACATATGATGAGAGACATAAAATGAGACCAGCAAAAACAGTAGCGTTTACTCCGAATGAAAGACGATATTATTTTATCTTCGGAACTCACGTTCATCGTTCATCAAATATAGGATATAAAGCTATATCTTTGGCTATTTTGGCTTTTAGCGATGAAAATGTGGGAGTACAAGCTCTCATAAAGCCTGATGCAATATATAAAAGCAATATTGCCGATTTGACTTCCAATAGAAAATACTTTAATATTTATCTATCTCACACACCTACATTTATAGGCAAAAAGTAATATTTAAATGAATGGCGTTATTCCCCCTTGCACTTCAGACGTCGTAGTGCTAGACTCGTAAGGCGAACTATAAACATATGAGTATCTACTATCTACAACAGAGATCCAAAATCATCAGCCTCCTTATGTTCGTTGAAGATTGGTCACAGGGATTTTCTATGAAACTTACAAATTCTAGAATACTGAACTGCCAAGCTAAATGAGAACAAAGACATGTTATACACCTTCGAAATATGAACATGAGCAAGCGGCTCAAATCATTGACCAAGAAAAGGGATCATAGTATAAAAGTTGCAAATAACCTTAAATAGTAATAAACAATATGAAAAACATACAGAAAGAAAACCTCAATTTGTTAAAACCCTACACAGGATGTATTCGACCTTAGCTAGAATCTGCATAGAATAGAGTCTCTGCAAAGGATATAGGAGAAGAGGAGAGGGTTGGAACTAAGTTCACGATTAATCAAGATCTAATGTAATTGACATATGAAAAATGTCACAACCCATTGTGCCTTACAATTCTAAACAAAGAAGTATGAAGGGGGACTATCGGGACTGAGAGCACATGCACGCATATGGACATGGACATTGACATGCGCCTGGACAATTTGGTTTGAAAAACAGTAATGCCACCTTCTAAATATGTTAATATCTTACTTTGCAAAAATATGATAACTACTTAAACAAGCAATAAATTCACCTTGGTTTTGGCTACTAAGGAATGACCAGATCTACTCAGGCCACAAGCGGAAACCCTTGCAGGATTTCCGGAAAAGATGTTCATGACTGCATTCTCCTACTCAGGAGGCTCAAGGACTACGATCCAGTTGAGCCGGGAAGGAAACGGAGAGCAGTCCACAAACGACTTGGGAATCAAATTCTGCAGAAAGAGTTCTACCGAAGAAAGCAAAACTACATTATTTTTCTATAGTAATAGAATATGGAATAGAAGTAGACAATCCGCGAAAAAATCACCAGAACTTTTTTTGTAGACTACCTAAGGTCCGTTTCACCAGGGTTCATACTTGACCTTGAAACTTGAAAAAAAAGGGTTGTCGTATGTATGTTCATATGACACATTCATTTTTTTGACAAATTAAAATGAATGACTTCTGGTTTAAGAACCGACGAACGTTTTTGACGTCATTGATTTGTTTCAGTTAATTTTTATTTGTTGAACAAGGAAGGTAAATGCTGGTGGCAAGTACAAACCCTGGCGAAACAAACTTTACTTGTTCTATTTTTAGTTACTATCACCGCCACCTTCACTGTCCTTTATATCTGTATGCAACAACATAAAATAGCAGTAGCACAATGATAAAATGCTCCCTGCGAGGTAGCGATGAGGTTCGCGAGCTGTGAGACTAATATAAAGATAAAGTAGCATTGACTGGACACTGAAGGTTTATAAGGGTCTTGTCCTAGAAGAACATAATGATTCTTCTGTTGATCGATCAACTCTGGGCTTCTTTTCAATAAAAATTAGATTATGTCTTGCTTCATCACGTAGGTACAGGAATCCCAAATTCAGAAATGCGTATTTTGAAAAGTCCTCCTCCACATTTGAACCAATCAGCAAATTGGGACTTAATTATTGTAAAAGATAATATTTGGTAAGTAATCACTCAAAGTCAACAATCCATCAGTAAAACATCAAATTGTCACAAGACGAGCCCCCATTTTGATCAGTCATCACTCTATTCTACTCAGCAAACATAATAGAAATTGACGTCAGTCAGTGAGCCATAGCCATGTTCACTTATCGTTAAACCGTGCGAAATGCAAAATTCGAGGAATACTGGGTAATAATACGACAGCGAGTCTGTGCCAGAGAGAGCTCCATACCAAATAAATTTAGGTGATTGTCTGGACTTTGAACTTTGAGGCAAGTAGGTAGTGGAAAAAATCGGCTTTTTTTTATTTTTAAAACCAAAATCGTTGTTTTTTTTTCTCAGAAATTTTAAATACCAACTGAAGGTAGGTATGATCTGTTTATTTTGGGACACATGACTTCATTTGCTCAAAGTTTAAGGCCTTTAAATTGCCTAGGGTATTCAATATCTAATTTTATACAGCCACACTTAAACTGAGTAAATACTTATAATAACGCAATATACTGCAAACTTTATGTCATTTTCATAATTCATCACCGCTTGCTGCTTGCTTCTATTCACTCACTATAAATTGATCCTTAATACGATAATGACCCCATAAAATAGACAAAAAAATCCCAGTAGAAAAGAATAATAAATAAATTTGCTTGTATTAAATAAAAAGAAATAAAAGATGTCTGGGTACCTCCTGATGGCGTCTCTTGCCTTTTCTCATATAGGTATACCCTCGGGTATACTTATAGCACATGTGACTATTCAAGGTCTCCGTGCCGGCTACAGTTTTGCTATATAATTACGATGAACATGAAATGAGATGAGACCACGTCACGAAAACGGTAAAAACGCCGCAGACCAAACCCAATGTTAGAATAATTCATGTGAAAATATTGGAAGTGTTTTGAGAATTTAATTTAAAAATAGTAGTGTTTCTTGTTCTGTCTTAATAAAACCAGTAACACATTATTATACATTTTGGCAAGTAGGAACATATCGCATAAATTATCCAGCAGATAACAGCTGGATCAGTTAAATACACCATTGGGAAATATTGGGATTTTTATCAAATGCTCAAAACTATCAGAAATATGAAATTAATACTGGGATAATCAGGATCAATTGTATGTTACAGTCCTATCTATAATACTTGTCCTGTACCAACCCACATATGAAAAAAAAAAATCTGAATTTTCAACACCCTCATTCAAATCTATTTTCACTTGGACCTTGGTAATTCTTATTCATGTTTCTGATAGTGTCACCTCTAAAAAACCTAATTATGAAATGAAAGTGTAGCAATCAATTGCTATTCCAATACATTATTCATTCATTAAAATTTTCGAGGCTAAATCATTGTAATTTACTGAAAAAATATTAGAAATGAACTAATTGATCAGACATATTTATTAGATTTCAAAATTGTATTATTGGCCAGTTTTTTTTTCCTGAACATTCTGCTTCTATTAGTTTTTCCACTACAATTTTGGAATCTTGATTTATAAGTTGTCCTAATAGTACTTGAAGATTTAATTTTCAAACAAAATTAATATGTATTTGTTAGACGATGGTTTCGTTGATCGTTGATCTTATCCACAGTCGATAGACGGTGTACTTATAGACCTAAGCTTGGAGGTTACCTTATTTGGTTTGCTCACTTGTGGAATAGGTATTGGATGGTGTGAATAAAAACGAAATATACCTGCTACTACTACAAGTATTAGTATATTCTACGGAGTACTTACTTCAACAAGAAGGATTTACTAATTTCCGGTAGTATCTACTTCACTTGACATAGAATTAATATGGTTCACCACAAAGTATATACTCCATATTATGAAGTATCCTCGGAAGTATCTACTTATTCTTTGAAATGTGTAGTAGGTACTCACTTCCGTCATTCATACGCCGCGCGGGGCCCTTGCTCAAATGATAAGACATGTTTAGTTTTTAAAAAAGACCCAAGACCACAGGTGTTAGTTTTGCATGATTAATATTTATTATAACTTTAACAGTCTTTTAAGATGTCTTTGGATCAAGGAGGTGTGATAGAAGAGTCCCAAAATGGAGACCAACAGTTGGAATTTGTTATTATGCTCGAAAACATCAAAATTATGTTAGATAAAATAATGACAACTCCGATAAAATCGGCAAAAGATGCAGACTTCAGTATCTTGCAGTATAAAATTTATTTCTTCGTATTTGAGCCATTTTTAAAATAATCATTTGGTAGCACTTACGGTGAAGCTGCTATGATACCAATTTCGCTAATAACGGAACAAATACCTACTAAAGTTGTTCTTAAAATTGAAGTATCTACCAGTAAAAAGTAAATACCTACTTTTCAGCTGTAGTACATGCTAGTATAATGTTTAGGAAAATGATATTATTTTAGCAACTTCTGGAAAAACAGAAGGGAGTACTTCGAAATATAGTGTCTACTTCCTTTTAAAGTAAATCCTGCGTAGAATATACTAATACTTGTAGAAGTAGCAGGTACTTCGTTTTTATTCATACCACCCATTATTGCACTAGTTTTTTGGTCACGTGGTACTTTACTGGTGAAGAGCATAGAGTAAGTAGTCATAGAAACTATTTAGCCAAACTTACCTAAAGACCTACCAACCAAGTCTCACTATTTTTTCTAAGAAAACCTGACTTACACAGAAGTTAGGTAATATATTTTGCTACTTAGAAATGACATTGCCATTGTTTATTTTTCAATTATTTTCGAGTTTATTTTATTGTTAACGCATTTAGGTACCATAAGTTAACACATTCTGTTAAGATGAAAAACAAAAATAATTAGAATAATTTCTCTGATTACCACATGCGCCCAACAAATAATTTGTGGGCTCTGCATAAGATTTAGTACTGAGGTAAGTTTGGCTAGATAGCTTCTGATGCTCTTGATAGTGACGCCGCCGAGAAGAAAGATTTTTCTATTCCCGACGAGACAAGAGAACGATTTTCTCTCGGAAAGTCACTTCAAGATAAGACAAGAGAGTGCTTTCTCTCGTGTGATATACGATGTACCTACATATTAATTTTTTGTCAAGAATATGGCTCAAGATTAAACTAAATTGTTTATTCGAATATAAGGGTGTTTCCGAAGTTGGGTCCCTAGCATCAAGGTGCGATAGGTTTGTTTAGTTAGTAGGTAATGTTTAAAAAAATCTATTTATATCACAAAAACAAAACCGTCAGTTTTATTGAAAGTATATTTCATTTTTATGTAATTAATACAAGGTATGTTCCAACCCGGCAAAAAACCGTCCCAAGAACAGTTTCGGAGCCACTCTGCACATCAATTTCGGATTCTACGCACAAACTTTACGTTTTGGGCAGAATCCTGACGGTGAAATGTACGGTTCCCTGCTGGGTTAGTTTGGGTCAGTCAACACTATTGGAACATTTAATAATTTCCAGAATCTGTGCGTAATATTACATTTTTATACATTTTAGATAAGGAGCGAGAATACATTTTCTGGATTTTCTTGACCTCAGAGACACTAATTAACTATGCGTCAAAATTCACGAGAGAAAACCAGACGAGGCGAGAGAAGAGTTTTCTCGTCTCTTATTGGGGGTGTCTCGTCGGAATCCGTGAAAGTACCATTGTGCCAAAATTACTGGCACAGCAAAATATAGTTGAATTTCCCAGACTATTGGCTTTATTTTCAAATTATCAGTTTGATCAGCGAGGACCTTAAGTTCTCCCTCCCTCCTGCTAACTTCTGGATGCACACACTAGTGGAAAGTAACTGGAATGGATACCGAATTTAGCAGAAATGACGGCCGTGCAGTATATGTATAAATTCTACAGGGTGTCCGAATAGAAAGTTAGCAGTTTTAAATGCTTATATAAATAAGCAATCACAATGTACACAAATATACTACAGCTTAAAGTGAATAGCAATAAATTAAAGGAACCCTTACAGCAATAGCCCTTGCTGCAGTGAATCCCTCCTATATCTTCTTTCCACTGTTCCCTTTATAGTTTAGGAACTACCCTACAGCGATAATTTTTCAGATTTTGATTATTTTGATACCCAAACTGTTGCGGAAATAACCCACAACAAGTTTAAAATGTTATTATTTGTAGTTTATCAATATAATCAATTTCTATTATTTATCATAAAAATAATATTCTAAAAAAAGATTCCTGTAAAACTGGCAACAGCAGCCCTTTTGAATCGGTAAAATTACAGATTTCTTCATTACCCTATGAGCAATGGATCTATTTTGTTGTTGTGATTGGTCAGTTGCCACCCAACATCCCTGATTTATGCGACCTGCTCCGAAAAAAGGCAGTCGACTCGACGCACGGCACGGTACACAACAGTAGTAATCAAGAAGCAGAAGAGTAAGCAAAGACTCTGCACCCTCTCGCCTCTGAACGCTCTACAGAGGAAAAAACCCCCAGAAAACCCCCGTTAGTACGCGAATTATAGTAAAATACTACCCCCAGTGACTCAAGGCCTGACATGGTCTATATTATCAACGATATTTTTGATTACAATTCATGTAATTAACCCCTAAATTGTTGCAAGTCATCTCGGACCTAGCAAAATTCTCTACTACGCCTGTTTAAGGTTATTCCTGTCTCACTCTCGACAGGCTTCAACTCTGTATATCATTGTGTTCTCTCTCTTAGTGGAAAATTCCTTAGCTGTCAGTGCAAATTACTACGAATAGTGATAAATCGATAAATAATCACTATATGGATTTACCGGTATGAACTGGATTAAGCAAGTAAGACCGTTTCAATTTCTCAAAACAGTCGAACAATAAATTAATAAATACTGAATACTGATTCGGTTGAAATGCACTATAAATTGAAGTGTTTGTTCTAACCTTTAATACAGAAATTTGGTTTTCACACTCGTGAAATGAACATTAATTTGTAAATTTGTATATAGAAACTGAGCATATATATATAGACTTTTCTTGCACTTATTGTTTACACACTTCAGCAGAAAAGTGCTCAAATTATTAACTCTCAATAAACAAAAGAACTTTCAAGGATTATAAACATTTTGTGAATACAGTGAGCTGATTGAAGTTTACGAATTATTTGTGTTGTGCTCTCGTAAATCTAATTAGTTAATTTGTGTTCTCGTTCATTGAACATTTAACCATAAATGATATTATTATTATGAAATTTCACTATTTCTTATAAATCAAGATACTTATTTACTCGCTTATTTACTTTAGATTAGTATAAAATTTGTAGTTCGACTGGACGTCCAAATAGGAATTATTAGATAGGATTTGATTGCTGATTAAACCGAATTAACTTCATTTATTAATTAAATTGATAACTATTCTATTTCAGCGTTTTATTTGTATAAATGAGAATCAAGGCACCCCTAGTTCAATACAAGGCTTAAATGATCCAACACCTAATGGTTAATTTTTACAGTCAGTCAAAGTAAAAACTTTTGACATCCCTGGTGCGGTAATGACTAGAGTCCACAAAAGGGTAATAGCTAGTTCCGTCACATTGGTCCTTCGAGCCGGATTAAAGCCTTGATTGAAATGTAATTAATTAAAAAATTTAATGTTTTTTTTATGCCTCTATCTCTGACTGCTTTAAGATTCTCATTTCTACACTGCTCAATAAAAACTTGTGTTTTTATTATATATTGAAATTTGCCTACTCGAATCCCTGTATTGCTCGTACTTGGTAAGTACATTCTCTGTTGTAAATATTCTATATTGTAAATAGGTACATTGTGTATTGATTTGTATAGGTACAATTTATTAATTAGCTTGTTTGGCTCTCTTAATTCATTTTAAATTAATTGATTATTATTGGTGGAGTTATTTAAAGGCTATTTCTCAATATGGATTTTGATGCTATGAAGCAGGTCCGTACTCGCGCAAAAAGCGCTATTACTCGCATTGCCAATTGGGTGAAAAACAATAAGGATGTTGAAGTAGATCCAACTCAATTTGAAAATCGTATAGTTAACTTAAAAGATAACTTTGAAAAATACTCAATGACTCAAGATGAAATTGAAACTTATCTTGAAGAATTCACTGCAAATGATAACGAAAATAGAGATATTGTTGAAAATCAATTCTATGATACTCTCTCTCTGATACAAAAATGTATTAAAACATTGTCTCCGGTTACCCTGAACACTCCACCAATAAGCCAAACTAGTTTGCCACAGCTGAATTTGCCACCACATATGGAAGTGAAACTCCCTCAAATAAATATAAACCCCTTTAAAGGTGACACCGCTGAGTGGACTTCCTTTTTTCAAATCTTCTCTGCTCTGATAATTGATAATACTCACCTGAGTAAAATACAAAAATTTATTTATTTAAAGTCATTTTTGAGAAACGAACCATTGAAATTGATCGAAAACTTGGCTGTGACAAACGATAATTTTGATATCGCTCTAGAAATATTGCAGAAACGATATGAAAACAAAATCTCTGTAATAAACGCTCATTTTGTTGCTCTCTTGGAACAAAACACACTCAGTAAATGTAACGCTCAAACTCTCAGAGAGTTTGTTACAAATTGTAGAAAAAATTTACTTTCTTTAAAGAATTTGCACTATTCTTACGAACAGCTTTGGGAATTTTTGATAATATATTTAATGGGAAAAAAACTTGATTTTGGCACGCGCAAGGCGTTCGAGAATGAGCGCGATTTAAATCAACTCCCTCAACTTGATGACCTTTTTGAATTCCTCGAAAAAAGATGCTTAGCTTTGGAAAATCTCTCAAGTACGGAAGTGCCTTCAGCACAAAACGGGCAACGAAAAGTAAACAAAACCCCAAACTCTGGCGCTGCTCTGTTCGCTCAAAATAATATAAGTAAAGTCACTACACACTGCTTATATTGCAATCAAGACTCTCACAAAATTTATATTTGTAATAAGTTTAAAGGTTTACAGGACTCGGAAAGGAAGACTTTTGTTTATTCAAAACAACTCTGCTTTAATTGTCTTGGTTCCAAACACACTCTTGCCAATTGCCCAGCAACCAAAGGTTGTTTTATCTGCTCTCAAAGGCATCATACATTGCTCCACAATGCTTTTGTCCCTCAAAATCCTCCAGCTCAAGGTCACAGACCCCAACAATGACCCCATCATAATAACCCTTCGATTGCTAGACCAAATTATTCTAATGGTCAGCAGCAACCGTCTCAGCATCCTCCCAAGACACAGACACAAGGTTCAAGACCACAAAATCAAGCTGACTCACAACCAAACCAAAATGAACTTCCCAAATCTTCCCAAAGTCTCCACTCCGTCTCAGCACTCTCTACAAAAAACTCACAAACTCTTTTAGCAACCGCATGCGTGACACTTTATGACGCAGACAGGCGGCCCCTTCAAGCCAAAGCCATTTTGGATAATGGCTCGCAACACTCCTTTGTAACTGACAAACTAGTTAAAAGGTTAAAACTAGTCCCCTATGTCAAAACAACATATGTGTCTGGCATAGCTCTTAGTAACAATGTTACTAATAAGATGATTGATTTGAAAATATACTCAAATTTGTATCCTCATAGGAAATTTGAGATTTCCTGCGCCGTTCTCCCTGTAATAACAGGACCCCTCCCCTCTATACAAATAAATGTCAGTTCGTGGAATATACCGAGCGACATTGTTCTTGCTGATCCTAGTTTCACTCGTCCTTCGGAAATTGACCTTCTGATTGGTTCAGACCTCTATTACAATCTCCTGACAAAAGGCCTGATTCATCTAGGTCATGGCCTGCCCACAGTCTTAAACACTCATCTCGGTTGGATTCTTGGAGGAACGTTTCCCCAAAATTCACACCATAATAACTGCTCTCATTTAGTCACTAGTAGCCCTGCACAACAAGTGCACTCCTCTGTCTCTATGTTTGTTCAAAGCCCGGACAATAGCTCTCTCGAAAATATAGTGACTAAATTTTGGTCCATGGAAGAAATTCATACCAAAGCCCCTCTCTCCCTTGAAGATGCAAAGGCTGAAGCTTGTTTCAAGGAAACAACTCAAGTATTAGAAAATGGCTCTTATCAAGTTAACTTACCCTTGAAATCTCCCTCTGAAAATCTCAAACTCGGTGATTCTTTGTCTATAGCCACAAAAAGATTTCACAATCTCGAGAGGAAATTTGTAAAGGACCCAGATTATTTTCATGAATATCAGAAATTTATTCATGAATATGTTAACCTTGGACATGCCAGGTTCCTACCCCTTTCCTCTGCTAATGAAAATCTGGAGCTCAAATGCTTCCTCCCTCATCATGCTGTGGTTAGAGAAGGTGCGTGCTCAACGAAGCTGCGTGTGGTCTTTGACGCCTCTTGCAAAACCACAACGGGCCTTTCCCTAAATGACATAACTCTCAAAGGCTTTCAGGTCCAGCCTGACCTTTATGACATATTGTTACGCTTCAGATCTTTCAAATATGCTCTCACCTCTGATATTGAGAAGATGTTCAGACAAATAAAGATAAATCCCACTCAGACCTTTTTATTAAATATTTTATGGAGAGACGAGCCTGAAAAACCACTTCAGTGCATCGAATTGACCACTGTCACGTATGGCACTAACAGTGCTCCATTCCTCGCAACTAGAGTCTTAAACGATGTTGCATTAAAAAATAGCTCAGATTATCCCCTCGCGTCTCATTCTCTATTGAAACAATGTTACATGGATGATATCCTAAGTGGATGTGATGACCTTAAGGATTTAGAAATACTCTATAGCGAACTTATCTCTTTATTAAAGGCTTCTGGATTTGAATTACACAAATGGTGTTCAAATTCAAAGGAATTTCTAGACAAAATCTCTCATAAAGAAAAAATAGTCGAAGTAGATATGAATTTTGACGAAAACCCGAATAAGGTACTTGGCCTTATTTGGAACCCAATTCTCGACTTCTTCTGCGTCTCTATTCCTGAAGTAAAATTAACAACCCCTATTACGAAAAGAAAAATTGTCTCTGTAATAGCTCAATGTTATGATCCCCTTGGTTTTTTATCTGTAGTCATTGTGACAGGAAAAATAATTGTACAAAGACTTTGGACTTTGAAGTTGGATTGGGACACCCCAATTACTGATGACTCACTCTTGCAAGAATGGAATGGTTTCATACATGATCTTCCTCTCCTCAAAACGCTCAAGATCCCTAGATACCTTTTTTCTGACAAAACATTAAGTTCCATGGAATTCCACGGATTCTCTGATGCCAGCCTCAAGGCATACGCCGCTTGCGTTTACGTTCGCGCCCTATATACTGATGGAACAGTATCTTGTCATTTGATTACCTCTAAATCTAGAGTATCTCCTCTGAAAACAGTTACATTGCCTAGGCTAGAATTATGCGCCATGGTTTTGCTCTCAAAGTTGGTTTCAAAGTTAATCGCAATCTTCGAAGATCGATTCTCATTGAGTTCTGTAAATTTGTGGACAGATTCGCAAATTGCGCTCTGCTGGATAAATTCCCATGCGTCGCGCTGGACTGTTTTTGTGGCTAACAGAGTAGCACAAATTCAAGAACTCACCTCAAATCACAAATGGCGTCATATAAATTCTTCAGACAACCCCGCTGATTACCCATCTAGAGGTTTGCCAATACCCCAAGTCCAGGAGTGCCATACTTGGTGGCAAGGCCCTAAATTTCTTCATGACCCTGAATTAAATCTCTCCCAATTTGGCAACACTCCCAGTTTGTCTGATGTCCCTGAGGAAAAGAAAATAGCTCTAGTAGGAACTGATAAGAAAGATCAAGATCTGTTTTGGCCCGGAATATTCAATCGAGCTTCTAAATTTCGTAAGCTCCAACGCACAGTAGGGTACATGTTGAGATTTGCACATAACACAAAATGTAAACATCTCGATAGAACAAAAGATTCTCTCGAAGTCCAAGAGCTGAAAGCAGCCTTGAACTTGATCACAAAAATTCTCCAGTCAATTCATTTTTCAAAGGAAATCTCAGAGTTGAATCAAAACATATTTTTGAGCAACAAATCACTGATTAAACTCAAACCCTTCTTAGATAAGGATGGTTTTTTAAGAGTGGGTGGAAGATTAGACAACGCTAATGTCTCCTTCGATCAAAAACACCCCATTTTGCTCCCTTCCCATAATCATATTGTCTCATTAATGTTAATCCAAGAACATGAGCGTTTAGGTCATGCAGGCGCACAAACAGTGTTATCGAATTTTCGCCTAAGGTTCTGGCCACTCGATGGTTTAAGGGAGACAAAACGTATAATCAACAATTGTATTACCTGTTTCCGATTCAGAGCTCAACCAGCAGAGCAAATTATGGCAAGTCTGCCAAAGGAGCGTGTGAATGTCTCCCGCTGTTTCAGCCAAGTTGGAATAGACTATGGCGGACCCTTCTTAATAAAATCGTCCAAGCTACGCAATGCTCCCCTAATTAAATGCTATATTGCAATTTCTGTCTGCTTGGCCACCAAGGCAATTCATATTGAATTGGTGACAGGGCTCTCTACCGAACATTTCATCATGACATTGAAAAGATTTATTGCCCGGAGAGGTAACCCAACCGTGATACATAGTGACAATGCCACCAATTTCCAAGGCGCCCAAAATCAATTGAAGGAATTGCATAACTTTTTTAGAAATAGAACCCATTTGAACTCAATCAGGGACTTTCTCTCTCAAAATGAAACTGAATTCAAGTTCATCCCTCCAAGAAGTCCTCATTTCGGTGGCATTTGGGAGGCAGCAATTAAAAGCGCCAAATACCACATCGTCAGGCTGGTTGGGGAAACCCGCTTCACGTTTGAAGAGTTCTATACAATTTTAGTGCAAATTGAAGCCATATTGAACTCACGTCCCCTATGCGTTCTTTCAAACGACCCAAACGACTATCAAACTCTAACCCCTGGTCACTTCTTAATTGGTTCAAGCCTTACGGCTCACCCAGATAAGGATTTAAGTCATCTTAATGAGAACCGCCTTTCTATGTGGCAGAAAATTTCACACATCCAACAAGTGTTTTGGAAGCATTGGTCAGTGGACTATTTGAACAGACTCCAAAATCGACCTAAATGGTTCCGGAATTCTCTAGATCTAACCCCCAATACATTAGTACTTTTAAAGGAAGATGACACTCCACCTCTAAGATGGCCTTTAGCCAGAGTCTTAGAGGTATTCCCTGGACGAGACAATAAAACCAGAGTGGTAAAATTGAAAACACAAAGTGGTGTTTTTACTCGAGGAATAGCAAAGGTATGTCCTTTACCAATTCAGGATTAAAACCTGCTACTTTCTCTATTGTAAATATGTTGTTTATTTTTTTTGTTAATGTTTCGTCTCTCATTGAAGTTTGGAAACTTCAAGGGGGGGAATATGTTGCGGAAATAACCCACAACAAGTTTAAAATGTTATTATTTGTAGTTTATCAATATAATCAATTTCTATTATTTATCATAAAAATAATATTCTAAAAAAAGATTCCTGTAAAACTGGCAACAGCAGCCCTTTTGAATCGGTAAAATTACAGATTTCTTCATTACCCTATGAGCAATGGATCTATTTTGTTGTTGTGATTGGTCAGTTGCCACCCAACATCCCTGATTTATGCGACCTGCTCCGAAAAAAGGCAGTCGACTCGACGCACGGCACGGTACACAACAGTAGTAATCAAGAAGCAGAAGAGTAAGCAAAGACTCTGCACCCTCTCGCCTCTGAACGCTCTACAGAGGAAAAAACCCCCAGAAAACCCCCGTTAGTACGCGAATTATAGTAAAATACTACCCCCAGTGACTCAAGGCCTGACATGGTCTATATTATCAACGATATTTTTGATTACAATTCATGTAATTAACCCCTAAATTGTTGCAAGTCATCTCGGACCTAGCAAAATTCTCTACTACGCCTGTTTAAGGTTATTCCTGTCTCACTCTCGACAGGCTTCAACTCTGTATATCATTGTGTTCTCTCTCTTAGTGGAAAATTCCTTAGCTGTCAGTGCAAATTACTACGAATAGTGATAAATCGATAAATAATCACTATATGGATTTACCGGTATGAACTGGATTAAGCAAGTAAGACCGTTTCAATTTCTCAAAACAGTCGAACAATAAATTAATAAATACTGAATACTGATTCGGTTGAAATGCACTATAAATTGAAGTGTTTGTTCTAACCTTTAATACAGAAATTTGGTTTTCACACTCGTGAAATGAACATTAATTTGTAAATTTGTATATAGAAACTGAGCATATATATATAGACTTTTCTTGCACTTATTGTTTACACACTTCAGCAGAAAAGTGCTCAAATTATTAACTCTCAATAAACAAAAGAACTTTCAAGGATTATAAACATTTTGTGAATACAGTGAGCTGATTGAAGTTTACGAATTATTTGTGTTGTGCTCTCGTAAATCTAATTAGTTAATTTGTGTTCTCGTTCATTGAACATTTAACCATAAATGATATTATTATTATGAAATTTCACTATTTCTTATAAATCAAGATACTTATTTACTCGCTTATTTACTTTAGATTAGTATAAAATTTGTAGTTCGACTGGACGTCCAAATAGGAATTATTAGATAGGATTTGATTGCTGATTAAACCGAATTAACTTCATTTATTAATTAAATTGATAACTATTCTATTTCAGCGTTTTATTTGTATAAATGAGAATCAAGGCACCCCTAGTTCAATACAAGGCTTAAATGATCCAACACCTAATGGTTAATTTTTACAGTCAGTCAAAGTAAAAACTTTTGACATCCCTGGTGCGGTAATGACTAGAGTCCACAAAAGGGTAATAGCTAGTTCCGTCACACAAACTTAAACCTGAATTAATTATTATACTTATCAAATTCAAGCTGCCAAACAGAAAAGAGCTAGTTAGCCCCAAACAAGTCCTCCAAAGTTTCCAAATTTGAGATTTGGTTGTTTTGGGATGTATAGATTGGCAAAAAAAAAGATCTGAATAGTTAAATTTAGTATAAAGAGATTATCTTTGCTTATGATAGACTATTGCTGTTGAGTTTCTTAGTACCACTCTTATACATATCACCTTATATCATATTACTTACATGGCTCTCGCTTCATTGTGCTTACAAAAGCCCATTGTAGTTTAGTAACAAATTGTATCAATTTCCAATTATTTTAGTTGTTATATAAATTTCAAGAAATTTAGATTAGTTGTCGGATTAGG
This sequence comes from Ceutorhynchus assimilis, assembly GCA_917834065.1. Lineage (NCBI taxonomy): Eukaryota > Metazoa > Arthropoda > Insecta > Coleoptera > Curculionidae > Ceutorhynchus > Ceutorhynchus assimilis. The sequence continues at coordinate 26,065,240 of OU892282.1, read as the reverse complement.
TATAACAAAGTAAAGGCGACTTGAAAGTTTTATAAGCAGTGGCGGATATAAGCAATTCTTAGGAGCCCGGGCCTGAAAATTAAAAATATAGAAAAATTACTTGAGAAATTCCATAACTCAGCATAGACTGCATGATCTTTCCATTTTATCTATCAGATATAGCACAGCATCCAATACGGATATTCGGTATTGTTACTCCAGAAAAATCATCCAAAATTTGAACTATTATTGGCCCTCGATTCTTTGGAGAACCTTCCTAGAGCCAATCAAGAGGCGATAATAGCCAAATTTGAACTTTTATCAACCTTGGATTCTAATTTCCAATTTCATTTATTTAGAACCAATATTAACAAAATTACAACAATAAAGTTATTAACTTAATTAATTAACTAATCTATCAGGTATTCTGCTATGTTCTATACAAGTTATGCCCAAGGCACCTAGGTGTTTGAAACCCCTGTGTGTGCCTTCTATGTCACTATGTGAAGAAAAAAAGAAAGCTCTTTATAATTTACTAATTAAGTCAAGAAGAAAAAAAATAAACAGTTGAGTGATATAGTACACATTAATTTTAGGTATACTTGTCACAAGCATTATTTAGCAAAACACAGTTTAGAATGATCCAATATTAGAAAAAATATACTCTTTACATTTCTCAGTGAATTTCTTTCCCTTCTGAATACCTCTTATGCTATTTGGCAACTGATTATAAACTTTAGGCCCGATATAAGAAAAAAAAAGTCAGATTGCTATTATTGAAACTACGAGGTATATTTATGTGGTGGTTAAGGTTGTTTCGTGTACTGTGTTCATGATTTATATGGTCTTTCAGATAGTCATTTTTTTGTATATAGCTACTTACTGCAGTCATGTATAGTGTATGTATATTGCAGGTCTCCCATGTAAATATAAGATGTGTCGGATATCTCTTATTTTTTCTATATACTATTTTTAAGATATATTTTTGCATGACATTTAGTTTTTCAAGATTAGTTTTGTATAACCCTCCCCAGACCACAATCCCATAGGTAAGCAATGATTCAACTAGTGATTTATATAATAACCACTACCTTCTTGTTGAGGAATTCCCTTAATAGATAAAATGTATGTATTAATTTTGCAATTTTATTTGAAACATAATCTATATGAGGTTTCCACTTAAGAAATTGATCGATCACAATGCCAAGATACTTAGTATGTGCAATTTCCTTGATAATTTGTGTATCTATTGCTATTGATGTAAATGGAGGTCTGTTAGCAAGTGTTAAGGAAAAAGCAATATAATTGGTTTTTGTTAAATTTAGTCGGAGTCTGAATGTTTGAAGCCAATTCTTTACCAAAGTTAGACCATTTTGCACCTTGGCTCTAACCTCTTCCCATGTTTTATCTTTAAAAATTAAAACTGTGTCATCTGCATACGATATTGCGTCCCCATTTATGTTTACTTTTAAAAGTGAATTTATGTATGCAATAAAGAGAATGGGTCCCAAAACGCTGCCCTGTGGTACACCAATTTGTACTTTAAGCTTATCGCTAAATATGCCATTAAGCTTGACCATTTGATGTCTATCGTGCAAGTAATTTCTCAGGACTTCCGACACAATTCCCCTGACCCCACACCGCGACAGAGTGGCTATGAGTTTATCATGAGGAACCGTGTCGAATGCCTTGGCAAGATCTATAAAAACTGCCATGCATCTCTCACCACTGTTCAAACAGTTATTAATAATTGATGTTAGTTTAAACATACCATCAGTGGTGTTCGAGCCCTCAAGGAAACCAAACTGGTTTGGAGAAAGAATGTTGTTTCTTTTAAAATATGAAAGTAGTCTGTCTTTTATGCACTTCTCAAATATTTTTGCAAAATTGCTTATCAAAGCTATAGGCCGATAATTTTGGATGTCAGATTTTGATCCAGATTTATGAATAGGTACAATTACTGAAACTTTAAAAGCGCTAGGGACAGTGCCACATTTAAATATGCAATTTATTATGTGCAATAGGGGTACAATAATCTCTGAGTGAGTATTTTTTTATCAGTTTTGCACCCACTCCATCAAGACCTGGTGCACTATTATTCGCTAGGGAATTTTTCCAAGGGCAGTCAAAGCTCAAGAGTCGATGAAAATCAAAATTTCGAATGATCATTAGCAGCTCTTCAGTTGATATTAATAAAAAAAAATTCTTCCGCAGCTTCTTATTGGCTCTTATTGAGGAGCATTTAATCATGGTTGACGATAATGCGAGACCACACAAAGCAAGAATTGTTTAGGAGCTTTTGGGGGACCATAACATGCAACAGTTACACCTGCCTCCAAAATCTCCTGATCTTGTGTAGTCTCAGCTTAAGTTACTGGTACGATCGCGCGAAAATGATCCCAAACGCAGGATGAGTTCGCACTTGCCATAGAAGAAGAGTGGCAAAATATCCCTCAGGTATTCATTAATCTCTTGGTTGACAACATGCCACGGCCGGCGATGCCAAGAGGTTGTGAATGTGAGGAGAGGGCTTACTAACTATAACTTTGATTATCTGCCGTTCTTTATTAATTTTTTTGGTTTACGTTGTTTATTACTCAACTTTTAGGTCACTTTGTTGTTGTTATTGAATCTTAGTTTGATTAGTTTTTTAGTTCACTTATTTTGATATGTTTTACATAGGAATCTACCTAACTAAACTGAAAGTACTTCTTAACGCTTTTAAAGTAGGGGAATTTCAGATGTTACCAGTTGAAAACGGCGTGCTACGTTGTATGATTTGAATAAACATTTTCAAATAAATAACACGTGTCGATTCATTTTGTTATTTCTAGCTGTCAGTGGTCTTGATAATTTATTATTACATTCTGGTAAATTATAAGGAAAAAAAAAGGCATTGACAACATTGTCAGTTCTTGTTCTACCACGTTATCCTAAATATAACGTAAAAAACCTATAGGAACACTTTTTGTGTTTTGTTTTAAATCAACTTAAAGAAGCAGTAACGTTGTTCATATAATTTTTTGTTTGGCAGATAATGTAATTTACCATCCTTAACTTTATTTTTTGATACTGCTACGATTAGTGGAAGAATTTTTAATTGAAATACCTTTAAACATGAAGCTACAAAGAAAATTAGCAGGTGATAAAAGTTCGGGTTTCCTCTCACCACAACGAAATCGGTTCCAAATATTTAAATTTTATCAGTGGTATAAATAATTATTAGCACGCCACTGTACAGCATATCATTGAGGTATTCGAAATTTTTAATCATAAAAATAAGCTAATCGAAAGATATAACAATTGCTAATAAAATTGAGTTAATGAAAAATAATAATTTCTGTTTGCACGCCACTGTACAGCATATCATTGAGGTATTCAATATTTTTAATCACAGTAAATACGCTGGCTGAAAGGTATGACAATTACTAAAAAAAATTCACTGATAAGAACGATTCGGGATGGTTCAAAACGGAAAAGTTGAGAAAATTAATATGGTTATATGTTAAATAAACGGTATTTTAAAAACAAAGGCAAATCGGCAAATATCGAGGCAAATATCAAAATTGTGAGAAATTGGTTTCTTAATAATATGTCAATGATTAAAGTGAACTAAACAAATGAAACTTCAAATGATTATTTTTAAAATTATGCACCTTTGAATGTAAAATTCGGTGAGCCATTAATAAATAATTCCGAAAATGGGCGATTATTAGTATGCTACTGGACACCACATTATTTAAGTATTTTTTTTTTCATTGAAAATAAACCAGGATATCGTGGGGTATATCAAACAGCAGCATAAGATGCAAGATTTATTGTACAGGATGGTTCAGGAGGGTTCAGGTGCTTAAAAGTTGAAAAAAGTGGAGGTTCTGAAAAAAAATCGATATTTTTAAAACTAAGGCAGGAATAAAAAATTTGAGAAATTACTTTTTTTGCAGAAGATCATTGATTGAAACGCCGCATAGAAATAAAATTTTAAAAATTATCTGAGAAAGTTACACACATTCAAAATTGGGATGAAAATCATGGACTCTTTTAACACCCTGTATAAAAAAAAATTAGACATTTAAAAAAAATCTAAATTGCAGTTTTTTTCACAAAAAGTCAATCAGCCCGTGAAAACCGCAGATCGATATCTATTCTGGTTCCAAAAATATCGATCTTGAAAATTAGGCGATATTTACCTTGTTCGAAAGCAATTGTCCAGCAGTTTAGTTAGTTTTCTCACTAACCATAATTTTGAGCAAATACATACCTAAAAGACTAAATTAAAGAGAATACCTAGGTAATTATTGGAATAATCTAGTTAAACCTCGAAGTCTCCTATCTATTCCAGATATGAGGGGTTCTTGAATACCTACAGCGCTTTTTTAAAAGCAAAAAAGTAATTTAGTAAAATGAGGAACAATCAATTTTTTTTAAAAATGTTTAGGGAAAAGTATGGATTTATGTAAGTATGCGATATTATATTATTTTGGAAATTTATGATTTATCGATAGGTATGATAAGTCAGTGCTTTAATGTGTAAAATAGGCTTCGAAAATAAAATAAATAATACAGGTCTGTATTTAAAAAAATTAATTTGATGATCGTCGGCCAAAGACGAAATGTTGCATTTCAAATTTAGCAACACTATCGTGTAGAGGAAAAACTTGCTGCTAAGAGGAGAAATTTATTTTCAAATATCTGTTCAAATAAGCCCAGGAAAAAATAAAAACGATTTGGCAACATTTTGGTTTTTCCTTATATCTCCGGAAGTCTTCAGAATGACTCGAATTTCGAAGCCGCATTTAGTTGAACAAGAAATTGCGCAACTTTGCCTTCTTTTAACCGACCTTGTATCTCTTATCGTTTCCGAGATTCGAGTGGAGAGCATCGAATTTGAATCACCCTGTATATGGACCAATCAAAGCTCGAACACTTGTACGGCAAACGCTTGTGAATCATTTCATGCTAGATTAAGGGCCGATACTTTTGCTCTCGATTAACGAATTTGATACGACGTATGGGCCAAGGTCTGTATGATGTGGTATGGGATTAGAGCACATTCAAAGCCCTGTTTTTTTTTAACGACTGTCAGATGAGAGCAAAAGTACCGGCACTTAATATACCTAACAGTAGCAAGTAGTAAAATTAGGCCCATTAGGGACCGGTTTCTCATTAACAAGTCACCCCCGCATAAGCATAACTCCAGGGTAAACATTGCAACTGGACACGTTTACCCTGGAGTTAAAACCAACCCGGAGGAGACTCGCTATTGAGAAACCGACCCAAAGGCGAGTTCGGTTAAACCTCGGCGAGCTGAAAAATGACAGAAGCCCATGTGATCTTAGCCGCTTTCCAGCTGTGTGCTTCAAGCACCACGGACAGCACAGTGCAGTACAGTGTTCTGTGTTTGAAACGCAAAATAGTTAGCAGTTCTCGAAGCGCAGTACGGCTGGAACACGGACACGCGCTCAGGGACGCAACTAGTTTGTTGATTTTGGTGGGGCTCGAGTCTCTAGTCGATTTGGTGAGATTATATGATGTTTTTCAAAACTTAGTACAGTACGGAACTACCGAAAAGCGTTTTCGACCGCATGATCGCAAGGTGTATCGTAGGTGCATCCAGACCGGTGCAACAAACAGCGCAAAACGTTCGCGAACGTTGCAAAACATGTCGGTTTGGACTGTAGCGCGCTCAGAGCCGCTTTCGAGTGACGAATTTTAAGGTGCTCCACACCCGTATCTTTATACAACAAAAATGAAATAATTAGGTAACAGCCCAATTAAGGACCGATTGAGAAGTGTTTTATCTCTGCAGGACCATCCGTGGACGCGTATCACAGCTCATCAGCACGGTTAGGTCCCGCAGAGAGAAAACACAACCCATTTTTGGTTCCATCCCGGAACTGGGTTTGATACAAGTAAGATGAAGACAGAGTCTCCATCTATATTTGCAATTTTTAGTGTGCCGATCAGAAAATATAGATAGAGACTCTGTCTTCATCTTACTTGTATCAAAAATGAAATAGATCGCTTGCAAAAATTACAAATAAATACATGCGTATTCTACTAGGTATGCCTAGGGATACTCCAATAAAGACACTTCTACGAAACTTGAAATGGTTATCGGTGGGGTATTTTTTGGAGTTTCAGGCAATGATATTTTTCTTAAAAATGAGAAATGGTATGACACCTGAATATCTCAATACAAAATTAGTTTATAATGAAGATATTCATAATTATAATACTCGTACAAGAACCGACCTACTTGTAACTGTAAAATCTAAAAGATCTTCAGAGAGGTCCGTCTTTCATAAGGGATATTTTGCCTATAACAATCTGCCAGGGGATGGTAAAAACTCTGACAATCTTATTTCATTTAAAAGGAAATTGAGAATTCTTTTGCTGGGTGAATGTCATAAATAGATTTTAAGTGATTAAATGTGTGTTATTGGCAGTGGTGTATTGTTTTTTATAAATTATCTGGTTTTTTTTTACTATGATTTTTATTCTTGTGTTTATGATTATTTTTATTTTTACCGACATGATATGTATAATATCTTAACTAGTACCAGTAAATGTATATTTATTTATTTATTTATTTATTATTGCAAATTTAATTATATTTAGTGATTCATTTGTAAAATAATTGGTGAAGCTAAATAAAGACTTATATGTATATATACTCTGGTGCTCCAAACAACTGTTGTGTCACTGTAACACACCCTACTTTAAGCTTCGTGTTTTTGATGCCCCCATGAAATAGCAGGTGCTTGAGAGGGCAGGGGAGAGGAAAACGAACAGTCCAGCTGTGCGAAACTCTAATGCACTGGAACGCCTATAAACAGTCCAGGGCACTCTAGAACAGCTCATCAGGAGTGCTTAAAGTGCGTCACTGGAAAGCGACTCAGACATGCTTGCTCGGGTTTGGGAGGGCGGATGGCTAATTTGTGTCATTACCATCATGTTTGTGATCATCGGGTTTGGGGGGGCTAAGCCCTCCCAGCCCCCCCCTTATTGCGCCACTGCACGCGCTTGAAGCATTTGCGCGCGCAAAAGCTCGATTGCGTGCTCAAAATGGTCAGCTGGAAAGTGGAAAGCGGCCCTTCAGATCTTCGATTTGAAGTTTCAAAACTAATCACGTGGGCCTGGGCCTGTCATCTGTTTGACTTTTTGCTCGCTAAGGATTAACTGAACTCTCTCACTTGTTTTTGTAATTTTTCAATAAAATAACTTTTTGTGCAACCGTCCGCGAAGTGAGCTTTCGCGGCCGCTATACACAGGCCGCGAAGTTCAATTTCGCGGCCTCCACACCTGACGTGCAAAATGCGTCAAATCCATAAAATTTTTCTGTAACTTTACATAATTTTTATAGTTGCACAAAAAATAGTGTGTATACCATGACCGCGAAACTTTTTAGCGTCCTAGATATTATCTTGCCTCGGCTGCAAGCGGCCTCGGTGATAATTTTTTTCTCGTACGCTAAAAAGGTATTTCGCGGCCTTGGTATACAAATAACTATTTATAAACTAACATTGCAATAAATTTGGATTTATTTGATTGATGTAAAAAAAGTTGGTTCATAATTTCAAATAAATAACCAGAGCATTGGGCTAGTACAACCCACCGACTGTCTCCCCCTCTACCTACTGCTGGGTTTCTGATGCTGTTAATGGCCAATTATTAATACTTATAGAATGCAAACCAGTTTCTTATATTTATGAATAAAGTATACTTTTTAGTTGTCCCCTACTACGATAATTTTTTTAGTGGTAGTGATCAGAAGGATCCAAGGACCAATTTGGCAACGTTGCATTGCTAATGCTGATAAATATTATAACCATAACCTCTGATTATTAATTTCACATTTCACATTTCGCAGTTTGTTTTGTTTTGTTTTTTATGGCTGGTTTATACAACATTTGCATAGTCGTAATCATAATCATAGTCTTAGTCTTAGTCTTAATCATAATCACAATTTTAGAAGGCGTTTATACAATGTCATAAGCATAAAATAAATTCAACTCTAACCCGACTTTTTGTAGGGAGAATTTGTTTACTTTTTGCGAATCGAACTCGTCTATTCACTTTTAATACTTTTTCAAAGTTTCAAAAAGTGTGGAAATTAAAATTCTGCGAAAGAAAACCATACAAGTGATAGGTCTGTCCTATTTATTTTTGAGTTTTGCTAATAAACACTTCAACAAACGCAAACCATAAACAAAGAAGGTGGAAAGTGAGTCCCATCAATAAAAAAAGGCAGAAGGAAGGGCATTTTGCCACATTATTCAAAGACATGTAGAAGCTCGATGGAGACCCTTTTTTTTAAATACACTAGAATGACTCAAGATCAATTTAAATACAAACAGAACTAAAATAGCAGATTTGAATTGTTTTTCTCCGTATCAGCTGTTAATGGCGCTTGCGCAGTTTGGATCTCGTCTTAGTCATAATCATAAAAGTTAAAAGTTGCCAACTTTGAGTTATGCTTATGCTTATGCTTATGATTATGATTTGTGTATAAACGGTTCCATAAGAAAATATTATTTTAACTCTTATGACTAAGACTATGATTATGATTACGACTATGCAAATGTATAAACCAGCCATTAGTTTCGTGTTCTGGAACTGTGTTTCCTTGCGGAATATGAAAGCTCCCATAAACAACAAGCCTGAAGAAGAAAGCCATATTGTTGATGTTTTTGAAAACAATAATAAAAACAAACACACTCCCAAAATCCGAGCCAAAATCAATGAAATTAAGTTAAATTAAGTTAGGTATAGACAGCGTGTAAAACGAAGAAGGTGCAAAGTGCAAATAACGAATGACCACAGCATAGAATAACGTCACCGAGAACCGAGAACGTCACTAGAGAGATATCGGTAACCCAAATAGTGTCATGCAGTATTGGCGCCTACGTTATTTTGACATTAAACCTATGCGCGATTCGATTTTTAACATTGCGTACTAAAATAACGTTATTTTTTTTTTTACCGCATAACGTAATTTACCCAGCATTAGGGATGCGACATCGAGCACAGATATCGATGTTGAACATCGATGGTAACATCGATACTTCAACATCGATGCAACCGATGTATCGAAGTGAAAACATCGATATTTTACAAACATCGATGTTTTGAGGGTAACATAAAGTAAACATATGGAAAATTTCATTTATTACAGAACTTTTAATAATAAAATGGAAGAAATAATAATTTATTGTTGTTAATAATAACAATCACATCACGTTTCCCGTTTCCTACAATCTAAACAAATCATTCTTGAAACAGGGATGCAGCGTTTCCAGAAGAACGAGTGTTAAATCAACTTTTTGGTTTTATATTGCTGGTGCTAGTGCGATAAATGATTGAATACATCTGTCTTCATTTCACCGTCATGCGTTTGTAGAGGATGGAAATTCGAATATAAATTAGGATCTTGCTTGTAGCGATTTATTTTTACAGATCTAATGCTATGAATGCTGCATATATAGCGATTTCCATTTACAGAACTAGTGCAAGTAAATTATCTTTAACCTTTTCCTATTGTCGATTTTTACAACCAACATCGATGATAACATCGATGTTTTGAAATTTTAACATCGATGTCGGAACATCGAAACATCGGGTATTAAACATCGATGTTTTTTAATAATCGATAAACATCGCACATCCCTACCCAGCATTTACCTTAAGCGCTATTTCGAATATGTCTAAAAATAACGCGGTGGAATAATAGGTTATGTTATGTTTATTGTTTATTTTATTATTTTTGCTGTGTTCAAGTGAATATGGATTGTTCAAAAAATAGTAACAAAGCAAATCCTCTGTGCCTGACCATGAACAACAGACAACACAAATCAAATCAAAACAAGGTACAAGTTAGGCAACGGTTATGAAATAACGGATGCGAACAGGCAAATTTTACGTTAAACTGTTTTCCGATAACTCTAAGTTGAAAGTATGATACCGCTTTACTTTAAAAAAATAGAGAGATATCGGTAAAACAGATAGCGCGTATGGACGGTAATAACGTCAGGAGTTATTTTTTTAAAGTAAAGCGGTATCATACTTTCAAATTAGAGTTATCGGTAAACAGTTTAACGTAAAATTTGCCTGTTCGCATACGTTATTTTATAACCGTAGCCTAACTTGTACCTTGCTGTGATTTGATTTGTGTTGTCTGTTGTTCATGGTCAGGGACAGAGGATTTGCTTTTTTACCATTTTTTGAACAATCCATATTCACTTGAACACAACAAAAATAATAAAATAAACAATAAACATAACATAACCTATTATTCGACGGCGTTATTTTTAGACGTTATTCGAAATAGCGCTTAACGTAAATGCTGGATAAATTACGTTATGCGGTAACGTTATTTTAGTACGTAGTGTTAAAAATCGAATCGCGCATAGATTTAATGTCAAAATAACGTAGGCGCTAATACTGCATGACACTATTTGGGTTACCGATATCTCTCTAATAACTCCTGACGATTACCGTCCATACGCGCTATCTGTTTTACCGATATCTCTCTACTGTCCCTCTTGAGAAGTTCTTATTGGTAGGTAGGTAGGTGAACAATTCTAAGTCATACACTGTACTGGCGCCATTCCAGTAGGTACAATTTTAAATATGTGGTATGGTATGATAACAGTATTTTTTCAAAATTTAGGTATTTATTAATTAGATAGGAACTTTTAAAGCCAACTGAAAACAAGGGTATTTTTAATTGACTGAATAAAAATAATGAAGCGATGAAATTCAAATATGGTGCCGTTGCGCAACTTATATTTCTAATTTGAGACGACCTGATACTTATATGTTATATAAATTAGTATTTACTTCAGACAATGGTCCAGTCAAGGTATTCAAGTTTTTTTACAGGGCCATCTATACACACCACCAAGCACCCTGAAGCAAATTATTAGTCCCTAGAAAGCCAGTAACCCCCCCGCAATGCAGGCGCGTGTTTTGCACCTCACTGGCTTTAAAACAGTTTAGTTTATAATCAAGTATAATTGTTGGTATGACAAACTAATAAAAACTATAGTTGCTTTCAGGATAAATTAGTCTTGATGGAGAGATTAAAAAATAATAGTTTGATTTTTGATTTAACTAATTGTAAGATTTTTGTGCTACTTGAGATGTAAGTACATACATACCTACGAAAAGTCGTAGGTGGAACTCCTACTAGAAAAATTGAAAATTAGGTTGCATAACTACAACCTAGAAGCCTATAGTGTGAGTGTGTCCATCAAATATTGTGAATGTGAAATATTGATTAGGAAGGGTGAAAAGACGGGATCAATGATCATTAGGTAATAGGTAAGAAAAGTGGGAGGAAAAGTGTAAGGAATCAACAAAATTGACTTACCCTCATGTTATTTACAACAATAGTCTCGTAGGAGCATATCTGATAGACGAGAAGAGCTCGTATAAGCTCCCAATTCGTCTTGCTCTTGAAGGCAGCCTTGGCATCATCGAAACTCAAATCTAATGGATCCTTTGGGCTGGGGCTCTGGACCGCCTGCTTTTCATGGTCTTGTAGTATAGAGGCGGCTGCAGTTGATTTCCGCACAGCCTGATTCACATCGATTTTACCACCGAAACCGCTATTTAAATTATCGATCAACAACCCGTACTTTTTCGATACACTACACCGGCTCACCGTACGAAGAAAAGCCATTTAAGTGCGGTATAAGGGTCGATAATAAATGTGTTGTATTTGGCTGACTGTGAGATCCGAGAAGGAATTTTTTGGGCCCTCGGGACTGCGCTCCGCTACCGCTAGTTGTGTCGGCTACTCTGCTTTAAAACACCTGGCGATCGAAAATTGCCGATTGATGATTTTAGAAACGGGTACCTCGCTGGGGGCTCTACAGACACGGACTGAAATTCCCCTGCTGAAAATCGACTGACTTGACGTGTATTTTTAACGCGCGCCGCGCTGAAATCGGATTTTGCGCTTTGGGAGCCTACGGTGCTGCGGATAGGAGAAATAACAATAAAAATGGTTTTCAAATAATTATTTGCACGCGAAAAAATAACTAGAATGTACTGGTACTATGACTAAATAATATTATAGGTACCTCCACGTAACAGCAAAACAGTTTTTTGTCTTTTTAGCTTTTCCTTAATGAAGAACACAAAATTTCAACTTATTTGTTGGTTCAAATTTTAAAAAAATTGACATTTATTTTGACAATGACATTTAAAGTTGGTGTGTGTATTTTGTGTATGTGCTTCCTTCAAAAAATGCATGTAATTTAATTAATCTTCTTGATCTCAATTTTATTTAAATTCTGATGCATAATATTGTTATCTTATAATCCCTAATTATTGGGGACATAAGTACGACAAAGTAATAAGAATTTGAGGTTTCTGGAAATATTGTTTCATCGTATCACTGGATGGACGACCCTATTTCAAAATAAACTTAAATTTATCTTCAAGTCGTTTACTTAATCCTAATACCTGCGAGACTATACAGTGAGGAGACAAATAGAGCTCATCAGAGTTACGTAGGCATCATATTATCATACAAGATTTATTTATGTCTTATGTCTCGAATAGCATTGAAAAAGAATTTGATTTTGTACCTATTTACTTTCCTAATACCGCCTAACTTATTACTTAGTTAGGTTTGTGAACCATGTATAGGTAGATAGACTTGAATTTGACAAGACCGCATCACAGGCAGAATACTACACTATAAGAAAATAACACGAGTTCATTTTTTAATGACTGGACTGGGTACGATAAATCAATCAAACCTACCAAACTTTAAGCCCTTAAACCCTTTACAGGAGTAGGTACTTCATTGTTGATTTAAATGAAAGCTTGAATGTAGAATAGCCACCGGATACAGGTGCAAGATATTCTGTGGGGGAATAAAGAGCAAGCAAGCGAAGCCAGGGGAATCATAAAGTTAAAACATAAAATGGAAGAAAGAACAGTATATTACATTAAACCAAACCAAACGCAAAGAGAACATTTAAAAACCTGCTCCATGAACTCGTCACTCGCAAAACAACAGAACAACAAAAGGAGTCCCAAAACTTATAAAGCGCAAAACCTCACTCGAGACCAAGTTCGGAACTGAAAGGAGTCAAAAAACTAATTACGCCACTAACAGATATCACATTTTTCTATACAAACATTTCATCAATCCATCCTAAATTACAAGAGCTAGGTACACTCCGTACCTACTAGCAAAAGAGAGACCTACCTTCCTTCTAGTAACAGAAACTTGGCTGAACAAAAATATTCCGAACTCTAATTACTACGGCTGACTATAACACAGCTGATCGACAGTTACAGGAAGGTGGTGGTGTTAGTATATTGGTGAAGGCGGAAGCAAACAGGCATAAGATCAAGTAAGCCTAAATAATAGCTGCAACATCATTGGCGCTATAGATACGATATTTTTAAACATGGAGATAGCAGAAAACAAGTACCTAATAGGATGCATTTACAGACCAGTGCGAACTGATATATACCTCCTAGTCGAAAGTTCAGAACTAAGTCATCCAATCAAGAGGATTTTTGAGGAAAATACTAACGTACCTACTTAGCTATCGAGACTTTAACTACCCGGAAATATGTTGGATATCACTAACACTGAATAAACCTTGTCAAAAAGCCAACGAATTCTTGACATGTTACAAGGAATCGAGATGCCATCAACTAATCTCCTTCGATACCAGATTCAGAGACAATCGGAGCTCCCTTCTGGATTTTTTCTTATCAAGTGACAAAGAGATAATGTCTAAACATTGAATCTAGTTTTAACTCTTACTTAAAGAGAAATCTAATTAGCCAAATAAATCATCTCATAATAAAGAATCTAAAAGACCAACAGATATTGAGGAAACCAAAAATACCTACTGCAGATATCTTTGCAAGTCAGTTTGAATCGAATGAATCCTTATCCAACTTTCCTTCTTTGCCACAACAAACATGAAACAAATACCCACTAGTTAAAACAAATAATCATAACGAAGCGGTCACTGAAGCTCTAAAAGACCTAAAAACTCACTCCAGTCCAAGACCAGATGAAATACCTGCAGAATTTCTGAATTATTGTGCACCACTTAACAGTTCCCTCACAGAGGGTATCCTACCAGAAATATGTACCCGAGTAATTGCAATACCAGTCTACAAAAGCGGCGACAAGTATAATCCGGCTAATTATCCTGACATGCACTCTGGGTAAAATATGGGAAAAAATTATTGTCAAAGTAATGACCACGTTCCTACTAAACACACATATTATACCATCCACACAGCACGGCTTTCTACTAAGTAGATCAACTACCACAAATCTACTCAACTGCGTAAACGTATGGACTAAAGAAATTGATGAGGGAAACCCAGTGGATATACCTAGATTCCCAAAAAGCATTTGATACTGTCCCTCGTGTAAGACTGTCTTACAAACTGGATCACTGTGGAATCCGAGGGTTCTACCTACGGTCGAGCAGGAATTTTCTCAAAGACAGACACTTCCAAGAGCGAATGGAAGATCTCTACAGAGTTTTGAGTACAATACCACAAGGATTGGTCATAGCTTCCATTTTCTTTTTGATCTATATAGCAGACAATCAGAACGTACCAGGCGCGGATCCAGACCCAAATTAAGGGGGGGGGGCATACAAAATATTGGAAGGTACAGGGTGTCTCCTGGTTATAATTTGACACCCCACCTTTATAGGTAGATGATAGGTGTAAACACAAAAGTGGAATAGAGGCCGAGTTCGTTTTTGTCATCTTTTTCGTCGATTTGCTCTGAAGTTTTGACAGGCACGTGACTGAATAAGACAATTTCAAGTTACAAATCATGTGTCTGTCAAAATTTCGGAGGATATCGACGAAAAAGATGACAAAAACGAACTCGGCCAGAATAGAAGATTTCATTATGAATGACTTTGGCAGAAAGTCGACAAACAAAATCACATAACCTATAAATAGCATTGTCAATGTTATTAATTTTTTTTTCAATTTTGGGCTCAAATTTAATAATTATGGCAGTTTTTGGAGAACGTGATATGTTTTATCGAGAGGCGATGAAGCGATGTGTGTTTGGTGATTGGAAAAGTGATAGTCGAACGAGTTCCATTAAATTAACGACCCCATTTGCCTCTACTGGAGTTTTAGGTAACACAGCACCTGTCACATCACTTTCTGTTAATTTTATCAAACGTTTTGCCACCAAAGAAGCCATAGCGAATGCATCGAATACTTAGAAAGCGTAGATTTGACAAGATGCTGTGTTACCTTAAACTCCTATTTATAGGTTATGTGACTTTGTTTGTCGCCTTTCTGCCAAAGTCATTCATAATGAAATCTTCTTAATTGTGCCCTATGATGATGGGTTTTTATTCGGGCTTAATGGCCGTCGTAAGTTGGAATTTTTTCCTGACGTTTCGCTAGCACGCGTGGCTAGCATCTTCAGAAGTGCTTCCATATGTCCGATTCTGGTAGCAGACTGACGCATTCCCGACCGTAAGTTGTATTTATGTGTGAGTGGCTGTGGTGGGGGAGGGGCAGGGCTTCGCGACACTTGGCTAATCTCAACTCTCTCTGTACTCAAGGGGATCTTTCTTGCGTTTTTGAGGATCGGATTCCAGATTTGGTTGTTTTAGTGTTTCTTCTTTCCTGCTGAAGTTCTCCGTATGTTTGTGGATTTCTATAGCTTCACGTACAAGACGATTGTGGTATCCGGAAGTCGGTGCAAGAAGCTAGACCTCACCAAAGAGTATTTCATGATTTCCTTCACTAAGCGCATGTTCCGCAACTGCCGATTTTTCCGATTGTCTTAAGTCTGTCAAAGTTAGACGACGCAAGGCACACTTATTGACGAATCTAACGTTTCTCTCTCGCTGCCGTGACACAAACATCGTACCAGCTTAAATATCCTGGTCAGCTTTGATGTCGTGTCCCTATTCCCAAAAGTGCCATTGACGGAATCTCTTGAGATGATATCAAGTACCT
Organism: Ceutorhynchus assimilis; assembly: GCA_917834065.1. NCBI lineage: Eukaryota > Metazoa > Arthropoda > Insecta > Coleoptera > Curculionidae > Ceutorhynchus > Ceutorhynchus assimilis. Next base: position 26,049,268 of record OU892282.1, on the reverse strand, counting down.
TCCCCAATGACATAGTTGAGCTTTTCCGGACATGTCTCACTGGTATTTACTTCCTGTGGAACGGCGATTTCTACGAGCAAACGGACAGTGTAGCTATGGGAAGTCCGCTCAGCCCGGTCATAGTCAATTTCTTTATGGAAGAATTCGAGAGGAAAGCTATAGAATCTTTTGACCACTAACCAACGGTATGGCTTCGATACGTAGATGATACTTTTGTGGTTTGAAGTCATGGGGAAGAGAAGCTCAACCAGTTCCTAGGCCACCTGAACGAGCAACATCCTAGCATAGAATTTACCATGGAAAAGGAGAAAAACCAGGAAATCGCCTTCTTAGACGTGCTCATAAAGAATGGAGGAAAACTAAGCCACACGGTGTACCGAAAACCTACACACACAGACAGGTACCTGCATGCACTCTCAACCCACCATCCAAGGCAAAAACATGGAATTATAACAACATTAACAAAACGTGCTCGGAACATCTGCGAGCCACAATACCTCGAGCAAGAACTGGATCGTCTCAAGTCGGCCTTTCTATCAAATGGTTACAATGAGACAATGCATCTGAAATCGACATGGCCATGCGACCCAAAACTGCCACAAGACAAAACGTGGATGAACAACCAGTAGTGGCTAATGCATAATCTGCCTTTCATTTCTCGGGTGACAGACAGGATAGGGAAAGTCTTGAAGAAACACAACATAAAAATAATCTTCAAGCCAACAAGGAAAATACAGCAATCAATCAGATCAGCCAAGGATAAGAGGAACCTCTCGATAGTGGGTTCCTCTGGAGTCTATCGTATAAAATGCACATGTGGTAAGGTATACATAGAAACGACAAAAAGATCCATGGGAACCAGGATGAACGAGCACAAAAGAAACTGCGGACTAGGACAATTGGAAAAATCGGCAGTTGCGGCAGCGGAACATGCGCTTAGTGAAGAAAATCATGAAATACTCTTTGGTGAGGTCAAGCTTCTTGCACCGACTTCCGGATACCACAATCGTCTTGTACGTGAAGCTATAGAAATCCACAAACATACGGAAACCTTCAACAGGAAAGAATAAGAAACACTAAAACTTAACCAAAACTGGAATCCGATCCTCAAAAACGCAAGAAAGATCCCATTGAGTACAGAGAGAATTGAGATTAGCCAAGTGCTGCGAAGCCCGCCCCTCCCGCACCACAACCACTCACACATAAATACAACTTACGGTCGGGAATGCATCAGTCTGCTACCAGAATCGGACATGAAAGCACCTCTGAAGATCCTAGCCACGCGTGAGAGCGAAACGTCAGGAAGAAATTCCAACTTACGACGGCCATTAAGCCCGAATGAAAACCCCTCATCAATAAACCTGGGCCGAGAAAGCCTCACAATCTTTATCAGAATGCCCTATATTTGATTCTATATTCTTGAAAAGCACAATTTTCCGATTCCAAAAATATAGAGTTTCTCAATATTTAGTTGAGCCGTCTCCATCATATTCTGTGTCTTCAAAAATTTTAAAAATACTATCAGAGAAACCAAGTGCCTCAAATTTTACCTGAAGCTTTGATCAGAATGGTTCACAAAATTGTTAGTAGGATAGTATTTTTCCAATTTTTAGAGCCAAATATGTTGAAGGCGGCTCAAACAAATCTAGACAAACTATATTAGAAGCAAATATAGGACATTTTAATTTAAAAAGTTGAAAGCAAAATTTCAAATTTCTTACAAAAAACTTTTGTTTTTGACGATGGATTCTGAAAATTTAGTTAAAACTGCATAACTTTTGTGTTCACACTTATCATCTACCTGTAAAGGTAAAGGCTGCAGGTTGGGAGTCAAATTATAACCAGCCACCCTGTACATAAAAATAGAGTAGGCTAGAGGTCCGCGATAAAATGACGCCATGAAATAATAGCTATTTATATAACAAGTATATAAAGTAAGGCTTTATTGTACGAATAATTTTATGGCCGAGCGAGCTTACGAGGTGAATGCCCGACGCAGGAGCTGCCGGAGGCGCGAAAATTTTTCCGGGTGCCACGCTCAAAAACGGTTATTTTGAGCTTTCAGAAAAATAATTTTTCTAGGTGATTGAGTAAATTATATGATGTTTTCACCTCGGTGGAAAGTGGCATGGGCAGTGGCGGATCTAGGGACGAGTGGCCCTCCAGGACAGAGCTGTCACAAATACTGGTAAATAGTATTTCAAATATCAAGTATCAATTACGGGAAATTCATGTTGCAAGTACAAATACTAAATACTTTCAATTCAAAAAGGACTTCAAGTACTTTAATTTAGTACTTGATTTTTTCAAGTAAAATAATTCAAATACTCTGTAAGTATTTCAAGATTTCAAGTACTTAATTAAATATTTGAAATACCTATATGTATTTGAAATATTAAAAAGTACTTAAAGTACCCACTGAAAAGGAATTCCTTTTCAGTGGGGCTTATTCAATTATTTTTTTAAAAACTATTGAAAGCTGAAAATATACAGGGTGTTCCTAAACATCATGTGCAAACGGAAGAATGATTCTTGAGTTTATTTTATGACTAAAATTTCTAATCAACATAGGTCCGCAAACGCTTCGTTACCGCTCTACAGGGTGTTCAAATTTTATTGTGCAAGAATAAAGAATATAGCGGCGAAGGCGTGTAGCTTAATTCTAGATTCCTATTGAATATGTGTTAAAATATGGCGGCGGGACCTCTATTGTCGTCACTGTAGGTAGAAAAGGTTTATTGAGTCACTGTAGTTTCATCTAGCAAATTACAGAGATTGGTATTTTAATTTTTTTTTCGATGAGGGTCGGTGATACAAAAAAACTACAAGAGAACAAAAAGTTTCTAAATAAGGTAGAAGAATTATTTTGTTTCTCAGAATCGACCAGCGACGCACCGCGAAAAAGTTCAGGGGCAGAAGAAGGGGCATCACCCCTAAAAAAACATCACCCTATAAATTCTAGCAAACGTTCGACACATGCAATCATTTAGGTCCTATTGCGTAACTTATATTGCAAATTTGAGCTAAATCCCTCAAAAATTGCAGGAGCTATAAAGAAAAAACTAAAAAAATATTGAAATTTCAGCACCCTGTAGATCGGTAACCAAGCGTTTGCGGACCTATGTTTATCAGAAATTTTAGTCATAAAATAAGCCAAAGAATCAACCCCTTCCGTCTGTACATGATATTTAGGCACACCCTGTATATTGTAATACCTCTAAAAAGTACTACAGAGATTCCAGATTCCAAGATTCCAGTTGCAGATTTATCTAGAAAAGGTTGATTAAGAAATAAAGTGCAGTGGGATTGTTATGCCTTCGAGGTGTGTTCACTATTTCCGCAAAACTATTGTCTTTCTACAGGGGGGCTGATGACGGAAGATACGTATTGTACCTATGGAAAATTTCTTTTATGACAGGAAACCTATCCAAGGATTTTATATCTATACTGGTATCCTCTGCATATTGAAGAGAATTTCCAGTTCGACTTTTCTTTTATTGTTATTTTAAAGACTCTCTGGGGAGTGGGAACCATCCAGTTCAAAAAAATCTTCAGTCATATCTGCTGGTAGGACATGTTAATTTCAAGTATTTGAATTACTTTCTGGGGTATTTCAAATACTTTCTATTTTCTGGGGTATTTGAAATATTTTAAAGTATTTTGAGTACAAATGTCCAGTATTTGAATTACTTTTTTTGTAAATCCAAGTACCAAATACAAATACTTTATTTAAAGTACTTGCAGAATCAAGTACAAATATTCAGAAACAAAAGTATTTGAATTAGGGTACTTCAAATACTAAAAAGTAATTGAAATACATTTTCCAAGTAATTTACTTGAAGTACTGACAGCTCTGCCTCAGGACCAAACATATTTGGGGGCCCCTAGGCCCAATTTATCCCTTGAGCAGTGGCGTACCCAGAAAATATGTTTGGGGAATAGGGGAACCCTACAAAGGTTGTGGCTTGTGTCTAAAAATCTAAATAAAAAATTGACGTGTCAGGGTGCCACGCCATGATGTCAAATTTTTTTGTACGTAAAAATACAGTTTTGGACGGGCGGCCTAGCACACATAACAAAATTGCATCCTTGGAATGTATTAAGAATGTATTCTTTTTTTAGGAGGAATGTGCCTAGAATGTTCGCCAAAACCATTGCGAATGTCCTGAGAATGTTCTGAGAAAAGATTGTAGAAATACTGTTTGCAATACCCAAGAACTTCCTGGGAAATCCATTAGGATATTCCTAGAATATACCTATGAGATTCTCAGTACATCCTGAAACGAATATTCCTGTTTGATTCTTAAAATATGCTCGAAATGTATATTCTCACATTCAATGAATGTTTCTATGACATTTATAGTTATGTTCTCAAAAGAATATTATACCAATATGCTTGAAATATTGTTAGAATATATCTACACATATCATTCTCAATATGCATCCTAGACATAACATTCTTGTTTGATTCTAAAGATATATTTGGAATGTCAATTATCGCTTCCAAATAATGCTCCTTTCAGCCCTTTTAATTTGTTGGAAAACTTCCTTGGAAAACACAAGTATTTAACCAAAGGTCCGGTTTCGAGCTTGTTATTATGCTCTCGTCAAAGCACGCCAACTGAGAGAAACAGGTTCCAAGGTGATTCAAACGCGAGGCAAGATGTAGATCTTTAATAGCGCGTGGCTCCCTCTCTTGGGAGTTCTACAAAGCAAAAGAAAAAGAATATACCTATAATATTCTTAGTAGGTTCTAGATAGAGCATTATTGTTTAATTATTCAATTCGAATTTTTGAGTAGGTACTTTAGATAATTAGGTGAACAATATGAAAATATTCTTATCATGGTTACCTACCTACATAAACTTCTCAGCACAACTTGGTAGGTATATTCTTAATACTTGATAGAGATATTAGCCGAAAGAACATTTTTTAGGGTACATTTTAATAATGTTCGTATGATAATATTCAAATAATGTTATATAAAGTAGGTTCTTAGCACAATCTTTCAGGTAGGTGCATAGAAGCAACATTCCTAGTATATAAATAGAATAGAATGAATATTTCAATCGAAACATTCTTAGAATATTCATTAAACATTCCTAAAAGATCATTCCAAAAAGCATTTTGAGGGAATATTCTGAGAACATGAATGTTCTTTCACTGTTATGTGAGAGGGGGGGCCCTGGACCGATGCCCCTCCCTGGGTGCGCCACTGCCCTTGAGTGTCACGTAAAAAGTAGGAAAATAAAAATGCGGCCTGGAAATAGTGGTGCACGCTCAGCGTTGCCAGATGCTCTCAACCACAGAAACGACTATTGTTAGGCATGGGCGATATGGTAATATGATATTTTAGAAGATAGGAATTGAGTCCTTATTGAATGAAGCTAATTAAAATGTTATTACATTTGTTCTGCATGAATGACATTTTTTTCTACATATTCGAAACTTTCCGCAGCATCGTGAGGCTTTTTTGGACCGTGGGCCTCTGGGCGGCGCACCTAACTGCCCGGTGATATGTCCGCCCCTGGGCACGGACTTCTCGCAATTTAATACTTTTTTCGGACTATCAAATCGTAGAAGTTAGAGAAATTTATATCAATAAACTAGAATTTGAGTAAATTCGAAATTCCCGCCGTTCTACAGGTTGATGGCGCGCGAAATAAAAATAAAATAACCCGATCCGAGTTGGAAGTGAGCCGAGGAATGTCGCGGGGAACAGAGAGTGCGAGGGGGCTATCGTTTCGCGTTTCGCCAATTTTTTCAAGCAGTAACTATTTAAAAATAATAATAATAAAATAAAAATAATGTTTTCAATGTATTTCTGACAGGGGGGTGCAAATGCACCCATGCGACCCATTTCTCCACTTAAGCCTTTCTAATTTGTTTCTTTAGTTTAGTTTTGGCCTATCTGTGTTGTTGAATAGCTCTTGTAATATTCCTTCTGGAACCAATACATGTCGTTCTGCAGTTTGTTATTTTTTCATTCCACTAGTACACCGGTATTCTTTTACCATGCTCTTTCCTCTTCTTCCCCAAGTACTTGTCGCATTTCTTTGATATATCCTCTATCATTTCCTTGGGGGTCAACTTCAGTGTCTTGTTTCACCTTGCAGTTTTGTGAAAAGATATTTAGGTTTTTCTTTGTTATTTGCCATCCCTGTTTTGCCGGTCTATCATGTTCATTCGTTTTTTCCGTTTCAATATTTATTCCGAATCTGATGTCATTGTGATCACTATAGTTTTCGTTTTCGTCCTCCACTTTCCAATTTTCTACATTTTGTGCAAGTTGTTCTGCCACCATGGAGAAGTCTATTATGGGCGTACCATTTGCATTAGTTTGGTCTGTTTCCCTCGTTCAATACTACGAGATAGTTTGCCATTATGAAGTCTTCCAACATTTTGCCCCTCTGATTTTCCTGTCGGGGTCCTATTAGTGTTCTAGCATTCAGGTCTCCACCCACGACCATTTTCTTGTTATTTCTTCTGATTTCCGTTTCTATTTTTTGTAATAGTTCTCCAAAGTGTTCGATCTGACCGTTGGGCGAGAAATAACACGACACAGCTTGGTAGCTCCTCACCCTCATATCCTTTCCCTTTTGTACTCCTTAGTACCGGTATATTTCCTTCCACATGTATAAAACAGTCAAGCTTCTCATCACAATAAAATAGATTTTTTGCTCTGTTCTTATTCGATTCGGCTCCCGATTTCTTCTTCTTCAATTTTTTTAATCAGCAGATCGTGTGCATTTCTTGCTCTGTTCTCTGTTGAGGTTTATCTATATGATCTTGATTTTTTTTATCTTTGAATTTTATGATTGGGTGCCTCTCTCCTCTCTCTGTCTATCGTTCCCTCTTCTTGCTAGGTCAATAGTCTCCTAAAAAATTTACCTCTCGCTGTTCCAGCTCGGTGTCCCTTCGTTTGGCATAGAGGGCAAAAGGCTTGTCCTATGCACTTCTTCACCGTATGATTCATTTCTCCATTATTAAAACACATTTCTGTTCTATCGATTTCTTCGCATTCCTGTTAACTATGTTTGTATTCCCAGCATCTGTAACATCTCAATATCCTGAACCTTCGCTCCAGTCTATATCTAACTAGCTTTATTTTAATCGTCCTTAGTTTCATTAGCGCTTCCGCCTCGTCTTTTTGTATTGATGTTTTAGCTGTCTGTGTATTCCCTGCTGCTGGGGTCTTAGTTCGCTGAGTTTGTATTCTTTTTCTCCCAGGTCCTTTATGTAGTCTCTTAGGGCCTCTTCAATCTCTTCTTTATTGATCAAAGCATCGATGTCTCTTATGAATAAACTCTCTTTTTCTTTTTTGTTAAGTTAACAGTCCAACTGTGAAAAATAAGATCCATAATATGAACTCAAATAAAACTTTGTCGACCCTTGAAAACTCGCCACACTGACTCCAGAAAATACCTGCCATCTATTATCTTTTATCCTAACCGAATTGCAGCGTCATGCCGAAAACTGGAAAATCAATATGAAACAGCTTTTACCATTATATGGATCCAAAAACTGAATTGAAATTGATATCTGGAATCTGCGTAACAAAGGTAATTTTTTCTCCACAGACAATTATTTAGTTATCCTCAAATTCTCTTTTCTGTGTTATTCTATTCAACAATAAGATTTTCCTTGTTACTTAACTTTTTCATTATTAATTACTCGATTGATCCTATTTCAGTTAAAGCATAGACATCTATAAAAAAATAATGCTCTCTTCTAACCTAGATTAGGCAACTAGGTAGATAAAAGTGTGGAATATTAAATAAGAATGGCTGTAGAAGGAACTTATGAATATGAGTGTATGAGAGCAGAACTATTGGGCATAGATAAACCAGATTATGAAGAGTTCGTAAAAAATAAGGCTGAAAGAGACGCCGCTGAGCAAGAGGCTCTGGACACTGAAATAATGAGGGTAAGTGCAAACAATCTCCAATTTAATAGCTACGTATTAAGTTTTTCACTCTATTCAATTGAAGAGTAGACTAAATTTTTTAAAAAACGGTGTTCTAGGAAGCACAGTCACAAGAAGAAGAATATCATCAAGTTGGTGGAAAGCTTAACGAGCTGAATAATATTTTAAAATCGACACAGAAGAAAATAAATTCTTTTGCAGTAAGTATTATTACTTAATGAGAATGTTAATAATTTGACAACTGTATTATATCGGGTCTTCAAAAAAAAAAACCAATCGAAGATTGCTTTGACTACGAAAACGTACGTCGCATTACTGTTTCTGTATTCGTCAGGATTTTTGACAAGACATTTTGACATTAAATTTCATTGACAAAATTAAAGACAAATATTGCTAAGACATACGTTTAAAAAACCATAGCAATCTTTGATTGGTTTTTTTTTTTGAAGACCCGATATAAGTAGATGATGCCGATGATGGTTTCGTTCAGCTAACTGAGAAAATAAATCAATTTCAGGCACCTCTCTCAAATTTCCTCAAATCGAAAATCGGACGCCCTAACCCTAACAGCAGCAATAATCCACAAGTGAACGAATGTTCACAGCATCAAATGGCGTCCCAAGAAGATCCTGTTGAAAATCTTGGAAGTAATCAACCTCAAAAATCAAGCGGGCAAAAGATCAGTTTTGATCCAACGACAATTGATAATTTGATTGACAAGTTTGATCAGGCCCATGGTAGCATGGAGTCTCAAAATAAGCAGATGAAGAGATTTTTGAAATAATATTTTCTGAATGGAACTTGATGCTCAGATGGTTTTCATGAGACGCTTTGCATCGTCTTCCACTATGTTTGACTTTGGAAAAAATGATATACAATTTTTCATCTTTTTTATGTGTCTTTGCTTGATGCACTGTGGAAAAGTAGTTGGTACTATTTTAAACTATTAGTTTTGTTGTCGCAGTGCTTCTGTTATTTTATAAGATTGTATTTTAGTTCTAATATTGCAATACATATAAGTAAATATATTTATATTTCATTTACAAAGTTTATATGTATGTACTCTAATTTATTGAGTGTGTACTTACATAAATTATTGTTGAAAGATTATAGGTCCGTGTAGCTAACATAAACGGTCTTTTATGGCGTTACCGTTAAATAAATTCAGTACTGTTGGATTTGTCTTTAATTTAATATTAATATATTGTATATTGTGTTATAGATTTAAGTTAACAGTGTCCGGGGAATTGACTCGAAAGTTACGATAAATCCAGATCATATGATGCCTAATTATTTAAGTAGAAGTATTCATAAATTACGTTTTTATGAAAATTGGCCGAATTGGAAAATCCACAAGTCTTTGATTTCACAATGATTTCAATGAATCATAAATAAATTTTCTGGTGCAATCGTTTTTTGGTTCGCAATAGCGCCGAGACAAAAAATTAATAAACCTTGATAAGCCAGTGAGTTGACAAAATCACTTTTGTATATTATTGTAGACAGGGTTTCTGTCAGGTTTTTTCTACAAATTATCTTGTGCCTGGAAATTTCCTAACTAACATTTACAAGTCAGCCTTCTCGTAGACATGTTTTCATAGAGAGGCTCTGAAAGATGCTCTAGGCTAATGGATGGTTTCTAGAGGCAGAAGTTGAGAGTGTGGAGTTCCCTAGGAGTCTTCAGAAGTGGAAGAATTTTATTCAAACCCTAGAGATGCATCTGATAAACTAAGTATCACCTCGAGGAGCTTATTAGTGCTTTAGTGAGCCAAACATTCCTTTGTGCTGTGTTGCTGTGTAGAATCAGTAGAACTCCACAGAAATTACCATTTAGGACTTCTTCCCAATTTTCAGTCATAAATTTTCTTGGTTTCAGAGCCAAATTGATTCTTTGCCATTTGCCAAACAATTCCATTGTATCTTGCCATGATCCACTTATGGCAAGTGACAGATTAAAGACGACAGACAATACATACTGTGTGCGATTACCTCTTAAGAAAATGGCGTTTTCGACCCTTAAATCAAAGTAGAAGACAGCTCTATCTTTCTATGTAACATAGAAAAGTTGCAAATAAATTAGAATAGGACTATTGGCGTGAAAGTGTAGGTATAACTGGATCCGTCCCGGTGTTACAGTTTTGTTAGGTTGTCTTTCATAGGAGTAACATCACCGAACTAGTGATGAACTGTGCCATATCTCGAACTGAAACTAAGCCGATTTACATGCTGGACATCAGTAATTCTAATTTCATATTGTCTGGTAACAGATATAGAAAAGACACTTTGCACAAAAGAAGTCGCTCTACAGCAGCTCTTATGTTGGTTGGTTGCTGGCAAATTTCTCATGTTCTCTCAATGGATTGTGTCTTCTGCGAGCCAGTGCTTCAAAGTCGCATATTATGTGTAAGGCGGTTTCCTCCTCTTCGCCACACAGTCTGCATGTTGTTGGGCCATTGAAGACTCTCATTTTATGCATATGTGCTTTAAGGTTGCAGTGTCCTGTTAGTAGTCCTATACCACCTGTCTTATCTGAGCACGCGTTAGTGATGGTACTTCAGCTGTTTGCATCTTTGAGAACTTTCCGATTATCCTCCTCGAGTGTCTTGCTCCAGGTGTGGACCGCCAAAAGTCGAGGTGTTGATGGGTCGCCACCTTTCAACTGCCGTCTTTATAACCTGCTTCGATATCCCAAATGCGGGTTCTGGTCCTGTGTAGGGTGCAGTTGCGCCCGCTATGGCCAGTTCGTCAGTCTTTTCGTTGCCTTCCATCCCCGAGTGCCCAGGAACCCACAGGAGCTTTATCCTGTTATTCCTTGACTACAGAACTTCTAGGTCGTGTAGGCATTATTCCATAAATATTTTCGAAATAAATCGATATGATTTCAGAGCTTTTAGAGCTGCCTGACTGTCTGAGAGAATACTGATGTTCTGGTTATTACAACCAAGCCTTAGAATCTCCTGTGAGCAGGCTTGATTTGCATGAATTTCTGCCTGGTAAACCGTAGCATTTTGCCGCAGAGGAATGCTTTGTTCTGATCTCCATATATGCCAGCGCCAGCTCCATCCGCTGTTTTCGAGCCGTCTGTATATCAGACCAGGGAGCCAATTTTTGACCATTCGTAACTATAGAAAGTCTACGTAAATGTACGAAGATTATGAAATCCCATTTCTGAGTATTCGCACCTTTGCGTATGCGCACATTTTTATATGTTTTTCTGCGAGCGGCGAGAGACTCGCCGATGTGTTGCGTATGCGCCGACGTACCTACATTTGTGGTTATATCGACGTTTATTATTTTATTTCGTCTGTCTATTTGTTCAGTATTTGTGTGCAAACTTTGTGGCACTCGTGGTTTCTTGTCGTGATGAATATAAACCATTGAAAATGGAAGAACTAATAAATATGTTCGTTGTAAAATTGAAGCAGCATTTGTTTTGTGACGCCGTTTCACTTTGTGTCCATGTTCCATGTAAACATAATTTGAAATATAGCTATTTATTATTATTATTATTATTATTATTATTATTAATACGCAATATAGAAATTGCAGAGCAAGAAAATCGACCAAACAACTAACATAACCATCGAGATCCCTTCATAGAGCTTAACCATCGATAATTTATTAAGTTGTTTCGATTAACAAAAGATCTTGTTTTACATTTGATCGAATGTTTGGGAACCTTACATCCTCCGGCACTCGGCACTACGAATTATAGGCTTCATTCTATAACTTTGCGTTTGTTTACCGCTAATTAATTGCGTTTTCCTTTTCACATAGCCCACGAGCAATTTTTTCTGCTTATCTGATGCATTCGCTCCCCGTTTCTTCTTGTTTTACAGCATTTTTTTCATTAAGTAAAAATTTGTCAAAAGTCGACAGTTTACACAACCTATTTTTTTCCGTCATTAGTACAAAAATCTCTCAATTTGCAGTGTTGCCTGATCAACCTTACGTATTGCTGCGAATGCTCAACTCAGACGTTTTTTGACTTGCGCACGTCTTCCAAAAATTAGGCCAATTTTTGGATGACGTGCGCAAATCGAAAGACGTCTGAGCCAGGCATTCGCAACATTACGCAGGTTGATCAGGCAACATTGCAAATTGAGAGATTTTTGTAGTACTGATCACAGGTACTGATGGAAAAAATAGATTGTGTCAACTGTCGACTTTTGACAAATTTTTACTTTTGTGTGAGAAATGTCAGAAAACAAGAAGAAACGGAGAGAAAATGCATTAGTGCATCAGATAAGCAGAAAAAATTGCTTGTGGAGTATGTAAAGAAGAAGCCGCAACAAATTAGCGATAAACAAATTTAGAGCCGGTTTCTCAATAGTAAGTCACCTCCAAGTTAAGCATAACTCCAGGGTAAGGGTTGATTTCTCAATAGCAAGTCACCTCCGGAATGGTTTTAACTCTAGAGTCAACGTGTTCAGTTGCAATGTCTGGAGTTATGCTTAACCCGGGGGTGACTTGCTATTGAGAAACCGGCTGTCAACATTGCAACTGGACACGTTTACCCTGAGGTTAAAACCAACCCGGAGTTGACTCGCTTTTGAGAAATTGACCCTCAAAGTTATAGAATGAAGTCTGTAATGCGCAGTGCTGGACGGAAGTTGTTCCAAACATTCGATCAAATATAAAACAAGATCTTCTCTTAATCGAAACAACTCAATAAATTGTTGATGGTTAAGCTCTATGAATGGATCTAGAGGGTTATACTGGTTGTTTGGTAGATTTTGTTGCTCTGCTATTTCCATTTTCCATATTTCGTATTGCGAGTATCACAAAATAATAACAGCTGATATAACCACAAATGTAGGTACGTCAGCGCATACGCAACACTTCGGCAAGTCTCTCGCCGCTCGCAGTGAAACGTATGAAAATGTGTGCATGCGTAAAGATGCGAATACTCAAAAATGGGATTTCGTAGTCTTCGCACAATTACGTAGATTTTCTATAGTTACGAATGGTCAAAAATTGCCCTCCTGGCCTTTTCTTATTATATGAGGCCCTCCTTCCTGCCATATGCTTGGATCGCAAATGACTTTTAATGGTTTTTCAAACTTATGGGTTACCACCATTTGATCCCTTTGCATTTCCACTATGTTATATGTTATCATGCATCATAGTTGATAACTTTTATGTGACCATAGTTGCCTGGTGTTTCTTTTCATGCCCCGGCGGCCCACATCCGGTTGGCGTTGACTATGGCTGCCATTTTAATGTAAACATTGAGGGGAACTAGCCCCAGAATTGCTTCCAGCGCTGCAGTGGGTGTGCTTCTCATAGCCCCGGTGGTTCACAGATAAGTGATAGATCACTTTAGATCCCTTTGATTTTTAATATGATTTTGATTATTACTGACACAGCCTCCTATAGTTAACAAGCCATGAAGTTGGAAATGACGGCAACGTCGCGTATGGTGCTATTTTGTTATTGGGTGATGTGTTTCTGTGTATTGCTTTCATTGTGTATTGTTGCAATTTAGTATTTTTATGGGCATTATTGACGAAAAAGTGGATAGAAACACACCAATATATTGCCCATATTTAGTTGATACCTGTTCCTTTGTGCTTTGATTGCAAATTTTTAGCAAATGGGTACAGGAGCAAAAATGAAGGTAAGGTGAGATAAAACAATAAAAACAATATTAATATTTGTCTGCAAGAGCATAGGTCTCGATATATTACCTAAAATATTTAAACTTGTTCCAGATGCCATGAAACTACTGTGTTCCTGGGTGCAAATCGAACTATTAGGAGTTCCTTAAAAACTGAAGAAATGCAAACATTTTTATTTCCAAAAAAATTCTGAAGTGCAAAAAATGTGGATGAAAGCAATACACCAAGATAATTATACCCGAGATTATACAATAACGAAAAATTCTGTGGTGTGTTGTAAACATTTTGAAGAAACCGAAATAATTAGATTTGAAACAAACAAGGATAAAGCCATAGTTCAAGAGTTCAAACTAAAACGTCCAACTTTTAAAAGTAGGTACCTCTTATTTTCGAAAATCAGCTCGAGTATTTGAATGGACCTGCCTTCCGAAAAAATCCCGAAGAAAGAAAAAGTTAGATTTTCAAAGACATACTGAAACATAGGCTTATAACACTTTAGACTCTAGAAATATATTCATTTAAATCAATTATTTACTGTTCTTATTTACACAAATAGTTAAATTATTCATTGAATTACTGTTTTTGGCCCTTTAGTACAATAAATTATGCATTTTTTGTGATTCATATTAATAAAATAAAAAATATATATTTATACAAACAAACACCACCAGCACCACTTGGCGGTAAGATTGCGGTGTTGCCTTTTTAACTTCATGGCTTGTTAAATGTAGGGGGCTGTGTTACTGATAAACAAACACTCAACTAAATAGTAGCATAAATAAAAAGAAGTTGTTCTTTGATTTAATGAACAATTCATTAAAATCGGTCCAAAGAACTGCTTCTTTGATCACATGAACTCTACGTTATTGAAGGATGAACAATTTCTTAATTCCTATTTCGATTCATCTTGTGTATGAACAACGAACATTGAAGTATGTAGCAAGGTTTTTGTATTAATGAAACTTTTCATAGTAACAATAAATATCGTTCTCAGTTTATATGTACTTTTTCATTGGCCTGATGAACGGACGGCATAATATTAATGAAGCCCAGATATAATTTGATGAAACCCTTTCATTGTATTTATGATGAATCACAGTCTTGAATACTAAGAATTTCATTCATTGTATTTATTAATGACGTTTTCAATAATATGTACCATATTCTTTATTTTTATTAAAATAATTTCATGAATTATGCCTTAAATATACTTATGATTTTAAATGGGGTACAGGGTCATTTTTTATATTTGCGTGCCCCCTGTACTGATGAATATGAGCAATAGGGAAAAAGCTTTCAATGCAAAAGTTGCATGGTTTCTTCGTATCATCTTCCAGAATTGTCAAACAAACCAATGGGCATCCCAAAATCTGAAAATTCAAAAATCTAAGTACTTATGTATTTTTATTTTTAATGACACTAACCATATATTGTACTATCTTTGAAATCCTCCTTAAATCCTGTTTCCATGAATATATAATATATCTATGTTTGTTCCAGCTGTTTTTGGACTATCAATATCCAAAGTTTCTAAAACAAGCCACAGCAGAAAATTAGATTTGATGCCTTGGCTGGTTTCCTTGCCTCGGCTATGAAACACTAGCTGCGGAATTGTATCTTCTGCTTCTCTATCTAGTGAAACAAAACCATTTAACAAAAATATATCGATAAAAAAAATTACAACTTGATTTGAGAATGGGTATACTTACTTTTAGAGACTTCAGTATTCCTTAGAAATTCTGAGGAGCTCTTGACGCTCTTGTCTTTCACGTTCTCCTCGAATGACATTAAAATCTGTAGGTCATTTCTTTCTTATTCCCATTTTGAGACTAGACCGTCTCCGTGCAAGGCATCAAAGTCCTACCTACATCATAATAGGTATACATATACATATTATAGAGGTAATAGAGGTATACAACTTACCTTTAGAAAAAACCGGTGACAGGTATAACCGACTTTCTATTTAACACTTCGAATAACACAAAACCGAAAAAAACGACTTGAACGAAGTACGTAGCAATGCATCCAGAAAATAGAAATGTAATTATTCTTATTTCCACATATTTTTCTATGTCGTTGCCCGACTGCAGCTACCTTTGCGCATGTGCTTAGGAACTGTGTACATTAATGCCATGAACTGTTTCATTGTATTTATGATTTATCTTGATGTAATGGTTGCAGCTTTGTTTCTAGGAATATTGGCTTGTTTTGAATGAACCGTACATTGTATCAATGAATTTCGTTCTTAAAAGGATAAGTTTCTAGTAAGGTTATATGAACCATATTCATATTGAACTTCGTTGACCAGTCAGAAACAACTACTCCGAGGGCAAATACCCCTACCGGCGTTGAACTACACTGATTGGTCTGAGCTTTCGTTGGCAATGAAAATTGTTAGAAAGATTTTTTTCAGGTAATGACCAACGTGAATACAGGAACACAACGGTCCCTGTTTGGGAATCGACCCACTGAGCAGTGGACCCAGACTTCCCGTGCCAATCCTTGACGCGTTTCGTCAGCTTGGACAGGGAGCTTCAGCCTATGTCCTTCTGATGAGTCCTAACAAGGACGAAACGCGTCAAGGATTGGCACGGGAAGTCTGGGTCCACTGCTCAGTGGGTCGATTCCCAAACAGGGACCGTTGTGTTCCTGTATTCACGTTGGTCATTACCTGAAAAAAATCTTTCTAACATATTCATATTATTCATATTAATTTTCATTTATAATATGAATATTCCGTGGAAGCTCCCATCAAAGAAATTTTCTTTAATATCAAGGTTTAATTTCATAATATCAATGAACTTAGTTCTTGTAACCGATGCACTATTCAACATAGATTCATGTAGATGACTATTCATAACTTAATGAAGCTTCATTCTTTATTCTAATGATAGCTGTTCATGAAATCATAATACTTACAGTTTTCTGTAGGTACTTGGGATTAATGAAAATTTCATTGAATCAATGAAAATGTAATTGATGAAAGCAGTTCATTGATATTATGATGAAGATTTTTTTGAGTGAAGCAATTTCAAGATGGTTAGCGAGAAAAAAAATATGGATCCTTGAATATTTATCAAGTTATGATTTTTTTAATTTAATTTTTTGTTTTGTTGATTGTGCATCTTTGATAGGTATAGCGATATTAAGCTGATAAGAATAGATATTATTTATTGATCTGTGTCCAGTGGCGGCTCGTGGCCTCTAGTGAAAGGGGTTCACACCTAAAGTAAGAGGACCCAGAAGTGATAGCCCAGAAAATGTTTTCGAGTGCTACGCCCAAAAACGTTTGTTTTGAGCCACCCAAAAAATAATATGTTGTGAAAGATTCCTATGTCAAAGATTGAATTAAAAAGTTTTACTCCTTCAATCGCCTAACACAATCACAAAATTTGTAGTATCTATATGTACCTACCTATATTGTAAAATAAACAAGAAAAACAGCCGTCATAAAAAAAAATAAAAATTCGACGATCCGACTCCCACTTCCATATCCACTATCCAGAAAACAAAACAAAATTATTAAAATATCTCAAAAAATTATAATTTATTAATAATTACCGGGTTAGAAAACACAAACAACCACTACACACTGAACTCTGAGCTTTGACTTACTCATAGAACTTCAATTCCCTCTCCGTACCTCTATGCTAAACTTGAAAACATGACAAAATCTAAAAATAATATAAGGTTCGTTCCAACCCAGCCAAAAACCGTACAATGTACGGTCACGGTCATGCGCCATAGGTTAAACGCGTTCCAACCGAGAGATGATCGTTTACCGTACAGTTTCGTTGGCGTTCCAACCAAACCTGGGATCGTTCGAGAACTGGTTTTAGCACCGTCATTTCGATCCCGAATGGAAAGCAAGAACCGCGTGGACTGATTTATGACTGACATGCGTAATTCAATTTTTGTCACCTGTTTTTGTTGTTCATGTTGTTGTTAAACAATCGATTTCCAATCTAACTTACAAGACTGTAGCATTTTTATTTTTTCAAGTGAAAAAAAGTACAAAATTTATTATCAGCTATTTGCTAATCCTTGATGTTATCAGCTTGCAAGGATTCAGTTTTAGATTCTTGATAATGAATCAGCGTTGGTGTTCGATTTTCCTTTTTTATATATTATTTTGTAATCCTAATCCTACATTCTTCTATTTTAATTTGCAAACAAACAAATTTAGGGTTAAAGTTATTTGAACTGTCGTCATTACGAAAACGATCATGAAACCGTTCCAACTACCCGTTGTTTCTGTACCAAGATAAAACCGTGCAAGGTCAACGCATGCGCCTGCAATCGATCCTAACAGTTCCGAAACCGTTTCATGACGATACGAAAACGGGGGGTTGGAACAAACCTATAAATAAAATTCATCTGTGCCACATTGAACAGAAAAAGGCAGAGTTTCAAATCCTATCAGTGCGAGTGAGAAAGGGCTAGAATTCAATGCCGATTCGACGGCACATTCGAGTAGAAAAGGATGATATCGATGGCTGTCGACGAACCCGATGCATCGGTGCACGAGCACTGAACAGTGCGTTATAGGGATATGACACATTGCGAGTTTGCGGAGCGGACGTTAATAGACCGATCTCCTATTACCTAGACTGCGCGCGTCGCTTGTAGGCTGCAGGTGAGCGTCCAATGAGAAGCAATTTTGTGACAGGGTTGCGTCATATTCTTATTCAGGGCCCAGTTCAGAATGAATCATTCCTTCTTTCTTTGTAACGTGTTATTTGACAAAGAGCAAACTAATACTTTACATATTACTTGAATTCACCGCAGTTTCGTTTAAGGTTATGTTAGATTATACTTGACATATTCCTTTGCAATTTCATTGAGCGATGTTGCCGGATGAAACATTCATCAAAATTAAAGTGCAAACGATGTTCATCCACTTTAAAGCTCTTCTTTTGTCTGATTTAAGGCGTTGTAAAACACTTGACACTATATCACTTCTTTAATGTTATAATATTCGATTTGTATTGTCTACATTTGTTCTGTAACAATACAATCTGGCTATACTGCAGCCTACGAGTTGCGCGCGCATGTCATCTTTTATTGCTTTCCAACTTGTATTTATTACAATTAAGTTCCCTTTTTCTAATCATGCGAGATAGGTCTATTGAATAGGGAGCTTATAATTAGGCTAATTCGGGAATTTTAATTCGAAATTATTATAATGGTGATGATCGTATTTTTTTGTCTCGAGGGGGGCACGTGTTCATGTGCTCTTATATGCAAGCCGCCACTGTCTGTGTCAAAGGTTGAGAAGCGAGAGGATATAAGGCATTAGTGACTAGTGATTTTTTACAATTATTATTATTTTGTTCATTTATTTTGTTGACTTTAATAGATTTCTATTTTATGGCAAAATCAGCATACCACCTTGGTAAATATTTACAATATTTAATGTTTATGGAAAAGGTTTTTTTGAGGTTTTTTACTGGTTTTATTGATTTTTACTGGTTTTTTACTGACATTTTCAAAATTCCTACCTAATTTGTGATTAGTTTCCTTAATTAACTTAGTAGTTGTCTATTAATGACCTGACGGTGCAATCTTTGCATTAAAGTAAATGGTCAACATTTTGAACAATTATTGTAAACCATAATTTATTTGTTAATAAATAAGCAAAATTAATAACAGTGATTTAATTATTGCGAAGAATAAAAGTACCATACAATTTTTTTGCTCTACAGCCCAAATGGCTCATTTGCGGACATACAGGGTGTCCCACGGTGGATGGCGTATTAGACGTTTATGGAGAACTAAAAAGCGGATCATTTTGAAAACTTGGCAACCGGGATAAACGGCCATAATCTACACTTTAAAAATATTTTTGTATGTGCGGTGTTGCCGCTTCTACTCTAAACCAGTAGCAACAGCGCTATTTTAAATGGAACACTCTGTATGTGATTACATATTTGGATTCTACGTAAAATTCTGAGCAGATTTCATGTGATATACCCTATACCTAGGTTTAACTGTTTTGGAAATATTGACAGTATAAAATTGACTTTTTGCAACTTTGACAGGCTGTAAAACCTGAACGGTTGATTTTAGAGAAAAACTGATTTTACATTCCTATCTTAGATTTTCATAAACCATCATTTGATACCAACTTCAAATTTAATCCATGATTAAAAATTCCAAATAAATTTAATCTCCAGTTAAATTCAAAGTTAGTGCCAAATGATAGTTCATGAAAATCTAAGATAGGAATGTAAAATCGGTTTTTCTCTAAAATTAACCGTTCAGGTTTTACAGCCTGTCAGTTGAAAAAAGTCAATGTTCAACTGTCAATAATTTCAAAACAATTGAACTTAGGTATAGGGTGTATCACATGAAATCTGCTCAGAATTTTACGTAGCATCAAAATATGTAATCAAATACAGGGTGTTCCATTTAAAATAGCGCTGTTGCCACTGGTTTAGAGTAGAAGCGGCAGCACCGCATAAACGAAAAAAAAAATTTTTTAAAGTGTAGATCATGGCTGTTTACCCCGGTTGCCAAATTTCCAAAATGATCCGCTTTTTAGTTCTCCATAAACGTCTAATACGCCATCCACCGTGGGACACCCTGTATGTTTATACAAACAAAAATGCTTGTTTTTTTTTTGATATCCCTTACTACCCTTTAAAGTTTGTCGGTATCTTTTTAGGATACTTTGTATATTTAAATAATATATTGTTTATCAAAAAAATTAACTCATCCATATTTTTTTTTCTTTATTATGTCCTAATAATTGCTCCAATGCAAATTTGAACATAGAAAAATTGTCTGTTTTTAGGGACCTAATGTGTTCTAGACCCCACAGATATGCCAGACTTTGAAGGCTGTTCAGTTTCTTGACCGTCATTACTTGTTGTGCTTTTGTCCCCCATATTGCAGCTCCTTATACAACTATGGGTCTGATAACCGTGGCATACAGCCATAGCATTATCCTTGATCTCAGACCCCATGTTTTTCCCAGCAGACTTCTGCATCTGATGCATGCAAATGATATGCCAGATTTCCTCCTCCAAAAAAAAAGTACTGTTAACTTCAATCTAGTTGATTTTATCTCCCTTTTCTTATTTGCATAATCTCGCTCAATATTTCTGTTTCTCCTCTGGGCGTTTCCTTAATTCTGAAGACTCTCTCTGTCTTTGGCCTCTTGATTTCTTTCGCCTTCTCATCTTTATTATAGTTTGATTCAAAAATAGGTTTCATTATACTTATTGAGATTTCAGTAGCTAGTCCTTCTGACTTGTGTGGACTCTCAAAAATACCCTATAATGAATGAATGAATGGGTGTTGAAATAAGACTAAAGCGCATCCAACTGATATTCATTTATTTCAACAAAATAACAAGTTATTATCTGAAAAGTAGTTACAAACTAAAAAAACTGACGTGTACATTAACTCTTGGAAGCATTTTGTATATTTTTATAGTGTAGAAAAATTATCAGTTCGTCTAAAAAAAAAAACGATTAGACGCTAAAAGCGCGCAGACTTAAATTATTCTTTTTGTTATAATTATATGTACCATGTAAAACAGATAAAATTAAAAAATTCACAAATATTTACATATTAGGGAAACCCTCTCCTTTTCAAGTAATTTTTGTATTTATAATAACATAATTTTTCGTTTAAGTCATAATTTTTCGTTTAAGTCACAAAGTTACTTACATTCCCAAAATCTTAGTTGAATGAAACGCACGTTACGTTTGAATTAAAAAAAATCACATTCTTAATTACTACAAGTCTTCTAAGACATGTCTCTGTTGTATCAATTTAAACATTTTCATTGAAAGACGTTGATATTTTCTTATTGAAAGTGAAAAAGGGCTTCAAAAATATTAGAATTATGAACTTTGTGATTCATAAAAGTAGTATGTAATTATTGTTTTCGATTTAATTTTTGTGAATCTCTCTAGTTTGTAAAGTTTTCTGGAACACATTGTCTATAGGAGGTAGAAAATGCATACTATATGAAATAATTTCAACTGGTATATATAAGATCGAGCATTTATTTAAGGATTTACATAAGATCTTGATACAACAAAAAGTTTAATGAAAAAATTGCACTCAAAGCAAAACAAGTGCCCCCTAGCGTTTATAAAAAGACATTTACTTCTAACTAACAGGTATGGAAATGCAAAAAACTTTCTCTCAAACATAAAACCAAAACAAAAAAGATCCTATATTATTAAATTAGACATTTTTTTTTAATAATATATACTTTCTTAAACTATAAGCTAAGTTTTTCAATTTACAAACTACTTATTTATATATTTTTTCGCTTATAATTAATTATTTACAAATTCCGTTAAATGTCATCATTTGAAATAAAAAAAAGTTTATCTACAAAGATATTATATGTAATAATTATAATTAATATAAAAAAAGTAAATATGGACGCTACACAATTATGTGAACTCACTAGATATCTTACTCCACGTTTCATATTGACACAAACTTGATTATTTATTATATAAAAACCTAAGTCTAAACACCACAAGAATTACAGTAAAAAGTCTAAAAACCTAGAGAGCAACTTGTTTGGATAATTTGGATTACTTCATGATGGAGAGCTGCTCAATTTCAAATTTGTCAAACGGAATGTCTAAGTCTGCCTAAAGACAAGCCACAGGTCAGCGAATTTATGAATAAGTCACACTTCTTATTCCAACCAAGTTACTCAAAACGCCAAGTGGAGTAAGATGAAAGACGACAAAACAAATTGCCTTTTGCCATACTCAAGGAAAAATTTACATCATTCGACTCGAATTACAAATCACCACACAAGTAGGGGGCTTCTTAACTCTAAAATCCTCCTTTAACTAATCCTAAAAAATATCACCTATAACATTTTTATTTACACATCAAAAAATATAACGCTGGCCATCCACTGAATCTGTTTTTTGACCGAGCATTTTCTCTGCTTACAATAGAAATTTGCTAGTCCTAGGATATATTTATAAAGACGGATTCAAAGGGTGATCAGTCGAAGATGGTTGGTTGTTTTTAGATGACGCAAATTTTATGAAATTTTAGTATTCACAAAAATTCCATTTTTTTTTTCTGCTCAGAAGTTCCAACTCTAGCGCCATGATCGCTATAAGTAATGGTGTGCAGAATTATAGAAGTAACTTATTTTTCATAAGGATAGACTTTGTATTATGAAATCAGTATCTTTCGCATTTTGGAGTCACTCTAGAGCACTTATGGCTGTTTGCACCAACCGTTTTGAGCAAGTCTTAGCGATAAGTATTCCTTAAAGTGAAGTTTCCTCATGTAAAAATGTCATTTTAAGGAATACTTATCACTAAGGCTTCCTTATAATGGTCAGTGCAAATGGCCATCACTACCTAACTTTAAAAAAAGTTTAAATATAGTCATTACATTTTCTATTTGTAGGTTTTGACGAGATCAAAAATTTGGATGCCCTATATAATTCTTAATGTTATGTGTGAGAGTGAAGATCAATGTCAGAAAATAACTACCTACTTACGAGGAGCGAATTTTGGTAATCCCAAAAGTCACTCCACGTAGATTGCAGTTCCATTTTCATGTTTCAAAGCAAGTGAAATTTTTATTAGAAAATCAAGGTATGGACCTTAATAATTGACTCAAAAGAATTTATTATATAAATATAATTCAAATAACCAATAAAAAATATATAGTATAGGAGCTGGCAGGTTTTTCGGTAAACGATATTTATCGAAGTTTTTATTGATAAATCATGATTGTAAGTTACCTGAACATACCAAAACTGACCGTCTGCCGTTTCAGGGTGGCAGCTTTAATCGGGGGTTAAATTTTAAAAAAGGGACGGATTTTCATTTTGATAAACGATATTTATTGGGCGTGAACTCTGCACCTACCGGTAGGTCCCGTTTATTTCCTCGATTGTGTGCCTATCGTATATGTATAACGCTGAAACATTATGGTGTGGCGACCCCAAAAATTTCGAAGTTTTAAAATCTCAGAAAATATAACTAAACTCAATTGGTAAAAACATTTTTGTAGTCATTTTAATTAGAAAAGTACCTACGTCAGTTGCAAGATAATTTCATCTCAACTTATTAAATCTCCTAGCAAATCCAGCATTTAATTCCGTATGAAAATAGTATAAATAAAAAATGAAATTTCTAAGCTCAACTCAAATTACATAACAATTTTTTTTCCAACACAAGCGATGAGCGACCGGATGTCAGAGTTCGATGTCCCCAATTAATAGACTCTTGCAAAAATCGTATTAAAAAAAAGCAAATCAATAATTATAAAATTAGGACGCGTTTAACCGGAAATCACTATACTCATGTGATTTAATTGCGTCATAACTGATAAACTACAACACCGGTGTTTCCGCCGGATGTTGCATCATATCCTAAATAAAAACTTACAAAAAAAAAAACAATTCTTGGAAAACAACAATGTCGTTTATCACTCGATAAACAAGGTCAAATAAGAGGATTGATTGGTTCGAGAAATGCTAAATGACCGCCCACGTAACAGATTTTGGGTGGGAATTGAGTACTATTATTTAAGCAGGTTACAATCAGAAAAAGGTAGATAACATCCAGGAGTTGATTTGATAGTAAGATTTTAAGAATCAAGAAAATTGGCAGTGAGTGAGTCTCCACCAAAAAGTTTTTTTTATCTTTGTTTTGCCTCGGGCAAAAAGCTAAAAAGTTTGCAATTGACTATTGTCCAGTAAAAGTCATAAAGTAGTATCAGGTTTTCCTTTGTTTGTGCGTGCTAAGTAACTGAAAGTAATTTTGATCGTTAGTGAATTTAAGGACAGATTGTAAGTACATGTAGAAATTTGAGACTTTAGTATTTATCTATTAGTGAATTGATTTTAAGTGAACTGTCTTAGGAACTTTACTGAAAATTTGTTTGATTTTACGAGTGAAATGACATTTGAATTTATTTTGATAAAGAAAGGTTTAATAATCAAAATAGAATGAACTTGACTATTGCTAACAATTTGAAGTGTTTTTCCATGTTTTTGGGGGATTTACGCTTAGCGAACAATTGAAGACTCAAAAATAATCTCATGGTGTGTGCAGAGGGATTTTTAATAGGTTGCCGTCTAGAATGAATCAGATTCCAAACATCAACAGGTTTGACGCCCAAATTAGAGAGATGTTAGGTACCGGGTGTCAAGTTCTAAAGTACCACCCCTTATAACTGTTTTATGTACGATCGAAAATAAAAAAGTTACAGAGACACCCTGTACTTATAAACGCTTATTACTCAGTAGACGAATTTCTTGATGACAATTCTACAAACAAAATTGTATTTACGCATTTAGCTAGCAAGAGCTGACTGGTAGGATATACAGATTAACACCTTCCAGTAGGCACTTTATTAAGTAGGCGTTCAATCGGTGGATGAAAAAGGACCTACTGGTACGCGTACGATGGTTTGATGACAAAGGACCGACCGGTAGGCGTAGGATCTACTCCCATAATTATCATGACCGAAATTTTCGGAAACAAATTTACAGGTTGAGGACTAATCAAACTTGCATAGGCAGACGATTTTTTTGACAGCATAACTTCGACAGAGGCCTGTCAAATTTGTAATTTTTAAGTTAAGTTTTAGTGAACTACATTTATCAATTTTTTTTTTTTTTTTGCAAATCAATTCCTTTACTAACGTTCATCAGATACCTGCTGAATCTGACAAGACCAGCAAACAACTTTTACTATAGCCACAAATTAGGAGACACAATAGAACGCGCTCTGGGCAGAGGTAAAGAACAAACGCTGATGGACTTTACTACTAAACAAGATGTTTCCAGTTAGATCCTATAGACCAAATAATACACAAACCTTTCAAAGAGGAGGAGGAGACGGATTGGATCAGCAACCACCCAAATTAACTGGCGATAGCATCAATCTAGATGTGTTCTATCGATTTTAGACGGTCCAAGTGAGACAAGGATGTCAGAGGAGGAGATAATGGAGCCCTTTTGGCGAAAAGTTATGGAGTCAAGAGCCAACATAGCACCCCCGGATGAGGTAATCCAGTAGGATTTGGAGAACGTATGGGTGCCGATCCCCCCAGAAGAAATTGATAAAGCCAAGATTCCAATACAAAAGGCCCCTGGGCCAGATAGAATCACCCCAAGACAGCTAAAAATCATCCTAATCCTGATTAAAGTGAGAATTCTGAGCATCATTCTCTGGCAGCCTTCCCCTTTGGGGCAAGGAAAGGCAATAACGAACTTTATTCCCAAGAAGGCAAATTCCAACGAGCCTGGGGACCACTCACTGTACCATCGGTCATAGCAAGACCAAGCCACATTCCATCTTGGCAAGTCGGTTTAACAAAGAAATCAAGTTGGAAAATAAAAATAAGAAGAAAAATTGTGCGCTTCATTGATTAAAAACGAGAGGTTATGGGCCCAGAGCGGTGGCGTTAAAGATACAGTGAAAATCCGAGGTTTAAAAGTGATTTTGCTGGTGATTGGAAAGCAGGGAAAATGGCTGGTACAGCAGCGGGAAAAGGCTACTCAATTGAGCCATTAAATGGAAAAAATTCCACAATTGGAAGTTCAGAATGGAGCTTATTCTGGCGGAAAATGGTGTTAAGCAAATGACTGAGGCAGAAATTGATCCAACAAAAGAAAATGAAGTTAAAAAGGACAACAAAGCAAAATGCTTAATTGTTCAGTTTGTTGATGATACACAGTTGGAGTGCCTCAGGGACTGTGGATCAAGTTTTGAAACGTGGAATGTGCTGGTAGAAAAATATGAACGAAAAGGATTTCCAGGCCAGTTGTACCTTAAGAAAAAGTTGCTTTTTATGAAGCTGAAGGAGAATGATTGCCTCATGAAACATATTGAGGATTTTGACAACATTGTCAGACAATTGAAGGCTGTTAAAGCTGACATGAAAGATGACGACCTGATATGTAACTTGCTATTGAGCCTGCCAGCTTCTTATGACACACAGTTGTCACAGTCATTGAAAATATACCAAATATCTCATACAATGATGTGCAAAGCTTTTCGCTGAAAGTGATAAACGAAATTTGAACTCAAGAAAAGTTAGTTCAGCAGCCAGTTCCAGTACAGTAGCTACTGCTTTCAATGCACAGAAGACTTGCTATAAATGTGGACTTGTTGGCCATTTCAAATGTGAGTGTCCTGGAAGAAATCAAGGTGGGGATCAGGGCCAGGGTTGGCAGGGCCATCAAGATGAAGGTTGAGCTCGAAGTGGAGGTTATGCAAACAATAATAGAAGAGTTTTTCGAGGACGTGGATATCAAGGAACATATCGAGGTGGTAGAGGTGGCTTTGGAGGAAGATTTCAAGGTAGGAATAGATATAGGAATTTTCGAGGGAACTTTCATAGTTATCAATATCATGCAGAAACTAATAGTAGAAATGAAAATAACAGTCAAGCTAACAGAAATAATGTATTGAATCAGAATGACTTTTCAGTTGATAAAAGTGTATGTTTCATGGGGGATAGAAATGGAGATTTAACCGACAACAAAAATATTGATACGTTGAGTTTTTATGTAGATTCTGGTTGCACCGACCATATGGTTAATAAAAAAAAGATTTTTTTTTTAAAACTTACTTATGCTTGAAGAGCCAATAAAAATTGCAGTTGCTAAGGATACTAGTTATCTATTAGCCATTGGGGTTGGTGACATAAAAGTATATGATATTGTTAACAATGAAAAGATCAGATGTAGCATCAGAAATGTGTTTTATGTTCCTTTTTTGCGCAGAAACCTTTTATCAGTAAAAAGGCTAGAGATGGTTGACATTCGGGTACTGTTTGAAAAAGGCCAAGTAAAATTATTAGATAAACATAACAATATTGTTAGGTTAGGAAAGAGAAATAATCTGTATGAGATCTCATTTTGTTTTTTCCAATCAGAATGCTTAAATGTTGAATCTGAGAATAATAACTTTATAAAGTGGCATAAGTCATATTGGTTTTTCAGGGTTAAAAGAAATTATTAGGTCAGGGATGGTATACGGTATTGAGGAAAATTTAAAAGTTCAAAATGTGGAATTTTGTGAACCTTGTGTCACAGGAAAGTTATCAAGAATACCATTTGGGACACATACAAAAAGCAATAGGATTTTAGAAATAATTCATACTGATTTGTGTGGACCAATAAGCCCCACTCCTTTTGACGGAAAGAAATATTTTATGATGTTTCGAATTTCACAGTTGTATTCTTATTAGAAAATAAGAGCCAGGCATATGAAAAAATATGTGAATATGTTAACATGGTTGAATCAAAATTTAATAGTAAAATATCAAAATTGCGTTGTGATAATAGGGGGGAATATAAGTCAAAAGAGGTAACAGATTTTTGTAAGGAAAAGAGAATAATTTTGGATTATACTGTGCCTTATACCCCACAGCATAATGGGAAAGCCGAAAGAAAAAATAGAAGCTTGGTCGAAAGAGGCAGGGCTATGTTGGATGATGCAGGTATGCCTAAAGAATTTTGGGGAGAAGCGATCTTAACAGCAAACTATTTGATGAATAGGGGAATAACAGCAAAATTTAAAGGGTATCACACCAGCCGAGACATGTTATGAGGAAAAAACCAGATATAATAGTTATTTATGTATCAAGGGTACTAAGTAGATGATTATACCCTGAGGGCGACAGTCTTACAGAACCGAGGGCCTCTGGCCCGAGGGTTCGTAAGTCGCCTGAGGGTATATATCTATTAGTACCCGTGGTGCATACAAACTTTTATGTCATACCAGTTAGTTGTGAATAATAAATACCTGGGAAAAAAGTGTCACTTTGCAAATTGTCATCAGTGTGCAAACATCATCATTTTTTGACAAAAATAATATGTTTATATGCGTAAATTTATATTTTGTTAATAAAGAATAAGTTAATTGAAAATTGTTTTTTGCGTCTTTATGCCCGCGCGGGCCATAATGTGTACTTTATATAGTAATGAATTATGTAGATGGTATCTAAGGTATAAAAACACAATAATGTATTGGTATGACATAAAAAACTTTAGAATATTTGGGTGCATGGCTTTTAGTTTAATTCCAAAACAATTCAGGGCAAAAAATTTGACTCTAAAACTAAACATTGTATTATGTTAGGGTATTCACCAAATAGTTATAGGCTGTGGGATATTGCAGATAACAAATTGATTTTATCCAGGGATGTAGAGTTCCATGAAGATACATTTTATTACAAGAATAGGTTGAAAGACAGGAAAACTTACAGAAATATGAGGAAAACCAAGATGAGGATGAAATAGAAGAGCAGTCTGATTTGGGGTATGAGAATGAGATTTCAGGAAAGCGACAAATAAAAATGCCATCCAGGTTCAGGGACTATGAATTGTTCATGGCATTTGATGCAGGGATATTTGTGAATGATGTTCCTAAGTGTTTTTCAGAATTAAAGGATAGAGCTGATAAAAATTACTGGTTAGATGCTGTAAATAGAGAGTTAGATTCAATCATAGAAAACCAGACATGGGAAAAAATATATAGGCCTGTGAAGGTTAGAATTTTAGATACTAAGTGGGTGTTCACATACAAAAATTTGGAAGATAATTTAGAAGAAAGGTATAAGGCCAGACTTGTTGTTAGAGGTTTCATGCAAGAAAAACATGTAGATTTTGAAAATATTTACTCTCCTGTAGCACGAATGTCAACCATTAGATTGTTGCTGGTAATAGGTAATCAGTATAAATACCATTTTGTGCAACTAGATGTTAAGACAGCATTTTTAAATGGATCTATTAATGAGGATGTATATATATTTGCACCTAGTGGTATAGAGGTTAAGTCAGGTGAAGTGCCTAAATTGAAAAAGTCTTTGTACGGTTTGAAGCAAAGTAGCAAATGTTGGCACGATAATATTAATAGTTTTCTTATAAGTATAGGGTTTGTGAGGTCCGAAAATGATTTTTGTTTGTATTATTTAGTGTGTGAAAATGTTTTGGATATAGTGTATTTACTAATTTATGTCGATGACATTATTTTGTCAGGTCCTTCTTTACACAAAATCAATAATATCAAGTCATCAATGTCACAATTTAAAATGAAAGACAAAAGGTAATTTGAGTCACTTTCTTGGTCTTGAGATATATTATGATAGGGGCAATGGTATTTTAAAAATTCTTCAAGCAAAGTATGTGGAAAATCTGTTAAAGAAGTTTAAAGTTGAAGACTGTAAAACTTCTCCTATTCCGATTGAGCCAAAACTTAAAGTTGATAAATGTAAAAATGAGAATGAATTGACCAATAAACCATTTAGAGAGTTGATTGGCTGGGTACTAGACCCGACATATGTTTTGCAATAAACTTCTTTAGCAGATACCAGGACAAGGCCACAGATCAAACTTGGAATTATCTCAAAAGTATACTAAATTATTTAAATGGAACTAGAAATGTTGGGCTGTATTATAAGAGAGGTTTATGCAACAATGGTTCGGTATGCTATGTAGATGTTGATTGGGGCGGTGACCTCATCGACAGGAAATCTGTTTCTGGTTTCTTGATTAAGCTTTTTGGAAACATAATTGCTTGGATAACGCGCTAACAGAACTGCACAAGTCTCTCTTCTACCGAAGCGGAATTAGTTGCTCTATGTAGTGCAGTGACAGAAAGTTTGTGGGTTCTGAAGTTGTTGAAGGATTTTTCTTTGAAAATAAATGAAACTATTTTGTATGAGGATAATCAGGGCTGTATCGCAATAGCTAATAATCCAGCCAATAATCGCCGGGTGAAACATTTGGAGTTGAAATATAACTTCATAAGTGAATACATAAATAAGCAAATTTTGGAACTGCAATATGTTTCATCTAGCAATCAAGAGGCTGATATTCTGACAAAGGGATTGCCTGCTCCTATGTTTAAACATTTTAAAGAGTGTATAGGTTTGAGATATTTTAGCGAGGGAGGCTGTTGAAAAGTGTTATTTTATCTCACACTAAAATCTCTTTTATTTCTGTGTTGGTTAGTGTTGTGAAGAAACGGAACAGTGGCCAGAAACGGAACAGAGCAAAAATTAAGTTAGGTTATGGTACCGTCTGTCAAGTTAGAAAAAGCGTATAATAATAAACGAATTTTGAGTTGCCTTTTTCTCTTGGAGCTTTTTGTACGATTTCGAGGTTGGAAAATAAAAATAAGTAGAAAAATTGTGTGCTTCATTTAAATAAAAATAAGTAGAAAAATTGTGTGCTTCATTTATTAAAAACAAGAGGCAGTACTACTGCGACTCTTCCGCCCACATGAGAGGCGAGAGCTGGACATCAGAACCTATCAAGCCTTAAAGAAGTGTCAAGCAAGGGGGCTCGCTATTCCCTTTGCTGTTTAACATGATTATAGATAGGTTACTCAGGAAGCTCCCCAACGAAAACGGGACCACAATCGACATTACCAAGATTAATGCCCTCGCCTTCCGCATATGATCTTATTCTGATGGCATCTACTTCGGCTGGACTCCAAGACTTGTTTAATATCACAACGGACTATCTGGAGTCATGCGAGTTGCTTCTAAACCCAGCTAAATGCATCTTCGTTAGCATCAAAAGGCAGCCGAAGCAGAAATACACTTTAGTGGAAGGAAGACAGTTTAAAGTGGGTATTAGGTACATGGCAACTACACAACCAACTACTTTTTGGCAGCTGAATTGGACAAAGTGGAAAAGCCTAAATACAATGATTGAGCCCGAGGTTCAGAGCACACATCAACAGAATGTGGAAAACTAAATTGTGTGACATGCTGGACAGCCATGGCCTGAGAGAAGCTGCCAAGGTACCACAGGCACATAGATGGATCAGAGAACCCACCCGGCTCTTATCTGGGAAGGACTTCCTGAACTGCATAAGAACAAGAAATAATGCCCTGCCTAGTCAATCTGGAACAACTGGAGGCAGGACAGAATCAGATCGCTTGTGCAGATCTGGATGCCAAGGAGAGAAACATTGATCCTTCAGCAATATTCGAGATCCCATGGTCCTCGAATTAAGAGACACGACGCCATGGCGACCTACCTGAGGAGAAATTTAAACACTCAAGGCTACGTAGTACTGACAGCTGAAAATTGAAGTGGACAATGTTATCCTGAAATCCGACATTGCCACAACTAAAAATGACAATTATTTAGTCATCGACACGCAAGTGGTCACTGACTCTTATCGATCTGGATCTCGCCCATGCAACAAAGAAAAATAAGTATGGAAGCGTAACGTTTCATAATACTGTCAGAAAAACGACAAAGGCAAAAGATTCAAGAGCAACGACATTGACAGTGAACTGGAAGGAGATTTGGAAAAACTTAAGCAGCGATAATCAGCGTCCGTGCTACAACCACTGTTAATTTGTTGCTGAAAATTTCGGTCATGATATTGTTTACCAAAATGAAAATTCATCCCTTTTTAAAATTTAACCCCCGGTTAAAGCTGCCATCCTGAAACGGCAAACGGTCAGTTTTGTTATGTCCAGGTTACTCACAATCATGATTTGTTAACAAAAATTTTGATAAACATCGTTTACCAAAAAACGTGCCAACTCCTATACTAATACTACACACACATATTATTATAATCGTAAGGCTTCAGAGCTCTTGATCACTTTGCTGTGTTGAACACAAAACTGCTAAATTTAGTTCACTAAGCTTACTCAATGTACTATAAAAAATATACTGTAAATTAGTCAAATTCAAAATGCAAAAGATGATCATAATTGATATAACAAAAATATCAGACTGCAACAAATTAGAATAAATACATCATAATCTCCATAAAATTTGCGACCCTAAACTAGCTTAACCATCATATAAGTAGACAAAACTCGCTTCACTTCAAAGTCCCTTTAGTAGACGAAAAAATAACACCATTACGCGTCAGTGCGCGCATCCTTAATCGCTAATCCTCGTCGCTGAGAGGTTCGTACTGCGAAGACAGCAGAGGTTTCGGCTCGTTACTTCGCGAATTGTCATTGGCAGTGTCCTTGTGTACGTACGCGTACGAGTAACCTCCTTGCGGTTGCTGGTGCTGCGGCCTTTGCGCACCTTCAGGCTGTTGCTGTCCTCCGAAATCGTTTTCGTGTTTCTCTTCATCGATTACCATATCACCAGGGCTGTCGCTTCTGTCCTTGTCTTGCGCATGGGAGTCTTGCACATCTTTTTTATCATCTTCAGTCCGCATTACTTCAACGATTCGATTTTTAACATAATCCAAGGGTGACATGTGAGATTGAGGCTGTTGATAGCGTCTGTAAGCCTGTTCAGGCCAGTGATTGTTTTCTGGAGGCGACACAGGTTCGTGATGGTACTTTTGTGGTTGCGCAATCCTAATTATTTGTCTTTCATCTTGCTGAGGCTGTTGCGCGGGCTGTTGAGGAGTCGCGGAACGTTTACTCTCTTCTTTTTGTTGTTGCTGGGCTTGCAATCTACGTTTCCACTGTTCAGACTCTTGCAAATGGTAATACGAACCTGGCCTATTGAAGTCGTGGCTTATCACTGAATCTGTTAGTTCTTTTACAGTCAAATTTTTACTGACTCCATCATTATCCAAATCAACACTGATAATCGAAGCAGGTCTTATGCCATTATTATCCTGGCTTACAGGAGGATCTCTTTGGAATCCTTGGAAAAGTAAATCGCTAGGCCTTGGTGGTTCTCTAGCATTTGGAACAACATCTCCTCTATTATTTTCAGCAGTTTGATTAATTTGATGCGTGATAATTGCATCAATTAAACTTGCAGCGGTCATGGTGCTCGGATCTGCTCTACCTTGCTGCTGTTGCTGCTGCTGTCTAGCTTGGACCTGTTGCTGCTGCTGCTGTTGTTGTTGTTGTTGCTGTTGTTGCTGCTGCTGTTGAGCCTGTTGTTGTTGCTGCTGTTGTTGATGATAAGCAACACGTCGATGTTGTTCTTCTATCCTTTGCTGTTGCTGTCTCATTTGTTGTTGGTGCTGCAACAGCTGCAATCTGTGAGGTTGTTCTAAAAGATTATCGGCCATTGTTTTGCCCAAGCCTTCGTGTGGAGCACTAGGAACTGGTAAGCTTGGCTGTTGGACTGATAATTCTACTAAAGTAGATAGAGCTTCGTGACCTGGAGGTGGCGCGTGATATTGAGGCCGTGTATGTCTTTGAATCACCCCTTGTCTTTGTTGGCTTTGCTGAGGAGGTGGTGTTCTATGGGGACTACTTGATTGATAATACTGATGTTTTTCTTGACGTCTATTGTGCATTTGCTGGCTTGTAATGTAATCGTCCATAATAATTTGTCTAGAACTCATTTGTGAACTGATTTGCTGATCATAGGGGTTTCTTTGCGGAGCGTACTGATACTGAGTTTGCTGAGCCATATTTTGTTGACTGGGCATTCTGCCTTGCTTAGCATAATAATCAAAAACTCTTTTATCTGGCTGCATACTATGAGATGTGTGAATAGGCGTTCCTTTGGTTATGGAACCCATTTTATCCGGCATTTGTCTGAGCAAACCATCATATCTTGTAGGTTGATTTATTATTGGAGTCCCTAAAGTAATGGAGCCAGTTTTTGGATTAGCTGGTTGAGGACTGGGTAGTTTCACTTGCGACGTACGCATAAACGCAGGGCTTTTTCTCTCTTGATGATACATATAAGAAGGTTCTGATCTATGAATGGCTTGTTGCAAATGTTTTGCATGTGCTGGAGGTAAAGGTTCTCTAGGCTTTTTAATGCTCAAATCCAAAGTTTCTGGTATAGAGTCCCTAGTATCTTGTACTTGTACAACCACTAAATCATCTCTAGAGCTTGGAATCGGGTCTGGTTGAGGCTGAGCTCGAATAGGTCCAGAAACGGGAGTAATGGTTGCCCCAATCGTATTCGCCAATTTAGTTAGGCTAATATCCGCTCTAGATTGATGCGGCGGCTGAGATCTATTGGGTAAACTGTTCAAATTGTATTCACTAACTATAGTCACTTCATTTGAATCGCTATTGAGAATAGACGATATCGTGGGAGCCAATCCAGGTCCCTGAACAGGTCCAGGTTGTTGAACACCCGAACTTTTGTTCAAAGATATCTCAATTACGTTCATTACGAGCTCTTTTACACTGAGTGGACTCTGAGTTGGGCGTGGTTGATAGTCGTTGACCACTGGAGTTATGGTTGCGGCTTGATAATCGGTTTGTGCTTCATCAGCTGTTTCAGTAGCACTAGAATCATAGTCTTCTTTTTTGACAGCGTTTTGGTTTGCGCCTTGCATCACTGGAGGACTTTCGGCGGCACTCGTAGTATCACTGGAATGTCTTTCTCTCATCGGCTCTTCACAGCTTGACGTACTAGATCCAGATTCTTCTTCATCAGTTAACGTTGGCTTTCTATCACCAAGACAACTGTCTAGACTTAAACGTTTACGGTTGGCCGCGTAAAAGCTTCGCACTTGATATGCTAGTTTATTGAGCCTTTCTCCAACTAGCTGCCAGTTGGCGCCTAATTCTGTTAAGGCCGATTTTAACTGAGCCACTTCTTCGTCTGCCCACTTTTCTACAGGACCTAGTCGTCGCTGGATGCGATTGAAACACGCCGAACAGCATTTAGTTACTCCACTAGGAATTCGAAATTCTGCCATGATTGGATCTCTGACGTCAGCGGGCAGGTCTTGTAAGCGAGACGGTAATCGTTTGAGTCTACCTCGTGCATTTGAACAGCTGGGCAATGGACAGAGGGCGTAACGAGAACGGACGCATTTGCAACGACAATTGTTGCAGACTCGTGAGTTGGGCGATATTTGATCTTCCCTGAGACCGTATTGGGCAGCTTGACTCGATTGGAGAGGTCTGGAGTGTAGTTGTGGACCAAGCTGGGAGTTGCAGACAGTACAGTTTCCTTGGATGGTCTTATCTGGAACAATAATTTCAATTAATAGGTGCCTAGATACGAGAATCTTGACAGTGCTATATTTTCATGATGTTATTGCAATAAAAATTGTATTTCTACTCTAGATAATATAAAAAAATAAAAAAATGTAATGTTTCAAAATCCCATTTTTATCTTTTTTTCTGTCTTGATTCGCCTGCGGCAACAACTTTTTCCAAACGAATTGCTTCTGTTTGCGCTCGCTTATTTTATTTCATTAATATGACTGGAGCTTAGGCAAACACCGAATATACAACGTATACATTTATATATGTTTTAATAAATTTAAGTTAAATATAACGTTAACCTCCTGTTCGCTTAATAAAACGTCACTTAGGGTTAATTAATAATATTTGCGAACATGGTGAAAGCCAAAGAAGAAGGGAGAGGGCGGAACGACGTTAAAATTAAATAATTAGCGCGGAGAATTTCAAGTAAATAACGAACCGGTAATTTAAATCGTTTATATACTACGAGAGAGTTTGGGAGACTTACTACAAAGGTTAATTAAATATGAATTTTTTGGCCATCAAGTATTGTTAGGAAGATACTGGATTTTCGAAACAAGTCATAAAGCGGAACTACTGAAGGAGTGTGTACTTTCATCAAGGAGAGGTGTGTGTATCTAGGTATATTGTATCCCCTAAATATTGTTTTTGAAAGTGCAGTTCCAAACAGAATATTTGCCTATAAATATCCATTTTGTCATTTGACATTGTACGAGAGACGCCTATGCCTTGTAAGAGTTTTCCATTATGTCCGAATCACTTAATGATAATAAAATATTCTCAAAGTTAAGAGTTCTACTATGGCGGGACCCCGCGCGCAAAATTGAATATTAATATTTAATTTAATTAGGAGAAAAGTGTGTATTCTCTTTATGAATACACGCCGCAAGGCAGAGCAGCCCGCGATGCTGCGCGCTTGATTTCGATTTGTTTGGACAGCACCGCGGGAAAAAGGGTTACCTACTGCAGGTTTTAGAGTTATTAAAAAAGGACCTCTTCGATTGGCTGAAGTAGCCTGCTTTTAAGAACGTTATAAGATTTTTTCCAAACATTGGAAATATTCCACTCTATATTTTAGCTGTGCTATCGGGGAGGTACAATAATCATCCTAAAACGTCCCAAAGGAAATAAGCCACGACAATGTTAAAATTCATGCGGAAAATCTTTTAAATCAAAGCTTTTCCAACCGCACTGTTTTAACAAGCATATTATGTTTGGTTTTACGAGGCCTCAAGGGAAACTTTGACAGATTTTCTAAATTCTACAGTCATAACACAATAGATAGGCTATTTAGAAAGAATCTTGGAGAAAGTTTTTGTGAAATTAAGAACTAAGTGATGGCGGTTGCCACTGAATATAAATTATAAAATATAGTAAAGGAAATTCCACCATTATTTATTGAAAACGAAGGTGTATAAGAACGAAGCCATATCTCCATAAAGAAGCATCATTCTGACAGGTATACCTGTAACCTGAGCTGAAATTATCTCAATCTTCTAATTACGAGACAAGGTACTTTTTAAGAAATTAATTGAGATTATTGTTACCTATTTAGTGGCGAAAAAAGTTGAAAAATCTGGTTCCATACTAAAATTGATAGGAAGAACAAGGAAATATAACTCGATACAATGAAAAAAATCCTCCATTTCATTAAGTTAGGTTAGTTTGCAGAAAAATTGTAAATTTAGCAACACACTATTTTTGAATTCGACATGTTGAATAACCTCCAGGGTCCAGGTACAATATTTCGTGAAATTCTTACCTGCGGTTTCGAAGATAATTAGCGAATTCCAGACTTTTGGCTAATTCTGTATACAGGGTGTTTTCTGATTGAACGTCAATATTAAGGAGGCGATTTTTGGTTCCAAAAAAACTTCTTCACTTTTGAGAAACAGGGTGATAAAGTTTTCAAAAATTAATCATTTATATAAATTAATATCTCTAACACTACTATAGATATTTTAAAGAAATTTGGCATACATGTACCTACTATGGATACAGAGTGTACAAAAAGTGGCGGAATGGTCAATTTTATCTGAAACCACAGGTGCATTTTCCATCGACGCTGCTGCCAAGCTTACCAATTTTTCTGAAGGCACACTAGAGCTTATATCAGGTTTGAATATTTCATTTACTTCTAAACTATTATTTCTCAGAAATCGCGGGGCTCAAGTTCTAATTTACCGTATTGTTAAAAAATTATGACCCAACGAAGAACATTATTCAAATCAGCCAGAAAACTTCTTAAAAAAATGCATTTAATCTTTATAAAACCCATTTCCTGTTTAATATCGTTTCATTCATTTTCATTTCGTCTTCCTTTCCTTTCATATTGCGCTCACACACACATTATCATAACATCCGTCCCGGAAATTTTTTAAACCCCCGCTGGAGGCTGAAGGGCGGCTCTGGCATAAGTACAAAGAGTGCCATATGAATATTTTAAATCATCGCCCATTTGTTTACCATTTATTCAATTTCGCAAATGAAAGGCCAAGATCGCGAGGGCCAGGCCGCGAGCTTTTATCATTAATTGCTCTTGGGAATAATATTTTTATCGTCGTCTGTCGTACCTGTACGAGCCCAAAGGCTGAATCTTCAATTTTGTCTGTTTTTGTTTACTGAGCCAGGCTTTGTTTTGTAGATGAAAGGACCAATAATATAATTTTTCGAATTGAGAAATTAAAGGTGGGTTTAGCCAACTCTTAATGGATAATGCACAATTTTAATTCATAATTGATAATGCGTAATTCATAACGCGTAATGCATAAGAGAAAAGAGGTGTTTATACAATGCATAATTTTTGTGCATTAAGAACTGACAAGACAGCTGAGTTTGACACTTGTTATTTTTCATAAAATAATAAATAATTAAATATAGTTATAAATTAGGCTTTATATTATCAGGAAAAATCCCATTTGTATAATTAAAAACGGAAAAACTCGATTCCAGTTCAAAAACCATTGAAAACAACAGGAAAACAGACAAGATTTCGAGGTTATGAAGCAAAACCAAAACAAAAACAAAGTTGGAAATAATCAATTAATATACGCTTGCGCATTAGCGTTTTTCTTGCACAATGCATAATCGATAATTCGTAAAAGTTGAAAGTTAGTAAACTTTATGAATTATACCCATTATACACTAAATTATCCACTATCCACTATGCGTTGTATAAACAGGTGTATTTAAATATGAAGTTTTTAAAATTATCGATTATGAATTAAAACTGTGCATTATGCATTATTAGTTGGCTAAACCCACCTTAATATGTTTATTTTATGAGCAAAGTCAGTTTTTTTTATTGAACAAACATTTTGCCTTTATTGTTCTGTATATGATTGTTCTTATTCATTGCAATGATCAATAGAGATTCTCAAGATTTAAAAATACAGGGTGTCCCAGCCGAGAGTTACCCATTTTAAATGATTATAACTTTTAAACCAGGTGTGCTAGCTACCTGCGGTTTGCGCCATTCGATTTCTCTTGGCCTAAAGTTTTTTCTAGTAGGTTGCAAATTTTCTTGAAACTTATACAGGGCGAATTTAAAAAAATCCGTTTTTCAACATCGAAATTCTCCACAATTTTTAATGGAACACCAAAAAAAACGGTATCGGTGGGCGTGGCTAAAAACACTAACAATATGGCTACTGACACAGAGCCGAACTAAACAAATTCTTTATATTTTTTATCTAAAAACGTAAAATATCTATCTACATTACGCCAAGAAAAAAGAAGTTGCCACAGAAACTTCAACATACTGAAACAGAAGATCCTTCTAAGACCCCAAATAGGAATTCTGCGCTTCAAAAATTTTTCGCATTTAAAACATTTTCGGATGGAAAATGCGGCCCTGATGCATTACTGTCGCGTTGCCACGACAAAAGTGACTGACATTCAGACAGAAGAACACTCACAATATGGCGGAACTGGATACACGTTTGTCTCGTCATTTCGCCTCCTTATTATTCTACCTCAATGAATTATACCAATAGACATCATCCCTAAAACATGAAGTTTTAGTAGTAAAAAATCAAAATATTGATATTTTTGTAAATGCGTGCAACTTCATGTTGTAGGTACTTGACATCACTATGGAAAACAATTTTGTAACTGTCTAGTTAGATATCAATTAAGTTAATAGTTATTTATGATATAAGTGTTAAAAGTACATTTTTAAGGCACGCATATGAAAGTTTTCACATAAGTGCCTTAAAAATACTTTTAACACAAATATCATACAATATTTTTTCTACAAACGGCAATAAAAAGCAATAACCAGTGACAAATTGGATTTTTAAATGAATAATAAATTGGCAGCATCTTTCCTACATAAATTATTGAATTTGACATTTGTCAAAAAATCCAAACAACCAGCACTTTGTTTTACAGGTACCTAATGAAATGTCTTGTCAGTTTCTTGAAAGTCTGTCGTGGTCAGTAATTTTATTTGCTAAAAATGCAACAAAATATAGAAGAAAAAGAGGGTTGCATCGATCCCTTGAAAAATATAGATGAGGCGGCCAATCGGGCTACCTCAGTTGTTCAAATTTCACCATTATTATCAATGTAAATGACTAAAAATACTAACTTTTTTTGACATTCGCTCTCAAAATTTGATGTTTCATTTTTAACACTAGTGCTATAAAGACTTTATGGCACTAGTGCGATAAAGTAACATTTTTAATGCTATGAGGGGGTGTTAAAAATGCAATTTTTAACACGTTTGTAGAAAAAATACATTTTCCAAGAAAAAACGAGTTCCATAGAATTTTCTCTGGAACTCGTTGAATAGAGATATCCCAACAGTAACAATTTGGCGTGCAATCACTATTGAGAAAAAATACAGACCATTTTCATTAATGAACCAACGATAACAGAAACTGTATACATTGATATGTTCTTTTTTCCACAGTTAGGACAGAAGCGTATCTTGGATGATAAATCTATTTTCAGCAGGATGGTGCCCCCACCTCATTATTCTTTAAAAGTAAGGGAATCAATAGATATTGTAACAAGCATTTTAATATGCTCGTTCCAAAGATGCAAATCAGTTCTGAATTTAGCACCGAGTAGGGTTATCGAGCGCGCTCGGAATACCTTTGTCACTTTAGTGTTCGGTCTACTGTTCGAGTGGTTTTGTTGGTTCCGCAAAGGGATTTCTTTTCGACAAAGCAGTACTTCAAAAGTCAATCACACATTAACCCCAATTATTAGATTTTGGCGCTTTCAGCGTGGAAATGTCATTTTTTTTAACAATAAGAGATTATTTAAGGGAAAATCTGAAAAATATCGTCCCTTTTCAGCTGCCAGAACTTGAAGAGAAGTGACCTGATGCCTACATAGGCGATTAAAGCCACAAAAATTAAAGTAAAATTTAAAATTTCTCATTGAGAGTACAGGGTGGGCCAATTTGGACACTTTTAATAGGAAACATCAATTTCTGAGCGAGATACAAAAAAATGAACCCCCCACTCTGAGGCTCAAATTACATGAAATTTTATTTGGTGCAAACCGCATTTTGATACCTTCAACCGTTTAGCTGCTAGAGGGCGATTCTCGATTTTGAGCAATAATGTGAAACTATCATAACTTTTTTATTTATGAAAATTATTGATTTCCGTAAAAACTTTCTAGAAGCACTTTTTCAAGCAGAATTCAGTGACGTTCTCAGTTTTTTTCTAG
This sequence comes from Ceutorhynchus assimilis, assembly GCA_917834065.1. NCBI lineage: Eukaryota > Metazoa > Arthropoda > Insecta > Coleoptera > Curculionidae > Ceutorhynchus > Ceutorhynchus assimilis. The sequence goes on along the minus strand of OU892282.1, from coordinate 26,008,153 downwards.
CTGGTCCCAACTCCGAGATATTGACCAAAGTCTGTTTTTTTTTCAATGGGACACCCTATACAGGGTGTCCCACGATGGATGGCGTATTAGACGTTTATGCAGAACTAAAAAGCGGATCATTTTGAAAATTTGGCAACCGGGGTAAACAGCCATGATCTACACTTTAAAAATATTTTTGTTTATGCGGTGTTGCCGCTTCTACTCTAAACCAGTGGCAACAACGCTATTTTAAATGGAATACCCTGTATGTGATTACATATTTTGATTCTACGTAAAATTCTGAGCAGATTTCATGTGATATACCCTATACCTAAGTTCAACTGTTTTGGAATTATTGACAGTTGAAAATTGACTTTTTGCAACTTTGACAGGCTGTAAAACCTGAACGGTTAATTTAAGAGAAAAACCAATTTCACATTCCTATCTTACATTTTCATGAACTATCATTTGACACCAACTTTGAATTTACCCGGAGATTAAATTTAATTGGAATTGTTAATCATGGATTAAATTTGAAGTTGGTATCAAATGATAGTTTATAAAAATCTAAGATAGGAATGTAAAATCGGTTTTTCTCTAAAATTAACCGTTCAGATTTTACAGCCTGTCAAAGTTGCAAAAAATCGATTTTCAACTGTCAATAATTCCAAAACAGTTGAACTTAGGTATAGGGTATATCACATGAAATCTGCTCAGAATTTTACGTAAAATCCAAATATGTAATCAGATACAGGGTGTTCCATTTAAAATAGCGCTGTTGCCACTGGTTTAGGGTAGAAGCGGCAACACCGCATAAACAAAAATATTTTTAAAGTGTAGATTATGGTCGTTTATCCCGGTTGCCAAATTTTCAAAATGATCCGCTTTTTAGTTCTCCATAAACGTCTAATACGCCATCCACCGTGGGACACCCTGTATATTGATAGCTCATTAGAAAGCTCTGCTTTTTCTGATTTTTTTTTTTCGAAAACTGTTAGAGATAAACCTATCGAACTTTATATCATTGAAATCAGAAAAGGCAGAGCTTTCTAATGAGCTATTGATATACCTATAGGGTGTCCTATTGAAAAAAAACTGACTTTGGTCAATATCTCGGAGTTGGGACTAACTAGAAAAAAACTGAGAACGTCACTGAATTCTGCTTGAAAAAGTGCTACAAGAAAGTTTTTACGGAAATCAATAATTTTCATAAACAAAAAAGTTATGATGGTTTCATATTATTGCTCAAAATCGAGACTCGCCCTCTAGCGGCTAAACGGTTGAAGATATCAAAATGCGGTAGGCACCAATCAAAATTTCATGAAATTTGAGCTTCAGAGTGGGGGGTTCATTTTTTTGTATCTCACTTAGAAATTGATGTTTCCAGCAGTCTGCTGGATTGAACCAGAAATGGGATTTTGGTGGATACAATCGTCCGCAAAAGCCAGATCAACAGGTAAATAAATCTTCGTACGGTACGTGGCCATCCTATAGCGAAATCCTTTCACATCAGGTTTCCAGTTGAATTTTTGGCTATTAGTCAGATTTTATCACAGTCAAAACCAGTTTTAACGTCATTTCCTCCATGCCAGTAATTGGATGAATCGACGAGCTTGAGCCTCTAAAAGTTATCTACTTGTTGCTAAGATTTAAGAATCAAGAAGCCCTGGGTCCCTTTCTTAGAAAGCAGAAAGCAGTCCTTTTGACGACGAGTCTACGTTTGTTTTGGCTAGTGCCCGACTTCGTCAACCAATATCAATGGCGGCTTCAAGAAATTTTGTGGGGAGTTTTCGTGGACACCGCATTTGCTGTGTGGCGTTTAGAAGTTCCTGATGAGTTATTGTGAGGGAAACTTCGCGAATGTTTCAGATTTTATAACTACATATCGGGTCTTCAAAAAAAAAAAACAATCAAAGATTGCTATGGTTTTTTAAACGTATGTCTTGGAGCAATATTTTTCATAAATTTTGTCAATGAACTTTAATGTCAAAATGTCATGTCAAAAATCCTGACCAATAAAGAAACAATAATGCGACATACGTTTTCATATTCAAAGCAATCTTTGATTGTTTTTTTTTTTGAAGACCCGATATATCTGTCTGTTTGGTAGTTTGGTATAATCATACAGTCCAATATTGGTTTGGCAGTAATTATTGTATTTTCATTAATTTTTTTTTTTTTTATTTACTGACTGACTTTGGGAAAACTTTGAGTTTTTTCTCTTATTCTCATTTCTTTATTACAACTAAAAATGTCGTTTCTCAAAGTTATGTTCAGGTTACGTCAGTTAATATTTTCTTAAGTCTTACATAACAACCTCATTGTATGTAAAAATTTGACTTGTATTAGAGACTTTTGTTAGATTTAGGTGACGCAGATTCACTGTAAAATCTAAATTGTTCGTTCTTTTTACATAACAACCTCATTGTATGTAAGAATTTAACTTGTATTAGAGACTTTTATTAGATTTAAGTGACGCAGATTCACTGTAAAATCTAATTTGCTCGTTCTTCTTACATATCAACTTAATTGAGTGTAAAGTAGGTTAGCAACTTATAAGCCGACCTTGGTTTCCATCGTGCATTGTTGCTAATCCTGATTATTGTGTATTTCGCAATTAACTGCAAATTGCTTTAAATTAATTGCTTGAATTAATTAATGAATTAATTCTATTTAAATACATAGTTATTTACATTGTTTTAAATTTTTGGTTTTATTTTAATTGGCCCATTGTAGGCCTGGCGCCCAATAAAAACAACATCAACTAACCCACGCCCACTGCCTCCTAAACCTTTGTCTGAGCAGCTGTAGGGCAATCCAAAGAAGTGATAAAAAGTTCCAACTGAACGCCATTATCCTTTATACCCTTTCGAAATTAGTTAAGGATTGGAAAGGCAAATTTAATCCTGGAAATCCTGTATCACCAAAATGTTAACCCTATAATTTGGATCAAATAAAATTACAAAAAGATCCTACAGCTAAATAAATTCTATCAGAAATATTTTCCATGACCAATTAAAATTCTATAAACGTTTATAATGAAATGTAATAGACACAAACACAATATTATTAAGTGTCTATTATCTGGATATAAGTAAAACGTCACTTTCCCTAATGACATTAATAGGATCCATATCTTATCTCTATATCGATATCCGGCCCCACGAATTACATTAAGTAAATTAGAATAATTCAATATATAGTTTACTCTTTGTTTAAACTCTAGTTTTGTCATCACACTCACACTTGTAATAATTTTGTACATATGTACCAGAAACGTACAGTTTTCTGAGAATCTGCCATAATAATAAACAAAACTGGGTAAAAAAATTGCTTTAATAAAACAGAAACACCACATTTAATGCCTTATTGCTGAACCCAGATTATCGCTGGATATAAGATGCAAACCGCATTTTGCAGAATTGACACATGCATAATGAAGGAATTGCAATCTACTAAATACAGAGTGGCAAAAAAGTCCAGGGTGTTCCATTAAAAACAAAACAAAGTTGGTCTGAATGGCAACCAAACCAGAATTATTATCCGTTCACAATCCGATGTCCACAGGTACCAGGTAAAATTATCACCTTTCAATGCTATTTGATAGGGAAATGTGATAGATTTACCTGCACCTGTGGACTTCGGATTGTGAAAAGGATATAGGCACTGACATTACACAAATAACCTAAGTTTAGATGGGGGGACAGAAAAAGCGTTTAAGGACTATTTACATACATCAATTAGACACTAGCTATCACGTCACAAATCACCTAACGTCACTTTCAATAGAGGAACAAACTGACGAAAATGTCATTGGGACAAACAAAGGATATTTATATTTATTTGCGTACTGTGTAAATAGTCCTTAAACGCTTTTTTTTGTCCCCCCATCGAAAGTAAGGTTTTGTGCAAATAGAAATGTGGGGAATAATTTACTGAACAACTTTTTTTCTGCCACTTTGAATATTACCAAATTTTTCATTGGAGTGGAAGTTTGTGGCATAAACATCCAATCCAAACTGAATTGTCAAGCTGATCTGCATATTGTAGATTGCTACAATACAGGTTTCCTTGGGATGTCAGAAGTAATCACACAATAAACTATTGTTTCTAAACAAAGGAAGTCCAAAATTTCCCTGTGGATATCTCTCATCCCTCCTGAATGGTGGGTCAGAAGAGCTAGAAAGGCTAACAAAAAGGTAGCTTACCAGAAATGGTTAAATTCGGCCAATCCAGGAGATGGAAAAATATATAGACAACTGAATAGGGAGGTTAAGAAAGAGGTGGCAAGAACGAAACATGGGAGAAGCGATGCGAAGAGATAAAAAGATATTTGGGAAGTTCAAGGCAGCAGCATGGAATACTATAAAGAACGTGAGGAAAGGTAGAAAGGACGCAACGAATGTCCAGATAATATCTATGAAAAAATGGACTGAGCACTACAAGAAGCTGCTGACAGAGGAAAGAGAACAATTTGGAAAGATGGAGTAAATCATGTGGAAGCCATAACGGCGGAAGAAGTTAGAACAAATGTACAAAATATGAAAAATGGAAAGGCACCGGGGCCAGGAAACATTCCTATATCGAGCGAGTCAAATGTGCGAATGTGGAAATTCTAGCAGATATATACAACGATCTATTACTGAGGGCACAATATACCTGTGTGTCTATTCTCGAAACCAGGGAACAGCGTTACAACGAGAACGATTGCCTTTGTCTTTGTCAGTGTTATGGAAATATAAATACGGGCGACTAAGACAGAACCTTCATTTTCATGAGAACGCTGTTCCCCGGTTTCGAGAATAGACACCCTGCAGACTGGAATATTTCACACATACGTTCTATCCACAAAAATGGAGATCAAAAAACTTGTGGAAACAATAGAGGAAGAAGTGTGACTAGTTCTTTGAGAAGGTAGTACGGACGTATTTTTAAAAGAAGAATTGAAATGAAATTTTCAGACATAGATGAGCAGAATTGCTCTCGTGCGTGACCTTCCTGTATGGGATGTCACTTTCACATTACAACAAATCATAGAAAAAAGGAAAACTAGAAATCTGTCCTAAACACCTAATATTTGTAGACCTCGAGAAGGCCTACCATGCCCTTGAGAAAACTTATCGAAGTTATGACAAAGACCAACGGGTCACTTATGTGCACATCTGCGAGCAAATCTATAAATTTCTAAAGGCATATACAGGGTGTCCCACGGTGGATGGCGTATTAGACGTTTATGGAGAACTAAAAAGCGGATCATTTTGAAAATTTGGCAACCGGGATAAACGACCATAATCTACACTTTAAAAATTTTTTTGTTTATGCGGTGTTGCCGCTTCTACTCTAAACTAGTGGCAACATCACTATTTTATATGGAACACCCTGTATGTGATTGCATATTTCGATTCTACGTAAAATTGTGAGCAGATTTCATGTTATATACCCTATACCTAAGTTCAACTGTTTTGGAAATAATGACAGTTCAAAATTGACTTTTTGCAACTTTGACAGGCTGTAAAACCTGAACGGTTAATTTTAGAGGAAAACCGATTTTACATTCCTATCTTAGATTTTTATAAACTATAATTTGACACCAACTTTGAATTTAATCCATGATTAAAAATTCCAATTCAATTTAATCTCCGGTTAAATTAAGAGTTGGTGTCAAATGATAGTTTATGAAAATTTAAGATAGGAATGTTAAATCGGTGTTCCTCTAAAATTAACCGTTTAGGTTTTACAACCTGTCAAAGTTGCAAAAACTCAATTTTCAACTGTCAATATTTCCGAAATAGTTGAACTTAGGTATAGGGTATATCACATAAAATCTGTTCAGAATTTTACGTAGAATCCAAATATGCAATCACATACAGGGTGTTCCATTTAAAATAGCGATGTTGCCACTGATTAAGAGTAGAAGCGGCAACACCGCATAAACAAAAATATTTTTAAAGTGTAGATTATGGTCGTTTATCCCGGTTGCCAAATTTTCAATATGATCCGCTTTTTAGTTCTCCATAAACGTCTAATACGCCATCCACCGTGGGACACCCTGTAGACACTGCAGAACGCATCAATTGCCAAACACCCAATCGGAAATATTTACGATCTTATAAGATATTCTGCAATCTACAGGAAGTGCAGAATTGCAAATTGTCTATAGGCAGCTATAGGCTTATAGAAATGTATAGAATTGCTTACAGATGTGCACAGAATCGACCCATAACCTCAGTAAAGGATACACAAAAGCCATTAGTTAGATTTATGAAAGCTTGCGGAGTATAGTAAAGGTAGGGAATCAAGCTTCAGAAAACTTTCTTTAACTCTCTTACAATTACAAAAGGACTGGAGCAAGGTTGCTGTTCATCACCTACACTTTTTAATATTATCCGGAAAGTGTTCAGAATTTTTCAAATGTCAATGTTCCATTTTATTGAGCGTTAAATTGGGCAACTTTTTCCTAATCTAACCAACATTGTAACTCCAGCCGTTGTCCAGATCCTAATGCCCATCCTTATCTTGGACACACTGTATACATTCAGGCCTTGAAAAACTGGAAAAATAAGTGCTCCTGGTATGGGAATATAGACGGAGAGCTAGCGCCGAAAAAATTCTCTGAATTTACTAAAGTCAGTTTTTGGACAGTTGATTACAGTATTTACGTACATAAACATACCGCGGTCAATCAAGCGAAACTTGGGACAACGACCTAGGGTGTCTTGTTAAAGTTGTCGAGATAACTTAGGTAATGCAACGAATTTACTAAGGCTGAAAATCGGAATTAAATGATGGAGAAATTCAGAACCAGTATACCTGGTCAGTCATTCTTGAATGATTTCCGATATTTTTTTGTCAAGTATGGTTTCTAGAGCTGCTTTCGGGTGCCACCCTTTGAGCGCTCCCGAGTTACTCCGAAGTACTCCGGCTACAGTTTGACCCGTTCTGTTTCAAGCGTTGGAGTGTAAAACGCATGGAAAATGACAGGTGTGAAGTGTTTTAGGAGCTTCGCACTCTGCACCCGAAAGCGGCTCTGTTTTCGGGGACTCCTCTAGTAAAAATTTCCAAAATATTCTGAGGGTTTATTCTATTCGGTTTCAATCATTGCACCGAGTCGGTTTTTAGTGTACCGCCATCACTGAATCATGTGCATTCTGAATATTTAGTTATAAACTAAAGCAGAATAACAAAGTCAACATATCAACAACAGTTATAGACCCTGAGATAGGGCCTGTTTAGTGGAGTCATTTTTTTTTGTCTGGCATTTTGAAGGATGAATGTGGCTGGTTAGCTGATGAGAATATAGGTGGTTTTAATGCCTGCCACCTGTTCGAAATGTCCACAGAATGTTTCGCCGGAAAACTCGACTTCGAACTGAGATTACCGTCTGGCGATTTTTCAGCGATATTTTCACAACAAAACCTTCCATTCTCTCGATTACCAGACAAAAAGTAAACACGGAAGGTTCTTTTCTTTTCTCTTGGAAGTTGACACTCATCCCCACTTTTTCAGCTATTGAAAAGCATCTGATATTTTTCATGGGTGAATTATTTATCAATGTCAATCTTTTATTTAGAAGCCAAAAAATTTGAGATCATTAAAAAAAAAATCCTCATGTAAATCAATTTTTTTCTTCTGCAAATTTTCGAACGGGAGGCAGGCATTAAAATCACTCATATTCTCATCAGCTTAGTAGCCACATTCATCCCTCAAAATGCCAGACAAAAAAAAATGACTCCACTAAACAGCCCCTATCTCACAGTCTATTAGGCATTGTAGACGACACCATATATTTAATCAAAAAAGTAATTGCAAACATGGGGTATTTCAACGTAGAACAAAGTGTAACTTAGTGTCAATAAGTTAGCACCTCTCACATCTAACTACATCCAACAGTTTCACTCTGATGGCACGATTCAAACATAAGCTCGAAGGCCTAGAGGAGATAAGAGCAGTTATTTTTTCTCAAATGAAGCCCGGCTGAACCGGACTCCATGGTAGGATGGTAGGTATTCCTCTAGAAGTTCAAATTGATTATTTTCAGTTTTTTATTTTCAAACTCTCCTCCAAATGTTTACATATTCTGCATTATTATTTTCATTCGAAAACTACAAAATAAGCATTAATAACCATTATTTGCCGGCAAATTTCGGCAAACATTCCGCTACACAAACAACGTCGCTCGCCTACACATGTAGTATCGCTTTTCGAAAATTACCCCCGTTTTTGCCGTTGCAGCTTTCCACATAGCCAACATAATATTTCATATTGTCCAGCACGCAGAAATTTTGGACGAATTCGTGTTAAATTTTCGCTGGCCGGGCCGTTGCTTCTAGCGATAATCGTAACGGGCGCGCTAATTAGAATTATTAATTCCGATATGTTTGATTTTCGGTTTTGATTACCTCGCATTTCGGCGTAATTACAGGTTTGTGCTGATGTTACCAGAATAATATAATATCCACAATGGTTTTGTTTGTTTTTTATAAATAAAAATGGAAGCGATTGAACAATAATAATTGCTGGATGAAGAAGTCTTTATTTTTCCAATATACTTGATGACTGCTATATCTAGTGAAGTCACTGTACTAATTTCGACCTGGCTTAGTCTTCTAGTTTTTCCAGTGGATATTTCATAGTCCAGTGGTCTTTCTGGTGAATACTGGGACGATCCTGTTCTTCAGGTCATTTACATCTGACAAAATGTACGTTCTGGATGAAAAGGAAACTTAGCAGGACTGCGCCAGTATCATCAATAAAACAAAAAATAATTTAATTGCAGGAAATAAAACAAGGAAAATTAACATTGGGTCAACTACGATTACAAAGAAATAGTGAAAGGAGGGACAAAGTATAAAAAGGACAAAAATATTATCCCAATATTCCAAGCCAAATCCAGAAATACAATTTAAAAACAATAAAAATTAAGCGAATAACTTACTTGAATGTATTTGGGACTGGCTGGCTGGAAGAGGTACAAAAAAAAAACATGGAAAATATTGATCCAAAACTAAATTGATAATAATTACAATTTGACAATTATTAAGCAGATACCACAGTTTTTCTACTGATGCCCCTTTCAAAATACTCAGAAGTAAATGTCAGTAAAAACACAATATCAAAAGCAAACACCCATCAATAAATAATATTGAATATCATAGTCCGAAAACATATTTTTTGGTAGAACACCATCCATTCGATACGATGGCAGTCCGAATTTTAATAAAATTAAAATCCAGCCCCCCAATTTTGTATATTGATTCGCTAAATATTAAATATTGTTTTGATCATTTAATTCATTTGGAAGTTCGATTACTCTAATTGTTTGCTCCCTGTATTTATGACGAACGCGGAGGGGCAACTTTTAGTCTGACTAGTAGCAGGCTGGTTATATCAATTATCCAAATCATATTTATTTTCGCCGACTGATTGAAAATTTAATTTGAGATAGTTCGTTTGTTGTTTGCAATTTGTTTAATAATTAAATCTAATAACTCGAAATTGAAACCAAGTATTCGAGCTACATAAAATTTTTCAATATGATTTTTTAATTGCGATTTCTTTTTCAATCAGATGATTGCAGGATATCGATTTTAAAGTGTAAAGTAAGTAAAGTAAATTACTCGCAAAAAAAAAACTTTTCGATACAAAATAGAATAACATTCATCCAGAAACTCGAATCTCGGCATTTCCCACCCAGACCAATTAGTGATGCGCCAGGGTTTTCTCCATCATACAACCAGTAATTCCCGTGTTGATTTTCTCGACTAATTAGGGAGGATTATGTAGCGTATTCCTTCCAATTACCGCTCGCTTCGCGAATCTTATTCGCTCCTGTTTAAACTTTGTCGGGTTATGGCGTTTAGTGTTGACTTTTCCCTAAAAACTCTGACTTTCCACTCGCTTCGTCCGAACATTACTTGATCGATCGCGGGTTTTTGGATTCGCCCTTTGTTCTTTGGTGCTAAATGTTAAATTATATATGAGAGGACATTAAAGCGCTCAGATTCTCGATAACCAACTCTATTGTTTTTGGCCAGGGATAAACTGTTACAGCTTGAGGCACTAAAGGTGAGAAAATGCAAAGAAAAGGCAACAAAAGCACAACAGCTCCAAATTAATTCTGAGAACGGTAGCAAAATATTGGGTATAGTATTTACAAAGTCAGTTGAAACAAGGTAAAGGTAAATTACAACTGGTGACTGAATATTTTCATAAGAAATGCACTGCCACTAGTCAGCCACCAGTTGCAAATTACCTTTACCTTGTTTCAACTGACTTTGTAAATACTATATAAATCCTCTTTTGAGTGAAGTGCTACAAAAAGACTTGTAAATTTGATCTTAGGCACCAAAATCGTGAAGACTATCTCACTCATCTTTTATATGCGATCTTGAAAAAAATTCAAGAGTAGAAATGTCCAACCAACATTTATATTGGGAAAATTTAACCATTTTGCGAAAATACTTGATTTGGTTTTTGCTGACTGTCTGTCTCCTTATACCGAAACTTTTAATATTTTCCTCAAGCTTAGAGGAGCTCAGTTACATACTTTTACTTTTATGATAGTTATTTATTCACCCCCGTTGGTTTGACTAAAAAACAAATTATACAGGGTGTACCATTTGAAACGAAACAGGCTAAATATCTGATGCCACGTCTATTTGTTAAAAAATCGCTCGTACACGGTATTTGATTTTCAAGAGTGCGTTCGAAATCAGTCTGAGCGTCATACCGAAGGCACACCAGCCGTTCCAAAATGAATTGGTAGGTATTAGTTATTTATACACCAAGTGAGTTAAATGAATATTTATTCATGAGAAGAAAGTTTACCCCACGAGCCCTAGCGAGTGGGTTAATTTTCTTCGAATGAATAAACATATTAACTCACGTGATGTATACAAAATTTTATCCCAGTTTGTGGAAATTTCAAAAAATAAAGTACAAGAAAAAATGCCAAGAGTGAGTTAAAAATATTTTAAATCACTGAGCAGTCAGATTTTTAGTTGGGCAGAGTGACTTAAAATGCCGAGAGTGAGTTAAAATGTTTTTAAATCACTGAGGTGATAAACGTCTACTTACCTCTATTGTTATGCGTTCAATAATGTCATTTTTAAACGTCAAAATGGAATAAAATAATATAATTGGTTGACTTTCTCGGTAGTTCGAAAATATCCAGGGTGCTACGGTGCTACCCAGTGTGCACTCTTTCTTAACCAACTCTGCGGCTAGGTTAATTTCACTCCTGTCATTCTTGTCACTTTTCCCTATATAATCTACTATATACTTTCAGATTTAGACAGATTTATTTATTCCATTTTCCGTTTCTCGAAAGTTGATAATAGGTACAAACGTATAAATGAAATGCACAGAACACTGGACCTAAATGTTATGTCTTTATTATGTTAGGTTATAATTATACCCCAGTGCATTCGGAAACACACCAGATAAAATTTACTCTTCTGACCACGTGACCATATACCCACTCTCACCCTTGGGTAAAATTTAACCCTTTTTCGAACGCACTCCAAAGGGAGAAGTTTTCTGCAACCATTTTTAGCACTTCAACTTTAACCCTTTAGACGGGGTGGGACCAACCCTTACTATTTCAAATGGAACAACGGGTCGACTGAGACCTCTTTCAAAAGAGCGTTCAATTATCTTTCATTTGATCTCATTTAGAAGAAAATTGAACGCTCTTTTAAAACAGGTATCACTCGATCAGGGTGGCCCATTTTCGATGTTTTAATGGGCTATATCGAAAACCAGCAGATATATCAAAAATCTGGGAGCACATTCTCGAGCACTTTTTTTGAGAAAATAACAATGGCGAAGACAAATCACGGCTAACTTGATGCGTTTAGGAAAGACAGGGCACTTTTCAAATTTTGTCCAATTTTAAAAGACTCTCTAATAATTTCCTTATTATTCAAGATCCAAAAACGAAAAATACTTTCTATAGGCAGTTTTTCAAGGAGAATCCAGTGGCATGACCAATTTTTCTCCAGATGCCTCCGATTTTGGAATATTGACCAGAGTTGTGTTTTTTTAAATGGTACACCCCGTATATTATTTTTTCATTGAATAGCTTTTTGTGAGCTGATTTCGATGATATAAGGTTTTATACCTTTACCTTCAATACCTAGGTAGTTTTGGAGAAAAATAAATAAATTCCGTTTTTTCCATAAGAAACAATGAGTTAGAAAGAGATAGTTGAACTATAAATCGGCTACAAATTTCTTAATTCTTTAATTTTTCAGTTCAGCTAATTTTAAAATTTGAACTATGAATCGGGGGTGATAAATAGGCAACACATAATTAATTTTTTTTTCTCCAAAACTATAGAAGGTAAAGGTATAAAACCTTATATCATTGAAATCAGCTCATAATAGTATATTATGCAATGATCATGTAATGATAGCCATTAATACACGAGCATGTTGTAGGATACGAAACGAGCCGCAGGCGAGTTTCGTATATAAAATGCGAGTGTATTAATGGCCATTACATGAGAGTTGCATACACTATTTTTTCTACTGCCATTGATAAAACATGATATTTAGATATGTCAACATTATGCTTAACTTTGAATAGAGATTTCATAATTGAGTAATCCATACAGTTGAAGGTTTCATTTTTTGTTGTAATTCTTCAGAATATACTATCAAAACATTTTCTGAGAAGGATGATGTGTTTTTGGTGTTTCCAATCCATAAATTGTCCATATAATTCTTTGTAAATTTTCTTGGACTTGTCCGGTAGTATATTATTACCTGCATTTGTCGCCCTTTCTGTAATTTCTGGAGGTGTTAATGAAAATTCTTCGTTATCGCTCAATATTTCCATAATAATGTCTCCTCCCAAACTTAAGGTATTAACTTTTAATAACAATTTTAGGTATTTTTGTTTTTGTTTTTTGCTAAATTACCATGGAAAAGCTATAAACAGAGTGCTGCCAACATTCAAAAAAAAAATTCAATTTATTTTAACTGATGGCGCCATCTATTGACAATGTATAATAATGAAAAAAGTAATAATTCTTCCTTATCATTCATTATTTCCATAATAATTATTCTTTGTCCCAAACTTTAGGTAACTTTTAAACAATTCGGTGCCTTTCTTATAGTTATCAAAATAATTGTTTTATGCAAGATTACCATTTAAAATGTTTAATATCTTAACTAGTGCTGCCATCTATCAACATTGTATAATATTAAAAATGAGTATTATAATGAAAATCTGTATCGTAATGAAGTTCATTATGATACAGATTTAAATCGTTTAATAGCGTGTTATGAAATGTCAGTAGAAAAAGAGATATTCAATGCAAAAATAATATACGGGGTGTCCATTTTAAAAAAACACAACTTTGGTCAATATTCCAAAATCAGAGGCATCTGGAAAAAAATTGGCTATGCCACTGGATTCTCCTTAAAAACCTGCCTATAAAAAGTATTTTACGTTTTTGGATACCTTGAATAATAAGGAAATTAGAGAGTCTTTTACAATTGGACAAAATTTGAAAAGTGCCCTGTATTTCCTAGACGCATCAAGTTAGCCGTGATTTGTCTTCGCCATTGTTATTTTCTCAAAAAAAAAGCTCGAGAATGTGCTCCCAGATTTTTGATATCTCTGCTAGTTTTCGATATAGCCTATTAAACATCGAAAATGGGCCACCCTGTACATGCTATTTCAAGTTTGAATAGTTTAATATTATTTTTTCAAGAAGCAGAAACTTTCATAAAGAATAACTTTTTTTCGTAAAATTGATAATAAAAAAGTTTCCCATATGCTGCGAACTTAAGTGGACACACTGTATAATACCCATCCACAAATCCGGGGATACTTCTAATATAAGAAAAACTACAAACCCATTAGCATTTTGAGTACAATACCCAATCTGTTTGAAAAACTTGTATCCAAATATTTGACAGCTGTTTTATCTCCTTTAAGCGCTTACCTCCATACCATTGTCAACTTAATGAGATTGAAATGGTATGGAAGTGCAGCCCGAACAGTTTGGCTTTTGCACAGGTCGGAATGCTGAACTAAACCTCCTATTTCACACAACAACTATCACAAGGGCCCTGGAAGATAATTTTGAAGTACATTCAATATATTATTATACAGACTTTTCCAAGGCTTTTGACACGGTACCGCACAATACAATGTCTTAATTGACTAACTTAAATTTTGGGGAATCTCTGAACCATCGACATCTCTGAACCCAAGCTCAAGTGGATCGAGGGCGACATAACTGGACGTAGCCAGATTATCAAAGTGAATAACTTTCTGTCGGATAAAATGATGCTGCCTCCTGCTTCAAATCTACTTTTTCTTTATTTTTTACTGATGACGTAAAGTCATCCAAAATAATTTCGAATTCGGGAGATTGCTTAGATCTGCAGAGAGATTTGAATAGCTTTGTGGAGTGGTGTGACTCAAATAGGATAGAGCTTAATACTTAATACCTACTTCAAAGTGCAAACTAATGTTTTCTCTATACAAAAAGAAACATAACAACCTATAACTATACAATCAAGGGTGAAATCCGTACAGCCTCTGAAACCATAATGGATCTGGGAGTTGTTCTGGACCCGAGCCTGTCGTATATTCATCATGTAACATTCATTACAAATAATGCACTACGGATGCTTGGATTTATCAAAAGAAATATAAATGACTTCAACATCATCAATGCTCTGAAGGTTCTATGTTGCACTCTTGTGAGATCCCATTTAGAATATGCTTCTACCATCTGGAACCCCCATTATGATATTCATATCTCAAGAGTAGAATGGGTTCCTATTCTACATTAATTACAAATTTTTCAGAAACGAACTAACCAACGGAACATTACATCAAAGGTTGAACCTTCAAACGCTGACGATCAGGAGAGATCGAGATATCGATTTGCTTTCTAAATTGACCAACTGTATAGTTGACTGTCCACAACTTACCAGTATGGCAAACATCTTTGTTCTCAATAGAAACACAAGAAACCAAAAAAACGCTTTCTTAGAGCTTTGAAACACACTTAAACACATTTTATGTATAATTGAATTTGTAAGCATGAATTTGTAGTAGTCTCTGCATCCAGAGGTTACCCATAAGCTGTAGAACACAGGGCTGACAATAAATTAGTACAAGACCAAGTGAACGAATTTACATTTAGTTCTATAAAGTCCTTTTTCAAAATAATTTTAAAGTTTTTGAGTTACCTACGTCGGAAATCAATGTCTATAGAGTAGTTGCCTATTTAAAATGTACTCCATAAAATAGTTATTTATGATATGTGTTAAAAGTACATTTTTAAGGCACGCATGTGAAAGTTTGCAGAATGAGCGAAGCGAATTCTGCAATTCACATAAGTGCCTTAAAAATACTTTTAACACAAATATCATACAATATTTTTTCTACAAACGGCAATAAAAAGCAATAACCACTAACAAATTGGATTTTAAAATTGGAAGCATGTTTCCTACATAAAATTCTTGAATTTGACATTTGTCAAAAAATCCATACAACCAGCACCTTGTTTTACAGGTAACGAAATGTCTTGTCAGTTTCTTGAAAGTATGTCGTGGTCAGGAATGCTTTTTGCTAAAAATGCAACAAAATACAGAAGAAAAAGAAAGTTGCATCGATCCTTCGAAAAATATAGATGAGGCGGCCAATCGGGCTACCTCAGTTGTTCAAATTTCACCATTATTATCAATGTAAATAACTGAAAATACAAACTTTTTTTGACGTCCGCTCTCAAAATTTGATGTTTCACTTTTAACACTAGTGCTATAAAGACTTTATGGCACTAGTGCGATAAAGTAACATTTTTAATGCTTCGGAGCGGTGTTAAAAATTGCATTTTTAACACGTTTGTAGAAAAAAATATTTTTGAACAAGATTTATACCGAAATTCCAGTGCTTCCCAAACAAAACAAAATTTTGTGTTAAGTTAGATAATAATTATGTTTCACTTGTAAACAATATGTAATAATAATAATAATAATAAAAGTATAATAATCTATACTCAGCATTAGATGAATACAGGGTGTCTCAAAAAGATACCGACAAACTTTGAGAGGTAGTAGGGGACTTCAAAACAAGCATTTTTGTTTATATAAACATATGTCCGCAAATGAGCCATTTGGGCTGTAGAGCAAAAAAACTGTTTGGTACTATTCGCGATAATTAAATCACTGTTTACCTATTAATTTTGCTTTAGTAACAAAAAAATTATGGTCTAAAATAATTTTTCAAAATGTTGACCATTTACTTCAATGCAAAGATTGCACCGTCAGGTCATTGACTGAAAAGTTTAGTCTACGAAACACGTGTTCGTAATGAGGAAGATCTGTTAGCAAGGATACTGGAGAGTTGTACTCATGTAGAAGCTATTCCCGGAATATTCCAAAGGGTTCGCGAGTCAATTATTGTTGATTGATGATTGTTCAATTCTGAACAATTATTGTAAACCATAATTTATTGGTTAATAGAACAAAATTAATAAGTAAACAGTGATTTAATTATTGCGAAGAATAAAAGTACCAAACAGTTTTTTTGCTCTACATCCCAAATGGCTCATTTGCGGACATATGTTTATATAAACAAAAATGCTTGTTTTGATGTCCCTAACTACCCCTTAAAGTTTGTCGGTATCTTTTTGGGACACCCTGTATATTGCATTTTAAATAAATACGAAATGTAAATACCTATCTGTAAAAATTATATTTCTTCACAAAATTTCTTGACCACAAAACATTTTGAGAATTTCGGGTAGAACCCGTCCTCTCTTTATATTTCGCATGATTTATAGCCATGCCGTGTTTTACGACTTAAGCCTAGTCTCCATGGACGCGAAATCGCGAATTTTTTTTTGCGGATATTTTCCGATTGGTTGGAATGTGACATTTGATTTTTTTATGGCGGGAAAAATTTAACTTCTTGCGGCGTCGCAAAAAAGTTAACTATTTTTTAACTTTCCGCGAAATTTCGCCAAAAAAAAATGAGGTTATGTGGTGTTACTTTCAGTTTAGTTTTGTTTATGTTTTTGTCGGTAATACTGCCAAAGAATTGAATATTGTAGACCCGAAAACAGACATAAATTACAGCTTGCTAGTCGATGAGGAAGATTATAATAGGGCCTTAAATGTAATTAAGACAACACCAAGACACATATCTTTTTTTGTTTTTTAGTAATCACTTACATGGTTTTCAAAGATTAGTGTTTGAAATTCAAAGCATTTAAATCGAATTCAAATTGATTACAAACAAACAACAACACATAACCTTAACCTGTTAAATAAAACGCGAATTTCGCGCTTATGGAGACATGGGAATAATTTGCTCGGAAATAGCCACCAAAAAATGACACTTAAAAAATTCGCTTTCCGCGATTTCGCGTCTATGGAGACTAGGCTTTAGTAGGGGTAAACTCTCCGTGCATAGACTTTAATTATGTATTACCTCTTAGCGATTTTATTGACTTGTTTATTATGTTACCTAGCTTCACCTATTTAACTCTTAAGAACATATTAATTTATTAACGAATTGTTAAGTTTATGTAAAAAAATGAGCTTTGTCCGTCAATAAATATGCTGACGACAGTAAGTTTTTCGCAGTTGTGGACGAGCACTCAACCTCTCTTCAACCGAATTTAGACAGGTTGGTCGCTTGGTGCAACTCAAATATTCTCAAACTCAATGTTACCAGTGCAAACACATTATTTTTCACAAGACCTATACTGCCCACGTACACCATCAACAACGCCAATCTGGAAACAGTCGACACCTTCAGAGACCTAGGAGTCACCATTGAAAAGAATCTTTCTTTCAAAAACAAATCGACGACAAAGTCATAAAAATTTCTAGATTTCTAGGTTTTATCTATTCGTTCTAGTAGGTATGCTTTGTTTACAACGTTGTTGGGGTATCCAACTCTTTTATGCCCAGAACTAAATTTCAGACGAGATCGACAGCCAACTCTACTGGTAAGACTCAGAAAACTAAATTATTCTCCAACATCCACTGGATATTTTCACAGCTTGTTCATTAACACTGCAATACTCGCGCGGGGTATTTTGGACCTCGCGATTATTTTGGGGATGAATGTTTATTAGTGGAGGGTTGTGCCGTGTCGCGTGGTGGGTGCTAATCCTTGCCGGTAGTCTGCTGAGTACCGCTAATCATACCGCAGCTTTTTTTTTCTCGGGTTGACGTCGTAGTGTTACCCAAAATATCGTCTGGGGTATTTTGGACCTCGTGCGACCGAAATTATTTCAAAAATATTTTATTGTGGTAGGTAATTTTCTAGTCCTTTTATAAATAAGTAATAGAATATACATGTGGGGTCCAAAATACCCCGAGCGAGTTGATACCTGATTTTTTGATGCGCGAGTACTGCAGTGTTAAATAACCCCAAAAAGAGCCAATCCAGAATAAAGTATTATTTTCAACTGAACTTAACATTTTCACAGTAATCCTTTGTATTTATCCCACTTAAATCAATGGGGAAGTTTTGATAAAGCTTCCTCTTTCTTCTCGATTACGATTTCGTGACAAATGATTGATACCGATTTTGCTGAACCGGATAAACGCATCCCGGGGGATTTGAAGAGGCCGGTCGACGGCGCGACAATTAGCGTTATTGCACGCCGTTTGATGGCAGATAAAGCGACAATTCGCACCGCAGCATTGCAAATTTGATAATTTTCGTAATTGGTCGTATGACACGTCGAGATTATATTATGATGCTGCATCAGCGCTACCTATAGGAACAACGGTGATTAATTATTATTGTCTGACGATATCAAAATTTTAAATCCGAATATCGAATTGATGATACACTTTACCTATATATCTGTGTTTCAACCCGTCAAAAACCACCCCCTCCTGCACGGTTTCCAAACCACTCTATATGTATATAAATTTCGGATTCTACGCATACATTTTAGGTTTTGCGTAGAATCGTGACAGTAAATTGTACGGTTTTCTGTGGTGTGCTGGTAATAACTACATAGAAGCAATAACTGAAAAATGTTGATCAATAAATTTCTTCTCGGGATTATTTCAATGTAAAATATATAAGAATCCTCTTATTTGTTTGTTTGCCGATCGACACCTCAGAGACAAAAATAGAGAAACTAATAAACTAATTGACAAAAGCGGCAATATGGAAATTGCCGATGCTATCGTGAATTAACATTAATCCTTTTGAATTTTTAATATATCGAGTTGTGTTTCCAACAATGGAATAAAAATTCACTTTTGTCTGATTAAATTGAGTTTTTAAATTTTATTGGTTTTAGTAATTTAAATTTGATCAATTCAATAAAAATCTTAATAAACTATTCTGAACTCTTGGGTAATCAATAATTGCTATTCCAACCACAAGGAGATTAGGTTTGTTTTATTACATATTTACTTAGAAACTTGATCTGTGTTTGCACAATTCATATAGACCCCTTTTTTTTATTATAAACCCACCCCTGATTTTCCTATTTGGGGAGTAAACAATAGAGGGATTGTTTTGACTGGCTAATTGGGTTGTATATTCTACTAAATAAATAGATTATAGATTATCATGCATAAAGACTCCAAATAAATAATGATTTTTCGGGGCTGATTTGGTTTGAGTAAATTTTTGAGATTAATATTCTGATTCAGGTGTAAGTGATCATTTTCCTAGTTTGTTTGGATTACTTTGTTTTGATCAACATCAATTTTTTTTAATGAAATGTACTGAAATGAATATGCCATAAAAAAAAAAACAAAATAAGGCCTTAGGAATAATACTCTGACATCATCTATTACATGAAAATGGGTGATATAGTCGGGTGTCGAGTATAACCTTTTTTGGCGCATCCTAATAGTTTCTTTCAGTTAAAATCCCGGAAGCAATCCCTAACGGGTTGTTCTGGACTAAACATTGCACGAAGTCGGCTCTAGGCAGGTTCTAACCATGATATTTCATTCATTTATTCATGTTTAAGTGCACTCTATAGAAAACATTTCTGAATGGCACATTGAAGATAATTAATCTAAATAATGATATGCAAAATTAATTTATTAAAAATATGAGGAATACAGCTTTTGTAATTATGTACTGATTTCTCTTTTTATTACATCCAGAGCGGCATTGAAAATGATTTTTATGGGAAAAGTCCTGATTTAGTGACTAGATGAGTCTTGATGCAATTCAGACCATAGTTAGTTCTATGCACAGGTTGGAAAAAGAGCTGCCTCTGGTTCTTCCAGGAACCAGAAATCCAATTTCTGTCAGATGATTGGGCGAATTGATGATGTTCTGCAAAATTTTGTAGAGAAAAATGGGCTGGACATTTTTGCGTCGATTCTCAAGGCTGTGTATGCCACAGAGCTGTAGACGAATCTCATACTCAATGTGCTGGTAAGGAAATCTCAGTTTGTAGTGCAGGTAGTTGGCAAATTTATTTTGCACTCCTTTTATCCTTCTAATGTGGCATACTTGGAGTCCAAATTGGACTGCAGTATTCAAGGGTGGATCGAATGAGACTGTAATATAGACAGATAATCTGGTGTTTCGTTTGATGCGCAGCGGTACTCAGAAGACTAGCAGCAAGGAATAGCACCCACCTCGCGACGCGGCACAATCCTCCACTAATAAACATTCATCCCCCAAAATAGTTGCGGGGTCCAAAATACCCCGCGCGAGTCTTGCAGTGTTAATAAACAAGCTGAAAAAATACCCAGTGTATGTTGGAGAATAATCTAGTTCTGAGTCTTACCAGGAGAGCTGGCTGTCGGTCTCTGAAATTAAGTTCTGGGCATGAAAAAGTTGGGTTCCCCAACAACATTGTAAACAAAGCCTACTTACTAGAAGGAATCTAGTTTCGCAGTTAAAATTTTTTCAGGATTATTGATTATGAGTTACACAATACTAAGCTGCATTCAATGCAGCCAATCAAAGTTGCGAATGCCTCACCAATGTCATTGGAAATGATAAGGATTAGTTAGTGCACTTTAAAAACGTAACTTTAATTCAAAAAGTTGAATGGACTCTTCTAATATTTTTTGAATTTGGACAAAACAACTAAAAATAGAATTTTCTGCAGTCTTACTTTTGAAAATCTCAAAATCTGAAGCAATACGAAGAAAAATAGGTAATTAGTTATGTTGCTTATTATTTTCAAATTAAATTTCTTCTTCTTTGATCAAACAAAAGCCAAGTTATAAATGAAAACTCGACACATCTTTCATGGCAATGGGTTCACCGATTCCTCACTTGGGTGCCACAAGTGATAAGTCACAGCCTATAGAACTTTCTTCACAATTAAGTTGGGAATTAGAAATTTGAGGAGCTTAACTGAGGCAACTTTTTCGGTTTTTTGAGACAGAATTACGTTGCGTTACACAAGTCACTTTTTTGGAATCAGCGTATCATTTTTTACATAAGAAGCAGTTATTTTTGAAAAACATATTTAGGCAACCAGATTAAAAAAAAAAAACATTACATATTATTTCAAAAAAAAAACCTCCTGACACTATTGAAATCAAATCAAACTTCCCTTAGTTCTTGAAATTCTTACACCAAAAGCCTCTAATTCTTCATTTCACCCCCCTCTGGCATCCAATGGCAAGACAATAAGCAAAGATCCCGCAGGACACCTTTCATTCGAGAGACGATTCGCGGACATAACCCCCACCCGACTGACGAATTGGGGGCGGCAGCGTGTCGGCGGTTGATCGTGCGGCGAGTCTCCAATTTAGAGGGGTTGTGATAAAGTGGCGGCACTTTATAAAGACGCCTTTATTCGGTCGCGTGCCGTAATGTGTGGTGGTTGGTCGCTTTGGCGAGAGAGAACTGGTAAATTTTAACACGCGCGGATACGATTTTTACATTATTATAGTGGTGATATTATTACTAATGTGGTGATAAGGAGATTTATTCCAGAAATACAAACTTCAAAGTGAAGGTACATTATGAAATTTTAACTAATCCACAAAAATAGCTCTCACCTATTTTATCCCAGATTTCAAAGTTTTGTTTTACTATAAAACCTCAAAACTCTATTTCAGTTCAAAATGTACTCTCTATACAGAGCATGGCTCTCGCTTAGCCCTTCTACCAGTTTTACACCCCTTGCGGCTCCTTCGATACCACTAAACCTTACTCTACCAACTCCGGCTCAATTACCAGAAGTCCCTGACGTCACTTTGCAAGTTGGACCTACAATGACGCACTTTTCAGCTCATAGAAGAGTTTTGTCACTACACAGTGGATTTTTTAAAGCTGCTTTATCCAACCATACAAGTAAGCTTCTTTTATTTAAACAATATTTTAACTCACATACAAATTGAACTTCTAGATCTCTCTCCAATAACTGTTCCGAACGTCAATGTAGACGAATTTTCCTCACTTCTGACTTTCATGTATACAGGCCATTTGGACCTAAACATCGCCAATATTTACAGTATCCTTTTGGCTACGCATATCCTTCATATGCCAAGAGCTTTGGAGCTTTGCAGGAATTTTTTGCTACAGCAAGGACAATACACTACCGAAACTCAACAGCAACAGAAAATTAACGTTATCAAACCGATTGCAAGTCGTAAAATGGTGCCATCTATGCAAGAATTTTTTAGTCCTGCCATTAGTCATAATGGTTTAAAGAAAAGTGAAGATACTCCATTCAAAGTAGTAAAAGAAAACAATGAATCGGCAAGTACAATTACAAGTAAAGCTGACGTAAAGTTACGATCTACAACTGAAAAAATTCTTGCGGAAAAAAAGCCAAAAGTCTCCACCAAAAAACGCCCTTCGCCAGATTCTACTGTTAATAACAACAAAGAGAAAATCATTATCGACGTTGCTTGTTGTGACGGACCAGTGAGATTCCATAGAGTCATCAACAAAAACTATGGACTTCAAGACATGGAAAATTTTGATGGAACCTCTACAGACCAATTTGCAACAGATTTTAACCGAAGTAATGCAATGAACAAAGTAATGAACGAAAATATAATGGAAAAACTAAACAGCAACGAAAACAACCAATCAGAAGAGGTATTCACTTGCGTCTATTGCAATCACACCTTCAAATCGCAGTACTGCTACCAAAAACACGCTAGGCGCCATCTATATCCCGTCAGCGTCGATAAAGTTGCTCAAGCAGAAACCAAACGTGAAGTTAAGCTTCTAGACATGAACGTTCAGTATTATCCGTGCAAGACTTGCGGAAGCAAATTTCCCAGTTACTATTTCGTGCATAAGCACCGCAAAATGTGCCATGCAGAAGAAGTTGCTGATAAAAATCATAAAAATAATGAAATTGTTGTGGAAAATGTTCAAGTAGCAAGGGACGAGAGCAGCAGTTGCAGCGCTATAATAGATGTTGAAGCTGTTCAAAATGAGAATGAACAAGAAGTTACCTAAATTTAGTTTTGTTGATTGAAACCTTTACACATATTTTCCTCCAAATTACTAATCGATAAAATGTAATGTAATAAAAAGGGTAACTAATTAAGATAAAAATAACATAATTATGTAAACAATTTCAGTTATGGCATAGTGTATAATAATTATAATTGACAGGGTGCTATATTGAAAATATCTAAATTGAAAAAACAAGCCAAGGGGGTAGCATTTTTTGGAATTTTAAAATTAATACATATCAGTAATATTAATTAATAAATAATTTTTGGAGAGATTTATTTGAAGTTTTATTTCCGATTTACCAATTTGTAATTTGGGTTAGTTTCCAAAGAAATTAGGGCTGATAATCTTTGGAACGGGTCGTTCTCTAGATTTATTATATTTTTTATTGTTTCTTTTATCTATGCTGAGCTGCTCAATAATCATTCTAATATTGTAAAGTTCAAAAGCTTGCAACTTGACAGGCAAAGGTGAAGCAGATTTTCACAACACAATTTGATTTTTATTAAAATTGACAATCAAGGTCTACTGCCAGTATTCTCATGTGTTAAATTGACAATTGGGTCAGTGTGTTACGTCAGAAAGATATGATTTGTTCGAGCGGTCAACCAATATTCTTACAAATGTACAGTGATTTCCATATTTGGCAATCACTTATCAATGAATCTCATGTATACCCATCCTAAGAATTGCGACTAATTGCCAATTATTTTCAGATATTTTTGTGTCTAATTGTTAAGCTTTGCATTGATATGACCAATATAAACAGTCTTTTCTCTTATGAAAACACGTTTCCACTGAAAAATTGGCAACTTCTGTATTTGCAACTTTTTCTAAAACTTAAGCCCGTTTTACAGCTTGCAATTCTATCTGCAATATGCAAGAAACTTGAACGAGGGCATGCGCAGAAGTGAGTCAGCTGATTGGTTTCTGCAAGATTCTTCAAACTTGAATGGCATTGCATGCAATCGGTTTGGTGCCATTTTTCTTGAAGGTTTTCGTGCAAGCTGCGGAATTTTTAGCAATTATGATGCCTAAAGTTGCTGCTATTGCTTTCTTCTTTTTATATCGACTTATAATCACTTTTTTTATTTTTGGAAAATGCAAACATCAACAACACAACGTTAAAAACAAAAAAGTATGGATAAGGTTAGAGAAAGAAACAAGTCAAATTTCAAATTGCAAGGTATAAAACGACATGCAAGAAATCTTGAATGCAATTTTTTTGCATGCAATAAATGGCATTCAAGTTTTCTTGCAAGCTGTAAAACGGCCTTTAGCAACTTTTATTTTCATGGTTGCCACACTCACACAGAATTTGTTGTAGGTATAAATCATTGGTATAAATAGTTGTTGAGCAGCCCTAGATACCATTGCGTGCTACACTGCATAATATGGATCTAAAATAATGGATATTTCTTTAATTTCCCTAGGATCTTCATCTGAATCAGAGACATCTTCAGTTAGGGTTTCACTCGACAAACTTATTTTCGATTCTGATTCAGATGTGCTATTAGGTCTATTTCTGCAGAAATCACAAACCAGTCAGAGTGAATTTCATTGGTTGAAACTAATTTTCTGACTGTTTCTGACTGTTTTCAACCAATAAAATTCGCTCTGACTGGTTTGTAATTTGTGCAGAAACAGACTCATCGTCTCTGCTTCTTGCCCTGCATAGTATTTATTCTACTTTCCCTTTTCAAGTTCTTATTGCATTGGATTCTCAACTTTTTTTTTGTATCTTCCTCAGGGACATTCCCATAGCTCTTAATACTCGATCCACAAACGACCAGATTCGAAAGAGGTTTCAAAATTCATGTTTTTATTTTTATGATCTACCACATTGTCATACTCTAGGGGCCGATACTTTTCCTCTCAATTAACAATTGATACGTCGTCAAAGTTTTGCATGGGCCAAGGTCTATAACTATAATGTGGTTAGAGCACATTCAAAGCACTGATTATTTTTAACGGCTGTCAAATGAGAGCGAAGGTACCAGCACTAGGTCTGTTCTCACAGAAATCACAAACCAGCCAGAGCAAATTTCATTGGTTGGAAAATAGTCAAAAACTGGTTGTTAGCGATTTACACCAATCAAAAACGCTCTGACTGGTTTGTGATTTCTGTGAGAACAGACCTAATCTTCATTTCGTTCTTCTTGTTCTTTAAGTTCTAAACTCTGCGTATTCTCGAGTTCAGTTATTGGGAAACTCGTTGGGATATCAAATTCATTTCAAATTGTCTAGCACTCAATGTTGCCTAAAATTTAGTCCCAAAGGCAAATACACAATTGACTGGTACGCTGTATTGTTTAAAATGACGTATGATATGCGATTTCTGGGTTAGAATGAGATGATATTCCCAGCGATTACCACATGATTCCCAGCGATTGCCAATGGATTCCAATGTGATTCCCAAGGAGTCCTAGGAGATTCCCAGGTTACTCCCAGGGACTCCCAAGTGGTTTCCATGTATTCTTGATTGATTACTATGTGATTTTATTGCTCAGTAGCAGATAATCTATCTTCCAGTATCAGTCCGGCAGTTGATGCTCTTAGTTTTCTTGGGGATTTGTTCATTCCCAATTCATTTTATTTTTATCCGACCGATATTCAAGAACTTCGAACTGTATTTACCAAGATAAAAAATTCGAACTCTTCTGGTTGGGATGACATTTCATTGAAAATATTTATAAGACTTCCAGATCACGCGCTGCAAACCCTTGCGGAAGCAATTAACAATTCCTTTGTTACGGGAACTTTTCCTTCTTCTTTGAAGTTGGCCAAAGTTATTCCATTGTATAAAGGAGGAGACAGCGAGTCAGCTTCAAACTTTAGGCCAATTTCATTACTTCCAACCTTGTCAAAGATTGTTGAAAAACTTGTGAAGAGTCGTATGGTCAGCTACATAAATGTACATGGTTTTTTGAGTGTGGATCAGTTTGGTTTTCAGGATTCAAAGAGCACAAATGATGCTATGTTCTCTTTATTGAGAAGTGTGTATGTGGGATTGAATGATGGAGAGGTTGCGGCAGCGATATTCTGTGACCTCACCAAAGCGTTTGATTGCGTGAATCACAGAGTATTGCTCCGCAAGCTTGAAATGTATGGTTTTAGAGGCACGTCACTGGACTGGATATCGTCTTACTTGTCTGATCGCCATCAATCGGTACGCTTTAATGGTCAGGAATCCGAGTTTCAAGCTATCACATCCGGTGTTCCTCAGGGCTCGGTACTGGGCCCTTTGTTATTTTTGTTGTACATTAACGATCTCTCAAGGATAAATATATCGGGTGAATTCACGATGTTTGCTGATGATACGACGATTTTATGGCGTGATAGGAATACAAAGAACTTGGAGCTTAAGATGAATATTGATATTTTAAGAATCAAAGAATGGTTCAATTCAAATTTTTTAACCCTCAACATTTCGAAAACAAACATTGTTTCTTTCAAGTGTCACATAGGAGATGTTTTTCTAAATACCGAGGTTGTGCAAAGTTCACATATCAATAAATTTTTGGGCCTACATATTGACGATAAATTGAAATTTGAAAGCCACGTTTTTCAGTTGAATAAAAAACTTTCGGGTGGGTGCTTTGCATTGAGGACAGTTTCTCGAGAGGTAGACATGTCTATGGCAAGAAATGTATATTTTGCGCTGATTGACTCTCATTTACGGTATGGAGTCTGTTTTTGGGGATCGTGTTCTGATCACCTGTTTAACTCAGTTTTTATTCTGCAGAAGCGAGCTATTAGGTTCTTATGTAAATTAAATATCCGAGAATCCTGCAGACCTTATTTTTTGTCGCTCGGAATATTAACACTGGCATGTATATTTATATTGGAATCAGTCTGCCTTACGCATGACAAGTTCCACAATGAGATCCTGACTGCTGGGGCTTATGCAACTCGGTCATCGCACATTGCTCCTCTACCTATCCCCTTAACAACGCTAGTAAAAAAATCTGTTATCTATAATAGTAAAAAGCTTTTTAACCACCTGCCTTCTAATGTCCGTGAGATATGCAACAAAGAGCAATTTAGGGGGAAGGTAAAGAGGATACTGGTTGGGAGGGCTTACTATTCGGTTGCTGAATTTTTCAGTGATACTTTTGCTTAGTGTCTTTTCGTTTACAGTTTAGTTTGTCTTATATTTTACTCACTGACTTATTACTTTATACATGTCTAGTATTTAAGTATGTTACCTTTAATGTCTTTTAATGTGTTATTTTAATCTATGTAGTTTATTTTATAAGAGTATTTTAGCAGCACAGTCTTGTTTCATTTTATTTGATGATTTTTTTTTTTTTTTAATTTTAAGCCTGTATTTGCTACAACTTTTATTTTTAAGTTTGCTTTGATAAAGAGATGTTATAATTCTTATATCAATAAAGCTATTTTTGACTTTGACTGACTTTGATTCCCAAAAAAATGTACAGGGTGTTTCCTTATATTTTGACCCCTACCTACAGCTTTGGCTATACGAGATGGAAAAAAACTTTGAATATGAAAGTTGTAGGGTTTTATGTCTATTATCTTTTGCGAGTGTCAAAACAGGCAAATGACAGGTGCCAACTATCACAATGACAAACACTTGAATTTTTCAAATGGAACACCCTGTATATTTTCGGCTAGAATGATAGCTTTTTTATTCTGATTCCAAATATACCATATATATTGATATTTGGTTCAGTTGTTTTTGCGATATTTAATTTTAAAATTGCATTGAGCAAGCCTCATCATTGATATAACAAACCAGGACAGATTTAATTAATGCTAGTTTTACACTGACAATTTAAATTGATAAATTTGTTTGGCAATTTATTTGCCAATTTATGTTGGCTTAACAATGGCTTAATTTCGCTTTACATCGGATCAACTTGTAGACAACAGAAATGACAATAAACAATTCTACCAACTTAACCAGAAATTCAAGGTTAAGTTCTGGTTCACTCAGAAATATATTTAAGGATGTTTAATAATAAAATTAGAAGAAACTGAAGATATAAAGAAAAAACTGAACATCAACATGCAAATGATAAATAAAAATAATTATCCTCACTTCGCTTTAATGTTTTTAAAGTGTCATTTCTAGGTTGAAAGCCTGAATTGACACAAAAATTGACGGAAAAATAGAACATGCGCTAGTCCGTAAATAAATTGAGCACGAACTTGGACAAAATAGATTGTCGCCAAGTGGGCATTTTACATTATCAATATTTCTTGACAAGCGACTTGATAAATAAATTGACCAATAAATTGTCAGTGTAAAACCGTCTTAAGTAATGTAAATGCATTTTTAAACTTGAATAGCGTAAAAACAGCTGAACCAAATATCAACATATATGATATATTTGGAATCAGAAAAAAAAAAAACTATCATTCTAGCCAAAAATATACAGGGTGAGTTACTAAGCGCGCGGTGGTCCATATCTCCTATACTAACAGAGATCGAAGAAAAAACTAAATACAAAACTTGTACATAAACATAAATAATACATTCCTAAATTATTTTCCAGTATACAGGGTGGCCCAATAAGTAGTGGTGACACAAAGTTATGTTTTTTTTTATGACTCCCCCTGTATATTATGACATTTCTGGATTCTGCGGAAAATTATAGACATATTTCATGTACAATGTTATATAGGTACCTATCTTCAACTGTTTCGGAAATATTGACAGTTGAAAATTGACTTTTTTGCATCTTTGACAGACTGTTAACCATTTTTGAACGCACTTGTTAACCTCAAAATTTTAATGTCAAATTATGTTGTCAGTTCCCATAGAGACAGGTGTAAATTGGTGTGTTGTTTTTTAACGATTATTAATTATTTTTGTGAGTGAAACTAACATTTGTTATCAGTTCTGGTAAGTAAAAGTGTTATAATTCCATATGGTTGCAGTGCATTTACTTCATAGATAATTTCAGAAATTCTCCAGGTACCCCAAAATGTGTGTCCCTGGATAGGGACAAATACAGTTGGTGGATCAGTATTATGAAAAATATAAAAAGTTATTGTATCGGCAAAACAGAACAAGAATAGTATACAGTAAGGGGCAGGCTACTAGGTATATAGGATGTAACCTGACGAATTTGCAGGCGTCCACATGCCGGAAAATGAGAAATCCATTCTGCGCTTACCTGGCGACAACCAGGTAAAAAAGGAAACGTCAAAAGACCTGTAACTCAAAAAAACTTAGGGCCGGTTTATTCACTTTCTGATAAACTATCAGGTATGCAATCTGACCGATAAAAACGCAATCTGTAATCTCATTGGTCGGCCAGTTATCCGTCGACTAATAGAATTAAAGAACAGTAAATTTATCTTGCAGACAGTTACTAGAAAGTTTTTCTGAAAAAGTCAAAATTTTTCTGTGATTTCATGGTGGTACCTAATACATTACAACACGTTAGAAATTTATTTGGTAAAAATTATCCTGATAGACCTCTTCCTGCAATTACCACTTCTAGGGTTGTTAATCATTTTAAAAAATACGGGTGGTGCGTTTCTCCCTGAAACTATGACCGGAATAACGTCCAGGAAAATAATGAGGAGCAAGAAGCAAGAGAAATTATGTTATTGGCATTAGAAAAAAAAAGTATGATTCGTAAAAATCACAAAACTCCCAAAAAATTAATCCTGAGGACAGGCGAATGGAGTTAAGTGAAACTGGTGATGAATAAAGCAAATGAAAATAAACATTTTATTACAAAAATTGTCTTCACAGATGAATCAGTATCTCAACTCCACGGTCGACATAATCCTACTCACACTGGTTATTGGTCTAAGGAAATCCAGCGTCCTCGAAAGGTAGATGTCTGGAGCGGTTTGAATGGAGAACATGTTATTGAGAAATACTTCATGGATGGTAACTTCACTGGTCTAAAATATTCGGATTTTTTGCAATTTGCAGCGGCAAATAGTTCCAGAAATTAAAAGATTCAATGAAACACTCCACACTTGCGGAAAATATTTTTCGAGCAGCCGCGTGCGGAAAAATTCATTTTCCGTACTTGTTAGGTGAATAGCTATTTCAGGCTTTGTCAGTGACGCTTTAACCTTTCTCTGGCCCGTAGGTCAATTATTTGGTATGGCCTTTCATGACTGATCGTTCTTTTTTATAGGGTTTAATAAAATCATTCAGACGATTTCAAACTACTTAACCTGGCAGAATATGAAGACAAAAAATGTTGCCAAGTAGTATTCGGTAGAATCAAAGAAAGGTACTACACAATGATGGAACAAGAATGGTCACAAAACATGCTATATGGTCGGAACGTCCTAAAAGAAAATGATGGCATTGAGCTCCCAGCCTACCAATCACCACATATGGATGCTGGGGACTAAGTGTACTGATGGGTGCTTGGGAAGAACAGCTGCATGGCTTGGGATCAAATCCATTAGCGAGGAAAAGATGCATAAAGGGTTGCAACTCTGAGGAAAATTCTTACCACGTTGCCTGTGCATGTTCTACAGGCTCAACAACAACAAGGCACGACTTCGTGGTACAATGGACCCTTAAGACACTGCTCAAGTCCCTGAATGCTCCAGAAGAAGCTCAAAGAAACTTACAATTTGGCAAAGTAGCGCAAACACTAACAGGTTCCTGCTGTAGTCGTTGCCAGTTGCCTCGTTGCCAGTTGCCACGTGCCCGTACTGCGCTAATGACGCGACGGCGATTCAGCGCAGCTCTTCAGCGCAGCTCTTCAGCGCAGCTCTTCAGCGCAGCTCGGTGACTCTGGGGCGTGTTCCGGATTGATGCTCGATGGAGCGAGCGGAGCGATTCCAGAGCATCGTGACGTCAGGCAGTGCACTCTGGCCATACCAAATGTGCTTGTGCAGTGTGAATTATAAGAATTAAAGAGTATTGAAATATATGCTAGTCCCGCTATTAAACAAACAGTCGATGTTTTTAGTATAGTGAGCTTTTTTATATTTTATATTATAAATTAAAGGCCAGCAGTTGGCCTTCATTCTCTAGTGGCCCGTAGGACATGACCTAATTGTCCTAACGGATAAAGTGTCCCTGGGCTTTGTCAGACGACGACGATCAACTTTTGCCATTATCTGAAGATTTAGATAGACAAAACATGGATGATGCAGTTTTTGAGTTTATGGAAGACAGTTACAATGAAAACCTGCATGAAATCAACGAAAAAAATGAAGAGGGCGAAAGGGATGATGAGGGCGGCAGACATGAAATGGACGTGATGAATTGTGACAACAGTGAGGTAAAAAGAAGCAGATGGAGGAAAAAAGGAAAATAAATGAGGAAAAATTAAATAGTATGAAGGTTTTCTATGAAACATATGGTCTAACTGAAAAACAAAATATTCGCTGGTTGAATAATGTGGAATATGAAACAAGAAATATCAAATGGTACACTCCCCAGTTTCCACCAGTAGTAGACTTGCCATCGCCTAGTGATTTTTTTCCAAGATACATTCCCAATCACATATATGAACAAATAATGAATATGACCAACCTATATGCCATCCAAAAAAACGTCGCTCGTTATCCACCAACAACAGTTCAGGAAATACGTAAGTTCATTGGCATTCATATAATGATGGGAAATATGAACTTTCCCCGGGTCAATATGTACTGGAACCCGACGATCGGAATTGGAATTATAAGAGAAAACATGAATTTACGTAGATTTTATAAACTGAGACAAACAATCCATTTAGTAGATATAAACAGCCGAGAAGATAATAACAGCGACCGATTGTGGAAGGTTCGGCCTTTATACGAATCCCTCAGAAAAAGGTGCCTGTAGCTGCCATTGGAAGAAAACCTGTGTGTAGATGAACAAGTCGTTCCTTGCAAAGGGAATTTCAATATCAAACAATACCTGAAAAATAAGCCCAAAAAATGGGGAGTCAAAATTAACGGATTGGCCGGGAAGAGTGGTATAATATATGATTTTATAATTTACCAGGGAACCACCACTGAAGTAAATCCCTCTTACATGCATTGTATGGGGCAGCAACAGGCACAGTGATGCAACTTTCTGAAAGAATAGGTGAACCAAATCATGGACTATTCTTTGATAATTATTTTAGTACTTTTCAACTATTTCAGTTTCTATGGTCTAAATGAATCATTGCTGTAGGTACAGTTAGGTTGGATCGTTTTGCTCACCCCAAGCTTCCAAGCGATAAAGAGATGAAGCAACAAGGTCGAGGAAGTTCAGCTATTTTCCTAAGTAAGGATGGAATAGTCCTCACAAAGTGATATGATAACAAAGAGGTGGTAGTGGGATCCAATTTTATTGGCATTGGAGAAAAACATAATTGTCGAAGATGGGACAGAACTACAAAAGAGTATATTTAAGTTTCAAGACCAGAGTCCATCAAAATATATAATAATAATATGGGCGGTGTCGATAAACACAATTTTCTATTGAGTTTCTACAGATCATAGGTTAGATCTAAGAAATGGACTGTCCGAATGATATCACATGCGGTAGATCTTGCACTGGTCAACTCTTGGTTGGAATACAGGCAATTCAAGCTACTCAAATAGGTATGCAGCATACTAGATCTCCTTGCATTTCGTCAATGTGTACCTGAAAACCTGATACTTTCGAAAAACCCTCCTAAACGAGGCAGCATGGATTTTCCTGGACCTTCTAGAAAACCACCTCATGAGTTTAGTCCATCCCAAGAAGCCCGTTATGATGGCTATAAGCATTTCCCAGAAATTGATGAGAAAAATGATAACTCACGATGCAAAATGGAAGGTTGCAAGCTGAAAAGTCATGTTTTTTGTAAAAAATGTGAAGTACATTTGTGCCTTACGAAAGACAGAAACTGTTTCTACCGTTTCCATTCGCGTTTAATATTTACAGGATTCACTTCTTACCCTGTATGTGCCTTTCTTTTTTGCCATTAAAGTTGATTTTTTTAGAAGTTTTTTTTTGCTACGGTCCATCAACTGTATTTGTCCCTCTAGCAGTCTAGCGGGACAAACCCTAAAAAAAACTGGAGGGGGGCAAAAAAAATGTTTTCAACAAAATTTCATTATTTACATCATTTCAACTCTAGAAAATAATGTTTAGTATTTTTCTTCCATCATATTATTGGTGGTACAGTGAAAGGGGTTAAACCCAATGACCTATTAACACAGATAGACAGAACATCCCATTGATAAAATAGCTTTGTTTTGGTTGACTACATGTTTATGGGTCGGGGGGGGGGGGGGGGGGGGGGGGGTGGTGAGCTGTGAGAGCGGCTAGGAGTAGGGATTCAAATAATTCCGCTAACTCCGCCCCCATTTTACTATCGCATACTTGGCAACTCTGAAAATGAAACCAGAATCAGTGCTACAAAAGTGTATCTTTATCCTTATATTTTACATAATTTTATGACGTATTCGACTACACAGCTCTGGCTCCGATCAAGTTCGAAAAATGATGGTGCAGTTGCACTGAAATCAAGAACGGGTATGTGGCGATTCGATCGCGCGCTGGGTCAGTGCGAATTGTCAAAAAAAGTGAACTGGCTTCCTGAAAATCCGAGTTGAAGCGTTCGTGTGTGCTCCATTATTGCACTTGGATTGCGTTTACTTTTTCTCCAATCTCTAACTTCTAAGTTCAAATTGATAAATTTTGAAATTTATTTCGGATTTCCGATTCAATTTCCGGCAAAGTCTATTTTAAAACTCACAGAAATAGTATTAAATGATGAAAATGAGCCAATAGTTATGGTAGATGGCAAGTATTTGTGTCAGGTTGTAGATGCAAATGGTGATGATAAATACATCTGCAGCTAATGATAATGATAACAACAATTTCCTCTTTTTAATATTCATATTTCACAAACTTTTTTGTAAACAAACATTCAAAAACGAAATTTGAGGTTATTTTTTCAAAGAATCCAGTGCAATCTATTTGAACCGCAAAAAATTACAGTTCTTGGTTAAACCTGAATGGTTAATTTTACAGCAAAACCGATCATACATTCCTGCCTTAGTTTTTCATAATCTATTATTTGACACCAACCTTGAATTTAATCCATGATTAAACATTCCGCCTAAATTATTCTTCTTCAGTTAAATTCAAAGTTGGTGTCAAATGATAACTTATGAAAATCTAAGATAGGAATGTTATATCGGTTTTCCTCTAAAATTAACCGTTTAGGTACAACAGTCTGTCAAAGACGCAAAAAAGTCAATTTAGAAATGTCAATATTCCTGAAACAGTTGAAGATAGGTATATGACATGATACATGAAATATGTCTAAAATTTTCCACAGAATCCAGAAATGTCATAATATACAGGGGAGGGGGAGTCATTTGAAAAAACATAATTTTGTATCACCACTACTTATTGGGCCACCCTGTATACTGGAAAATAATTTAGGAATGTAGTACTCATGTTTATCTACAAGTTTTGTATTTAGTTTTTTCTTCGATCTCCGTTAGTATAAGCGATATGGACGACCGCGCGATTAGTAACTCACCCTGTATAGGGTGTACCATTTGTAAAATGCAAGTGTTTGTCATTGTGACAGTTAGCACCCGTCATTTGCCCATTTTGACATTCGCAAAAGATAATAGACAACCTACAACTTTCACATTTAAAGTTTTTTTCACCTCGTATAGCTAAAGCTGTAGGTAGGGGTCAAAATATAAGGAAACACCCTGTACAATGATTTCTACTAGTGGTTTACCCCTCGGGTTTGTTATTGCATTTTGAAAATATGTACAGGGTGGCCCAAATTCGAGCCTCATCATTGGGATCTCGGTAACCGTAAGAGATACGGGGTCGGTGAAATTATGGCAAAGTTGCGCAATTTTATGACCAATAGAATGCCGTTTTGAAACTAGGAAGATTACGAATACTTCCGGAGATATTCGGAAAAAAACCGATATTTTGTAAAATCGTTTTTATTTTTTCCTGGGCTTATTTGAAAAGCAATTTCAAAATAAATGTCACTTCATCATTGTCACTTTTTCCCCTTTAGAAGATGGTGCTACTAAATTTAAAATTCGACGTTTCGTCTTCAGACGGCCATCCTCAACTTCCTTTTTTTAAATACGGACCAGGATTTTTTATTTGCGATTTTGTCATCTTTGGGCATCCTAAAACCGATACTGTTTATAATTTTTCAATAACACCGTAAAAAAAACAGGTCCGTATTTAAAAAAAAAAATTGATGATGATTCTAGAAGAACGAAACGTTGGATTTTAAATTTAATACCGCCATCTTGTAGAGAAGAAAAAGTGACAATGGGAATGTAAAATTAGTTTTTCACAATCTTTTTAAATAAAATCAGGAAAAAATGAAAGCTATACGAAAAAAACATGAATTTCTCGTTTTTTTTTTAAATTTTTTCCTGATTTCATTTAAAAAGATTTTGAAAAACTAATTTCACATTCCCATTGTCAGTTTTTCTTCTCTACAAGATGGCGGTATTAAATTTGAAATCCAACGTTTCGTTCCTCTGGAATCATCATCAATTTATTTTTTTTAAATACGGACCTGCTTTTTTTAACGTGTTATTGAAAAATTATAAACAGTATCGGTTTTAGGATGCCCAAAGATGGACAAAATCGCAAATAAAAAATCTAGGTTCGTATTTAAAAAACGTAAGTTGAGGATGGCCACCTGAAGACGAAACGTCGAATTTTAAATTTTGTAGCACCATCTCTTAAAGGGGAAAAAGTGACAATGATGAAGTGACATTTATTTTAAAATTGCTTTTCAAATAAGCCCGGGAAAAAATAAAAACGATTTTACAAAATTTCGGTTTTTTCCGAATATCTCCGGAAGTATTGGGAATCTTCCTAGTTTCAAAACGGCATTCTATTGGTCATAAAATTGCGCAACTTTGCCATAATTTAACCGAACCCCGTATCTCTTACGGTTACGGAGATCCCAATGATGAGGCTCGAATTTGGGCCACCCTGTACTTGGAAATTGATTCAATATTTTTAAGTTCTCAAAACTAAATTCAGTTTGCATGTATTACCAATATATTCATTTTTCATCCTATAACTATAGCAGTATATAACTGAAATTGATGGCACATTTACAAGAAATTGTTGTTCTTTATGTAATTTATAATGCAAACTATATTATCTTAAAGAAAAATTGATACTCCGTCTATTTTATAATGGGTTAAAAATCACATACAGGATTTTGAAATAAAAAGTGTCACTTGATTATGTCTTTTATACATATAAAAAAATTACCTTGATTGTTTGCTGTTTCCTCGTCACTTGACTCTATGGCAGCGTTCTCTTTCCGCCGCTCCTTTTTCTTTTTGCTCTCAGGTATAGGTGTTGAGACCAAGGTTGTTCCATCACTGAGAAAAAAAAATAAGATCTTGAAATCCTATAGATTTAATAATAAAAATATTATTTACTTAAAAAATCGTTCGTTTTAAAACAATTTCTCGGAAGTAATAAATTCGCATAGAGAACGATCCATTGCGATATTACTTTGGCCAGTTGAAAATTTGATCGAAGAGACTGAAAAGAGCGCATTTTAAAAATGCCAGGCAATCTTTCCGATTGCATCCGCTGATTGATTTTGACAAACATAATTTTCATTATGATCTCTTTGGGTAAGTGGAATACCAAAACGAGAATTTACATACTGGACAGGTACGGATTAAAAGAAGTTTTTAGATCATTTTCTCAATAACTTCATAACGTTGATTTGATGATATGCAAAAAACTCTATTTGCTCTTACATAAACAAATTTTGCCAAGACACTAAATTCTTAGAAGATTTACCGATTAAATGAAGTGGAGAAGTGAATGTGAGAGTGCCTAATATGTGAGAAATGCCCACCTTTCCAAGCTCCAAAAGTCAAAATCGTAGTTGATAGCTAGATATTTTCCGATCAACTGTTCGCACATGAGGATCTAATGTAAACCAGTCATACTCAGTATAAATCTAGGTACAAACTATACAGATTTTTATACTGGCATTGTAAAATCGGCCCTAATACTCGTACATAAATCCTGTTGAAAGAGAGTTTGAAAATTAATTTCTAGCTTTAAGAGAATCTTGAATGTTTGTTAAGGTGGTAGGGGTAGGCTGTTTCAATGAGTAAGAAACTTTGACAATAATCTTGAATGTGTTGCTTAGCTTTTCTGGGAGGGTTTGACCTCAAACCAAGGATAGACACCACAAGTCATTCACTAAATTACTCCGCCAATAATCAGGAATTAGAGCTTGAGAAAAATTATTTATCTTGTTTTGGCAACATCGCTTCCGAGCGACCTTGCCATAAACTCCATGAGCAAGCTAAAAACAACAATTATTGACTTGGCAACCGCGCTAATGTTCTTTACCAAAAATGAATCAAAAATGTGTAGGATACTCCAACAGTGTTGCCGGTTTGATTTGTAGAGTGGCTTCTTCGAGGATGGTTACTGTTTTCGCATGGATTTTCCTAAGTTTCTTCAAATACCCAAATTCGGAAAGGACAATATGATGATCAGAGAAAACCGTTTATCGGTGTATTAGTTATTCAAACTTGTTCAGAAAATCATACAAACTGTGATCACAATTTTAATTTACGTCCCAATATTATTATTTTCTGTCAATATGGCAATGGCGTAGTATTGTATGTAAATACCAGGGTGGTATAATGATTTCGATTAGAAAAAGGTTGTAATGTCTATCCTTGGTTAGAGGTCAATGGGTTTGATTATGAATCAGAAATAAGGTTTTCTTGAGAAGAACTGTCCTGAATGAAGGTTGGCCTTATGTCAACTTCGTGTTGGAATGCTTGGAGAGCTAGCAGTCCATCAGCCGCATCAGCACGGACTTCTCCAAGGCCTTTGATAACGTCAATTACATTACAATTCGTGTTATTGTGATTTTTGAAGACTTGCTCAAGTGGTTCCAAAATTATATGTGAAATCGTCATGTGAGCCTGAGTGTGTAATTTTCTTTAAAAAAAATGGGCCAGGTTCCAAAAATAAATAAATTTTGATCAAGCCTGCGCCATAAATATCAGGTAACAATCAATTACAGTTTAACTACAAAAGAAAGGGTTCTGCCAAAGTTTGGTTCTTTTCACAATCGAGGGGAAAATACACTGGCTCTTAAGACCAATATGTCTGAAGTCTAAGGGCCAGTATTTCAAAGTCACCTTGAGGTACAGAATAACGTTAAGAACAAATTTCACTGTATATCAAAGTTTCCTTAATTAAAGGTGGATCTTAAGCCACCTAAATGAACTCATTCCAAGTTCACGTTAAAGTTAAGAGTACCTTAAGTAAGTCTTGATTTTAAGCTAACATTGAAATACCGGCCCTTAGTTTATATTTTAAGACTCTTAAAAAGATTTTCAAAACAAATTTTTCAACATTTGAAAGGACCTGGAGAATAAATTCCAACTTACAAAAAACAATGATCATTCAAATACAGCTTCTGGAAAAGTTGGCAGCATTTAAAAAAACTCTCAATAAAATCAGGATCCAGTTCGTCCCTGTTCGAAAAGTAAAGCTTTACCCATAGGAATATGCCCCCTGCAGTAACATTAATGCTGAGCACACAATTATCGGAATAAACTTACATATCAATTTTGCAAATTGATACTTTGATTAAGCTGAAATTGTTTGAAAATCGTACTGGGCGCTGGCACCAAACTGTAAGCGAACTGGGCCCGTCCAATAATTTTGATTATTTGATTTTGTTTTTAAAAGGGATTAAGTTGAATTATGCTGAGAAGAAACGCCTAAATAAGTAGGTATTCACTTTGTGCAGTTTGTATCGTATCGGGTCTTCAAAAAAAAAACCAATCAAAGATTGCTATAGTTTTTTAAACGTATGTCTTAGCACTATTTTCCTTTAATTTTGACAATGTCAGTCAATGGAATTTAATGTCAAAATGTCATGTCAAAAATCCTGACCAATAAAGAAACAATAATACGACGTACGTTTTCGTAACCAAAGCAATCTTTGATTGGTTTTTTTTTTTAAGACCCGATAGCAACCCTATTGTGTTAGTTGAGTTTGAAAAAATTCACACTTACCATACAACATCACTTGCTGCAGACATACTATCTCCATCTTTTTTCTCTTCGCTACTTTCTTTATCTTTTTGCTCTACAACGAATAAATCTCCATCTTTTTCAGTCACACTAGCACTAGCAGAGTTTTCCCCGAAAAACTTTTTCCTGAAACCAAAATTTTTCAATGCAAAGCAAAAATTTTTACCAATTAAGCTTACCTATTAAAATCCTCAGAAGAATTATTAAAATCATTAAAGTTTGACACATCTTTGTTGTTTGTCGACGCTTCTTTACCCACATTATTGGATGTAGCTTCCATAGGGGTAGAGACTGAAGTCGTTATTGAGACCGTTGTGGATGTTGTCAGACATGTAGTACTCGATGTTGACATTGGAGAGGGCGAGGATACTAAAATCACAGACGAGGAATTGCTAGAGGACATTGTAGTTGTTGTCGTCACTGTCGAACTAGTGGTTGTTGTAATAGATTGTGACGGCATCTAGAAAAGATAAACATGTAAATAAATTGTTGAATTTAACACAATATTATTGGACAACTAGTATGTAGAGCCCCAGCCACCTAGCTTGGAAATTGCAAAGCTTTTCAATTAATACCATTCCAACAAGAATAAAAGAAAAGTATGTTGCCGGCCTTGGTCTTGTTTGCAGACGACACCAAATTTTATTTCTAGTTTATTTATGGATTTTCCCCCATTAATTTATTAGAACATTTTAATACAGGTGAGAATATCATAATTATTTTGGACAGAGAAAGGACATGAATAATTGATTCTTGTCAAAAAACTATAGTGAAACAATCAGTTCCAGAGAAGGAAGATCTCTCTCCTTTTTGAAAATATCCAGAATCCCACATGAATCTTGGTCAATAGTTTGAAAGAAGCTTTCGTTGGACAAGTTCAATGTCGGATATATGACGAGCATAAGAGGCTCCAGATTGAAGATGCATACAAGTATCAATACAGTAGACTAATAACAAAATATTGAAGCCTGCTGCCAACTGCAGGCTAAAATGTGATCCACTTCTTGGTCTAAGCGACCATTTAGTGATATGCGCAAAAGCTCAATTACACTGCTCAATCAGACCAACCAAAAAAATTGAAAAAAGAAAGTTCTGTTCAGCTGACTATGATAAAATAAAAACTTTCCTACAAAAGCAAAACGGACATATTATGACAATATCATAAATACAGTAATAAGCAGCCTGGCGCCATTGGAAACTCTTGACCGTTCAAAACCATGCATTGACCCTCACCCTCGCCCTCACCTGTTTACCGAAATTACAAAAAAATGCAAATTGTGGAACAAATATAGTCGTAGTAGAAAGACTAAGGACTACAGAGCATACCAATAACAAAATAACACCCTTAAATGCAAACTAAACACTGCAATAATGAACTACGAAAAAGGCCTTTTAACAGCACAGGCGACAAAACATATGTCTGTCAGTGAAAATCATAGAAAAGTGATTTATAAATTCTTAAAGGGGGTGTGCGCCAAAAATTAAAGTTTTAGTGTAAAAAAATCTAAGAATAACTGTTCAAACCTCGTTATTCTACGATAAACCATCGCTGAGATATACCGCTTTAAAGTGTGGACGACGCTCTCGTGACGTCACGAAAACTTCGTCCAGCGGCGCTCTGCATTGTTAATTTGATTGTTCCCGGCACGCGTGAGTGGTTTTTGTTTAGATTATTGCAGGTAACACAGGAAAAACATTATGTTAATTTAATTAAATCCACTTTCTCGTGCGTCGCTTGAGCTTTCGTGACGTCATAGGGTGAGATGCGGTACCTTCATAGAGCCATATCTGCGGTATTATTTGTCATAGAGGGGTGCGGATTTAACTGTTATTCTTATATTTTTTTTCTCTTTTTTTTTGAGATGAAGTTGTTTTTTTGGCGCACACCCCCTTTAAATAGAACATTCACTGGATTCATCCCCTCCACTTTTTGTTTTAGTTCGTGACTACACCGCTGTGCGCCCATATCGCCGTTTCTCAACGTCCCCCTCATTTTTATTCTAATCTATTACTTCACCGATGAGTTAGCTATCTTTGTTTAGTGAATAGAAAATGACAATGACCGACATAGAATCGTGTATATTAAAACCAGTCATAAAAACGCAGGTGTCCATTTAACATCATAATGCAAATGTCATCTTGTCAACATCTCTGTTGTCATCAGAATTAATTTGTTGAGTGCATCGTCGTTGATTGTTTTGAATTTCAAGACTTTGAAAGAAGTGATAAAGTGCATCATCATAAGCAGCCGGTTTAAGAGTTGTCGCAGTGTGTGACCAGGCAGCAAAAAATGAATCGGCAAAAAGCGAATTGCAGCTATACACCAGGGAAATCCACATCAAAAACAACACAGAAACAGAAATTTTGGTTTTGTTGGCGATAAACAACCTAGAAATAGTGTCACTGTATGATGCTCCATAGATGCTCGGGGAAATTATAAATAACTTGATCAAATATGACAGCCTTTTAACTGGAAAAATGGACATTTTCAAAAAGCAGATTGGAAAGTGTTTCAGTCAGCTCATGAGTCAGATACGCCAGATCATCTATGAATAGATTTTAGACTATTTTATTCATTAAGTGATTCTCACATAAATATATGAAAATAAAATGTATAAAATTTTAGTTTATGAAGTTTTGAAGCATTGCCTTATTTTGAAATAATTAGAATGTCAAACCAGTCATTTAAAACCTAGATTCAAACGGCCCGCCAAATATTAGTTCAATGACTACACCGCTATGGCAGCACCGTCGGAAATGTCACTTGGCGACTACAACAGAAGTGAGCGTTCTATATCAAGAATATAAATCACTTTTCTATGGTGAAAATCTGTCATCTAAAACATCTAAATTAAAGCTTGTAGATGAAGCGACCGGGGATAAAATAACATCCAACCAACATATTGCCGAAAGGATAACGCACACCTAACATGGGATTTTTGGGCTCTATGGATTTTGCCCATTTTTTGATATGTTGTAGAGGATTTAATTCTTAACAACCTTTAAATGGAAAGAAATCTTGTAGGTGTTACGGTCTTTGAGATATGAGCTTTGAAAGATGAACTTTTTTGCGACTTTTTGTGTGAAGAGCATATGAAAAACTGGTGTTTATCAGTCAAAATTTTGACAGGTCGGCATATTTCACGTCACTAACAAATGTCAACATAGGCTAAGGCCGGGACCGCACTGGCGCCAACATTGACCCCAGTGCGGTCTCGTCCTTAACCTATGTTGACATTAATTTTTAAGCAGGGTTGGAAAAAATCATGATTTTTTTGAAAAAATCAAAAAATCAGATTTTTTGATTTAAATCAGATTTTTTTGATTTAAATCGGATTTTTTTCAATTTTTAAGAATTAAACGGCTTTATTAATTTTTGATCAATTATTGGTAATTTGGTTTCAACAATGAATGATGCAGTAAATATAGTATACCTACTCCTAGACAAAATTATCGCACCACTGCACATAAGCACCACAAAAGCAGTGGTACGATAATTTTGTCCATGAGTACATAATAAGAGTAGGTACTTATATAAAGTATAATAAAAATAAAAATTTATTAATGTTTATTAATAAATAAATAATTCTTTTGTAAAAAATGAAAATAATACTACTTTTATAAAAAAAAAATATTCCGATTTTTTAATATACCAGCTTTGCGGCCTTTTAATTACCAAGTCGATTTCTCGAATCATTATGGCAGATTATAATACATATGTATGTTGAAAATATTCTCTCTACCCCAGCCGAGGATGGTATTGTAGTCAGAAATTTCTTAATAATTACTAAATCCTCTTTGGTTATCCCATTTATATAAGTATAATATGTATCAAAATAAACGAATATATTTTCAATTTCTAAAAATCGATTTAAATCATTGATTTTTTTCAAAAAAATCACTTGATTTAAATCATGATTTAAATCGTGATTTAAATCATTTGATTTAAATCATGCCAACCCTGTTTTTAAGTGACGTAAAATATGTAAACCTGTCAATATTTTGACTGATAAATACCAGTAGCACCAGTATCTCGTATACTCTCCACCATAGAAAAGTGATT
The DNA here is from genome assembly GCA_917834065.1 of Ceutorhynchus assimilis. Classification (NCBI taxonomy): domain Eukaryota; kingdom Metazoa; phylum Arthropoda; class Insecta; order Coleoptera; family Curculionidae; genus Ceutorhynchus; species Ceutorhynchus assimilis. Next base: position 25,964,678 of record OU892282.1, on the reverse strand, counting down.
TATAAATTCTTAAATAGAACATTCACTGGATTCATCCCCTCCACTTTTTGTTTTAGTTCGTGACTACACCGCTGTGCGCCCATATCGCCGTTTCTTAACGTCCCTCTCGTTTTTATTCTAATCTCTAACTTCACCGATGAGTTAGCTATCTTTTTTTAGTGAATAGAAAATGACAATGACCGACATAGAATCGTGTATATAAAAACCAGTCATAAAAATGCAGGTGTCCATTTAATATCATAATGCAAATGTCATCTTATCATCTGAATTAATTTGTTGAGTGCATCGTCGATGATTGTTTCGAATTCCAAGACTGTGAAAGAAGTGATAAGTGCATCATCATAAGCAGCCAGTTTAAGAGTTGTTGCCACAGTGTGTGACCAGGAGGCAAAAAAAAAATCGGTCAAAAGCGAATTGCAGCCACAGACCAGGGAAATTTACATCAAAAACAACACAGAAACATAAATTTTGGTTTTGTTGGAGATAAACAACCTAGAAATCGTGTCACTGTATGATGCTCCATACATGCTCGAGGGAATTATTAATAACTTGATCAAATATGACAGCCTTTCAACTGGAAAAATGGACATTTTCAAAAAGCAGATTGGAAAGTGTTTCAGTCAGTTCATGGGTCAGATACGCCAGATCATCTATGAATAGATTATAGATTATTTTATTCATTAAGGGATTCTCACATAAATATATGAAAATAAAATGTATAAAATTTTAGTTTTGAAGCACTGCCTTATTTTGAAATAATTGAAATGTCAAACCATTAATTTAAAACCGAGATTCAAACGGCCCGCCAAATATTAGTTCAATGACTACACCACTATGGCAGCACCGTTGTAAATGTCACTTGGCGACTACAACAGAAGTGAGCGTTCTATATCAGAATATAAATCACTTTTCTATGCTCTCCACACAAAAAGTCGCAAGAAAGTTCATCTTTCAACGCTCATATCTCAAAGGCCGTAATACCTACAAGATTTCGTCCCATTTAAAGGTTGTTCAGAATTAAATCCTCTACAACATATCAAAAAATGGCAGAAATCCATAGAGCCCAAAAATCCCATGTTAGGCGTGCGTTATCCTTTCTGCTGATAAATTTGCTAGTGACTACACTTAGGAGCTGGACGATGAAAGTCTGCCACAGTTGAAAGTAAAAGAAGCTATTTGACGCTTAAAACCTGACTCAAGCCCAGGACCTGATAACCTTCCACCAATTTTTCTTGAAAACTATATTGACCATATTGCGCGCAGCCTATGGCAAATATTTTTAACTACTGCATAAAATCGGGAACTCTACCACCTGCTTGGAAGAAAGCTATTGTAATTCCCATCTATAAGAGTGGAAATAAATGCAGTGCCAACAACTACAGACTGATAAGCCTAACAAGTCACCAGTGCAAATATCTGGAACGAGTTATTGTGAAACACCTAACCACCTTTCTAACCGAACATTACATAATTCCATGCACCCAACATGGTTTCCTCAGTGGGAGGTCCGTTACAACAAACCTTCTTTTATGCTTAGATGATTGGACTAGGAATTTTGATATTATATATTTGGACTATGAAAAAGCATTCGACAAGGTTCCCTACAGAAGAATTTTGACTAAACTGGAGTACTATGGTGTTGGGGGCAGTTTACTGAGGCTCACTAGGTGTTTTCTAAGGCTACTGGTTCAGAGCAAATGGAATCCTGTCGCAGGAACACAGGGTAGTGAACGGAGTGTCCCAGGGATTGGTATTGGGACCACTCTTATTTCTGATCTATATAAGTGACCTCCAAAATAAAATAACTTCCCCAATATCTTTTTTTTTGCTGATGATGCAAAGCTGTACACAAGCCCATTGACAAATGCTAACAACCTACAGAGGAGATTGAAAACTGGACAGATACCTGGAAGATGAAACTGAATGTGAAAAAGTGCACTACACTAAGTATAGGCCCAAAAAACCCACAAACTACCTACTATCTAAATGAAGTTTCCCTGCAGCATACAAATCAACAAAAAGAATCTGGAGTTATTATAACGAGTGACCTTAAATGGGAACCCAACATAAATAAAATTATCAAGAAGGGAAATTCCATAATATACCGGGTGCTCACGAAATTACTTTCGGGCTGCCATTTTTTTATTTGACTTTCAATATCAACAAAACTTGGTAGGGTTGATATCAATGACCCAAATGCCAAACTCTACATAACCTACATAGGGCCTAAACTTGAATTTGCACTCATTATGGAATCCTTACTTTGTTGGTGACATTGAATTGCTGGAAAGGGTACAGCCTTAAGGCCGGGACACATCTATCATACATTCTTCCGATCCGACTCCGATCATACAATCAAGGTCCTTATTGTTGGAATAGGCGAGCAGCGCTCCCAGGAGAACGCCTGGGAACACTGCTCTCTGTTCCAAGAATAAAGGCCGAAACTCACTAGCAACACGCCACGCCACCCCACGCCATGTGACACAGGTTCACGTGGGACAGTTTGTGTGCAAATGGACGGATGGCGTGGCGTGCCATGGCGTGGTATCGCGTATGGCAAGTGTGTACGCAGCACATATAAATAAATGGAAGAATATACGCATACATTTTCGTCACATGGCGTGGCGTGGCGAAGCATGACGTGGCGTGTTGCTAGTGGGTTTCCGCCTTAAGGACCCTGATTGTATGATCGGAGTCGGATCGGAAGAATGTATGATAGATGTGTCCCGGCCTTTAAAGTTACCCAAATACCACCGGAATTAGGAGATCTGCCCTATCCTTAAAGGTTAAAAATATTTGGTTTACCAACACTAAGAGAAAGATGATCCAGAGGAGATATAATTGAAGCCTTCAAAATTTTAAACAATAGCTACACCTGTGAAATGTATCTATTTCGGTGAAGCCAATTTAACCAACTCTTAGGCCACACCAAAAAACTGTATAAGAAAAAAACAACAGGCTGCCAAGAAAAAACTTTATTTCAAACAGCATAGTATACACATGGAATGCCCTGAGTGAGACAACTGTTAATAAACCAACTATAAACTTGTTCAAAGTGTCATTGGATAATGAAAACAGAAACCTAGCAGATCAATTGGTAAACTTCAATCAGTAGCAAAGGCTTATCTGAAATCTGAAATCTGTGAAAAACACGTAAATTGATAGAATTGAACTGTGAGAGAAACTGCAAAACAAATAAGTTTGAAAGTTAGTCTAAAACTATGTGTAAAAAGACGTAATCAAAAGTTATATCGATTAATCTGTCTACTATTGGAACAATAAAACAATACATTAATTATTGTACTTGAAGCTGCATAGAAAAAGAAGCTATTTTAGCAGAAAACGAGATCTAGGGGATACAGTCTCAGCAGACATCGGGTGGGAAAGTTGTAACTTCAATACTGCCAAAAGCACTGATCTACCAAACTCTAGCATCATCAGCAATAGCAGTAAGCAGGTGGCCCTAAAAATGTAAGACTTACCAGACAAAAGAAATGGAAGTATGTGTTAGATCACAGGAAACTTAATAGAAACTTTTAAAATAATCACGAGTATCCATGCTCCAAGCCTCAAATAGCCAGGAAGAATTTCCTAAGCAATATGCATAATTGTTTATCAATGGAATTCTTTTGGCTAGGGTGAGGTGAATGGAACAAACCGCTTCAAAAATCGGGTTGATGTATTAAGTTTCCATCTCTGCCCAACTTGGTGCACTACATACAGTGACTTAAAAATATGTAAAGTTAAAGCACCTCATACAAATAATTTTGACTGGTTTAGCCATGATTTAAAAAACATGCGTGAACATTTGCAGTATCTGAATGATCTTTACAAACACTTCCCCAATAACCAACTCAAAGCTTATATTCAAAATTTTCGAAATGATTATAGAGAGGCAATAAAAACTTGACTTGACGGCCTAACAAACAAGACTAGCAGAGACGTCTATAATCTTAATATCAACTTGATAAAGGGTGTCAAGAATTTGTTGCTTTTACCATTGACAAAGTTGATCAGCGTGTGTATCAAACAAAATACATTCCCAGATTGCCTAAAAATTGCCAGAGTCGCACCTATATATTAAAAAGGGGAAGCTAACGATCCTGGGAGCTACAGACCCATATCTCTTCTGCCCTCCATATCAAAAACTGTTGGAAAATGTCTTAAAATCCAAATGTCTGAACATATGGAAAATGGAGGATTCCTAAATGCAAATCAGTTTGGTTTTAGAGAGGGAAGAAATACGACTTTGGCAGTTTTGGGGGTGGTTGAGAATATAATGGAAGGTTTTGAGAGTTCTCAGTACATAGTGTCTACTTTCTGTGACCTGAGCAAGGCTTTCGACTGTGTTTCTCACGACATTTCACTAAACAAATTACCCTACTACAAATTTTCAAATAACAGCATAAAACTGATAAAGTCGTACTTAACAAATCGCCAACAAATTGTTAATTTTAATAACACAGTATCAGAGAAACAGCAAATCAATTTTGGTGTACCACAGGGATCAATCTTGGGACCAATATTGTTTTTGCTTTACATAAATGATCTTCCCAAAATTGCTTTGGATGAAATCTATTACAACTTTGCAGATGACACCACTGCACAAACCAACCACACTGACCTACTGATTGCCACTGAAATGTCGGGGGAGGCACAGTCGAGAGCTAGGAAATGGTTCTCAGCAAATAAACTTTTCCTAAACGAATCCATGACACAAAACTTCGTTTTTTCACTGAAAAGAACTGAGGCAGTGACTGGCAGTGCCAAGTTTCTCGGAGTTTGACTAGATCAGAAATTACTGTGGGATGCCCATACCGAAATGACACCCAATAAACTAAGCAAAAATGCATTTGTTCTGAGAAATTTGTCATTGTGTTTTTCTCCTGAAATCCTAAAACAAGCTTACTTTTCTATCTTCCATTCACACTTAAGTTATGCACTATTAGTTTGGGGCCAATCAAGCGGTTCCCGCAGAGACTTTGCCTTGCAAAGGCGAATCATAAGAATAATAGCAGGGTTGAAATACAGAGATGATTGTATGTCAGGGACGGTCATGACAGATTTATCTGGCATAGTGATGTTCATGATTATGACACAAGAAATAAAAATAACCTACAACCTATTTACCATCGTTTACATAGGTGTCAAAATGGCCCTGGATATCATTCTATAAATTTCTTCAATAAAATTCGAGTACCCCTAAAAAATCTTAGCAGAATCCAATTTGAGAGGAAAGTTAAAGACTTGCTAATTGAATGGGCATTTTATTCAATAGAAGAATTCAGCAACTCCACACTGTTTGGGTAGGAAATAAATTGCTATCACTGTGATAAATAGAATTAGGTGCTCCAACAGTTTTTTAATGCCGTCTTAACCTAATGTTTGTATTATGTCTGATGTATTTTAATGTATATTTTAAAGTGTTTTAATTTCTATATTATTTTAATGTGTTTGAATGTATTTTAAATTGTGATAATAATATAATATTTAAGAAAGTGTTAATTGTAAATTTTAAGCTACTTTGTGAAATCTTTTTTTTTAAATGAAATATACTACTACATATTTTTTTAACATGTCGTCGCCCTAGTTGTGAATGGTTGTAATCCACTCAAGGTAAGTTGTGAGTAAACTGCATTTAAAATTTTTGTTTGTGGTGAAAATATGCTTTTTAATTAGCAAATATACTATAACAAGGTCAAATATTGATCACTGGCTTAGATCTATTCACCAACATGAAATTTAAACATTTTTAAGTATGCATGTTAAGAGTATTAACAGTCACAACTCAAGAATGAACATTGTGTGGATTACGACCATTCACAACTAGGGCGACGATGTGTAAACACATAAGTGTAAATGGCACGAAATAAATGATTTGATTTGGATATATTCAGCAGAGTAATTCTATTATGTATTTCTAACTAGCTCTCATGGTACACGGTATAAATCAGAACTGCATGAATTAACTGTAATAAATAAAATGGCTAACAAGTGTTCACTCAAAGTATTTTGTTTTTATGATAAAACTGAAAATAGTGGAGACATCTGCTGGATTGGGAATGTTCAATCAATAAATATCCTATCAAATACCATTTGCGCAAAAACATTGATTTATGCGCTTACAGCTCCCTTCCAGAGATGGCAGTGTAAAAAAATCAATATTTTAATAGCAACCTACCAGGATCGCTCAAAAAAAATTACCTGTGCTGTGGAAGTTGTGGTAGTCCCAGCAGTCCAATCAGCAGTCGACGCAGTAGCCGTATTACTAGTCGAAGTTAATGACGTAGTACTAGTGGTTGTGGTGGCACCCACATTCAAAGGACTAGGCGTAGCTGTTGTACCAACTGCTGGAGGTGGAGGTGAAGAATTTGCATTCGCAGTAGAGGTTTCTGCAGAAACTGCTGCCGCCGCTGAAGTAGAAGCCTCAGAGGATCGTGCAGAACCTTCGGTGCGTTGCATTTGCTCGCGTTGGAGCCTCGTTGTTACACCTAGAGGTGAGAAACTTCTAAATCTGCTTGGAAGCAATTAAATAAAACCTCACCTGTCGTCAAAGTATCCACCACCGACAAATTCGCCGTACTATTAACCTTCCCTGACCCCCTAGACTGGCGAAATTTCTCCCGTAATTTCTCACGTAATTTGTCCCTTTTGTTCTTTCTCAGTAACTGCTTGTAGTTTTCCGTTTTTTTGCTGAGATAATAGTGCTGAACGCACTCCGATACCGTTTTTCTTTCACCCAACGCCTGGCTTATTTGGTAGAAGTTCTTTGGATGTTGGAGGTATTTGTCTTTGAAGGTTTCTTTTTCGCCTGCCGTCCAAATATTGAGATACTGGCGACTCTAAAAAAAAAAAAATCAGGAATATTTATTTAATATTATCATTTTTGGAATAGAATGCAGTTTGCACTGATGAGATTATAATTTTTGGAATACTTCCATGCCAAGATGATTTTATATCACATACATAAAAGTCAAGGTAACTGTGTGTACTCAGATCGATTCAGATGCTTCGAATTAGTTAAAATCAACTTGATGTTATCATTTTTGATTGTACTAAGCTTTTGATCTTGGTATATTGATGAGGCAGCTGGGAAAATTGGAATTTTCAAGGCTGATTATTTCAAATTATCCACTCTTCTAAAAACAGATCTTTATTGTGATCTTCTTTCAATGAATTTGGTTTGTGTGTGTTTAAAAAAAAATTGTCTAGTAACCAAAATCCTCGCCAAATTCAGAAGGCTTATGAATGGTAATTATTCATTTAAAAGATATCCCCAATTTAATTGGTTTATTAATATAATATGATCTTACAACCCTGCCAGTAGATTTCTGGTTTTCACCGCCTCCAAAATCAGTTTCGCATTCGCAGGCCGGAGCAATATTTGCTACCAAATTTCAGAACAATTCAAGCCTGGTAAGACAAGGGTATTATTATTCTTGTTTTGATTTCAATACAGTATCTCTTAATCTGAGTAGCAAGTAATAGCGCCTAGAGTGCTTCTATAAGCCCTCAATAATAAGAAACTTTCGTTTGTAGATACAAGGTTAGCCATCTTCCTTCAAATGCATTTTGATGGAAATTAGCTTAGATTGGGTTAATTTGAAATTTAATTTCCAAGTCATGCTTTCTATAACTGTAACAGTGATTTATTACTGCTAATTAAGTTTGAAACTTTTGCTTTTGCTATCTAAATGAATAAATATACACACCATCAAAATTAGGGGAACAGACAAAACTTACACTGTTGGACATCCATTTTTTCTTGAACCCTCCGCTCAATTTCGATGAATTTTTCACAGATTGTAGCTTGATTCTTCAGGAATACATCTGACGTATTATCGTTATTAAATGATTCGTCTTTATATCATATACAGGGATGAAAAGAAAGTCAGTAATGTTCAGAGTTTTTTGAGACACCGTGTGGAGTGAACTACTGGAAATTCAGAAGAGTTTTCAACACCAAATTGTAGTCTGATATTTTCCGAACATTTTCATTTTTTATTTACTCTGATATTTCCAATATTATTGAAAATACAGAGTTTCGAAGAGAAGGCGGATATTGACCCTAATTTTCTCCACGTCGACATACGAATTGGATATGAAAATGTGTCGTTTTCCAACTTCAAATCGTGTATGTGAATGTTTACTTCAAGTCAAATATTGCTCGCAGTTTTACCTCGTACCAATCAATTTATTGTGAAAAGAATGCTCACAAATATACAGGAGGATCAGAAATTCCCTTTCATGATTTCCATTTGGTGGAATGTTATTTATGTAAACTAAACTCTCTCTTCACACTTAACCAAGGCTTAGGACTTTTTCAATTTACCCCTCAACAGACATCGGTAGGATATAATCGAATTTATTACTATTTGTTCAAGTAAAATCACGAATTTTCACCTTGACAGTTTTAATATGCCTATGGATAAGTACTCTGGAGTTGTTAATGACCATCACATTAAAATATTTGGTATATCTTTGAGAGAATTTAAAAAGCAATTTAATGGTGTCACTTTTTAGGCTTCTGTGCTCTTTAGGTTATGGTTGTAGTTTTGCTCAGTATATCTAGGGCCAATACTTTTGCTCTCGATTAACGAATTTGATATGTTGTCAAAGTTTTGCATGGGCCAAGGTCTATAAGTATGATGTGGTTAGAGCACATTCTAATCCCTGATCATTTTTAACGGCTGTCAAATGAGAGCAAAAGTACCGGCACCTAATGGACTAGTATTGAGAGGGGTTGTTTTATTTAGTTTAGAATTTTTTTATGTCTTATCCATATCCATAACTTTATATTTTGTTATTTGTAAACTGTTAATGGGGTTTTCCCGTAAATAAATAAATATATGAATAAAATTCACACACACGACTTTAAGTTGGAAAACGACTCATTTTCATATCCAATTCGTACATATTGTCGACGTGGAGAAAATTAGGGTCAATATCCACCTTTTCTTCAAAACTCTGTATTTTCAATAATATTGAAGATATTAGAGTGAATAAAAAATGAAAATGTTCGGAAAAGATCAGGCTACAATTTGGGGTTGAAAACTGTTCTGAATTTCCAGTGGTTTACTCCACAGGGTGTCTCAATCTCTTTCCATCCCTATATATGATATAAAGACGAATCATTTAATAACGGTAATATGTCAGATGTATTCCTGAAGAATCAAGCTACAATCTGAAAAATTCATCAAAATCATCGAGAGGAGGGTGTTCAAGAGAAAATTTATGTCAAACTTAGTGTAAATTTTGCCTGTTCCCCTAATTTTGCCGGTGTGTGTAAATAAACCTATCCAGGCAAGTGGTAGGTAGTAAGAAAACTTTAATAGCAGGTTTTGATGATGCCCTTGGTAATAAAAACAAAATCTTACCTTGTACACAGATTCCATATCTTCTACAAAATTGTTGTTATTAGTATACTTTATCCGCCTTTCCTTGGGATCCAAAAGTATGGGCGGTATCACTGCGTAGCTGCGCATTTTTTTGTCCTCCATGGCTTGTTCTTGAAGATTATCCATAATCTCTTCCAAATCGGCTTCCGATTTCACTCGGGAACCTACCCTGTTAAACCTTTCTTTGTTTTCACGCTGCCTCCTCACTTCAGGAAAGATTTTCTCAAAGAACTCCCTATTTTTAGCTTCTTTCCCTTTCCGTTTGGTGCTAGACTCGATTTTATCTACTTTTCTGAGCCATTCTTGCATCAATTTACTATACGTTGCCGATAACTGATTGTTTCTGAAAATATTTATAGTCATTAATATGTTTTGAGTTTTATTAGTAAGTTCTTACCTTTCATGCCTCTCAGACTGCTTTTTCTTAAAATATTCTAATAAGCGTTTTTTAAACATCACATTTCGTCGGTTATTTTCATGAAAAATCGTAGTATCAGTCGGTTGATTGTAGATGGGCCACTCCACCTTTGGCCCCACCGTATCGAGAAGTGCGTGCGCACTTTGCGCCTTTTTTCTGTTCTCGGCGTATATCTTCTGAGGCAGACTCTGATGTTTCGGCTGCGTGTCCTCTTCAACTTCGTTTTTCTCACTGGGCTTGCTCGCAACTTCTTCCAGCTCTGCTTGCTTTTTCTTCAAAATTACTATCTGCTGTTCCACCTTCAAGATTTCCCTGTCTACTTTACTGATCTGTTGAATCAGCTCGTCCTTTGTCGTCTTGAAGGCTTGATCTTCTTGCGAGATCTGTTCCGGTAATGTCGGCGAAATAGCTTCCACTTGGGGATTGTATGTACCTGGCTATAGAAAAAAAAACATTTTTTAGCTATTTATATAACAAGTGCTGAAGTGATACTTTTTTTCTATGAGTGGCCACTGGCCAAAAAGCACAAATACAAATAAGCCACTTCTTGCAAGTTGCTCTGTTTCAACCGACATGAGAACCGGATAACCAGAATAATTTCCAGTCGATCAATTCATTTGTGAAGTAGGATAAACGTTCAACTTATTGCAAAATTGGTGGGAAACTGGAAATTACTGGTTTTGCAACGGTCCTCAATGTCGGTTGGAATAGAGCCTAATATGAATATTATCCATTCACAATCCGATGTCCACAGGTACAGGTAAAATTAATCACCTTTCAATGCTATTTGATAGGGAAAGGTGATAAATTCACCTGTACCTGTGGACATCGATTTGTGAATAGGATATATGTATGTTGGGCCCAAATGAGAAAATGGGCGTCGTTTAACCAGAATGAAATATTTGAAGTTCAAGAAATGTTTAATATGTGATGTAATATAGCGCATAGTCTACTTTTGAAACACTGAACACTATAAGATAGCTATTGTTGTGATGTAGGTAAAAAAATTAATAGATGGATAAAAAGTATCTAGTTTTATCTCGAGTTTTATTTAAGTTTAATTACAGAATATTAACAGAATGCATAAGTATCAGATAACAGAATATTCAAGCAGTTACAAGGCAGACCTACATGTGTACAACTGCACCGTGCTGTTGACCATGGCTTCTCACTTGAACAGCTACATCTTAAGCTTTTCAGCAATTCTAGTGGTGCCTACCCTTTGTTACTTGGAAGCTGTATGGGTACCAGAGTATGTTGCTTCATTATTTGCCCATCCATAGTCAGTTGGATTCAAAGGTGGAGGGAACGGAGATACTGCTGCGTTCCAAATGCAAGCTTGCAAATGGCATCGTTTTATATGTAGATCAAATGCCTCTGTTGTCGGAGGGAGTTTCTTAATTTTAGGAGGAATTTTCTTAGATAACCCCACTTTATATCAAACATCTGACATCTTGTGAACTTCCTTCTTGTAGCCATAGAAATGTGCAATAAAGCTTGTACACTCTGCTATACACTGTTGCATTGAACATTCTACACAACCTAAATGTTTAATTTCAATACCAAATCTCAGAACTTGTACAGCAGACTTTCCAATTCCAAAAAATTGTTGCTATCACAATCAGTGAGACAATGCACTGCTAACAATGAGTTTGCTTGGGTTCCCAGATTATAAACTGTTGCTGCTATATCTGAGAACGCGACCTTGTCTCAACAGACTCCATCCACATAGCGCATTTAAGATTTAGCTTTTTGTAAAAGTGTACAAGCAGAACACAAAAACGTCGGTGTCATCAGAAAGAATCTTGACATTATTAGTTGCACACCTTGACAGACAAATAACCTGCTGTACAATTATAAGGTCTGCTGTCTGCTGGTGAGTTTCCAAATCCGAGCGAGGAGTTACAACGCCAAGAGTTTGTAATTCAATTGGGATTGTATCAGTACCAGTAATGACTAACTTGTGTGGAAGAGTCTCACTAGGTTGTAGTAGTTGATTACAAATTATGGTTGTTAGTTGTACTTAGTTGCATGGAAGTACTGTTAACTCCTATTTCTCACCGCCTTGCAGTCTTTGGACTGTACTCGAAGTACCTATCAAATACAAGATGTGTCCTGTTCTTCAACGTGCTTCATGATCACTGCAATCGCATTGTCAAAAGAAGCTTGTAATGTGCCAACTTTTGGCCCATGAACATGCCACAAAAAAGCACTAGCATCTATATAATCAAGGCATTCACAAATTTCCCCCTAGACGAGATCTGTATTCTCAATTGATTCATTAACTGTGATTTCTGGGAGGACGGATTGATGTCCCCAAATTTATCAAATAGTGCTGACGGGAATGGTGACAATTCATCACCAAACATAGTTGAAAGGCTGCATATTTCAACATTACGTGTCATTAGTTGTAGGGCATGTGCGTAGATAGCCTCTGTATTTTACAGGTCTGGCAAGTCAGCAAGTTACGGGCCAATTTTAATGCAATAGAATGAAATGTCTAGAAAAAGTCTAAGAGAACGAAAACGATTTCCCCTTTTCCACCTCCAGCATACAGCGCTAAGAATGCTGAAGGTGGAACAGGGGAAATCGATTTCGTTCTCTATAACCTTAGACTTTTTCTAGACATTTCATTCTATTCCATTAAAATTGGCCTGTAAGATGATCACTTGCCAGACCGGTAGATACTCGTTTGTGGAACCAACCGAACATACATATGTTGCTTGTCATTTGACCACAGATTACATTCGACAAAGTGACAACTTTCTTTTTCGAAGAAACATGAAATCCTTTCAGCAGCGATTCCTCAAATTTTTGTCATTGGTTTTCTCCGTGGCATACGTCATCATCCACATTTACTTCCGTGTTTCCAATACGGCCACTATGTATATTAACAATACCATCAGGGTGGACTTCAATGACCAAACGGTTTATACATGCTTCAAGTTTTTTTCTTATTTTCTGCCTATCCTGCTCATCAGATTTAATTCTTGATGCACTTTCCTCTTTGTGAATCGTATGCACCTTCTTTGATTCTTTAGCAGCTATCATATCTTGTACATCTTTAGATAGCTGACCACAAACATGCAATGATGCACTTCTTTACCTTATTTGATTTCAACGTTATTCCTTTTATTCCACCACGACTTTTACCAAAGCGCATAAATGTTGTTTCAATTAGCAAGTCGGTCCATATGCCATTCCATATACCGGAATTATGACGGGCTACATGCTCACCGCTCAGAAACTTTTCATGAAGAATGGGATCCAGTTGTTCCATGCTTCGCAGATAATAGGATGCATAACGAACATAGTTCCAATGCCCTGGAGCAAAAAAATAAGGTATCATTGCTTCAAGCGACCACAAATGCAAAGGCCAGTTACCTTCGCGTTCTGCTCATATGAACATTAATACAGGGTGGCCAATTGAAAACGAAACAGAGGTGATTTTGGGCTCCCCAAGACATTTAAGAAAAAACCCTCGTACCCGTCGATTTTTGATTTAAGGGGGAACCATTTTTCTGGTGGTTTCATCCCCTAGGGGGCAAAGCCCTAGCGGGGGTGACAAGGGCCCCCAAAATTTTAAATGGAATGAGGGGTCGAGTGATACCTTATTTTGAAGCTATTTTTATGTAGATTATAACCCCCACATCGCTACTATCTACCTAGCCATTACAGGAGCTAATTAAAGTTACAAAAACATGTTGGAATATTTTTATTTAAAAAAATGCTTTAAAAACAAAATCAATCAAGTAAATGCTGAAAATGACCTCAGAAGAAAAAATCTAACGGGCTTAAATCTGGAGAACGCGGGGGCCTCTCCTTCGAATCCATTGTCCTGGAAACTTTTGGTCCAAATATTGACGAAACACTGCAGCATAGTGGGGTGGCGCACCATTTTGTTGGAATACTAGACGGTTTTCCATGTATCTGTTATCATTCTCTAGTATCTTCACCAATTCTGGATGAATCGCATCTTCTTATCACTCTAGGTACATTGCTCCTGTTAAATTTATAGGTAAAGAAGGGGTCTATTATACGGTTACCAAAAATGCTAGCCTAAACACTCAATTTCTCGGGATGTTGCGTATGTACCTCACGAAATATGTTTTCTGGGATTTGAATTAGCCCACTAGCGGCAGTTGAGACGATTCACTGTACCGTTCAAGAAAAAAGGAGCGTTCATCAGAGAAATATACAAACTGCTGCTCCATTAATTGAAAATAAATAATTGGGTCATGAGTTTTTCAATGGTGAGGGAGGAGGAAATAAAACGAAAAAGGGGGTTAGTAGCACATCAACCAAAATACCATTTAATTATACTCCATTATTTAATACAATTTTTTTATATTCAATACAATATTTATTTAATACAATATTTCCAGGTATACATACAATATTTTCAGGTATAATACGTACGAAATAACGTCCTAGGGCATTATGGAGATGTAGATTATTTGAGTGTTTGGGCTAGCATTTTTGATAACCGTAAATAGGCCCCTTTTTTACCTATAAATTTAACAGGAGAAATGTATCTAGAGTGGTTAGGAGTTGCGATTCATCCAGAATTGGTGGAGATACTAGAGAATGATAACAGATGCATACACTTATATTCCAACAAGATTGTGCGTCCACCCATTATGCTGCAGTGGCTCGTCAATATTGAGTGGCCCCCGCGTTCTCCAGATTTAAGCCCGTTAGATTTTTTCTTCTGAGGTCATTTTCAGCATTTACTTGATTGATTTTGTTTTTAAAGCATTTTTTTAAATAATAATATTCCAACATGTTTTTGTAACTTTAATTAGCCCCTGTAATGGCTTAGTAGATAGTAGCGATGTGAGACTCGGGGGTTATAATCTACATAAAAATGGCTTCAAAATAAGGTATCACTCGACCCCTCATTCCATTTAAAATTTTGGGGGCCCTTGTCACCTCCGCTAGGGCTTTGCCCCCCAGGAGGTGAAAACACCAAAAAAATGGTTCCCCCTTAAATCAAAAATTGACGGGTACGAGGGTTTTTTCTTAAATGTCTTGGGGAGCCCGAAATCACCTCTGTTTCGTTTTCAATTGGCCACCCTGTATAATAAACAGTGGCTCTATTAGACAGTTTATCCAATGCAAGAGTAGAACAGCAAATGTTCTATACTCTTACTTGCTATATTTTCCAGGAAAATCATTAAAGAACCAAAGTCACTTATGTCTTCGTTAGAGAACAAAGCTGAAAGTAGTTCTTCAACGGTCATGCGTAATGCTCGAATATTGTGTAGAAACTTTTTTCCAGCCAACATAGCTCTAACACCAGCAAACGCACCTTGCAGCACATCTTCTAGGCCAGAACATGACATTAATGTCCCAACGCAGCCAACAAATGACATAAGGCTATGCATTCCTCCTAACAGTACATGGAGGTTTCTAAATTTTTCTGGATGAACCTATAACACTTCCATAGCTAAGCGATAAAGTTGTTGATCTGCCGCAAGCACTGGAAATCCGTGCCCCATAGATTCTGTCAACCTTTTAGCTTCATAGCGGTGATTTAGTGGCTGAACAAACCTTTTAGCTGCAGCGTCGGGCATGGGTGGTTTGGGTGGTTTATTATTACCATGGTTATGCTGGATTTATATGTCAGGTAGTTTGAGACCAATAGCTTCGACCTTTTTCAACCGTTTAATGGCAACAGCAGATTAGCAGATTCCACATTATCAATATCCTTACTGTTGTGATACTATCATAACGAGGGAGTGTGTTGATTTCAGTCTATTTGCTGAGGAGATCTGTATATCAAAATTGTCTACTACCGTTTGGATCAGACAATCGGACTTCAAGCTATTTATTCCCTGTAGTTTGAAGTTTGCTGATTGCATGTTACAGCAAACAGTAGTTACTACTGAGGATTTGCACCTCATTATTTCGTTATAGCTACAACAAATTCCAAAACCATACAGCAAATCAATAATTTTTCTTGATGAATAAGCGTGATGAAGACACTTGTAGAGAGTTATACGTTTTTGACACAATTCCAGGACAATATTTCCAATAAGACATGGAGCCAGATCATCTTTTGGCATTATGTGCATCAGGAGGCTCATCAATGTTTCACTTTTCACTTGTCGCTTCCATCGCATCCTCGATGCAAATGCGTGTAGTGTAATCCTTCAGTTATCCAACAGAAAAAGCCTTAATCTCAGATTTAATTGTAGAAGCAATTCTGAACATGTTGAAGTCATCATCCTCAGAATTTTCGAAATTAAGAATTTGTGCTGCAAATGATACTAGCTGCAAATGATACTAGCTTTTCCTGATGAACTGAGAATCACAAAATCATTACCAAAATAGTCTAAAAGATATGAAAGTGAAGTTCTACGGCTTCTTATACCACCGTTGCTTATGGAGGTAGCGTACAGTTCTACAGAATTCCACATATGACTACGATTACTTTTCATAGTGGAGATGGCAACAGTAGAACCTTCATCCTCTTTACTTGAAATACCAACGACCCCTTTGTTCTATGCGCTCTTAACATTTTGACCATGTATTTTGTATATAGCATGAGAGATGGCAGCGTCCACCAGCTGCATGCAGATCACTCGCTGCTCCCAAAACACGTACGCGAACTTCATCTTCCCATTCGTCACTGCGATTTTGACAAACTTGAATAATGTTTGTTGCTCACCTATTTTCTTTACTACATGTTGGATATGTTGCTTGGATTTATAACTGCTTACACAAACCTTGTGAAATTGCAAACTCGTTAAACTCCCATCTTGTATAGACCAGCTTCAATTTGTGTATGGATGGGGTCACCACGCTCTCTACTGCTCTTAGCAATTTTTTTTAGTCGATCTACTCCACCAGTCACTAGTGAATCAATACGATTGCAGTTAAAAAAGCAGCGCTAGGTATCTTCAGACATGTTTACCCTTCAAAAAAATAAATAACTCGATTTATTCACCTTGTGATAAACTGTCAGGTATGCAATCTAACGGATAAAAACGCAATATGTAATCCCATTGGTCGGCCAGTTATCCGCCGCCGGTGAATTTATCTTGCAGATAGTTAGTTGCAAGTTTATCTGAAGATAAATGAACCGGGCCTACATAAAATAAAACATAATAAATATTTATAAAACCACAAATTATTACATAATTTTGGTTAGCCGACTCCCTTTCATTTGCAATAGAATGGGTGGTTTCTGTTATTTAGATCTCGTGAACTTTGACCTTCAATATTTCAAGTTGCCCAAAAGTGCTACTCTGGCACTCCTCAGTGTATTAAATAGTACTAAAATCAATCATAAAACTTTAGTTCAAGGTCACATGGCTCAGCGACCCGACTAATAGGAAGCTGATCGAAGAGGCGGGTGTTATATATTCTGTACTATGAAATTTCCATATGGAAAATATTCTGATTACTATAATATACACTTTGACTTGGATGTATTCGTGAATATGGATAGAATGGAAATAGCATTGTTTTAAAAAGATACACTTAATGCACTTTTAAAACTTTGCAAAATACTTAGTTTATACGCTGTCATACACTGAAAAAAATTTTCTTAGAATATATCTAATTAATACTTATTTATGCTGTCCACAAAAGTGCGCAAACACAGATTTACCTAAAATTTTGTATTTTGTTTGTTCTATTTTTATGTTTATAAGTGTTAATTAATAATTATTCATTCGCATTCACATTTGAATTAGGGGCGCCAAAGTCGGATCTCGCTCCATCCTAAAAGTAGTTGAATAAACTCCATTTTTATTACAACTACATAAACTCTTTTTTCAGTGTATAAGATACATCACAACAAGAAACTTGTAAAGTTTTCATTCCTAGTTAAGTATCTGATTGGCCCTGATTGATTTTCAACTTACTCTTGTATCGATCCTCAAAGGTGGCAACTCTTTATCAGTCAATCGGATCTTTTTCAACGGTTGTTCGCCGATTGAGCCAGGTGGTAGCTGACCGCCGCCGCCCCCTGCTGCCTCTCTACGTCCTCCAGGTCCATATTCTGGATGTAGCAACGAGATACGGTTGGTATGCCGATAGTCCGGCTGGGGGCGGTGGTAGGCGGTTGCTGGAGTGAGAAGCGACGAGGCCGCGGGGGTGGTAATGGAGGCGGCCGGCCCTTGTGTGGGATACCTCTGAGAAACCTGTAAGCAGAATGGTTTTTCAGTATTATTTTGGGATAGAATAGAAAAGTCGATACAAATTGTATGTATTTGATTAACGTAAATTTTGTTTGATCAATGTCAATATGTTTTTCATTTGCCAGATATCATCTATGGTTTACTTTCGTGGGTAAAGCCCGCATTACATCTGTGTATTTCTTAACATGTAAAATCTGTTTTTTTTTTAAAGATAAAAGTCAAAATGACATTATGTTGGCAATACAATGTAAAATTGTCAATGCTTTCAAATTTTTTATGTAGAAAAGGCTTGTGTTGCCAACATAGTTACTAAATTTTTGACTTGGGGAATTATCTTTAAAAAAAAACAGACTTTATTTATTTATGCATGTATAAATTCATGAATTTTTTCACGTGAGCAGCTGTCAAAAGTGTCAAATACACAGTTAATGGGTCCTATGATTGAACGTTTACGTTAAAATTAACATAAACCTGTTATGTTATGCTAACAGGGAATAGATAACATATAAAATAACAGTGGATGTTATATCGGTATGATTGACGAAATCGATAACAGAAAATGTTAAGCTGGCTGTTAGGAATGGAAGAAAGTATTTGTACTTAGCTTCACTTTGGTTTCAAAAGTGACGTTTTTCTTGAAATAACAATAACAAACAATTAAATTACATTTTTTTGCAGCTCATTTTACATTTTATTCAATTTATTGGGGCGAAAAGATTATCTAAAATAACTGTAAAACAGTGTGGGGACATTTCCAAATCATATTAATGCCCTGGGTGTTTTCTCGCGATTATTTTTTTGAAACTGGTTCAAAACAGGTTTGAAATAGTGTATATTCTCGCCATAAACCCATGACGTCACACAAAATTGGTTCAAACTGTTCCGAAATACAATCCAATCCATATTTTTGAACCATTTTCTCGCGCCGAGAAGTTATGAGCTCATTGGGAAACTGTTTCAAACTATTTTTCAAAACTTCGAGACGCAAGAAAACCCCTCTGATGAGTGGACATCATTTGTACACGAAAATAAAAGCACTACTAGAACCATTGCCTTATATAAAATGAAAAACAGCTCCAACTACCTACTAAGAATTCAGAATAAACTTTTAGAATTTAGACCTTCAGTTCAACTGGAATGGATGAAATCCTTGGTCTTTGAGGAATATTGCCTTATTTTTGCAATTATAAACTGCACCGATTCTTTTAGAACTTTTGGAAGTCTAGTATATTTAGTAATAAAACCTTATCAGGAGTTTCAATTGACCTCTGGTATGCCTTCTTTGAGTGTCCAATTCAGTCCTCAAATAGTGAATTAATATTAAAGTTTTGTACCTCATAATTATGATTAACATAAAATCTAGTTTGATAATTATTGATTCTCTTCTTGTATTATGTAAATTAATTACCCCGTCATTCAAAATAGGATCTCCAAACAAATGTAAAAACATTGGTAACATGAACGTTAAGCACTTAACGGCATGTTATTCGGGGCTGTTGAGGAGATATGTTAAATTAGAACATAACAGGTGGGAAATAACAGTAATCTGTTATGAAAAACATTCCATCATACGAACTTGCATCGTTACTGTTAAAACTCGGCCTAACATGTACGTTACGGATAACGTAAACGTTCAATCATAGGACCCAATATCACAGGTTAATATTTTTGCTTTACATTCGTCTATTTCTTCGATACATGTAGATATACACGAAAAAATACACAGATGTAATGTGGACTTTAGAGGATAGGACCAAAAAATTAGAAACTATCAAGCTTTCGGCTGAAAGCTTCATAGTTTCTTATTTTTTGGTCTTGTCCTCTAACACACGAAAGTAAAACATATCTTTACAAGGATACGAAATGATCGCAGTGAATCGTCTCTTTTGAAAATTAATAAGGTACATTTCTGTAAGAAAATATGTGCATTTTTCTATTATTCCCTTATCGAAAAAAAAAAACAACCTTAGAATCGTTCTTGCGTGCCTGGCTTCAGTACATTATTTTCCGTTCACCCACATCAGCACAAGAGAGAGAAATTTATTGTTAGGGTATAACATAAAGGAAGCAATTTTCCATATTTAGCTTTTAGGATGGAGAAAAAAAAAAAAGGTATCCAGGCCAAATTGTTCTCTCTCAATAAATTTCCGTTATTTTATTAAAGATCACATTTCTCTGCCTGTTTTTTAAATAATATCCAGTTTATGTTGTGTACCACTTTTTGCTCTATCATGTCCAAGTTTGATGAATTTGTCATTGAAATTCTAGACAAAAGGCCAACTTAATTTATATGAAACATGGTTGAACACACACATACCAGACTTTGATTGGTATACATGGCTACACATTATTCAGAAAGGATCGCACAGCCATAAATGACCATGGGCAAAGAAAGATAGGTGGAGGGGTGAGTATCCATATCGAAAATTGTATCCAGGCCAAGTCTCTTGAATAAGGCAAGAATAATTTAATATTGGGCTAACTATGGTGGATAGTGTTTTTGTCGACCTGAGGTTTGGTGCTGTCCGGCTGCTGGTGGGGTGTATTTACCGACCTCCTGGATGATTGTCTGAGGATAACAACTTGATTGTGGATATGCTAAACAGGCTAAACGATTCTTTTACCACAATAATTTATGGTGATTTTAATTATCCTGAAATAGATTGGTCCACCGGTGAAGTGACTAAACATAGTGTTCCTGCCGGAGAATGTTTACTGGCCTACCAGGAATCAAGACTGCATCAGTTAATCGACTCTACTACTCGTTTTCGGAAGGGTACTGTTCCCCCATTACTTGACTTGTTCTTGGTATCAGATGAAAGGTTGGTGACAAGTATTACGTCTGCACCCCCAATAGGTAGGACCGATCATGTTACTTTTGTGGCAACAGCCCAGATGACCCTACTTCCAGTTGTTAAAGCTGTAAAACGACACAAAAACCACTGGAAGGGAGAATACGACGCCATAAATAATTTTCTTGAGCAATGGGAACAAAAACAGCACAACCTATTATGATAACTTTGTCGAAGTAGTGGACCACATATCAGAAGTCTATGTACCATCGAATCACCCAAACATTAAGTAATGCTCGGTCGGCTTTTGAGAGCAGTCTCCTAGAACAGGGTCCACGAAGATTTTACTAGTATATCAACCGTTCGCTTCAATCTAGGCTTCAAAACTTTGTCTTGAGAGATTCAGACAACCATCTTGAGTCTGAACCACAAAGAGTGGGGGAAATATTCAGCAATCAATTCACAGAGTATTTATACACGAAGACACAACAACTATACCAAAACTTTCTGCAGCCAGATGGTCAGGCCTTACACTTGAAAATATTGTTTTTACCCCACAGAAGGTGAAAAAGGTACTGCTTGATCTGAAGCGCTCTGCCAGTCCAGAACCTGATGATGTATCCCCAATATTGCTAAAAACTGCAGCGCGACCATGAGTGGAATCCTTGCAAGAACAATGATAGAATCATTTACAGATGGCATAGTCCCAGAAGCGTGGAAAAATGCAATTGTCATTCCGATATATAAGAAAGGCGATAAAGACTTAGCTGAAAACTATAGGCCTATCAGTTTAACATCAATACCCTGCAAATACATGGAAGAGATTATAGCTACTGAAATGACAGAATTCCTTATGACCCATCATGGTCATCGACTATCCAATCAGCATGGTTTTCTGCTAGGGAGATCAGTTACATCCAATCTCCTGTCCAGCCTGGAACACTGTGTACCTTGACTTTGAAAAGGCGTTTGACACTGTTCCTTCATAGAGACTGCTTCACAAGCTTGAGAATTGTGGTATACGGGGTCGGCTGCTTCGATGGATTCGGGACTACTTGTGTAGTCGGACATACCAAGTCAGAATAAATGGCACCTTATCTGGCAAGCACAATGTAGTCAGTGGAGTTCCACAAGGCTCTGTGCTGGGCCCACTTCTATTTATAATTTATGTCTTAGATATTGCCCAGAACATGTCCCGTAGGACCAGTATGTATGCCGATGACACCAAGATAATCTATGACCCTACATTCCAACAAGATGCCATGGTTGAGGATCTTGTTGAGCTGTATAGGTGGACGAAGGACTGGTTATTGAAACTTAATGTCAGCAAATGTTGTGAGTTGCATATTGGATACAACAATCCTATGCTGGACTACTATATTGGCAATAAGAACTTGGAAAGGGTGACTGAGCAGGCCGACTTAGGAGTAAATATCTCACATGACCTAAAATGGGAACAGCACATACATGCAATCGTGAAGCGAGCCAACTCAACAGTCTATCTGATACAATGCTGTTTCAGGGGAATGCCCCCTGAAGTGTTTCTCCGAGCCTACAAAACCTACATCAGACCACTGCTGGAGCATGCTGTTGTGGTTTCGTGTCCCTATTTCAGAAAGGACTTAGATCTGATTGAGCGTGTCCAGAGGAGGGCAACCAAAATTTCACCATCTTTAAGAGAATTGCCATATGAAGAACGACTGAAAGCTCTTAATCTGATAACTCTGGAGAAACGCAGAAATAGAGGATACTTAATCGAAACATACAAAATTCTACATAATCATTACACATGCGACATTGATTTCTTTCACAGAAATATCAACCCTCATCTGCGTGGACACTCCCTGAAGCTCTCCACCGAACTTTGTCACAAATCGAGTGGCGCAACAGTGGAATCAGCTCCCTGACGAGGTTGTAACCTTCCCTAGTGTGAATGCCTTTTAGAACAGACTTGATAAATATTTTAGTGATAGGCCGTAAAATAGTGTACTGGCAAGTAACATTCCCAGCACAAGGACTAATGACAGTCTACCGGGTTTTCCGCCTACTGTCGAGACCCCTATAATAATAATGATAATAATAATAATTTATGTTTCAATAAAGTTCTTTTCCTACCATATAGATCTCATTGCTTCATCGACAATACAGATACTACAGATTATGTTATGTGTTTTAGTCGAGGTTTTAGTTTTTGGTGAATAAATTCTTACCTGCACTTGAGTGATATTCTGCGGGGTAGCCTGCAGCTGAGTGGATGGGGGATAGGGACATCTGGTGTTGGACAGTGGCGACCGTGACGGCTTGTACAGATCCGCCGCAGATACATGGGCTGTAGCTTGGCTGTTGTGGTTCGGTCTGAAACAAACAAAATATAAAAATCAGCTAAGAATTTCATAATTAAGCCATTAAAGTTATGTTACAATAGGAATGCATCAAAAGAGTCATAAAACAAAATTATATTATGCCTAGCGAATACTTAGTTATGCAGAGTCTACAAAACTTTAATGAGTATCCTGCCAACACACAAGTAATAAAACAAACATATAAGCGATATAAAAGCGCTAAGTTAACATGAGATTATGATTTTACCAACGAATATGATCCATATTAATTTTAATTGTAAGTAGTGATACGTCTGGGAATTTTTTGATTGCCCTTTTTTTGTTTATATGTATATATGTAATTTAATGCAACCAATTACCAAAAAATACGGATGGTTTTCGAGTATTTGCATGTACAAAATGTATATTCAAATAAGTATATAGTAATTTCCAAAAAAAAAATTTGGTCTTCTGCAGTGTTGCTCTCGGTGGTGCCATGTTAGAGAGCAACCTTTTGTCATTATTGAAGTCTCGTTGGATAAAAATAGGCAGTTTTATTGATGGCGTTGGATAAAGGTGAACAACAAATCAGAGATAAAGTGTTTTCAGATTTAGAGAATATTTTTCATTACAGTCAGTTGAACCTTGATAACGAAAACTCAAACATAGGAATTCAAGAAATTGCATTGAATACAGGCTGTTTCGTTTAAAAGTTGCTGCTACTTTCTGATAGGTTATGGTGTTTTTGCTTTGAGCTATAAAAATTCTAACTAGGGAAATAATAATACATGCTCGCAATTTATATAAAACGTATAGGGAACAACAGTTACTGTATAACAAAAAGATTTTTTTTTTTCAGAACAAAGCAGAAACAACATTTTACTCAATTTACAGAACACTTGATTTTTCGCGCTTTTTTCCATATTTTCTAAATACTTGCCTCGTGTTTTCTAATTATTTGGGTTAGTGGTGTGAAGCGTATTTGAAGAGTTTTGACCCAAAATCTTTTGTTTTATGGCATATTATGTAACTTGGCTTTATTGTTCACCCCATCACAGAGAGCGGAAATACTGGCAACTGACAACACACAAAATCACCCACCGTTCAACAAAATATTTCAATGAGAGAATCAAGTATTTCCGAACCAACAAGCCAATTATTTACAAGTGAACGTGAACAACATCAAAATTGTAAAAAAATTTACACATGAATTTTGAAAAATCATTGTTTAGCACCCAACACTTAGGAGGCACAGAATGAGCAGAATCCTTAAAGAACAGATGGAGTGGTAGCTGACTAAAACCAGTACATACAGCCGAAAAACCAAAATCAAACTCAAGAATCTTCAATAGGACGTCTGTACAGCTCTGCAGGTGCGGAACATATGGAATTCCTCAAGGCCACTTAACAGTTAGTTATTTCATTTCCAGGGACTGATGACTGGCAAACAATGATGTTTACAAAAATAAAAGTACCAGATGGTTGGTAATTTTTAGGAATTCTGAAGGAGGTCATAGTGCAAGAGATTTGAGGGCAAGCTTTATAATTTTTTAAAATTCCCATATATCTCTACAATAATCAAGTTCAAACTGCAATTAAAATTTGGAAAATCAATAACTACAAACCATCAAATATTGCATATTCAGCACACACGAATTCACAAAAGCGCATTTAATGAGTCCAACAAAAAAAAATGAAATGAAATACAATAAAATCACACAATGGATTTCTCTATTGTTATTGAAAAGAACAAACAATAAACAGCCAGAGGGGCGGCTGAATAAACAATATTTTCTCTGTTGTTAGATAGTCTCTGCTGCCATCATCATTGCAGTCAATGTCTGTCTGTATCTATGCCTCTAAATCCATCCGACCAATTTCAAAGTGCAACGAACCAGGGATTAAAATCGAGGTTAAAGCAATATAATATAGTAGTGTTGTTGTTTATTACGTCAATATTGCATTGAATAGTCCCATATACATATTTGTGTTCCACTATTCCAGATACAGCTCCTTTTCAATTTCCTCTTCACAAACCGAGCGTTATTTTTCTCCAACACAAAAACCGATCAATCTCTAACTAATTTGCAAGTGCCAAATGGCTGTATTTGTGAAGCAAATTTGGTATTGTGTAAATTCGTAAAACAAACGAACCGCACTTCAGTTTTGTTTAACCTCAATTTTAGCCATGCACACAGATGCCATCATCATCGGGTTCGTTGTACTTAAAAAAAAAATGCAGCAACTTGAGTGCATGTGCTTGCATGCACTCCTTTTTTTGAGATTAGCATAAGTGTTAATTGTTTCCTAGCGCGATACACTGTGTACCAAGAATTTCTATTTTTATTCTGCCAATAAATTGCACACAATACCACTGTTTCTAAATAAATAATAAGAAATAATAGACTTTCTCCAGTAAATCTAGAAGGTTTTAAGTTTTAAGTCCCAGTACAAAGGAGTATAACTAAGCCTGCAGTGTGTATATAAAGAGCTTTGGCAAATTTATGTGGCGGCTTATGTTTGGTCTTCATTATTCCATATACACCATGCATGCAGTAGTGAGCTTTTGTGTGAGACAAACGAAACAATATAGAGTTGGCACAAAAATGCCAAGAATAATCATGCTAGAAACAGAAAAAAAAAAATTGCAGCACTCATTTTTGCATGGCTCATATTGGACACTTACATAAAAAAAAGTTGATCAGGTATGGGTGTTTGCAACTGATTAATTGGTTGGGTACCCCGGTAAACCATCTTTTCAAAACGTAATCATGATGTCGCTATCTATCTATCTATGTAAGTATGTACGATGGCAGGAATTGAATCAACGATCACAGAAAGTCCATAGTTTATAAGCATTGATTTATTTAAATCCACTATAGAACCAGCAGTTGTTGGAAATGTTAAGGTGTTTTGGGGTATTTTAGAGGAATTTAAAACTCTGGATAAAGTGTAACTATTATCTATTCACAATCTGTAGTCCAAAGGTACAGGTAAAATGTATCACCTTTCAATGCGATTTGATAGGGAAAGGTGATAAATTTACCTGTACCTTTGGTCTACAGATTATGAATAGGAGATACCTACTGTTCCATAAAAGTCGAGGGGTGTCTCACGCTTGGAAATAGGTGTACAAATCTCAAAATAATTTCCGGAAATGTTGAGAAATTACAGAAATTTCCTTTAAATTATCACAAATTATGTTGATTCTCAGAAATTATAGGAAATGTTTGGAAATTTTGGGAAATGTCAGGAACTGTTAGGAAATTATTCGAAATATTGGGAAATTTTTCGAAATTATAGAAAATTTACTGAAATTATCATAGGAAATTAGGAAATTTTCACCAGAAATCTTTGAGAATTTTTGTGTATCGCATATTGTTTAGTTCCTGTTCAATATTTTGTGAATAAAAATATCTAACTGCTAACAAAATAAAGGTAAGTAAGTAGGTAGGTACCTATGTATAAACACATTTCATAAACTATAGAAGTCAAGCTTCATGTTATTATTTCCTACTGGAAATAATATAAAATTTTGGGAAAATGAGCTTCTAACCTTCCTCACTACATGCAGAAAGTTTCAAATTTTTCCCTATCTGTACTACTTTTCCAGAAAAACTGTGAAATGTGTCAGACTTTATTCTCATATACTAATTCAGTTATTGTTGGTTGATTTTCTATATTTTGCATGTTGTAATTTTCCATTGGAAAAATTTGAAATTTTGGGAAAATGAGCTCTTAACTTTCCTCTTCACATGCAAAAAGTTCCAAAATTTTGCCTCTATGGTTTTTCAGGAAAACTTTGAAATGTGTGAGAAAGTATTTTCAAATAATTCAAGTATTTAAAGTTAATTTTCAAAATTTCTCATGTTGTTATTTTCCACTGGAAAAATTTATAAATTTTTGGAAAAATGAGCTCCTAACCTTCCTCTTTACATGTAAAAAGTTTCAAATTTTTCCCTTTATCCGTCTTCCGGAAAAACTTTGAAATGTGTGAGACTGTATTTTTAATTAATTCAGTTTTTGTAAGCTGATTTCCAAGATTCTTCATGTTGTTATTTTTCACTGGAAAATATTTGAAATTTTGGGAAAATGAACCACTAACCTTCCTCTTTACATGCAAAGAGTTTCAAAATTTTCCCTTCACTACCTTTCCAGGAAAATTTTGAATTGTGTGAGACTGTCTTTCAATTTAAATTCAGTTTTTGTAGGCTGTTATCTAAGATTCGTCATGTTGTTATTTCTCACTGGAAAAATTTGATATTTTGGGAAAATGATGAGGAAAATGAGCTCCTAATTTTCTTCTTCACATGCAAAAAGTTTCAAATTTTTCCCTTCACTAGTTTTCCAAGAAATTTTTGAATTGTATGAGACTGGCCTTCAATTAATTCAGTTTTTGTAGGCTGTTTTCCAAGATTCGCCATATTGTTATTTTCCAATGGAAAAATTTGAAATTTTGGGAAAATGAGCTCCTAACCTTTTTTTTACATGCAAAAAGTTTCAACATTTTTCCTTAATTAGTTTTCCAGGAAAACTTTGAAATGTGTGATATTATATTTTCAATTAATTCACTTGTTCTAAGTTGATTTCCAAGATTTTTCATTTTGTTATTTTCCTTTAGAAAAATTTGAAATTTTGGGAAACAAACCGCTTCGCAAACCTCTTCAAATGCAAAAAGTTTCAGTCATTCCCTCAAGTAGTTTTTCAAAAAAACTTTGAATTGTATGAGACTGTATTTTCTAAGGGGCAAAACCCCTAGGAATTCTTTGCCAAAAATGTGGGGAATTGAGGTATAGGGAATTTGAAAAAATTTATGGGGAATTTGGAGAAATTTTTAGTGAATTTGGAGGAATTTGTGAGGAATTTATGATGAATTTAAAGGAAATTGTAGGGTCATGACTTCACTGAGGTTCACATTCTTATTATTCGAAACACTAATAATTGGAAATTTTTGAAAAAATCTAGTTTTGTGTTGGACGTTGGACATTTATTTTTATCAAAGAAATTCTCCTAAAATTTCACTTCATGATTTACAGGTTCAAATTTAAAAGAATACTCAGTTTAATACTCAAGGAAAAACCTTTTGGAATTAGATCCACTTAGACTTGAATGGATTTGCATGCTACATTCAAGATACTGTTCATATTAGGGCCAAATTAGAAAATCGCCTAGTGAGAAAAAAATTATTGGTCATTAGAGGATGAAGATTACATAATTTCAGTAGATCATTTTAATATGGGAATTAGAAAACACTGAGGAAAACACGAGGAAAAACATTATAAAAGTGAACATTTATTAGTTAATTCTGACATTGTTCCAGAAGATAGGATGAACTTGCAAAATCTCCTTAAAAATGATCCTGAGTGCGAAGGAACTTCAAGCTACTTGAATTTGATACAAATTTTAAATTTATATGTATTTGAATCCGAATATATTGTATCTTAGTATCATAATATATGGAAAAGAGGCTGAACGTTGAAAAAATGGTTTACTTATTTTCAAATTATTGGAAAGATAATTAGACACATTCGTATGGCTTACTTAGCCTATGCTGAGGTTCATATTCAATTTATTGTTTATAGTCCTGTAAACCTGTTCAACTTCTAGGAAAAGGTCCATTCTCAGATCCATTTAAAATAAAAAGAAATAATATACCCTCAATATTGTGAAACAATATACATATCTAGTTGTTTGAAATATCAAATGCAGGTTTAGGTTAGTTTAAACCTCGGTTTAAATCCCTGCATTCTGGATTACCGGAAACCAATCATTAATTTTAGCTCTAAAGTCAACTAACCTAACCTTGCATTTGATCCTACTTGATAAACTGCTCTTGTGTTTTAACACTAAGGGCCGGTCTATTAACCTTCTGATTTCTGGTAAACTGTAAGGTAATCCAATCTGACGGATGAAACGCAATTTGTAATCCCATTGGTTGGCTAGTTATTCCTTGACCAATCCAATAAGATTATGAAATGGGTAAATTTATCTTATAGATAGTTACCAGCAAGTTTATCTGAAGATGAATAAACCAAGCCTATGCAAAATAAAAATTTTAAAAAATAAACTTATCAGCAGCAATTATGAGGATTTTCAGGGAATTTGTAAGAGGCATTTGTGGGGAATTTGAGAGGAGTTTGCAGGAATTTGTGGGAATTTGCAGGGTGCTTAGAGGAATTTGGAGGAATTTTGGAAGAAAATGCGTAGAAAATTCCCCTTTGAGGAATTGTTTGTACAAATTCTGAGGAGGTGGTTTACGCCTTGATAGAATTAAGTATCACAGTAATGTGTAAAATGTAAGTAAATGATCATTTCTAGAAAACTACAGTGAATATTGTACAGATGTTCGAAAATTTTGGGGAGAAATTAGGTAAAAATTTCTCAGAAATTTTGAAAATTATCAATTTTTGTTTCAGAAATGTCAGAAATTTCAAAGGAAACTAGTAATTATTAGGGGAATTCCGGAAATTATTTAAAGTCTTGTTTTTTTTCCAAGTCCAAAATTTAGTAACTATGTTGGCAGCACAAGCCTTTTCTACATAAAAAATTTGAAAGCATTGACAATTTTACATTGTATTGCCAACATAATGTCATTTTGACTTTTATCTTTTAAAAAAAAACAGATTTTAGGAAGTTTCATAAACTATTTAGGAAATTTTAGAAATTATAGAAAGCTTATAAAAATTCTAAATATTCAGGAAATTTCGGAAATTATGGACAATATCAGAAAAACATTTCCAAAAAGGAAATAGGTGTACAAAATAACAGTGTGAGACACCCCTCGATAAAAGTGTTATTGCTAGACATTGTAAAATTGTTTCTTAATTCCTTTGTATATAGGAATTCACTTGGTGGGTGGTTTCCAGAAAACTTAGCAGAAAGGTGTAGGTATTGCTGTATAGAGAGTCTGACCCCAGAGATCCGTTTGTTTAGTAGTTGCTTTTTAGGAAGCTATCTTGTGATATTAGGAGGCAATTTTCAAGTAATGACTTTCTATCAATAAAGGTATGCTCCACTCC
Source organism: Ceutorhynchus assimilis (assembly GCA_917834065.1). NCBI lineage: Eukaryota > Metazoa > Arthropoda > Insecta > Coleoptera > Curculionidae > Ceutorhynchus > Ceutorhynchus assimilis. The sequence goes on along the minus strand of OU892282.1, from coordinate 25,934,580 downwards.
AGTTCATAATTTGGAAGATATAGGTATTTTGGTATTTTAATCTATTAACACTTTGAGGTAGATTCACATTACACCGATTATTCTTTCACAGTAATGGAATGCCTGGAATAATAATTCTTATTTGGTTTCCATTTCGTAAGCAATAATGCAATTTGATATTTGATCATTTTGAAAAATAAATTTTCATGAAAATGCATAATCGAATCCGAGTCCATATTTATACCGCAAAAATTTAGGTCGCATCAGGTTTATGCAGTTCCCTTTTCCACCCTATATGTTTATTCTAATATCAGTTTCATTATCTAGATGTAAAACAGGCAGCTGCTTGTAATTATCCCACGCAACCTAACAACATTGTTGGTTTTGATAACAAGGAAACGGGAATTGTGTTTGAAATAAAGATACTTTTCAGGTATAGGTCGAGTTCCTGATGCAACTCTAGATATTTTCCACTTGAAAAATATTTAAAAATGAAGTTTGGTAGTAGATCTTCAACACACAGTCATTACCGATGCCATTACAATGTATTAAGAGCTACAGTCTATGTACTGCAGTGCAATCCAATGGACTATTTTTATCATCAATTAACAAGGACATATAGATTATAAAGTTCAAAAGGAAAATAGCATTTCAGTGAAAAGTCCACGACATTGACTTGAACCAATATAAGATTAAAATTGAATTAGCCTAGGCGCTCTGAAAAGTACTAATTTCATTTGGCTTTCGCCAATACTAGTAATTATTATTATTATTATTTCAAACAACAGGTATTCTATTTTTAAACCCAAAGTCAAAGTACGGTTTATAACGTCTGTTTACGTAACCTCGGTGCGTTGTTGTTGCAGATTATATAGGGTGGTCTAACAAATACTGCACACCAAGAAATAAGTGAAAATTATAAAAAGTTGCTGTTGCGAGACTCAAGGCCGGTTTATGAGTGGACAGTTATAAACTTAGCTGTTAGTTAACTAATAATTATCATTGGTTAACCGACAGCTAAAGTAGATAGCCTTCTACTGATAAACTGGTCCTAAGAAGACAATTGGACACAGACGTCCAAGAGACTGGTCACTCGATGTATCATCGTTAGATTATTTTCTTTGGAGGCATACTTAAAAAATAAATGATTTGCTGAAACCTTTGAAAGAAGATCTTCGCCAAAGAATTATAGCTGAGTACGTATGAATAAATAGATTAGAATAGATTTTAATATCCTATAAAGGCACATTTTGAACATTTGCTAAATTAATTCACTTCTTAACAAAGAAAAAAAAAACATTCTTCCTCAACTCACAAAACTCAAGACTGTTCCTAATGACTTTGGATTTTTTTTAAAGTTCAAACAAAGAAATTACATTGCCCAGAGCAGCTATCTTTGTGTCGGAAAAAAAAAATAAAAATTAACAATGACGAAAAAAACACTAAAAAATACATTAGGAAAAAACAGGCGGGCACCCAATAGAGACTCACACCCACCATTATCCGGACGTTCATAGCATTTTCTAGACAATCTCTAATTTAAATTTGACTTGAAAATTTCATTACCCCAGCGAAGGGAAAGAAGAGGATTTAACTACTAGATCTAATAATAAGGAAAAGACAAAAGGGTTGCCCGAATGATGATCCGATAAAATTGCTTTCGCTCTATAATTTAAGCCCTCAAAGTGGCAATTATCAGAACCGGTAGAAAAGCTTTATATAGAAGAATCGATATTAGGTGTACCTATCGTGTATGTAGGTTAGGCTAGGTCATCTAAGGACGATGCCTCATAACCTTATCTGACGACATTAAAATTTTAAATTTTCATTGCATATGGAATTTTTAAAATCAATTGCGTGTCTATTGAGAAATTGCTTGGAAATGAGCCAATGAATAAAAAAAAAACGTAAAATACAATTTTTTTTGTCCTGTCCAAAGCCCCATGGTAGGTACGCTGTACTATGTAACTGGGACGATTGCTTTTAAAAATCTCACATTTATAAATGTTAAATGCCCGCCTATATGGGTCAGGCGTTAAAAATACATGCACGAATTGATGGATGGCGTTTCAAGCTAATTGTTTATTGAAACGCAAATCCATCGAGCTATTTTTAAAGGAATTCAGATATTCTGATTGTGCATCTATCATGCAAGTACATAGTTTAAAATTTAAAGATACAAAGTTGGTGCAGGGTTTATTGATTTGAGTCGAAATACTAATTTGGTATCAAATTCGACCTGAGCAGGTGAAGGCTGCAACACATGAGGCTCGGAGTGCTGCAAAGGTTCGTGAGATTCAGAACTTAACAAGGAATTTGGATGGGAACAAGGATGATGCAGGTGGATGACAGCATTTTAGACGAAAACGTCGTTTCATAGTTGAAAGAAATGAAAGCGCCAATGGTGTGCAGACAATACCGAAGTTTGTATCGCTTCATGTCTCTAGGCTTCAACCCAATACAAAGCCTGATGACCTCAAACAAATATTAAATGTTAATTTTCCAAGAGTTATTTGTGAGCCTCATGTGTCAATGCATCCAGAAATATATGCATCTATGAGAGTCACTATATCAGAAGTAACCAGCTAAAGGATGCATGGAAAAGGGTTGATGGACCTAGCGGTGCAGTAGTCACTAGTCACCCGGTTTTTCATGAAAAGGATTCTCCAAACCTATCATAGAGACAAAAAAGAGGGAAATTAGCATCTACTATCAGAATTTAAGGGGACTCCGAACTAAAACAGAGTGCTTCTACCAAAGTGTAATGTCCTACGAGTATGACATAATAGCATAGTAACCGAAACCTGGTTGACAGCAAGTATCTTTGATGCTGAACTCTTTTATCAGAGGTATAACATAATAAGAAGAGATCGTGATGATGACAATTGCCGAGGTGGTGGTGTCCTTGTGGCACTGCACAAAAAGTTCCAGTTTGAAAACATTAAGGTAACCTGTGATATTGAATCTGGGATATTAGAACTTAAATACAAAAAGTCTTCCTTTCTCATATCTTGCGCATACATTCCGCCAAGTATGCCCTATGATATTTATGATAAATATTTTAATGATCTTCAAGACATTCTGGATAATGGCTGTGATATTTTAATATTAGGTGATATGAGCATACCTAATTTCGACACTGATAATAATTGTGATAAGAGTGTTTTGATAAAAAAAAATTCTTAATCTTAATCCAACCATATGGGTAGAAAACTGGATTTTGTACTGTCTAATATGAATGTTGTCCATGTTTCTCGAGCTGATGTGTTTGTTCAAGAAGACCTGTACCATCCATGTCTTTCACTAAGTCTGTGCTATGAGTTCCATCCATGATATGTGTCGTCTGGTATGTCAGCCTTACACATATGATAATGCCAGGGGTCTGTTATACAGATTGCTTCAATCCAGTGATTGGTCCACAATTGAAGAACTCTCTGATCTTGATTCATGTATTGATGCATTTTATGACATCTTGTATTGATCAGTCGATCCCCAAAAAGGCAGTTGCGGCTTCGAAAGGAGACAAATGTAAATATCCAAAGTGGTTCTCCATCAAACTGATACGTAACAACCTAATGAGATGTCCTGGAATGATGCGGTTTATCAGACACCTGCAAACATTGCCAATGCCTTTGGATGCTATTTTTCATCTGTTTATGAGCCTTCATCTCAAAATCTAACCAACGAGGAAGACTGGTGCCCTGCTTGGGTTGATTTTCAGTTTCCTGTAATAGATGCCGAAATGGTTGACTCTGCCATCAAGAAACTAAAGCCCAAGAAGTCTACTGGAAGTAACAATATACCATCTTACATACGTATACAACGGATGTTCAGAATTTTTGGCAAAACTTCTATCGCACATCTTCAGATTATCCATTAAAAATAACACTTTTCCAGACAAACTTAAGACTGGTATTGTTACACCAATTCATAAAGCCAGAAAAGTCAGTGAAATTGAAAATTACAGACCTATTAGTGTGTTAATCTCCTTGGCTAAAATTTTAGAAATAGGTAAATGAAAATATTAAGAATCCTATGGAAAGCAGGCTGTTTAAGGAGCAACATGGCTTTATCAGTGACAAATCTACTTCACAAATAATGTATCATCTACCATTAATGATAAGAAACAGTTGGATGTAGTGTATACGGATTGTGTCAAGGCTTTCGAAAAGGTAGACCATCAGATATTGCTGGGGAAGCTTACTAAATTTATCTTTTCAACAAGTGCCTACATTTTTATTCAGTCATACTTAACTAATAGAACGGAATCTGTAAAGCATCTAGTGTTCCCCAAAGTAGCAATCTGGGTCCTATATTATTTACCATATTTCGAGGGGTGTTTCACATACTAAATTGTGTACACCACTGTATTTGACTGCATTGATTGCATCAAAAATGATAGTTGACTGCATTGACTTTTGAGCAATATCTAACAAGATTGCAGGCTCCACTCGCAACGACTGCTTACGATTTTTCGGGAGTGTATATGGAATGTACGCTAATGCATATGACTGCACGGAATTTATAACGATTGCAAACGACGAGACAAGCGACTATATTATGACTGCACGAGTCCATGTATTCCATTGACTGCATGAGAATGTATAATAATAATTTCCTTTATTTAGCACTTGGCTAATATAAGTACATTATTTTTTACAATTTCACAAAAAAGACTAATAAAAAAAAATTAAAACTAAAAAATAAAATAAAGAAACAAGTGTTATACAAATTTGCTCCCTATGCTACACCTATTTAACTGACCTAAATTAAAAATTCAACCTTATGCCAATACATTTCTTATCATTCCCCTATTAAGTGTTTTTTCAATTTTGTCTTGAATAAATTTAATTTTGAAATATTCTTGATATGATCAGGTAAAGAATTAAACACAATTTCACTTAATCAAGTATGGACTGCAGAAGAATGTATGGACTGCATATACATGAATGTATAATATTTGTACACCTACTGCATGAGTGAAACACCCCTCGCCATATTTATAAATAGTTTACCTAGTGTCATTGAACATTACGATAGTTTGCTCTTTGCCGATGATTTTAAAAATTTTAAAACTGTATTGTGTCAAAATGACTGTGCTTTGTTACAAGTTGATTTAAATAGTATTGTTGATTGGTTCTCAAAAAATAACATGTTTTTAAATGTCGATAAATATTGTGTAATGTCATTCTCCTAAATCAAATCTAGTCAAACATGATTTTATGTTAGATAGTAAGATGCTAAAGCGTATAGATAGCATTAAAGATCTCGGTGTATCTTTTCAGCCATCTCTTAGATTTAAAACTCATTATGAGTATACATATAGTGAACAAGGCATACAGCGCTCCAGGATTTATCATTAGGAACAGTAAACATTTTGTACATATCAAGTTGAAATTTCACTCAAATGAGCTCCAATTCTTCCTCTTTTCATCCAGAAAATTTCAAAATTATTCCTGCAACAGTTTTCCAGGAAAAAAATTAAATATGCGAGAGTGTTTTTTGTAAAATCTAGTTTCTGGAAGTTGATTTTCAAGAATTTTTTGTGTTGATGTTTGTCACTGTATCAAGTTAAAATTTTACTTAAATGAGCTTCCATCCTTCTTCTTTTCATCCAGAAAATTTCAAAATTATTCCTACAACAGTTTTCCAGAAAAATAATCAAATATGCGAAAGTGTTTTTTTGTAAAATCTAGTTTCTGGAAGTTTATTTTCAAGAATTTTTCGTGTTGATGTTTTTCACTGAATCAAGTTGAAATTTCACTTAAATGAGCTCCTATTCCCTCTTTTCATCCAGAAAATTTCAGAATTTTTCCTATAACAGTTTTCCAGGAAAAAAATTAAATATGCGAGAGTGTTTTTTGTAAAATCTAGTTTCTGGAAGTTGATTTTCAAGAATTTTTTGTGTTGATGTTTTTCACTGAATCAAGTTGAAATTTCACTTGAATGAGCTCCTATTCTTCCTCTTTTCATCAAGAAAATTTCAAAATTATTCCTGCAACAATTTTCCAGAAAAAAAATTAAATATGCGAGAGTGTTTTTTGTAAAATCTAGTTTCTGGGAGTTGATTTTAAAGAATTTTTCGTGCTGATGTTTTTCACTGAATCAAGTTGAAATTTCACCTAAATGAGATCCTATTCTTCCTCTTTCTATCCAGAAAATGTCAAAATTATTCCTGCAACAGTTTTTCAGAAAATAGTATATTAAAGTATAAGTGGATATTAAAAAGTTGACATTATGACTTTACCTTTCTTAAGCCTAGTACTCATAACAGCGAAACTCGCTCTTTTTTGACATTGCTTCGACAATTTGATGTTAAATGCGTGATTCAAACGTCAAATTGTCAGAGCAATGTCAAAAAAAAAACGAATTTCGCAGTTATGAGAACTAGGCTTTAATTGGGTTGTAGATGTTGTCATGGGTAACTTTAAAACACGCGCGTTTTTAAATGTTGGATTGAAACACGCTGAGGAGTACTTTAAATAAGTAAAATAGGTTATCAATAAAAAAAAAATCAAATATGCGAGAGTGTTTTTTTGTAAAATTTAGTTTCTGGGAGTTGATTTTCAAGAATGTTTCGTGTTTATGTTTGTTACTGAATCAAGTTGAAATTTCACTTAAATGAGCTCCCATTCATCCTATTCTCATTCAGAAAATTCCAAAATTATTCATGCAATAGTTTTCTAGAAAAAGGATCAAATATGCGAGAGTGTTTTTTGTAAAATTTAGTTTCTGGGAGTTGATTTTCAAGAATTTTTCGTGTTGATGTTTGTCACTGAATCAAGTTGAAATTTCACGTAAATGACTTCCCATTCTTCCTCTTCTCATCCAGATAATTTCAAAATTATTCCTGCAACAGTTTTCTAGAAAAAGGATCAAATATGCGAGACTGTTTTTTGTAAAATCTAGTTTTTGGAATTTGATTTTCAAGAATTTTTCGTGTTGATGTTTGTTACTGAATCAAGTTGAAATTTCACTTAAATGAGCTCCCATTCTTCCTCTTTTCATCCAGAAAATTTCAAAATTGTTCCTATAACAATTTTCCAGGAAAAAAATTAAATAGGTATGCGAGAGTGTTTTTTGTTGTTATAAAAATGTGTTGACTACACTATCATAAATCATAGAATATCGGATGAGGAGGCAATGCCTATTTTGTAATTGAAAATATCATCCAAAACAAACAATATGCGACTTATTTATTCGAGTCTGTTGCACAATAATCAATTGGACCGAGAATTGGACGTTCCTTGCTGCTTGCATTGACTCTATCACATTCTCATATTTTCAATCATTTTCTCCTTCAAAACAATTAAACCAAGCAACCCTGTTAGAGATAAAAGTAGTAGCAAAGAACATGCGTTATTAAAATTACAAAAAAGTCTTATTTTTGTAGGCGTCTAGATTAGTACAAAAAAAAAAATGTTGAAAACTTAGAGACCCATTGAATGGTAAAATTACCCTCTTTCATAAATCTATTATACTCTATTGAATCCATCCTTTCCTATTCAATGTCATCATCTTGGAGATCCAGATGTGCACTTTTTGCGACACTAGGTGGATCGTCACGCGACGTGTGCGCACGGTTTCTGCGCATTTCGACACCCCGTACTATCTAGAGAAAATGCTGCACACGCGCGGAACGGTGCGCGAGTCTATACGCAGCCTAACAGCCATTGAGTACGCATGACCTGACGATGACGTTGAAGTTAACAGGTCTGTTTCTGCAGAAATCAAAAACCACTCAAAGCGAATTTCATTGGATGAAAACGGTCAGAAACAGTCAGAAAACTACAAAAAAAAAACTTTATTTTTTCCCAAGATAGATTTTGACATTGAAAACTTTGAAACATAAACAATAACGCTTGACCCTGATTGGTGGCAAAATGAGGTGTTTCTGCAGGTTGACATTAGTTTTACAATAGCGACCAATAAGCAGCATAAGCGGCATTGTTTATGTTTCAAAGTTGACAATGCCAAAATCTATCTTGGAAAAAAATAAACTGTAGTTTCTCTGATACAGCAGAAAACCATAAAACTTCCCGTCACGATTCTAAGCAAAACCTAAAATTTGTGCGAAGAATCCGAAATTCGTGTACACAGTGGTTTCGAAACCGTTCATGGGATGGTTTTTGATGACATTATGTTGGCAATACAATGTAAAATTGTCAAGCTTTCAAATTTTTTGTGTAGAAAAGGCTTGTGTTGCCAACACAGTTACTAAATTTTTGACTTGGGGAATTAGCTTTAAAAAAAAAAACAGACTTTATTTGGTCAATTTATGAAATAATTTCAACACCAGTGTACATTTGCCTTAAAAGTTAGTCTCTCGTAATATAAGAGCCTATGTGAATGGGACCTGAACTTATCAAAGTTTTGTTTAAAAACTACAAATGCAGCCCTTGTCATTGGAGAACATTCTTAACATAAACTATTCTTGGGTATGGGTAACAAAGAAGATAATACAGCTTTGTTTTAGTCCAGCCTATTTTCAGCTGACTTTGTTGTCACGTCACAAAATACCCTTCATTATTGCATTTCAAGTTGCTAATATTAGACAAGCTTATTGAATATGAACCAACAAAGAACAAGGTGATTCAAAACCCTCATTAGTTTTCCCCTATTTAGGAATTCAATTCAAAAACAATTATTTCCGCATGCAGGTATCATCACTAGTCATTACACCATACATGACCTACATTTAATTACAAGAGATTATATTACAAGCCTTGACTTCAGAAAAGCTTTCGTTTCAGACCGTGATAAAATAGAAGCCGGCTCAAAGGCCCATTATTCTACATAGGTTTCTGAGAAAAAAACGGGTCATTATTTCTTGCGGAACCATCAAAGTAAAAGTACCACAACCACGAGGCAAACTTTGCAGGTCAAATTTGCCGTACGATACTAAGAAACGTCTTTTTTTTTTGTTGTGATGGTTTACCTTTTACCGCCCTCGTAGGCCTCCCACCAGACTGAAACTGAAAAATAAACTTCCTAGTTCCTACAATTCCAGGGCTTCAGCTTCAGTCGGGCACAGCCAGGGAAGCGTGTTCCTTTCCCCAATTCAAATAATTCACAATTCTAGGGAAGCGGGGAAAAGTCTAAAAACAGCCGATCCTAAACTTTTTTCCCCCCACCATTTAACCATCCTTGTTCAACTCATGGAATGCCTTAGAATTTTCCCTCAAGGTCACTCATTCCCAGTTAAGCTTTCCAAAATGGCCGCCTTCAATTCGACCAATAGGACGGTAGAGTTTGCGCAAGAACCTACTTCAGGCTCCACCTTTTTCCGTTCATGATTACATGGGTATGGGGTCATTGATATCCTAGAAACGGTAGGGGAATGATTACTACGTAGGCTCCGATTTTAGAAGAGTAGTTTATTTAGTAATGAGACTGATTGGATGAACGTAAGCCTTGCGGAATAAGAAAAAATTAGTGAATGATTTTGATAGTGACGATGGTTGCGGAAGAGAGGAATATTTGTGCCCAAAAACGTAGTAAGTCTGATAAGTTATTTGAAAAATATTAAGGTAATGATATTTTCACGTGAGTTAATTTGATTATTAAAAATGCTCTATCAAAGTGAATCTTTCTAAAATTTTTCAAGTAACTTCAGGGCTTTACTGTTGTTTTTCATTGGCTACAACTATGTGTTGTATGTTTGACAATAAATAGATGAATCATTCCACTTTTAACTGTTAGTTCAAGACTGTTGCTAAAAATAAATTGTTCAAATATTATGCAGGCATAAATAAAATCAAACACCTACGGAAGTTTTTTTTTTCAGTTCTCCAGTATACCTATATGATAAAATTCAAAATTAATCTATTTTAAATCATGTTCTTTGACTGTGTTGAGTATGTTAATTCAAAAGATTCAAAAAGAAATAAAATGTGTGTACTAAGATTTCAAAAAAAACTTACTCCAAAAAACTGGAATTAATTCTCATTGAGTATGTTAATTCAAAATATTCAAAAAAAAATAAAATGTCTGTACTAAGATTCCTAGAAAACTTCCAAAAAACTAGAATTAACTCTCAAAAAATCGAAATGATTGTTAAATTCTACAATGCAAAAGACAAATCGTGGCGATGGACTGGAGAATTCTGTTGAAAACTAAGTTTCAGAAAAACTTAATAAAAATCTTGTTTTAGCAGAAAGAGAAATCTACTGCACCTTTCTTTGTTGCCGAGGCAAAATATGTAGGTAGTACCGAATTTTAGCAGAGACCGCAATATTTATTTTGTCGTATAAGAAAAAAACGACAAAATTGTGGTTTTGTACCGAAATAACCAACTAATAAATAGACATTTTTTTCTACTGAGCGTTGAATTCGAAATTACTCGAAATATGTGAAATTCAAGTGGATAAAACGACCAGAATGTCATTAGTCAAAATAGGAATCCTAAATGAAATTGAAGTTTTGATGAAGCATGGTCCTATTCTAACCTACTTATAGAATTCAGTCAGGGACATACTAAGCAAGAATCTTGTATTTGGAAAAGGTATTCAAAATTCAGTAGGAATTGATAAGTATAGTATTTTTAATACCCATTTAGAATAATTTCATCCTTATTTATCAATCACGAATCAGATGAAACAAAAAATTACCAACAAAAACGAACGTCGATTGCTAATACGTCAATGTCATGTACAAATAGGAAATTCCTAACCTAATTCTTTTTGTCTGTTCAAGAAGCGACATACGTTTAGTCACTAGAACGACTGGTACTTCTAAATAGGTATTAAAATTTCTATAGGTAGCTCTTCACACCAATATTTGATGCTTGGTGTGATGATCGGTTATGAGAAAAAAATATAGATATATAGTTTCTAATACCTATTTGGAAAATTGGAAGTACCAGTCGTTCTTAACGTATGTCAGTTCTTGAATACACAAATAAAATTAGGTTAGGAATTTCCTATATTGTAAGTACATGAAATTGACGTATTTGCCATCGGCGTTCGTTTTTGTTGGTAATTTATTGTTTCATCTGATTCGTGATTGATAAATAAGGATAGAGTTATTCTATGTCTATGGTTATTCTAAATGGGTAATAAAAATACTATATAATGAAACTAATTAAATAATGGATGCACGTCATCAATGATGTCGAAATTATTGCCAATCGCATTTTGTAAGAAATTAAAATTCGTTTTAAACTCAGAGCGCATTTTCCCTTTTGTTTTACCCAAGGGGCAAACCACATAGGAATTCTTTGCCAAAACTGTGAGAAATTTAAAGGAATTTGTGGGGAATTTGAAGGAACCCATCGGAATTTATGAGAATTTGGGGAATTTATAGGGAATTCGGGGAAATTTATGGAGAATTTGGAGGAATTTTTGAGGAATTTAAAGGAAATTGTAGAGTCATGACGTCACTGAGGTTCACATTCTTATTATAAGAAACACTTATAAATGGAAATTTACTCGGAAATTCAACAAAAATCTAGTTTTGTGTTGAACGTTGGTCATTCATTTTCATTTAAGAAATTCTCCCAAAATTTCACTTCATGATTTACAGGTCCAAATTTAAAAAATTCAAAACAATAATGAATACAGTTTTTGTAGGCTGACGTCCAAGATTCTTCATGTTGTTATTTTAGAATGGAAAAATTTGAAATTTTGGAAAAATGAGCTTCTCACCTTCCTCTCCACATGCAAAAAGTTTCAAATTTTTCCGTTCACTAGTTTTCCAGGAAAACTTTGAAATGTGTGAGACGGTACTTCAACTAATTCAGTTTTTGTAAGTTGATTTCCAAGATTCTTCATGTTGTTATTTTCCACTGGAAAAATTTGAAATTTTGGGAAAATAAGCTTCTTACCTGACTCTTCACATGCAAAAAGTTTCAGAATTTTCCCTTTACTGGTTTTGCAGGAAAACTTTGTAATGTGTGAGACTGTATTTTTAATTAATTCAGTTATTGTAGGTTGATTTCCAATATTCCTCATGTTGTTATTTTCTACAAGAAAAATTTGAAATTTTGGGAAAATGAGCCTTTAGCCCTTTAACCTTTCTACTCTTCACATGCAAAAAGTTTCAAATTTTTGCCTTCACTAGTTTTCTAGGAAAACTTTGAAATGTGTGAGACTGTATTTTCAATTTATTCAGTTATTAGAGGTTGATTTCCAAGATTCTTCATGTCGTTATTTTCCACTGGAAAAATTTGAAATATTGGGAAAATGAGCCTCTGACCTTCCTTTTCACATGTAAAAAGTTTCAAAATTTTCCCTTAATTAGTTTTCCGAGAAAATTTTGAATTATGTGAGACTGTATTAACAATTATTTCAGTTTTTATAAGTTGATTTCCAAGATTTTTCATGTTGTTATTTTACACTGGAAAAATTTGAAATTTTGGCAAAATGAGCTTCTTCCCTTCCTCTTTTTATGCAAAAAGTTTCAAATTTTCCCTTCACTAGTTTTCCAGGAAAACTTTGAATTGTGTGAGACAGTATTTTTAATTAATTCAGTTATTGTAGGTTGATTTCCAAGATTCTTCATGTTGTTATTTTCTACTCTAAAAATTTGAAATTTTGGGTAAATGAGCTTCTCACCTAAATCTTTACATGCAAAAAGTTTCAAAATTTTTTCCTTCACTAGTTTTCCAGGAAAACTTTGAAATGTGTAAGACTGTATTTTCAATTAAGTAATTCAGTAATTATTGTAGGTTGATTTCCAATATTCCTCATGTTGTTATTTTCTACTGGAAAAATTTGAAATTTTGGGAAAATTAACATTTAAGTAAGGTTTCTACTCTTCACATGCAAAAAGTTTCAAATTTTTGCTTTCACTAGTTTTCCGCGAAAGCTTTGAAATGTGTAAGACTGTATTTTCAATTAATTCAGTAATTAGAGGTTGATTTCCAAGATTCTTCATGTTGTTATTCTCCACTGGAAAAATTTAAAATTTCGGGAAAATCAATCTCTAACATTCTTCTTCACATGCAAAAAGTTTCAAAAATTTTCCTCAGTTAATTTTTTAGGAAAATTTTGAATTGTGTGATACTGTATTAACAATTATTTCAGTTTTTATAAGTTGATTTCCAAGATTTTTCATGTTGGTATTTTCCACTGGAAAAATTTGAAATTTTGGGAAAATGAGCTTCTCACCTTCCTCTTTACATGCAAAAAGTTTCAAAATTTTCCCTTCGCTAGTTTTACAGGAAAACTTTGAAATGTGTGAGACTGTATTCTTAATTTTTCAGTTATTGTAGGTTGATTTTCAAAATTTTTCTACTGGAAAAATTTGAAATTTTGGGATTATGAGCTTCTAACCTTCCTCTTCACATGTAAAAAGTTTCAAAATGTTCCCTTACTTAATTAGTTTTCCAGGAAAACTTTGAATTGTGTGAGACAGTATTTTTAATTAATTCAGTTATTGTAAGTTGATTTCCAAGATTGTTTATGTTGTTATTTTCCACTAGAAAAATTTGAAATTTTGAGAAAATGAGTCCCTTACCTTAATCTTCATATGCAAAAAGTTCCAAATTTTTCCCTTCACTAGTATTCCAGGAAAACTTTGAAATGTATGAGACTGTATTTTCAATTAATTCAGCTTTTGTAGGTTGATTTCAAAGATTCTGTTTGTGTTACTTTCCACTGGAAAAATTTGAGTTTTTGGGAAAATGAGCCTCTAACCTTCTTCTTTACATGCAAAAAGTTTCAAAATTTTCCCTCAATTAGTTTTCCAAGTAAAAATTTGAATTGTGTGAGACTGTATTAACAATTATTTCAATTTTTGTAATATGTATGTTGTTATTTTCCAATGGAAAAATTTGAAATTATGGGAAAATGAGCCTCGAACCTTCCTGTTCACGTGCGAAAATTGTTTAAAATATTCAATATCGATAAAATTTCAAAATCACCAGAAATTGCCATTTTTCAAAAAGTTTTTCACCAATCACCAGATTATTCACCAAATCACCAGATCTGGTGAAATTCCACCAGACCTGGCATCACTGGAATGTAGAGGAATTTGTGGGATACCTATATGGAGAAATTTGTGGTGGGGTATTTGGAAAAATTTGTGATGGGATATCTGGAGGAATTTGAGGGGAATTTGCAGGAATTTTGAGGAATAATGCGTAAAAAATTCCCCTTGGAGGAATTGTTTGCACAAATTCTGGGATGGTGGTTTACCCCTTGTTCTCGGCCCTTAAATTGTCTGAAGATTGAAATTTGAGAGTTTGAATTAAAAACAATGTCTACTTTTTCGCCAATGTTTTCTCAATGTTTCTTAAAATTTCCTGTCTACTCGTGTGAGCAAAAAAATCAAAGAAAAACTAAAAAAAGAACTGTAAAGAAAACAGAAAACGAGAAATGGAGGGAAAAAACTTCTAGAAAAGCTAGGAAAAACTGAAAAAGAATAATAAAGTAGGTAGGAGTGAAGTAAGAAAATGGTAAAAGAGAGTAATTTCTCAATTTTTGTTTATTCTCGGCTCTTGAATTGTCTGAAGATTGAAAATTTGAGAGTTTGAATCAAAAACAATGTCTACTTTTCCGCCAATGTTTTCTCAATGTTTCTCGAATTTCCTATGTCTGCTTCTCAATTTTTGTTTATTCTCGGCTCTTGAATTATCTGAAGACTGAAAATTTGAGAGTTTGAATTAAAAACAATGTCTACTTTTCCGCAAATGTTTTCTCAATGTTTCTTAAATTTTCTGTATCTGCTCCTCAATTTTCCCTGCTCAAGCTGGAAAAGAGTGCAGGAGAAGAAAAATTAAAAAAAAAACCTGTAATATTAGGTGATGTAAATGTTGGAATCTCGGTTGGAATGTCAAAAATGTTTAAATTTTGCCAACACTTTACCGCACTAAAACCATTGCGGTAGAGTACTTAGGCAGGTACTACTCTTTGCATAAAAATGTGTGCTTAAGTAGCTACCTACATAACCTCGTACTTAACCGTGAAAAAGGCAGGGCAGAAAAGTACCACCTGACAAAATAGGCTTGAAAACTCTATTAGAAAAAGTACCTTTGCAACTTGAATATAAAGCCCCTTTTTTGCCCTCACAGGAAGAAGAAAAATTCGAGAGAAAAAATACCTATTAAGGAATTCTGGATATATGCCAGGGGAGAGTTAGAGTTAAGTACTTTTTTTTATCCTAGGAGCGCTTACATTTCCAGCAGGAACATCGAAAGTAAGAGAAAAACGAAAGTTTTAGTTTTTCAGTAGGTAATACATACTTATTCTAAGCACTAGAAAAATTAATTTTCGCATAGGTGCTGTTTTGTTAATTAAATATTTTTTATGCCATTCAACATTCAAAAAAGATCATCAAACAATAATTATTCCTTTCTCGATTTGGTGTTCATTGAATTCGGTGATATTCGAAAAAGGGACCATAAAACTTGGCTCCAAAAATGTTTCAAAACTAAATGTTCTATTGCACCAAAGGCAAAGAAAACGAAAATTTATGTGAAAAGTTTCTAGTTGGAAGCGTCAGACCAGCACCAGCCAGACCCTTCTTTCATCCCTTTTCTGAAAATCGATAGAGCTCCACTACTATATTGTATAAATTCGAGCGAGGGAGTCTCCCTTCTACAAGAGACCTTCACCTTTGAAATCCTATTGTAAGTTGCACATCGATAAGCCCGGAAATAGATAGGAGAGGGTAAAAATTAGAAATCTCTTCAACCGAACAAATAGACCTAATTAAAACATTTTTAATTTTTTTGAAAGAGTTATGTTTTATTCATCATAATAACCATGTGGCAAGCATATGATTTTATGCAAGATGTTGGGCTATTTCCTGACAAAAAATACACAACGGGACGAAAATGTAAAATTCGTCATAGCAATCTGTGAAATGAAATTTTAACCGCCACTAACGGTTTTATGGTGTTGCATTTATTAAAAAACGTCTGCTGGGGCTCTCAGGAGTCTTAGTTTAGGAGAATTGGTAGGAGGCAACTAAATAAATCTGTTAAATAATGCATAATAGTAAATTGAATAAAGCAATTTTATTATACCTCTCTGCCCACAATAGAGGTCTGGTCATCAATAATAATGACGCATCAAGTTTTTTTTTATTGGACAACAAATAGCTTTTGGAACAGGAAAGTAATTTCCTATTAGTCAGAGTCCAAGAGAGAGGTTGAATGGATGATTAACAAGTATTCAATATTTTTAGGATTTGTTTTGACTTATTTTGTTATTTTCACTTCCGTTACATATGTAAAAATATACAAAATAATTGGGAATTATATATCCTAAATTATAATGTCGAGATATATCATCAACGTCAGCTTATGTAAATGGCCCCCCAAGGGTCATCCAAATTGCTCCAAAACTTATCTTTTTTTTTGAGCTTCATTTTCCTAATTAACCCAAATTGCTCTTGATGAATGTCATTCAGCCAACTAGTCTGATTTTGGGGTACTTCAAATGGAATTGGGTTAGAATGTCCCCAATCAGATGTCAATTATCCCAAACCAAGCTCACATTTATTTGCAGTATTTCAATCCAACGCCACAAGCAAATCTTTAGAATAAAAATCATAAATTTTTATTACGTTTTCAATTATCGGATTTCGTGACAAAACAAATGAATCACACTTTTATTGCTAAACGAAATTTCAACAGTTATCAACGGTTTTTGTGTTGCGTTGTAATTTAATTCCTAAAATTAATTTAATACAACCAGTTTCGAGCTGCCCACTTCAAAAACCAAACATCAATAATGAATGACTACAAATTTATTTTTATAATAAAAAAAAAAATTGAATTTTTATTTGTCCTCATGAAGCACTTTTTGACAATATCTTACCTATTCAATCCCATAATATCGGCGTGGGGTGAGTGGTAGATTAACATGCTGACTTACCTAAAACAAACAAAAAAACTAATAGAATAATCTGGGTTGAATGACGTTGAGCAAAAATAAGGAAGTTTAGTGAAAGTAAGTATTTTAACACTATTCTGGGGAATATTTGAGTTGCCGTTAATTTTTAACAAAAAATATAAATTCAAACGTCACAGAAAGCCCGCCAAATATGACGTCATTCGCTATAACTAGCAATAAGATACCTACTGCAAATTAAACTTTGAAATTAGTATGTTTTCAGATTGTCGATGCCATGGTTGATTTCCAACATTTCCTTTAGAAACCTGGTTTTTAACCTTGTTTTGTTGTTGTATATTTTGGACTACAGTTATAAAATTAATGTAATTTTTTAATTGTTAATACGTTCAGTTGTACAACAAACAACAGTTCTTGCATAGACCTAGTTCTTGTAGTGTTGAAGAAGGATCTAAAGCCCTGATGTCATTTTAGTTTTTAAGAAATCACGACAGTCAGTTTGACGCGAACAAGGTGCAAATAAAGAATGAGGCATTTAATCATTGTCACTCTTCAGAGCTTAGAAAAGGAAAACATCAAAGATATGCGTCAGCAGAGTCATTGTGAACAATTCTTATTGGTCGGTTGTGGATGTCTACGCCATTCCTGTACGTTTGAATATGTGGTATCTGACGTCAAAAAACTCAAAACAAAACTTACGTAAAATAGTATTTTCTACAAAATTGTTCTTATACATTTTTTTGTACGACCAACCATTTTCGAAATATAGCGTGATAAAGCGGGAGCGCGCATTCAAAATAGGTGATACTGTATTATACAGGGTGTCTCTGTTCAACTAGTCAAAAATGCTAGGGTATATAAAGGAACCATAGAGAAGTAATTTGAGATAAGACACCGATGGTCGGAAGTGCATCGTTTCCAAAATACAGGGTGTTGAAATTTAAACAACCCCCTTTCATATCATCTGAAGGGCTAATGCTAGGCTGTTCAGATTTCCAGGGATTATTGATGTAAGAATGATATTTGAAAATTCGTATGATGCACCCCCATTTTCTACCTGAAACCATCCCAAAAAAAAAAAATAAAAAAAAATTTGAAAAAAAACAATTTGTTTCAAATTTCAATTTTTTTTGGGTAAGTTCCAGCTAGAAAATGGGGGTGCATTATACGAATATTTAAATATCATTCCTACATCAATAATCCCTGAAAATTTGAACAGCCTAGCATCAGCCATTCAGATGATATGAAGGGGGGTTGTTTAAATTTCAACACCCTGTATTTTGGAAACGACGCACTTCCGACTATCGGTGTCCTATTTAAAATTACTTCTCTATGGTTCCTCTATATACCCTAGCATTTTTGTCTAGTTGATCAGAGACACCCTGTATAATACAGTATCACCTATTTTGAATGCGCGCTCCCGCTTTATCAAGCTATATTTCGAAAACGGTTGGTCGTACAAAAAAAATGTATATGAACAATTTTGTAGAAAATATTATTTTACGTAAGTTTTGTTCTGGTCCTTCGACGTCAGATGCACTGGAAGCGAGATTTTCGCAAAAAAACGATTTTCGTGACCTTTGACCTTGGATATCTCAAGACGCACAAGGGTAGGCATATTCGATTTTTTTTGTGCTTCATAAGAACATCAAAACGAAGGTCTCTGCAAAAATTCAGCTTGTTTGGCATCATTTCGCAGAGGAAGTCTAATTTCCCTGGGGTACATACCACTGATTAAAAATAATAAAGCAATGAAATTCAAATATGGTGAAATTCCCCATTAGTTCAAATAGGTATCTGTAAGGATCTGAATTTGAGAATTTGAATTTCGCGCTCGTTGATGGTAATTTTGACATTTGAAAATTGATGTTAGACAAGAGAAGAGTGCGGTAAATTATACCAGGGGTCGTATTTTCGAATTTATTCGAGTACACTTCGTACACGAAATTTGACTGACAGCAATGTAAATTAAATGGGGAGCATTCGAAATCGTATCAAATTTCGTATGCGAGAATATTCGAAAATACGACCCCAGATTGATTATACCCATTCGCTATAACGTCATTCAGTTGATGGCTGATAATTGACGGTGGGAGAAAAATATGATGATGGATGATTACCTCCATGAAACCAACAATGCTCAGGCTCAGACAGCCACTTTTATCAAAAAATTGTTGTCTCCACTGTTTAAATGTACCTACCAAACATAGATAAACAAAAATGACGTCATAGCAAATGGGTATAATTTACAATAATATACTAAGAAGATGTTCAGTTGTATTTCCCAAAAATTATAAATAATCTATCATAATCTTCACAAGTGTAGGGGTTTGACCAAATACTTGACATTGCTTTGGCTGTCTGTAGTTTAGTGTGGATAAAACGTAGCATTTCTTGATTGATTCCCCATATTCGCGCAAAAAAAAACAAAACTTAATCAGTAACTTTCCCTCAACAAAGCTTTTTTCCACATATACATCCCGTCAACATTTACCAAACTAAATTGTTAAACTTTCTGCTACTGCTGCTATCATCACGGAACTTTTGCATTTGCACCAAACGACAAAAAAATCCCTTCTAGTAGGAAAGAGAAAAACCGCTAAAACGAGACGAGAGAGAAAGCGAATCAACAAAACATTAAAATTTATTCCAAAAAGGGGGAAAGGAGGAACAGTTTGTGGAGGGATCTCTGTAGTTTCTCCCCACCACGAGAATTTCTTTGGAGTGAGAGAGATAGAGCGAGAATGCTGTCGCGTGTCGATGTGGAAGTTTCGGCCGGCAAGGAAGCTGGTGTTGCACTATTGCCATTATTTTTCATGTGTCTTATAAATTAGGGAAAATACATTTAGAATTTAGAAAGAGAGAAAACATAATAATATTATTGAATTATACATACGTAATAAATGCGCGTTAGCCGGTTTTATTTGTCTGTGAGAAATATTAGGAAAAAATGGTTCAAAATATGACATTTGAAAATTGCAATAACAACCAGTAATTCTGCAGATTATTTGTGATTTTTTTAATGTGAAAATTAAAGAAAACGGCCGATTTATAATGTTGCCAGCGGTTCTAAGAAATCTGTCTTACTTCCTCGCAAAACAATTATTATAGTCCGAATTTAATGGGATCTTATGAATGAGAAATTTTGTCTCCTGAATCGTAATGTCTTCGTGTACCGGGTGATCGTCTATATTTTGCACCCACGCCTATTTCACCTGTTTGAAGAGATACGCAGAAATGTCAAATGTGAAAATTGTAAGTAATAAAGTCTGTTTGTTTTTTTAAGATAATTCCCCAAGTCAAAAATTAAGTAACTATGTTGGCAACACGAGCCTTTTCTACATAAAAAATTTGAAAGCTTTGACAATTTTACATTCTATTGCCAACATAATGTCATTTTGACTTTTATCTTTAAAAAAAAAACAGACTTTATTAGAAATTTTGCAATGAAGTTAGTTACAAGATACAGGTTGTGTCACAAAAGTGTGGTAATGCAATGTTAAACTTTTTTAAATGGAACACCCCGTATATTATTAATCTATTGAATTAGCCTTTCAAGCGTGATTCCAAACATACTAGGTTTTTTAGGTTTATTTCTCATAGTCCGGCCTCTGAATATCCCATTTTGAAGAAGTAATATATGGACTTGAATGATTACCTTTATATACTCCTGGACAAAATTATTTCACCACTGCATATGGTGATGCTTATGTGCAGTGGTGCGATAATTTTGTCCAGGAGTCCATGCTGGTGGTCTCTATACTTCACCTTTTTCAATAAAAATGCAATTATTCCACCCCTTTTGTTCTTATTTTCTCCCGGACTAAACCTAAAAAACCTATCGCTGTATGCAACATCCTCGTTAAACTTAAAAGCGCTTTTTAAAACTGGTACCTTTAAAAATTTGTATGGCTTAGAATACAGAATCTTAAAAGTGACCAGTTTTAAAAAGCGCTTTTAAGTTAAAAGAGGATGTTGCATACAGCTGCTAGTATATTTGGAATCAGGTTTGAAAGGCTAATCCGATGGGTCAATGATATACAGGGTGTTCTAATTTAAAAAGTTTAACTTTGCTTTGCCACACTTTTGTGACACACCTTGTATGCTTGTAACTAACTTCATTGAAAACTTTCTGATATTACCTACAACTTTCACACTTGACATTTCTTAGTATCTCTTTAAACAGGTGAGATAGGTGTGGGTGCAAAATATAGACAATTGACGTGTCTCGTAATACCTGGTGTGCGCGCGCAACTCGTGGGTTTCAGGTGAGCGTCCAATGAAAATTGAGTTTGTTACAGCAAAGAGCAAACTAATACTTTACGTATTACTTGAACTTATCCCAGTGTCGTTTAAGGTTATGTTAGATTATACTAGACATATTCCTTCTCAATTTCATAGTGCGATGTTGCCGGATGAAACATTTATCAAAATAAAAGTGCCATCGATGTTAACATACACTTTAAAGCTCTTCTTCTGTCTGATTTAGGGCGTTGTAAAACACTTGAAAATATATCACTTCTTTAATGTTATATAATGTTCGATTTGTATTATCTAGGTACATTTGTTCTACAACAATACAATCTGGCTACACTGCAGCCACGAGTTGCGCGCGCATGTCATTTTTTATTACATTCTAACTTGTAAAGCCTGTTTTTTTTTTAAAGATAATTCCCCAAGTCAAAAATTTAGTAACTATGTTGGCAACACGAACCTTTTCTACATAAAAATTTGGAAGCATTGACAATTTTACATTATACTGCCAACATAATATCATTTTGACTTTTATCTTTAAAAAAAAAAACACTTTATTTATTACAATTAAGCTCTCTTTTTCTATTTCTGCACGGCACGTCAATCATCCGGTACATACATTTCTAAACCTACAAATTAAAAAGGAAACGTAATTCAAAACTAAGGCCCGCATTACATCTGTGCATTATTTTGGCATCTTAGAAACGGAAAACTTGGCAACATTGCAAATACCACCATTAAGGGCGGGTATTATAAAACTGCTTTGACAGTTAACTTAAAGTTAATTTTTTGAATTACATGTAATTCTAGAAGTTAACTTTAAGTTAACTTTCAAAGTAGTTTTATAATACCCACCCTATATTTTATCATTTACCTACATTGCAGAACAAAAACGTCAAGTCAAAACGTCAGAATTTTATGAGAATCAAATGGATAATTTGAAAATTTGACATTTCACAAATTTCTGCTTGCCCTTGGCAAGCAGCTCGTCCAAATTTAGAGTGCACTTCGAAGTGAACTTCAAATATATTTCAATGTAAATAGATCTGTGCTGTCGCTATATGGCAAGCACGTCAATTTCAAGACAAATTCGAGGACAAATTGGACTTTGAAGTGAATGTAAATGCACCATTAGACGGGTTCGATTAATCCTACGCGAGTTAAAAGATGACACTGTTGACAGAAGCTCACGTGTTCTTTCATTTGAAGTAATAAAACTAATCACGTGGGGTGCGGCGAGTCCATTTTTTGCTCGCGGAGGTTTAACCGAACTCGCCTAATCCAAACTTTTTGAACGCACCTCGTATTGCATCAAAATCTGACTTTTTCAAGAGCCGCAAAATTGTGTCAGTTTTGGCTTTATACAGAGCACGTTCAATAAGTCTGTGCGAATTTCTGTCTGTGCGATACTTCTAGTGATCAGTTATTACATATTTAGTATTCTTTTTTTCCATTTTAATTTATACGTTGTACGAAAAAAAAATTATTGAAATTCAAATCAAATACTTTACCGCGAAAACACGAAATCCCAATTTGACAGCGCTTGTCACGTTGAGATTTTGTAAACATCAAATACGCAGCAAACGAACTCCTGATGACGCAGTGCTATTTTTGTGTTATTCAAGTGTGTTAAAGTTTGCTTTTTATGAAAATTGTCGCAATGGATGAAGAATATTGTGAAGGACTGCTTTTGTATTTTTTTAACGTGCAAGTTCCCTATCACAGATTTCCCTATTGACGGGTTTGTTTACAGAATCGTGACGTCAAAACAGGTATCCATCATAGAAGCATTGTTTTGGCGGGAAAATTTTTATTTCAAATTTAATATAATTTTTGTGTGTAACAAGGGCGGTATCAGTTAAATAAAAACTGGTCATATGAATATTGTGCAGCATAAACTATCGATTTAAAACAAATTTGGAAAATTTTAGTTCACTTGCAAGTTCCCTATTGACACTGTGGCGTTCGTTAATTGGTATGAGTAAGTTTGGTGTTTGGTGTACACTTTATTTGCGTTTGGAAATGATTTGGTGCCCAAATGGTGTAAAGATGGTGAGACACTGTTTACTCGTTACAAAGTGATGGTGTATTTGGTGTTACACCGCCAATTACACCTTCACACTGCACTACACGAGCACCGCACTAGCACTGCACTAAAATCCTTTTCCGAACTCAACTAAGGGGCTCGTTATTCTTCAACACAACGGCAAAGTCAAAATTGTTGATATTCATATTTTTCGACTCCATTTTAGAGGACTCCATCACTAATAATCCCTACGAATAATCATAATGAAAATAACCTCAAAACAACGTCACATCCGGTAAAAACCGCGAGGCGTTTTTCAATCCAGTCCCTCAGTGGGTTAATTTGGACGAGTCTCTCCAGGGTCAGTGATATTTCTGAACGCAACCCTTTATTTACATTTTTCTAGCACCTTCTAAAATATTAGACAGTTTCCATACAAAACAACAACCCTGTAATTAAAGATTTACTAGTGGCATTTCCGATTGGGAGAGTTAATGTGCACTGTGTATTTTCGTCTCTTTCTCTCAGCCTGTGAAAGAAACAGATAGTATTCACATTTTCTTTGCATTATTAGACCTATCTATTTTACCAGACAAAGCGGTAATAATACGAAAACTTCATTAGATAAAAAAAGACACAGAATGCTCATTGCGCAAGACGAGGCAAAACGTACCAAATTATGGCCGAGTTCGTTTTTGCCATCTTTTTCGTCGATTTCCTCCGAAATTTTGACAGGCACGTGATTTGTAACTTGAAACTGTCTTATCCAGTCACGTGCCTGTCAAAATTTCGGAGCAAATCGACGAAAAAGATGACAAAAACGAACTCGGCGTATGTAAGACTTACGTATAGCAATATGTCCCTCTTATTTGAACGGGATAAAGAGGGTAGGAGAAAAGCCGCGTGTTCTGGCAACAGTGGCAACGTATATGTCATTGAAAATTTCAAACAACTTTTGAAGGTCACTTGTCAAGCGATGTCAAGTTGAATATCAACCGTACTTCTATTCTTGTCAGACCACGGGCAATGAACAAGGACAAGGAGATGCCCAGCGTGCAAAACGAACACCTCACACCTGTGATAGTTAACCAATGAAAAGGCATTGCCTCGTGTTGCGCGCGCATACCAGGTAAAAATAGATAGGTCTATTCTCCCAACCGGAAACGCAATAGGTTTCATAAATAATGGCGATTTCCATTTGTCAGGCAGTGCGCACTGAGTGTATCTGCATCTTTTTCTAAAAGCATGTAACAAGTAAGGATGAGGATACATTTTTTTTGCACTGGTTCGACAAATGGAAATCGCTATAAGGCACTATTTTGCTGGTATAAAGATGACGATGACATTAGTTTTGAACGTTCACCACTTTCTCACCAAAAGGTAGCTTATAAGCATTATAACAATACTCATTGTATTTCTTTGTAGAGTCAAGATGCCGAAACTTGGTGCATAAATTTTTCCCGAGTGTATTTTCAATGAGTTTAAATCAGAAATATCATATTGAAGCAGTAGGAATCCCTGAGACCCTAAATTCTTGAGTTTCAGGGAGTAGAACAATGTATTTTTCAAAAAAGAATGTCGATGAAAGAAACAACTGCCAAGAGAAAAAAGTTCTACTAGCGACTGAGAAAAGCAGCAAAAGACATTAAACCTAACTTCAAATTGTGTTGTTTTGGTTTTACATTTTGTAAATGTGAGTTTGAAGAATTATGTTTTCACTGAAACACTTGTTGAAAGGCTGAAGCTCTTAATTTAATGGTGTAACGAGGATTAAAGAAGTAACATTATTTCCTCGTCATTTTTATAGAAAATGTGTTAATTTTGGTTGCATTGGGAGATTTTTTACTATTAGTATGTGCTCACCTGGAATCCAGATATTTGCCATCCATAATTCCAATGATAGAGTCACTTGCCGGGAATACCACATCAGAAACGTATTTAAATAAAATTTTATGATGTAATTACCAAAAACCTAAACTTGACTTGTTGGGAAAAGTCAGGAAAACAAAATAACAAAATGGTTCCATATCGATGGCAACTAACTGGTAGTCGTGGCGTTTTCGGTTGGGAGAATGAGTGCAAGGATTCAATGAACATGTATTTCTATCTATTTCTTTTACAGGCTGAGAGAAAAAGATAGAAATACACTCAGTGCGCATTAATCGGAAACGCCGTATGTATCACAGAATCATCAAAGCATTTTACTGTTTAGAGTAGAGCGAGGGGTGAATAGCTCTTGCAGTCGGTGTACATATTTCTCACAATCTTCACACAATCATTCACAATCGTTCACAATCTGTCACAATCGTTACACAATCTCTCACAATTGTGTCACAATCTCTCACAATCTCCCACAATCGTTGCACAATATCTCACAATCGTAACACAATCGCTACACAATATACCACCATCTGTCGCACTTGGGGTTCCTCCAAGGGCCGGTTTCTCAATAGAAACTCACCCCCAGGTTGAGCATAGCTCCAGGGTAAACATTGCAACTGGACACACTTACCCTGGAGTTAAAACCAACCCGAAGGTGACTCGCTATTGAGACACTGGCCCCAAATAGTTTAATTTACTTTATTTTTGCCCGTAATAATAGGCTCGTTTGATGAGCTAACTTTTGTATGCCACCTCCTGCAGCATAGATTTCTGAACTTCGTCGTACTGAATAGGGAAATACTAAGGGAAATACCCATAAACCATAAAACAAGCATAAATATCTGAGGAAATATCGGAGTATACTCCGATATTTCAAGAAGGACCTAGGTTTCTCTACTTTTTTGAGTTGACAATAAATTAACAATCTTTATTTAAAGAATTATCAATAAAAAGCCAAAAAGTTTCACATAAAAACCAAAAAGAATTCACCCTTAATCCAAGTTATATGGAAAAAAGGGAAACTACTATAAGTAAGAAAAACTTCTTTATGTTGACTGTTTTCAGAAAAATATGGGAAATTACTGAGGGTGAGGGAGAAAGATGCCAAAAGAAGAGAAAACAAAACAAATAAACAAAATGAAAGAAGTAATAGAAAAATTGAGAAAAAAAATAGAGAGAAAAATAGTAAAAATTAAGAAAAAAAGAAACTTAAAAAATACTAAAACTGCAAGAAAAGCTAATCTGCAAAAAGTACAAAATGTAGACTAATTGAGGATTGATGATGAAACATCATAATCTCGATCACAATCAACAAAGTCATTATCTAGCCTTCATGATTTAGAAGGTGGAGAGGAATATTTCAATGAAGCAGAAGAGCAGCTTGAAAAACTTGAAGTAGATTGGTAATATGCAGTTGCCTACTCTAACAAATACCACATTGGAAAATTGACAAAAGTATAGAATGTCAGATAACTTTTTTAGAAGTCTTTAGATGGCCTAAAAATCTAGACCTGGACCTTGTAGAAAAAATATATATTATATATGGTCCAATGTCCAATGTCCAATCCATTTTAAAAACTTGAGTCGCAAAAAATTAACAACATTTCCAAGGAAATAAAATCCTAATTTGAGTACTAACTAAAGTACTTTTGTATCTATCTCACAACAATTTTTTTTTTATTCATCATCATCTTCCTGTATCATTAATTAAAACTTTTATCTGTCACTACGTAAGATGATTTTTTCAAATTCAAACACCCGGTATATATTTTAAAAATTTCGATTCCATAGGGGGCGCAGAGAAAATTCATGTTTCAAGTGTGATGCACAACTTTCAAGAGCGGTTGAAGATGTGCGCCCACAAAGCAGGGTGACACTTGACTGACATTATTTTCCATCATTAATTTAAAAGCGCACTATTATTATTTCATTTAGCTGTAATTGAAAATAAAAAATGTTATGCTTGTAGGTACCTACGTGAAAAACATGCGTTTCCTCTGGGCCACCCTGTATAGGGTGTCCCATTTTGGTTGTACGTAAGGGATAACCCGGTTGCTATTAGAGTTATAGGAGGATGCGGTTTTTGTGAACGGTGGTTACTTTTCTACCAAACAAAAGATGCCGTCGACAGAATTGTCATTTTTGTTTTTCAGATACATGGTGCTCTTGAAAATGTTGCATTTTGGGACAGCCCTTGGTATCTCAGTGCTGAGTGCTCAGATGACAACTCGGGTGACAATAGATTCTTATAGATCTTTTTATGTAGATTTCAGTGGCGTAGTCAGTTTTTCTCTAGAAGTGATAGTTTATGAGACCTTTATCATTTTCCTCACAGATTTAAAGTTTTTTTCAAACACATTGTTGTTTATAACAAAAACAGAGATAAATAGACCTATCGAACTTTATATTATTGAAATCAGCAAATGCAGAACTATCCGATAAGTTTTAAACATACAGTGCGTCTCATATGAAAAAAGTACCTATGTTTGGTACATAATTGAAAAACTCTAACTTCTAGAGAAAAACTGACTTCGCCATTGGAATCTCTGTCGAAAGATCTATAGGAACTCGTTAATTGCCACCTTTTGGAACACTTATGAGAGGATCGAGATAAAAAGGGTGTCCCAAAATGCAACATTCTCAAAAACACCTTGTAACTGAAGAACAAAAAGGGGTATGACAATTTTGTTGACGGCAACTTTCGTTTGACAAAAAAGTAGCCAACGTTCGCAAAAGCCGCATCCTTCTAACTTTAATAATAGCAACAGAGATATCCTTTATGTACCTACAACCAAAATAGGACACCCTGTACAACTTCTCAATCCGAGTAATGTGTAAAAGAGAGATAAAAATACTGACTATTCTTAACACATTAGGTCTGTTTCCACAAAAATCACAAACCAGTCAGAGCATTTTTGATTGGTCCAAATCGCCAACAACCAGTTTCCTGACTATTTTCAACCAATGAAATTCGCTTTGACTGGTTTGTGATTTCTGTGGAAACAGACCTATTGATTATGGTGATATTTTTTAATTTGTTAAAATTAGAGAGAAAATGTAGTTTTGATATTTTGTTGTTTTGTTCTAACCCAATTAATATACATAGTCTTTACACAATCATTCACAATCCTTACATAATCAGTCACAATCACCCACAATCACTCACAATTGTGACACAAACAATCACAATCACTCACAATTATTCACAATCCTTACACAATCAGTCACCATCATTC
This sequence comes from Ceutorhynchus assimilis, assembly GCA_917834065.1. Classification (NCBI taxonomy): domain Eukaryota; kingdom Metazoa; phylum Arthropoda; class Insecta; order Coleoptera; family Curculionidae; genus Ceutorhynchus; species Ceutorhynchus assimilis. The sequence goes on along the minus strand of OU892282.1, from coordinate 25,906,405 downwards.
ACAATCATTCACAATCGTACACAATCACTCACAATCGTACACAATCACTCACAATCTTAGCAAATTTCCTTAAAGATTGTGGAATTTGGCAGTCGGTGTATATATTTTGGGCCAGCTATTCACCCCTCGGAGTAGAGAAACGCGACAAGTTTCTGAAATCTCTGGCTATAGTGGTAAAAAATATTGGGTATAACCTCGGGTATAACCATTGAGGTAGAATAATAAGGAGGCGACATAAGGAGAAAAAAGCGTATCCACTTCCGCCATATTGTTACGACACTTCTGTCTGGGATTCTGTCACTTTTGTCATAGCAACGCGTCAAAATTGCATCAGGGTCGTATTTTCAATCCGAAGATTTTTTAAATGCGAAACATTTTTGAGGCCTAGAATTCCTATTTTGGGTCTTGGAAGGATCTTCGGTTTCAGTATGTTGAAGTTTCTGTAGCAACTTTTTTTGTCTTGGTGTAATCTCGATTTTTTCACGTTTTTAGATAAAAATCATAAAGAATCCATTTAGTGCGGCTCTCTTCATATTGGTCCGACACTTAGCGACGCCTACCGATGCCGTTTTCTATTGCACTATTCAAATGATGACAGCGTTTCCTTATTATTCTACCTCAATGGGTATAACATGTACTTGATTTTCAAGCACATTTTTGTAGGTGGTCACTTCCAATGTTCCAATAATTTCTCCTTGGTCTTGTCCATTTGGTTACATCTTGTATTTATCTCGTTTTGCTCTCGTTCTTTCCGCCGTACGCCGTATTTTCTCATGTCTTGTCGTTTATTTCAACTGTTCTCATTCCGATGTAGTATCAGTATCAGTAAATTCCTTTAAAGTTGCGCCAATGAAGGATCGTTTTTTGCGATATCCTTGTTCCATCTCAGATATGGGAATAGATAGCAGTGAGTATTTTTACTGAATACTCAGTTTCTAAAAAAAAAGTGCAGTATTTTGCCATTACGTTTGCTTGATATCACATTAGAACTCATTTGGTTTTAGAAATATTTTGTAACCTTTACACTGTTGTCAATATTGTGGCTTTATTCTTATCATAATATTCTCAATAATTGTTATACACAATTTACTATTTTTCTCAACAATAATTTTCAAAAAAAACCTTGATTTTTCCCTAAAAATAATCATCTTCACTAGAATCAGGTACCTCAGGTAAAAATTCACAGTTTAAAACAAATCTGATTGTTGCGTGCCTTCTGGAAAAACCATGTAAATTTCTCCAATTATCGATTTAAATTGCCGATAAGAATAAGGAAATTCGTGAATGTGGGCCATAAAGGAAATTATGATGAAAATAGATAATAATCTAGATTGTATGAATATGGATAATCCAATGCCTATAACTCTTAGATTTCACAGACCCATTAAAACTTCTCTAGGCTCTGGAATCTAGACATTATATAGCCTTTATGTAAGTCTGCTGTTTAGCACCTAAAAGTTCAGGTGTTATGATTTGACAATGGCAATAACTTTGTTTATAACGCTTATAGTATAGAAATAAAACATGCTACTAAAAAAAACAAGAACCTGAGAGGCAACCTTTCTAAAATGGAATTAGACTAGTCGCTGTAACGTTTTCAAGAACGGTAACTGAAGAGGTCACTTGCACCGGTGCAGCCGAAGAAGCCCAGTTTTCGCTTCATTCTTTAGTTCGACTGTAAATTGTGGTAAACCTAAACAGCAGGTGTGTGCGAGAATGAGAAATAATGATACCCTTTGCAAATTCAGGCACGTTTTGAGCTAGAATAACATTTTGTAACACACAAGTTCAAAGTAATTTTAACTTAAAACATCCCTGACATTGGAGCTTGCAGCTTTAATTGCAGAGAAAACACAATGTTGCAACAATGTCAGCGTCATATAAAGCAAGAATTTCAACTATCAGTCTTGATTAGATTTTCAGATTATGTACCATATTATACAATGTTGTCAGACAAATGAGCGCGCAATATTTCTTTATTAGTCTTTATTGTCTTAATTTCTGCTTCTTGGCTGGGCAATTTGGGCACAATTTAGATAAGATTTTTGGCCAGACTCTCTGTTACTGGCAATTCTAATCACCATTTGGCAAAGTGATCGCCATTTTTAAGAGCCAACTATAGGATTAACGTCAGTATTTTTCAAAGTTGTCCATACTCTAATCTCAAGAACTGCTCACTTTAATTTAAATTTTGTCTTTGAATGCAGCAACTATGAATTATATTTTTACTTTTTGAATATTTGAGGCCGATGAAACACTAGAAAAATAATTTTCATGAAACTCGTTGCAAGAAATAGAAAAATCTGTTTCATTATCGCACGACTCATAGATTGAAATGCGAGGCGGAGCTGAAGGCGGAGCACACTGGCGTTTCTGAAACACGAAAGCAGAAATTATTGGGCATACAAATTTCGTAGCCGTGTTTGCGTTGTTTCGGAAATTCAGTCCGTCTTGGTATTCGAGAGTGTATACATGTGATTTTATATTTGTGAATCCAATAATATTATTCGGGTATTTCTATGAAAATGTCGAAAGACGGTAACTTTGAAATTAAGTTAATACAAACGGTGGAACAGTATCCATGTCTGTACAATTTTCTACTACCTGAATACAGTCGTCGTGAGGTTGTTGGTGCGGCATGGGAAAAGGTGTCAAATGAAATGAATGCAACGGGTAAGAATTTTTCTTTTATTATTTTATCAACTACGCAGTAGAATTTTATATAATTCGAGACAGGCAATCCCTTAATCCATTTGCATTAGTGAAGTTTCTTGGCATCTCTCCAATTTCAACTTCATTTGCGAACTTAAGTTATACATCGCTGTCCGTAACAAAATTGTTTGTTTCCATAACAATGCCCCTCATTTTTGCGAATATAATTATTGTGTTGCGACCAATCCTAGGTACATAGTTGTAAAATAACCTAACCATCAACATCTGCACAAGCCATAAGCTGTTCAGAAAAATAGCCTTTTGATAGTTTTAATATTTCTATACTCTGTTTCACATTATAACGTTCAGCTTTTCATAGATGTTGAAAACAAGTTCATATCACGTTGCATGTCTCTGAAATCACCTTTTCAATTATTGTTGAAGCTTCTCTCTTTTAGTTATATCCCAAGTGTTTAAAATACATTTCCCTCAAGTTTAAGAGATGCCTAAAACACAAAACTCAATATTGAATTTTAATAAAAATATGGTACAAACACATCATTATATTATTTCAATAATTATTCTTTTTTTTTAGTTGAAAACTGTAGGAACACGTGGAGAATGCTGCGCATATCCTACACCAGAGCTACTAAATTACCTCCAAATGGAAGTGCCAGGAAATTAACCCAAAAAACAAAGGATATTATACAGGCAATGGATTATATAAGAGGTTATGTAGATGCAAAACGCCATGAGTTACCAAATAACTCAGCGCCTCTTCCGTTTCCAGACACCCAAGATGGTATTTCAAATGAATCAACTGAGTTTGTAGACAATGCTTATAATGATATTGATGAAACTGTGTTGCAAGCAAGTGTTGTACAGCCATCAGTCAAAAAGTTTAAAAAAACACAGAATTCTGGAAGAGACACGGCGGATAATATAACCACATTGCTGCAGTATATTAAAAGCAGAAAACAACGTGAGCCTGAAAACCCAAGGCGACAATTTCTGTTGAGTTTGCTGCCGGACTTAGAACAGATGAATGAAAGACAAATGAGATTCTTCCGTAGTAAAGTAAGTGGTCTAATAGATGATATTTTGGACAGCGAGTATGGACCAACTTCATCGCAACCGCCTTCTGTGGCAAACTGAGCACTCGATCTTCAATCACCAAAATCATCTCACGCAGAGGAAAATTCGATCGACAACTGTGATTGAATAAAAATTAACTTTATTTATATACTTAGAAGACAATAAATAATAATAACAAAAAATTCTTACCTAAATGTAATCAGAAGTCTGCCTTATGTGAGTTTCCTTTTTTTTTGTAATCAAAGGTCTAATCATTTCAAATAAATAAGGTAATAGTTTTGTATGGTCATCCTGTATAATTCTTCAAATTTTTCAAAATCTTGTCGCAATTCTCCATACCCACAACACTAGCGCTATTATATTTTCAGGTATTGACGTTAGCAGGATGCACCCAGAAACGCCTTTTCCTCTTTGCTTGTTGTTTTTTTTTTCGGCGGTTAACCACCACAACAAAATTCCGTCTTCATGCGAGGACATCGCGGAAAAAACTTATAACTTGGCTACTGGGGGCCGATTCTCGGGCTAGGGAGTAGAGCTCCCCGATAGCACGAATGTTTTGTCCTTGTCAACGTTATCGAAAAGTGAACGAGAATGATAAAGACAAAAAATTTCTTCTCTCGGGAAGCTCTACTCCCTGGCCCGAGAATCCGCCCCCTGGTCTGTTTCTACCCCGGTTTCTACCTTACGGTAAACCACCTAGGAATTCTTTGCCAAAAATGTGGGGAATTTAGAGGACTTTGTGGGAAATTTAGAGGAATTGTGGGGAATTTGAAGGAACTCTTCGGAATTTATAAGAATTTGGGGAATTTATAGGGAATTTGTAGGAATTTTTCTTGGTACCGAGATGCGCAAAACCAAAGACAATGGTCAAATTTGAAAGAGGCCTATATCCTAAGGATAGAAAACGGCTGACAATGGAAATGGATTGTAGGAATTTTTATGGAGAATTTGGAAGAATTTGTGAGGAATTTAAATGGAATTGTAGGGTCATGACGTCACTGAGGTTCACATTCTTATTATTAAGTCTGTTTTTGCAGAAATCGCAAACCAGTCAAAGTGAATTTCATTGGCTGAAACTAGTTTTCTAACAGTTTCTGACTGTTTTCAACCAATGAAATTCGCTCTGACTGGTTTGTGATTTCTGCAGAAACAAACCTATAAGAAATAGTAATAAATGAAAATTAAAAAAATATATAGTTTTGTGTTGGGCGTTGGATATTCATTTTTATTGAAGAAATCCTACCAAAATTACACTTCATGATTTACAGATTCAAATTTAAAAAGTTCAAAAGACTAATGAATACAGTTTTTGTAGGCTGATTTCCAAGATTTTTCATGTTGTTATTTTCCACTGAAAAAATTTGAAATTTCGAGAAAATGAGCTTCTCACCTTCCTTTTTGCATGCAAAAAGTTTCAAAATTTTCCCTTCAGTAGTTTTCCAGGAAAACTTTGAAATGTGCTCGGAAATGTGTGAGACTGTATTTTCAATTAATTCAGTTATTGTAGGTCGATTTTCAATATTCCTCATGTTGTTATTTTCCACTGGAAAAATTTGAAATTATGGGAAAATGAGCCTCTCACCTTCATCTTTACATGCAAAAAGTTTCAAAATTTTCCCTTCCCTAGTTTTCCAGGAAAACTTTGAAATGTGTGAGACTGTATTTTCAACTAGGTAATTCAGTGTGTAGGTTGATTTCGAAGATTTTTCATGTTGCTGTTTTCCACTGGAAAAATTTTAAATTTTGGGAAAATGAGCTTCTTACCTTTCTCTTTACATGCGAAAACTTTCAAAAATTTTCCCTTCACTAGTTTTCCAGGAAAACTTAAAAATGCGTGAGACTGTATTTTCAATTAATTTAGTTATTGTAGGTTGATTTTCAATATTCCTTAAGTTGTTATTTTCCACTGGAAAAATTTGAAATTTTGGAAAAATGAGCTTCTCACCTTCCTCTTTACATGCAAAAAGTTTCAAAATTTTCCCTTCACTAGTTTTCCAGGGAAACTTTGAAATGTGTGAGACTGTATTTTCCTCGGTATTTTCAATTACAGTATCCGCCAAAATAAACAGTACTGAACATATAAATTATATCATTTATTAATTTGTAACATGCGTATATGTTCAAAAAATGCATCATAGCGACGCAAAAAAGCTTTATAACGATTCTGCAAATCATTGAAAATATTTATTAAGAGTGGATGCTGAAATTTTTCTGAGACTTGCTTCAAAATTGAGCCTTTATTCCTTCCAAATCCGTATGAACGGAAATAGTACTCTACTAAGAAAACAGCTTTCTCCAGTTGAAAGATACATAATCACGAAGGTTTTTAAGCGAAATATAATAAATGGAACTTGCGTGCGCAATTACTCAGAACTCTAGATTTCGGTACTGTTTATTTTGGCGGATACCGTAGTTCCGTTTTTGTAAGTTGATTTCCAAGATTCTTCATGTTGCTATTTTTTACTGGAAAAAATTTAAATTTCAGGAAAATGAGCCTCTCACCTTCCTCTTTACATACAAAAAGTTTCAAAATTTTCCCTTATCTAGTTTTCCAAGGAAACTTTGAAATTTGTGAGACTCTATTAATTCAGTTTTTGTAGGTTGATTTCCAAGATTTTTCATGTTGCTGTTTTCCACTGGAAAAATTTGAAATTTTGGGAAAATCAGCTTCTCACCTTCCTCTTTACATGCAAAAAGTTTCAAAATTTTTCCTTCACTAGTTTTCCAGGAAAACTTTGAAACATGTGAGACGGAGGAATTTGTGGGAATTTGGAGGAATTCGCAGGGATTTTAGAGGAATTTGTGGGGTATTTGGAGAAGTTCGTGGTGGGGTATTTGGAGGAATTTGTGATGGGGTATCTAGAGGAATTTGCAGGAATTTTGAGAAATTATGCGCAAAAAATTCCCCTTTGAGGAATTGTTTGCACCAATTCTGGGATAGTGGTTTACCCCTTGGTTTCTACAGAAATCCCAAACTAGTCAGAGTGAATTTTATTGGTTGAAACTAGTTTTCTGACTGTTTTCAATCAATGAAATTCCCTCTGACACGTTTGTGATTCCTGCAGAAACAGACTTAATAATTTGCGTAGTGAAAGTTATTTCTCCAGTGTATCACCTGCCTAACTAAAGCTAGTTTCGATAGCCAATACCCATTATGGGTGATCAATGAGCCTGATGAATAAATCATAAGCAATTGCTTTTTCTTAGATTTTTGGAGCAATTGCTTTTAATTGTATGAATAAAATGATAAGCAAATGCTAGAGCTCTAAGTAATTGCTTAGAGCACAAGCAAATGCTAGAAGATACAGCTTTTGCTTAAAATAAACAAGGTATTGCTAGAAACCGTATGAATAAAATTAGCTTTTGCTAAATTTTTAAAGCAATTGCTTAAAAATAGTTAAGGATGCCCTAAACCATACTTACAATAATTTTCAGTTGCGATATTAGTTTCATGCAGTGAGGAAGCATTTGCTCACCCATTACAAAATGGCCGAATGCATATATTTACGCAAAAAAAGTGTATTCTGGAGAAGAAATTGTCAAGAATGCGATTTTAAAAAACTTTAAAGGTTTAATTAAGCCAATGGTGAATGGTTAGCTAATCATTTACCTAATAGATGTTACAGGCGAAAGACATGGAGGAACACTTTCACCGCTAACTAAAATAAAAGTGTTTTTGCGATTTCTAACAGATCTTGGATATCAAAACTCAGTAGCGGAGAAAATTGGAATACACCAATCCACAATTTCCAAAATCAACAATAGTGTTATGAATTGCATCCTTGCATGGATTAAATTTCCAGAAAATATTGCTGAAATAAATGATGCAAAAGGGCAATGGTCAGAAAAATATGCATTTCCAAATGCAACACACACAACGTCCAACGCGGAATATATGTTCACTAGTGTAGATTGTCATTGGTCAATCCGTTCATAATAATGGAATTTTCAAAAATTTAAGCATTTATTGTTTTTGACAATTCTGCCGAAGAATGCTTACATTAAGGTGATGAGGTATCTGGAATAACCCCCTATTGGTAAATGATTCAATGGAGAAATCCTATCACCCCCAGAGCAACATCAATACAATACTTTGTTTTGTAGAGAACGAGTTATTATAGAACGTTGTTTTGGTGAAGTATCCTCTAGTTTGGTTTTATTTGTTAATTATATAGGTAAGCAGTTGCTAGAGAGATGTTGGATAAAGCAGCATTTGCTTAAAGATTTTATTCATATCAAAATCTAGCAATTGCTTTTGCTAAGTAGCAATTGCTCCAAGTAATTACTTGATTTTTATTCATCAGGCTCAATAAATCAAGTGTTAATCTGTTCAGTTAATTTTTGGATAAAGAACCAGTAACCCTTGCTTTGGATAATGTTAGTTCAAAAAAATTAGGACACTTGTTCAAAATGGTCAAAATTCGGTTCATGCAAGTAGGGCATTGTGCAGGGGTATTCACTCGGGTATTCAACTTGTATTTATAAAGGGCGGTAGTGAAGATTCGCTGATTGCGAGGATGCGAATACTGATGGGTTGGTCTTGGACTATTTTCCCGAGTATTTTCCCATCGCGTACTAATGGGTTGAGGCTGACAGATATTTTTAAAATTGATTCGTCTTTGGTTGGTATATGATTAGATTGCTGAATGCTGGGCTACTATAACTACTACTGCTCTGGTTTCTGACCTTTCTGGTAATAAAAGAATTAAGTTTTGTCTGGTTTTAATGGTACAGCAGTTGAAATTGTCAATTATTCTCTATTATCGTTGAGTTAGCATGACTCTTCAAATCGTGACCAAGTTCTTAGAATTTATACAATTTCCCCGGCCCAAAAATAATGCTTCATTGGTCATTTCCGAAATGCCTACTTAATCTAATATCTAATTTGCGAGACGATCACGTCTCTAAAATAAGGTAAAATTGAAATTGGAGAATTAAATCCTCACCTCACAGATATTTCGCTTATAATGACAAGTAACTCTTGACCTTTGCCAGGGTACGACCTTTGCTTGTAATGGTTGTATTTAAAACACAATGGTGCGTGAAAGATCATTTCTTGGAATTAGATTATTATCCTCCACAAGGACGTCAAGTCTAGTCTAAGCTTAAAATACCAACAAATTTGTACACATTTTCAGTTTGCCTGTCAAGACCAAACGCCTGGCAATTTAATTTTAAAAATTCGCAAATTGCACAGAAAGGAAAATCCTGATCCTGATTTTACCGGCGACCAATTTGTAATATCGAAATTTGAACCGTTGCGCTTAGGGGCTTGATGGATGGATAGCCGAGGGTCGCAACGCAACTTCTCTCTTTTCGTCCAATTTATTTTTATTTCAAATAAATGCGCCCGGTTCGCTTGCGTTCGTTCGTAACGAACTTGGTGAATTTATTCCTCCATCTGACTGTATGCTTATACCCTTGTCGATCAATTATTTTTATTCAACTCGTTTCAAAGACGTAAATTTCTTTTGTATTTATTTTTTTGGCAACAGAACTATCTTTTCGAATTTTTAAAAACAAGGCCATCGAGGCGTTTATTGAACGTGTTATCATGTTTACACTGTAACCGAATTTGCATCCCTGTTTGAACCAAACCAATAAATCACCCTGTTTGTCCCAAAAAAACAATATCCCCTCCACGCCCCTGCCTCTTCGTGTTACTCCACAACTCTGGAAAACTGTTTTTGTTCTGGACTATGCATGTAATGGGACGCCCCCGAGGCACCAAACCTAAAGTTGGCATGGGACCAGACATATACAGCAAAAACTACGGTAAGGATGAAATGACGTTTAGTATTTTTGGTTTTTGATCTATTGGATTTCCTGTGAGTGCATACATTTTAATAAGGTTTGTGTGTGGGTCTGGAGAAAATAATTATGAGGTCTGTTTAGTGTTTCTATGTTAACCGAGTTAGATCTAGCAAAATACTGCAAAAATGGTTTAAAAAATCGATGATTCAGGAACAGTGAAAAGCATACAAAAAACTTAAGTCATAATTCACTTTCTTCAAAAATTCAAAACATGCAATTATACATCGTAACAGTAAAATGTCACACATTGAATCTTCTTAATTAAAAACTTGTCATGCCGATGGAAAATCACCGGTATTGTTTTATTTTTAGTCTCTCAATCGCTTTTGTTTAGCTATTGTTCGTTTTTGCGGACGCGAACGATTGCGCCAATTGATTTGATTGTGGATTACTTTGTGTGCGTTTTTGATTTTGGAATTTGGGTCTCTAATTTGAATTTGAACTTATGGAAATTGAACAAATAACGGGTTTTTAAAAACAATTAAAAAAAAATTCAAGGCTTGATAAGGAGGGGTAAACCACTAGTGGAAATCAATGTACATTTTTATGGGAATCACACAGTAATCAATCAGGAATACATGGAAGTCACTTGGGAACAGGGTTGAAAAAAAACATGTTTTTTTTAAAAAAAACAAAAACATGTTTTTTTTTTGTTTTTATTGTTTTTTATTGTTTTAAACTGTTTAAAATATCCATTAACAAAACATGTTTAAAACATTTGAAACCATGTTTTTAACAATGTTTTTTTTTTTTCAACAGCTGCTATTTTTGTGCTGCTTCTAACTGATACAGCTAAATATCGTTCACATTCGTATACAGGGTGTGAAAATAAAAAAAAATAGTGTACCGGACTTCGAGAGGTGATACTACATAGGAAAAAAAAATGTTCCTATGAACATATGCTCTAAGATGCTCCCTGAAGAAGTTACAGTCCTTCAAACGGTAGATGAGAATAATAGATTTTACTTATTATATAGAACAGTGGCAAACTATTCTCCTTGAAATTTGGTATTCTCGCATACATTTCGATGCCAAAGCGAATGGTGATAATAAAAAAGTCGTAATAGTACTAAAAGGGTAGTTTCCATAAGAGTAGAGCATAGTTACTCACAAAACAAAAAAGCATCTTAGGGCATATGTTCATAGGAACTTTTTTTTTTCATAACATGTAGTATCATTCCTCCAAGTCCGGTACACTAGTTTTTTTCACACCCTGTATAGACAACCAAAACTATACCGCCATAAATATTTCTTCTGGTAAACGACACGCGTTTGTCTTCAATACGGGGGATTCCCATTTTTTAGTGTTTCCTGACGACCGACGCCCGCAACTGGCTTTCTGGATAGTATTATGCGGGGTATTATGCTTAGGTATTGCCTTTTCAAATTAGTTGTTGTCTAGTCAGTTTATTCTTTGTGTTGTGTTGTTTGTTAGATTTATAAAAAATGAAATAAGAATACCATGACAGGAAGAAGAAAAGATAATATCTTATGTGGTAAAAACTTACGTTCTCGACCTTCTCGTTCATCTCAACTCTGAACCTAACCAACAACAAAGGCAAGAAATGATTGCAATTTCAGATATTTCAGCCTCAGTTTTAAGCATTAATTTAAATTAGATTAAGAAAATTAAATACATAACAGGTAAATATGTCAAAGGAATACCTACTCTTTTAAACCTTAAAAAACATTGTTTAAAACCTGAAAAAAATACCTACTGTTTAAAACATGTTTTAAACAGTTTAAAACAAATCTATTTAATACCAATTTAGGTGTTTTAAACACGTTTAAAACAAATATTTAAAACATTTTGTTTTAAACAAAACAACCCTGCTTGAGAATAACCTAGGAATCTCCTAGGACTCTATGGGAATAACATAGGAATCCATTGGCAATCCCTGAGAATCATGTGGTAATCGCTGGGAATATCATCTCATTCTAACCCAGAAATCGCATATCATACATGGTAAACGATACAGCGTACCGTTTAGTTGTGTATTTACCTTTAAGAAGTTTTGGGCAACATTAGCTCTGTTCCAATCGACATAAGAACCGTTCTAGAACGGTAATTTCCAGTCGATCAATTCAATTGTCAAGTAGGATAAACGTTCAAGTTATTGAAAAATAGGTGGGCAACTGGAAATTACTGCTTCTGGAAAGGTACTCATGCGCGTTGGAACAGAGCTAGTGCTAGACAATTTGAAATGAACTTTATATCTCAACAAGTTTCCCAATAACTGAACCCGAGACTACGAAGGGTTTAGAACTTGAAGAAGAAGAACGAAATGAAGATTAGGTCTGCTCTCACAAAAATCATAAACCAGTCAGAGCGTTTTTGATTGGTGCAAATCGTCAACAACCAGTTTTCTTACTATTTTCAACCAATGAAATTCGCTCTGTCTGGTGTGTGATTACTGTGAGAACAGACCTAATATATGACATTATTGTAGAGCATAAAAATGAAAACTTGAATCTTGAAACATCTCTAGAATCCGACTTGCCAAAAGAATACACAAAATTTCTTCACAAATCAGGGTTTAGCAATTGCGATTCGCTACAATTTAGAGATTATTCAGGGTTCAACTTTAATTTGATTCTTTTCAGAAAAGCAGGGACGTTTGTCGATCAAGTATTAAGAGCTATGGGAATGTCCCTAAAGAAGACACAAAAGAGAAAGCCGGGAACAGTGTTGCCAGGTCTATTGATTTATCAGTAGATCTACTCATCTGGCCACGGGTCTACTGCTATACTGATATCAATGTAAATTCTACTGATAAAAGCCGTTGTCATTATTTACCTGCGTTTTATGATAAAGTCCGTCGATTTTTATCTGATGCTCGAAAGGAATGTGAGCTGGTGGCACCCTACATTAGAACGCCAATGGTCACCTGACGTCACACCTGTTTTTGCCGTATATTTCACCCCCTCGCTCCTCATACGATAAAAATCGACGAACAATACTATTTAAATTAAAATCTTATACAGGGTGTCCGGATATTCGACCGACAACGCTTGACAGGTGACAGACCTCGCATTTTCATGAAAATTGAGATAGGAATATGCACCTTAAAGTGCTTAGTTTTCAAGATACAGGGTGTCAACACAGCGATGCGAAATTACGTATCGGGGGTTAAGGCGAGAAATACGAATTCATTTACGGTTTTGATATCACTACTAGGGGGCGCCACCTACGGCACATTGAACTTTTTTAAATTATCAAAACTTTTTCCCAATTCGCTGCAACCAATTGAATGTTGAAAAAATCGATTCTCCAACGTTTTTTACGTAAAAAAGGTGTACCTTGTTCAAGTCTCTAGAGGTAACCGTTTCTGAGATAACCTTCATTGAAATTTCCAATGAACGGATTTAATGTAAGAATTTAGAGGAAAAAATTATTGATATTCGGGTAAGAACAAATAAAATAAACAAAATCAATTTGGCGAACCTTTGATGTTAAACTGATAGTGGCAACAATTGATTCATGTGTAAAAGATCACCTATTGAATTTTCTCATTAATTTCAATAATTTTTTCCTTTAAATTTTTACATTAAATCCGTTGCAATGGAAAATTCAATGGAGGTTATCTCGGAAACGGTTACCTCTAGAAACTTGAACAAAGTATACCTCTTTTACGTAAAAAACGTTGGAGAATCGTTTTTTTTAATATTCAAATCGTTGCAGCAAACTGGAAAAAAGTTTTGATAATTTAAAAAAGTTCAATGTGCCGTAGGTGGCGCCCCCTAGTAGTAATATCAAAACCGTAAATGAATTTGTCTTTCTCGCCCTATCAAACCCCCCGATACGTAATTTCGCATCGTTGTGTCGGTTTATTGAGGAATAGTTTACAAAAATCGAAAATAAGAAGAAAACTTTGACACCCTGTATCTTGAAAACCAAGCACTTTAAGGTTGCATATTCCTATCTCAATTTTCATGAAAATGCGAGGTCTGTCACCTATCAAGCGTTGTCGGTCGAATATCCGGACACCCTGTATAAAAACGAGTAGGTTTAAAAATGTCACAGCAATAATTTCATAAGCGACCTTTGGGCTAGAACTTCTAGGAGTGTCCTCTGAACGACGTCTACCCGATTACTCCGATCAGTCCGGTGTGATTTGTATTGAAACAATCGAACGCTCGTAGTGCAGGCGCTGCACTCAACCTAACTGGGGAATCCCAATATTTCACATTTCTGACATTTTGTAAGATTATCCCTCGGATTATCCACTATCCACTTTTTGTCAATCTGTTCAGTTGAATTTGAATAGGGAACCAGTAACCCTTGCTTTAGATAATGTTTGGTTCAAAATTAGGGCACTAGTTCAAAATGGTCAGGTCATAGTTTGGTTCGTTTAGCAAGTAGGGCATTGTGCAGACAGAGGTATTCAACGAGGGGTGAACCACTAGGGTGAAAATGTGACAGTATTGCGCAAAATTAGGGATTTCGCAAAATTTCGTAATGATTGCACGGGATTTCGCAGAATTGTACAAGATTTCGCGGGATTTCTCGAATTTGCCTAGGATTTCGCGTGACTGCGCAGGATTTCTCGTGATTGCTCAGGTTTTCTCGGGATTGCGCGGGATTTCTCCTAATTTAAAGTATTTTATTTGGGACTTCTTTCAGTGAATTATACCTATATCAAGTAAAAACACTCTAGGTACAGAAAAAAAACGGTAAGTAAATCTTTTATTGAAATCAAATCACAAATATTCTTTTAATTTTTTCTTGACCATTTCACTACAGTCTATTTTATCCCAAGATAGATTTTGACATTGAAAACTTTGAAGTTTATGTTTAGCCTTGATTGGTCGCAAAATGAAGTGTCCCTGCAGGTTGACATCAGTTTTACAATGCATGTCGTGCAAATGGCATTTTGCGACCAATAAGTGGCATCAGTAATCAGCCTTTCTTTGTCTAGCACAGAGAAAATAGGAATGTCTGTCTCATATTGCTGGCAGCAGATGGATCCATTGCTGAATAAAAGAACGCGCCCAAACTGTAAAGTCTTTTTTTAAAGATAAAAGTCAAAATCACATTATGTTGGCAATACAATGTAAAATTGTCAATGCATTCAAAATTTTTATGTAGAAAAGGCTTGTGTTGCCAACATAGTTACTAAATTTTTGACTTGGGAAATTATCTTTAAAAAAAAACAAACTTTAGAGTATTTTACACTGAGTATTTTAATAGAGTGTTTTACACTGGTAAAATGTCATAGGAATGGCCGGTTTCCTACTGACAAAACTCCTACCTGGACAAAACCAACATGATGGTTTTTCAGCAACAAAATTTTGTGTGGTTAGAGTAAAAAACTATTAAGTTTGACAAGTGTCACCTAAAGAAAATAAACAGGGTATCCGAAATTCGAGGGTGACCATTGAGATATTGGAAACTATTAGAGATACCTACGAGGTTGGTTAAATTATGGCATATTTGCGCAACTTTATGACCAATGGAATGCCGTTTTGAAATTTTTAAAATTCCGAATACTTCCGAAGATATTCGGGAAAAAATCGAAATTTCTCAAAATCATTTTTATTTTTTCCTGAGTCTATTTGAAGAACAATTTTAAAATAAATATCACTTAATCATCGTCACTTTTTCCCCTTTACAAGATGTTGCTACCAAATTTCAGATTCGACGTTTCGTCTTTGAGTGGCCATCATCAACTTTATTTTTCTAAATATGAACCCTTATTTTTTATTTCAAATTTTAAGAACTTTCGATATCTTAAAACTTATGACGTATCGCATTTATTCGAAAAATTTATATTATTGGCACTTTCCATGAGAACTAAATGTGTTAGAGGGAGACAGAGAAGAGAATTTTTGTAGGAAATTACCGAGGAAATTACTAAAAAATAATGTTTAATAAATGCGATACGTCATCGGTTTTGGGACACCAGGAGCTCTCAAAATCTGGAGTAAAAATTCCAGAGTCGTATTTAAAAAAATAAAGTTGACGATGGCCGCCCAAAGATGAAATGTCGAATCTGAAATTTGGTAGCAACATCTTGTAAAGGGGAAAAAGTGACATCGATGAAGTGACATTTATTTTAAAATTGCTCTTCAAATAGACTCAGAAAAAAAAATAATGATTTTGCGAAATTTCGGTTTTCTCCGAATATCTTCCGAAATATTCGGAATTTTTTAAATTTCCAAACGGCATTTTATTGGTCATAAAATTGCGCAACTTTGCCATAATTTAACCGACCTCGTATCTCTTATAGTTTTCGATATCTCAATGGTCACCCGCGAATTTGGGACACCCTGTACAGCGTGTCCCGCTTTTCATGAATACACCCCGATATCTCAGTTATTAATAATGCGATTTTATTTAAATTTTGGTGGTGATTTTATGTTAGAAAAATTAACTTTTTGACATAGTGTTGAGGGGTAAAAAGCTGTTGTATTTTTGGGAAAAAGATATTAGGGCTTATTTTGGATAATTTTAATGGAGCTGATTTTAAACCAAAAAAAAAATAGATATCAATTAACTTTTTGGAATAAGTTGTTTTTTTCTAATTGTGAACCTCAAATTACAGATGACATTATTTTAGAATATTGTATTTTCAACATAGCTACCTTCTAATTAGAAATACACAACTTATTAGAAAAATTAAATTAAAATAAATTTATTTATTTTTTTGCTATAATCATCTCTTGAGATTTTGGAAATATGAATTCAGGGGTTTTTAGGGATGCTGATTCTTAATCTGATGCGAAAAATTATCTTAAATAAGCTCTAATATCTTTCTCACAAAAATACAACCACTTTTTACCCCTCAACACCGCACGCCAATGGTAAATGAAAATGTTTACTATGTCAAATAGTTCATTTTTTCCAACATACAATATCCACCAAAATTTGAATGAAATCGCATTATTAATAATAGATATATCGGGGTGTATTCATGAAAAGCAAGACACACTGTATATAATAATTTTGAAAATCAATCACTCAATAACTGATACAGACACTGGTGACACATAATAATTATAAAATCGTTTACACAACGATTATTACGACTACAAAAGTCAGAAGCAAGTTTCCCGCCAATTTCCTTGAATAGTTCTGATTGGTCAGCCTTGAAATTCCGCATTTGAACGAGGCTCCGACTTCGCAAAGTTAAGTGATTTCGCGGGATTGCTGGCGATTTCGCAGGATTTCGCAAGGATTGCGCCCGATTTCGCCTGATTTCGCAACGATTGCGCGCGATTTCGCATGATTGCGCAGGGATTTCGCGCGATTTGTAACAGTATTGCGCAGAGTGGTTTACCCCTCGGTATTCAACTAAAGGGCGGTAGTGAAGATTTGCTGATTGGTAACAAACCGTCAGCAACAATGCGAATACTGATGGGTTGGTCTTGGACTATTTTCCCGAGTATTTTCCCATCGCGTACTAATGGCTTGAGGCTGACAGATATTTTTAAAATTGATGAACGCTCGTAGTGCAGGCGCTGCACTCAACCTAACTGGGGAATCCCAATATTTCACATTTCTGACATTTTGTAAGATTATCCCTCGGATTATCCACTATCCACTTTTTGTCAATCTGTACAGTTGAATTTGAATAGGGAACCAGTAACCCTTGCTTTAGATAATGTTTGGTTCAAAATTAGGGCACTAGTTCAAAATGGTCAGGTCATAATTTGGTTCGTTTAGCAAGTAGGGCATTGTGCAGACAGAGGTATTCAACTAAAGGGCGGTAGTGAAGATTTGCTGATTGGTAACAAACCGTCAGCAACAATGCGAATACTGATGGGTTGGTCTTGGACTATTTTCCCATCGCGTATTAATGGCTTGAGGCTGACAGATATTTTTAAAATTGATGAACGCTCGTAGTGAAGGCGCTGCACTCAACCTAACTGGGGAATCCCCAATATTTCACATTTCTGACATTTTGTAAGATTATCCCTCGGATTATCCACTATCCACTTTTTGTCAGTTCGCCTTTCACTAGGAATTAGTAATGTTACTTTACCAAACTAGTAATATAATGTGACAAGTTATTCAAGTACAAACAAGTAGATTGGTGCGGAACTTATGGGTGAACCTCTGCGGGACGAGCGCAGCGAGTTCCGCAGCCATCTATTCATCAATATGTTGTTTAATTACGATACCGAGGGGGCGACCACCTCCTGCAATACGTGTACATTTGGCCTGAAATCACTTGCAATCATCTCCGAAATCATTCTGAAATCCCGCCGCGTCAGTTCACAATATCCGAAATCCTTCTTGCAGTCCCGAAATCGTTTTCCGCAATCGCTGAAATCCTTTGTAATCACCTTTGCAATCCCTGAAATCGCTCAAAATCAACTCTAGTGGGGATAAAAAATCAGCTGTTGATCGGGATTTTGCGCGTTTTTGCGGTACATTGATAATTGACATCAAGTTTTTGTTGCTCTCATTTTCGGATTCTGCAGTATTTTTTTTTGAGAATCGATCATTATCCAATGAAAAATATTATGCAGCTCTTTATGACACCTGGTATATTGGGCGTATTTCAGAATCATTGGAAAATGACACTTGAATCAAGTTTTCAAAGTGGCAGTTGGACATGTACAGGGTGTCAAGTTATAAAGTACCACCACCTGTACCTTTTCTATGTACGATCAAAAATAAAAAAGTTACAGATGGTGATATTTCATAACTTGACACCCTGTACAGGGTGGCCCATTTCCGATGTTTTAATGGGCTTTATCGAAAACCAGCAGCGATTTTTTTTGAGAAAATAACAATGGGGAAGATAACTCACGGCTAAATTTTGTTCCAAGTACAATCCAGTTTCATGACTAGTTTTTTTTTGTGTTTTTTTTTTTCGAGATGCCACCGATTTTGGAATAGTAACCCTGATGTTTTTTAAATGAGACACCCCGTATATTATTTCTTCATTGCATAGCTCTTTTCGAGCTGATTTCAATGATATTATAAGGTTTTATAGCTTTACCTTCGAAAGTTTTTTAGGAAAAATAAATAAATTCCGTTTCTTTATAAGAAACAATGAATCAGAAAGAGATAGTTGATTCAAATATGAATCGGCTACTTTCTATTCTTAATTCAACATTTCAACAAGCTTGTTTTTTTTTTTTCAATTTGAACTATGAATTGGGGGTGATAATAAATGATAAATAAGCAACACATAATTTATTTCATGACTTATCTCTTTCTAGCTCATTGTTTCTAATGGAGAAACGGAATTTATTTTTTTCCTTAAAATCTATTGAAGGTAAAGCTATAAAATCTCTATATCATCAAAATCAGCTCAAAAAGCGCTATGCAATGGAAAAATAATATACGGGGTGTCCCATTTAAAAAAAAAACACAACTTTGGTTAATATTCCAAAATCGGAGGCATCTGAAAAAAAAATTGGTCATGCCACTGGATTCTACTTGTAATAGTAGATTATACTACGAGTCAATAATGATAGCTATTATTCCCGAGGAAATTTACGAACTGAGCCGCGTTAGCGGCGAGGGAGTAACATTCCGAGGAAATAATAGCCATTATTGCAAGTAGCATACTCTACTTTATTTACGACAAATTAATTTATTTGAGATTTTTATTAGCAAATTTCATCCATCTCAATACAAATCCACAAGCACTACACGTTTGACAATGACACTTTTGAGGAATAATGCACATTAATCCCGCTACTCGTCATTATTCCCTGAGGGTGACATTAGTCGGAAATAATAGTAGATTATAACACGAGTCAATAATGATAGCTATTAATCCCGAGGAATATTTACGAACTGAGCCGCGTTAGTGGCGAGGGAGTAACATTCCGAGGGAATAATAGCCATTATTGCGAGTAGTATACTCTACTTTATTTACGAAAAATTAATTTATTTGAAATTTTCTTTTCAAAAACGCTCTTTGTTCATCCATCTCAATACAAATACACAAGCACTACGCGTTTGACACTGACACTTTTCAGTTTGTTCAGGTATATTGTTTCCATGGTACTAATTATTTAATTTGAGAAATGTTGTGATTGGTGTGCAAGCGGGAACAATGACCATTAATCCCTGCGGGAATAATATATGGCATTATACTGTCAAAATCACAAATATAATACTAACATTATATGTCAGTCGTAAATAAAAAGTATTTTTGGTTTTTGGATATCTTGATTATTAAAAAAATTAGAAACTTTTAAAATTGAACAAAATTTGGAAAGTGCCCTGTATTTCCTAAACACATATCAAGTTGGCTGTGATTTGTCCTCGCCAAGGTACTCGCCATTGTTATTTTCTTAGAAAACAGTTCCAGAATGTGCTCCCACATTTTTGATATCTCTGCACTGCTGGTTTTCGATATAGCCTATTAAAACATTAAAAATTGGTCACCCTGTAATACCTATCTATAAACTTACGAATGAAAAACTTAAATTAAAATCATAAAAATTCAAAAGATAGTGAAAAAATCGAATGAAATATGTTCCGCAATCATATTTGCAATCCCAGAAATCACTTTGCAATCCCAAAAATCACCTCGCAATCTCAAAAATTAGTTCGCAATCCCCCCTGCAGTCTCTGCAGTCACTGAAATCACCTCGCAATCCTCCGAAATCTCAAATTTTTAGAAAAATTCTCCGAAATCGCTGCAATCATTTGGAAATCATAGGATTTCCGCAATACGTGTACATATTTTTCGGGAGTGGTCGCCCCCTCGTACGATACTAACCTGACTCACTCAAAGGTGAGTTATTCTCATTAGTTTAAAAACTACATGGTTCAGGTGAATGTCTTAATTGAACAGTGCAGCAGTATATTGGTGAGTAGATGGCGTTTTTCCATTCACGGATCACATTTAGAACCAATTTAGAACTAGTTTAGAATTCGTAGACTTTAAACATGAAACTTATGATTATTTCAATATCCGTAGAACTTGTTTAGATCTGATCCAGAAACCGATTCTAGAACTGGAACAGAAAATTAATCAGAATTCTTCATAATTTGATTTTTCTATTTTGGTGTCATGTCGAAGTCTTTTCGACACTAAAAGTAGTTTCGAAAAGAAGCTCTTTGTGACACTCCTTTTTTACTTATCGGAGGTTGGTGACACTGACTGACTGATGGCCATCAAACTGTCATTCGCTATTTTATAATAGAAGATTTCTATATTTGGCATGTAGTGTTACCAACCTAAACTATGAAATCAGGAAATATGAGAATAAAATTTCCAAGAAAAATTTGTTTTTTTAATTAAACAATACCAAAATAGAAAAAATAGTATAAAATATTCGCCCTTTAGAAAACTCGCCTCCGGCTCGTTTTCTAATATAGCTCGTGCGATAAAATGACGTCTTATGAAACTTGTATTTTAATGTACTATTCTGAACTTCAGATTGACTTCAAATTTGCCTTGTTTAATGGAAACATCCAAATTAATAAATCCAGAAAGTTTGAATTTGATCTGATATTCCGAAGTATTTTTCAGGATTTTTCAAAGGTGATTTAACATGAATTTTTAACATGAATTTTCAAATTTTTTTTAGTATTAAGTTGAAAAAAACCTCATAATTTTATTTCTGAGAGATTGACTTCAAATTTGCCCTGTTTGAAGAAAACATCCTGGTTAATAAATCTTAGAAGTTTGAAATCGATCTGATACTCCGAAGTATTTATTTTTCAGGATTTTTCATGACAAATTAAAAATATTTTGTTTCATTTCTCTGATAGATTTGAAGATTCTTGTCCGTTGTCCGAGATTTTGGTTTGGTAGCTGTGAATGCCGGCGTCTATTTTTTGGTTTTAGTTAGCTTCCACAAGGAGTTGTGAGTTGTGACTACTCAAAATGTCGTAAAGGACCCCGCAATATTTAAATGGAAATTGGTTACCCGTGATATTTGGATGAAATTTAAATATGTTATTAGGGATGCCGTAAGCAACATTTTTTACCATGGGCACAACCCTGTATATATGACAGGTGAGGCGTGGTTAGCTGTCAAATATTGGAATCTTGAATCCAAAAGCAGAGTAACTATGGCAGATTTTGATGAACAAAAAATCTATTTTTACTAAGTCGACCAAGTTAAGTCGAAAAATGTCAACCATTTTAACACCTGCAAAACCCTGCCAAACGGCAGCACTCATCTTTTCCAGTTTTCAATATTTTATGTTGTCATTTGACATTTTCAACTTATATGTAAATTCTAAATTCAAAAATTGAAGAAAAAAAATGACAGAACTGTCTAAACCTGTCATTTGTTTTAGTAGAAAAAAATACTCTAATCTGGTCCCTTTCTCGTTTTAAGGTAGTTTATTAGTGATAAAACATTGAACAAAGTTCATGCACGTCACATTTTGACAGCTGTCATTTTTTTGTTCAATTTTTGAATTTAGAATTTACATATAAGTTAAAAATGTCAAATATATTGAAAACTGGAAAAGATGAGTGCTGCCGTTTGGCAGGGTTTTGACAGGTGTTAAAACGGTTGACATTTTTCGACTTAATTTGGTCGACTTAGTAGAAATAGATTTTTCGTTCATCAAAATCTGCAATAGTTACTCTGCTTTTGGATTCAAGATTCCAATATTTGACAGCTAACCACGCCTCACCTGTCATACATACAGGGTTGTGCCCATGGTAAAAAATGTTGCTTACGGCATCCCCAATAATATATTTAAATATCATCCAAATATCACGGGTAACCAATTTCCATTTAAATATTGCGGGATCCTTTCTGTAATGACAGGAAGAAGGTCATTGTTTTTTTTAAACAGGCTCCGAGAGCTTCGACATTTTCCACAGAAATCTGGAAATTATGTAGATTTTCTAGTGGAAATTATCATGTCAGACTTGAACTCGTTTTGTCGGTTGGGTAAAGTCAAGATTACGCAAGTTTATGTGTAAAACTGAACTTACATTACACGTTCGAATGTTGTTTCTATCCCAGGCTCTTGAATTTTCTTTATTCGGAGAAATTTAGTAAAGATTCAAGAGCCGGGAATAGACAAAAATTGAGCCAAGAAAACTGACGAAATTACACACTTTCCGGACACGTTTCAGTTAAGGAAGTATCGAGGGAAGTATATATTGTCCTGCCTAGGCCAGAAGGCGAAATACGTCCGGAAAGTATATACTTTTTGAACGATTGTCGAAAAAACAGTGTACCTATTTGGTGACATTTCTCCATGTCGAAATGTCATTTTAGGGAATACCTAAACTGTGTTTTTTTTTTAAAAGAAAAAAGTTAAAATGACATTATGTTGGCAATACAATGTAAAATTGTCAATGCTTTCAAATTTTTATGTAGAAAAGGCTTGTGTTGCCAACTCGGTTGCCAACATAGTTACTAAATTTTTGACTTGGGGAATTATCTTTAAAAAAAGAACAGACTTTATGGTAAAGATTATGGTTAAGATTTTCTTAAAACGGTTTTGGTGTAAATGGCCACATGTACTTCTTTTCTATATCGATACCAGTATGAAAAAATATCGATATTTTTGATACGATATTTTCGAGGATATTTTATTTGAAATCGATTTTTATTTGTTCCGATTCTTGAATTTGCCTAAATAAAGAAAACCAAAGTGCCTCTTTTTCTCAATTATCCCTAATCAATTTTTGTCTATTCTCGGCTTTTGGTAGTTTTGGTTAAGATTACCTAAACATTCCTTAAGTACGTTTATAAATATTCAACTTGTTCAAGTATAAATGGGTAGATGGCTGCGCAACTCGCTGCGCTAGTCCCGCAAAGGTTCACCCATAAGTTCCGCAATTATCCACTTATTTGTACAGGGTGTTTTTTTATATATTGACACCCCTCCTACCTCCTTTACCTTTACAGGTAGAAAAAAAGTGTAAATACAGTTTGTACAGTTTTGGCTGAATTTTTTGAAACCATGGACAGAAACAAAATTTGAATGTCAGAAATGTGAAATTTAGCATGATTCCAGCTTTTTTCAAATGGAATGTCCTATATTTCATTCTATATTCTTGAAGAGCACAATATGCCCCGATCTAAAATTGTAAAAATCTTAGGTAAAAATACTATTCTACTACTGATTTTGTGAACCATTCTACCTGTATAGTTGAAAGCTGCAGGTAAAATTTGAGGTACTTGGTTTCTCTGATAGTATTTTTAAAATTTTTAGAACCAAATACGTTGGAGCCGGCTCAACCAAATATAGACAAACTATATAGTTTTGGAATCGGGAAATTATACTCTTCAAGAATATAGGGCATCCCATATGTAGTGCATATTTAATAGGAATGCCTATCTCATGTGTCTTAATCTGGTATTTGATATTCTAATACAAGTTTTCATAGTCTAATACACAGTCTAATGATTTAATGATTTGAAAAAACGTAGTTAAAATAATTGATTGAGTATACCCTTATGGTTTACCCCCTTAACAAGGCAACTTATTTGTCTACTGATTTCTACTGATATTTAGACTGGTAATCTACTAACAAAACAAAATAAGACCTGGCATCACTGGCCGGGAATCCAAGGCATTACCAACTTGAAAAGGGAAACGGAAAAGTAAAATAAATACTAGGCAGTGCGAGAAACAGAGACGATAGTACATCTGAATCAGAATCAGAAATAAGTTTGTCAAGTGAAACCGAGAGTGAAACCCTAACTGAAGATGTTTCTGATTCTAGTGAAATCAAAGAAACATCCATTATTTTAGATCCCTATTATGCAGTGGAGACTCGCAATGGTATCTAGGGCTCAACAACTATTTATTCCCGCAACAAAATCGGTGTGAATGTGGACAACCATGAAAATATAAGTTGCTTTTGGAAGAGTTGCAAATGCAGAAGTTGCCAGTTTTTCAGGTTAAACGTGTTTTTATAAGAAAAAAAAAATGTTTATTTTGGTCATATCAATGTGAAGCTTAACAATTAGACAACGTTTTCATAAAAAAATCAGTTGGAAATCGGATGATTGTAGGAAATCAGATAATGAATCAAGAATGATATAGGAATCCCCAGAAAAAATGGAAATCACCTGGTAATCATACAAAAATATCTGAAAATTATTGGCAATCAGTCGCAATTCTTGGGATGGGAATACATGAGATTCATTGATTGCCAAATATGGAAATTATTGTACATTTGTAAGCATAGTGGTTGACCTCTCGCTTGATAAACATTCTAAGAATATCTCCTTGTCTTGATTCCTGATAATTAATAAATCAGGAAAGTACCTGTTTATCAATTATATTGTTTTCTACTGAAATTAGTAATTTTAAAATTAAACACTTAAGTATTTTTCAGCAAAAGCCTTCATTAATTTGCATATAATGTTGTTTATTCTTCACATTTTCTTTATTAGGCACATACCACTTAAACCTACTGAAACTTGTAAGTTATAGCACGTTTCCTGCAAAAGCCTTTAATTCTATTTTCTCCGTTTACATGCTACATCCGGCTTATGGAAGAAAATAAAAAGAAAATAGAAAATCGATTGCAATAAGTTTCCCATTACAAATAAAATATTTTTGAGGGTTGGATCATATCAGTAATCGATTATTCTAGATGGCAGAACAAAAAAAGTTTATCATTTGATAAAATTGTCTGTGTTTCAACTATAGCCAATTTCATATTAAATTATAACAAATTTATTCTGATTTATTAATCTCATCTTTTAACATATTATGCGACCCTCGCGTCAGCCCTCATTTCCAAAGTTGCACCTGATATTTCTGAGACAAAGTTTAAAATTAGTCCCAAAACAACCCTACAAAAAAAATGTGTTGCCAAACATAGGTATCCTGAAACAAGGTTGCCAAAACTACTGCAAGGGACAAGTGCACATGATGTGTGTGGTATTTGTCAGCCCCTTTTCTTGTATCCGTTGGGGTTGCTTTTCCAAGAACCGGCAGGGATTTTTTGTTTTATAGGTATTGGCGCCTCCCCATAATATGACAAGATTGCCACATGCACATGTCGAATATAAACTTTTTCAAAAAATTGCTGATCCAGTTTCAGGTCCAATAAAAGTTCCCAATTTTTGTTTAGAACTACGTAATACCAAAATTGCAACAAATACGTTTCAGTTTCTGTTCTTGGAACATTGCCATTTATCGTCCAGCCTAGATAGTGAAGATTTACACCACACACGCAGCCAGAAAGACACAAGAACAATGAAAAAAATATTACGCCAAAATTGCTTCAGCTACAGAGTGATTTATTGCACCTTGCATAA
Source organism: Ceutorhynchus assimilis (assembly GCA_917834065.1). NCBI lineage: Eukaryota > Metazoa > Arthropoda > Insecta > Coleoptera > Curculionidae > Ceutorhynchus > Ceutorhynchus assimilis. The sequence continues at coordinate 25,880,674 of OU892282.1, read as the reverse complement.
TTTATTTTAGGAGGCCAGAAGAAAATGTCTGCTCATTATGCGTATAAGAACCTTCCTAATGGGTTTTCTTTGGAAACTGTTACCAATTAGTTGAAATTTATGAGTTTCACTTAAAGTAAGACTACAATCTAATTTTTTTTCTTACGTCCACTCAAGGCTTTATTCTAAGTACACACGCAATGTCTTTGCAGATAATTTAAACAGTGTATCGATGTCTCTAATAATAATGTAGTTGTCTTCACTCTTTGTTTTCTGATGCAATGTATTGTAAAAAGCATTTGAATAGGTATGTTTGTTGGAATCATCATGAAAATAATTATTATTTTGAGGGAGTTTCAAATTTTATTTCCCCAAGATCCATTTGGTTGAGTCGAGGGGTGGTAAAATGGTCAAAATCCGTGTACAAGTTGATCAAAATCCCACAAAATATAATAAGATCTACTCAAAATCCCTAAAAATCTTTGAAATCCTTAAAAATTCAACTAAATCCCACAAAATCTCTTGAAATTGCATAAAATCCGAGATAAAATCCTACAAAATCTAACAAAATTTCAATAAAACCAAAAAAATCCTGCAAAATCTCATAAATCATTAACATTCTTAAAAAATATTTTCTTTGATATTCCCAAAAATCGTCTGGAATCCCCAAAAATCTGTTAAAGTCTCTCAGAATTCCATCTTATTCTGAAAAAGGAATTACATGTGAAATTTTTGCGGAGTTTCCATAGAATTCACATTAAATTTTAGTTCCTCTCGAATTACATGAAATTTCAGTAAATTTCCGATTGAATTACACGAAATCCTAAATGAATGGGCTCTTTCACTAATTTTTGAAATTGGCATATTTGGATAAAGCAACTAAAAACAGAATTTTCTGTATTTTTACTTTTGAAAAATTCATAGTCCTTCTTGAGAAAACAGAAAAAAAAGAAATACCTCCAAATAAAAACCCAGAATTTATTTCTATGACGTCGCAGCTCGCTATTTGACCGTGTTGCCACTAATTGTCAACATTGAAAATTTGTAATAGATTTAATTCTGAAATGTTCCCAAAATATCATGAAAAGTAGTTAAATTAATTAGTTATGGATTCAAGATTTTATAACATTTTTATTGAAATTATGCTTAAACACAATTTAATATAATTTTCTATGTTTAGTTTTATTTATTTATTTTACGTTGCACTACATTTAGTCACCACCGACAACAGCGCATTCGAACCTTTACCTGCATTTACTACAGGATAAATACAGCAGAGGCGGACAGCTCTTTGCAACAACAAGCGAAATGAAAAATATTTATGCGACGTCAGCAAATCGGCGCGTTTTTAAATAATTCAAATTTTGGTAGTTTAAAATGCCTGTAAAAAACTTATTTAACCTTGTAGAACATTTTTTTTTTCGTATATGTGCCTAAAATAGTCCCTCCTTTGGGATTTTATACCTAAATTACGTATTTAAATTTTAGTGAAAGAGCCCATTGCATGGAGGAACAATTATATGAAATTACACCAAAATTTCCAACATGAAATTTCAGTGCTTACTGAATTTTAGTAAAATTCCAGAAATTTCCGACTAAAAACATGGAATTTCGGTGATATTCTGAAAAATTCACATGTAATGACATTATATTTTGGTGAATTTTCAAGAAATTACTTGAAGTTTCATTAATATACCCAGAAATTCCTGGTTATTAAAAGAAAATTTCAGTGAAATTCCGAAAAATTCTTATGAAAATAAATGAAATTTTGAAAAATTCTTTGAAGTTTCATTGGACTTTCGAGAAATCTTCGGCTATGAACGTGGAATTTTAAAATATTCCCTTAAAATTTTAGTGAATTCCGAGGAATTTTAAAGAAATTTCATGAAATGTCAATGAAATTCCGAAGAATTTTATGAAAATTTTGTCGAATTCCAGGATATTTCAGCGGTGAAATTTTAGGAATTTCAGTAAAGTTAAAAAAAAAGTTATGGAATTCTTATGGAATTTTGAAATTGAAATTTTAGTGGAATTCCCAGGAATTTCATCAAATTCTTATACTGTAATTCCGAAAAAAAATTATCTAAGAATGCCATAACATCTTCTGGTGAAATGTTAAGGAATTTCTATGGAATTAATACTTAAAATTTTCGCGGAATTCCTATGGAATAACTTGAAATTTTAATGGAATTCCGAAAAATTTCATGAAATTTGATAGTGTAATTCCGAGGAATTTTTATTCAAGAATTTCATTGCATTTTATTGTGTAATTCCATGAAATCCTATGGTGAAATTTGGAAAAATATCATAAAATCTTATACTTAGTAAATTTTTTTAGGAATTTACGTTTTTTCAATCAAATTTCCATTTGAATGGAATTTCGAGGAATTCCATAAGATCTTCTGGTGAAATTCTAAGGAATTTCTATGAAATTAACTAAACTTTTCACGGAATTCCCATGGTATAACTAGAAATTTTAATGGAATTTAGAAGAATTTCATAAAATCCTATAGTTTAATTCCGAGGAATTTTTGTGCAAGTATTTCATTAAATTTTATGATGGATTTCCATAGAATCTTATGATGAAATTCGGAAAAGTATTATGAAATCTTATAGTAAAATTTCTAGGAATTTACATTTTTCCATTCAAATTTATCACTTGAATGGAATTTCGAGGAATTCCATAAAATCTGGTGAAATTTAAGGAATTTCTATGGAATAGGGAATTTTCATATTTCTCAAATTATTTTTTTTTCAGATACTTCTAGTGATCAATTATTACATAGTTTTCTTTTTTTCCATTTTAATTTATACGTTGTATGAAAAAAAATTTATTGAAATTCAAAAATTCAAATCAAAAACTTTGGCGCGAAAACACAAAATCTCAATATGACAGCGCTTGTGACGTTAAAATTTTGTAAACAACAAATACGCAGTTAACAAACTCCTGCTGACGCAGTGCTATTTTTGTGTTATTCAAGTGTGTTAAAGTTTGCTTTTTGTGAAAATTGTCGCAATGGATGAAGAATATTGTAAAGGACTGCTTTTGTAAGTTTTTTTTACATGCAAGTTCCCTATTGACAGGTTTGTTTACAGAATCGTGACGTCAAAAAAGGTAGCCATCATGGAAGCATCGTTTTGGCGGGAATTTTTTTATTTCAAATTTAGTATTATTTTTTGTGTGAGAAGGGCGATATCAGTTAAATAAAAACTGGTCATATGAATATTCTGCAGTATAAACTATCGATTTAAAACAAATTTGGAAAATTTTAGTTCACTTGCAAGTTCCCTATTGACTAAAATTTTCGCGGAATTGAAATTTTAGTAGAATTCCGAAGAATTTCATGAAATCTTACATTGTAATTCCGAAGAAAAAAAAAATTCCAAGAATGCCATTGAATTTTATGGTGTGAAATGTGAAATTTTTGCGGAGTTTCCATAGAATTCACATTAAATTTTAGTTCCTCTCGAATTACATGAAATTTCGAGAAATTACATGAAATTTCAGTGGAATTTCGATCGAATTACATGAAATCCTGAATGAATTGCATGGAGGAATTCTAAACAATTACATTGAATTACACCGAAATTCCCAACATGAAATTTCAGTGCTCGTTAAATTACTTGATTAAATTAAAGTAATTTCTGTCGAATTACATAAAATTTTAGTGGAATCCCGAGAAATTTCATGAAATATTTTACTGTAATTCCGAGGAATTTTCGTATAAGAATTCCATTGAATTTTATGGTGGAATTTCATGGAATCTTATGGTGACATTTGGAAAAGTATTATGAAATCGTATGGTGAAATTTCTAGGATTTTCTTTTTTTCTATTCAAATTTGTCTTTTGAATGGAATTTCGAGGAATTCCATAAAATCTTCTAGTGAAATTCTAGGGAATTTCTATGGAATTAACAAAAAATTTCGCAAAATTCCTATGGAATAACTTGAAATTCTAGTGGAATGCCGAAGAATTTCATAAAATCTCATAAGTACCTAGTGTACTTAATACCGAGGAATTTTTGTCCAATAATTCTATTGAATTTTATGGTGGAATTCCATAGAATGATATGATGAAATTCGGAAAAGTATTATGAAATCCCATAGTAAAATGTCTAGGAATTTCCGTTTTTCCATTCAAATTTGTCATTTGAATGTAGAATCTCTAAAAACTTATCAAAAACCCCTATAATGCTCCAGAATCACCTAAAATTTTGAAAATCTAAAATCTTCTGAACTCCTGTAAAATCGTGTAAAGATTCTCAAAATTCCCAGAATCCTACAAAATCAATTGAGATTTAAAATATGTGTTCATTATTTTATAGAATTAACTAAATCTCGGAGCGGTTGATTGGTCAAAATCTGCGTACAAGTCCAGAAAAACTTGTCAGATATATTTAAAATCACCGATAAAAATTCCTAAAAAAAAATTCCTTCAAAATTTCCAAAAATCCTTTGAAATCCTCAAAAATCCGTTAAAATTTCTAAAAATCCTTTAGGATCTCTAATGGCCGTTTCCACCAACTATTTTAGGGGAGCTTCAACAATAAGTATTCCTCAAAATGACAGTCTTCTATGGAGAAATGTCGGTTTAAAAAATATTTATCGCTAAGGCTTCCCTAAATTAGTTGGTAAAAACGCCATAAAAACTCTTTCTAAATTCCCTAAAATGATCCAAAATCACCTAAAATCTCATAAATCTAAAATCCTGAAAATTCACGCGAAGATTTTCAAAATCCTCAAAATCCTACAAAATCAATAAAGATTCAATTATGTACACATTTTATGGAGTTAAAACCCGTAAGATCTACCTAAAATCACTGAAAATCTTCAAATTCTTTAAAAATCCAACAAAATTTTATTAGAACAAAAAAAATCCGGCAAAATCCTATAAAATTCCTATTAAAAAAATTCCTTTAACATTTCCAAAAAGCCTTCGAGATCCCCAAAAATCCGTTGAAATCTCTAAAAATCCTTTAGGATCTCTAAAAACCCTTCTAACTTCCCTTAAATGCTCCAAAATCACCTAAAATCCTGTAAAATCATGTGAAGATTTACAAAATCCTCAAAATCCTACAAAATCAATGAAGATTCAAAATCTGTGTACATATTTTAAGGAGTGAACCACCCCTCGGGTTGTGTATTAGCACTATACTGGATCATTCAAATATGTTTTTTCCGAATCCACAAAAGCTAGACTAGACCACTCGTTAGGTATAAACTCAGTTTTATTCATCTCATAACTTCCATATATTCTACCTTGGATTCATCAATTATTAATGGCGAGATCCGTTCTAATTTGGGAAGGAAAGCCACAAGGTTTGGCCCCTTTGTCTTCTAACTATGTATGTGGCTGTGGATTCGTGGGTCCCCTTTCTTTGAATGCAATCGGTATGGTGGAGAACACCTATTCAGGCATATGATGTATCATTTTCTGTTATTTCAACAGCAATGTTGTTATGTTTATTCTATACGTCAAAATAGAGCTTTCCTTTATACGTTTCCTGTATTAAAAATGTTATAAAACGGTAAATTTTATCAGTTTTTTTTTATCATAATATGTCCCCAAACTAGTGCTTTACTCACCTGTATTAATCTACTTGGAATTTTTTTTCAATCTGACTTTGAGACAATCCTCATAACAATAAAAGTTCCTTCATAATAGGAATTTCAAAAGGTCAGCAACGTTGTTGTTCCCGCCCATCCCCAGGCTAGGCCTTAAAATAATACAAGAGAGAGGGGCTGGGAAAAAACGAGATAGAGCATAGAGAACTGCTGCGAAAGCTCAAACAGCTGGATAACGAAGTTACGTACAGTTCAGAGGCATTTAGAGCTTCGAACGCTCTAAGAGTACAGGAAAGATTTTTATATTGCCAATGGGGAAAAACGTTCGACAGTTTAGATTTGTATCTGTTTTTGGGGGGTAAAGTAATTGGGATAGAGTTTTAAAGCTACAAACGAATTTGGATAAGTTAGTGACTGCAATGCAGTACGTCATAGAATGATATTCATTCATTAAAGAAAGTAATTTTAGTTCATGGCAGCGACAATAAACCGGTCCAAAGTACGGCAAGTGGACTTTTTCCTAATGGGAATATAATGACGGCTTTGTAAAGCGTTTTTGTCGTAATTATAAAAGGATTTTCTAGTAAGGTTCTCTTGGCCAGACTACATAAGGGTGAAAAACCTTGATGTGGTTACAGGATTAACGCCTAAATTATTGAAGGGGGTTTCACCAGGTTATTCTCACCAGAGGCATAAGCTTATCTTGTTGGACGTACCTGCAACAAAAAAGAAACCATTATCAAATTATAAATAAAACAATGTTTTTTTTCAAGGTAGAACGTATTAAATGCTATTATAATAAATTTTACAGGAGATTTTCAGGAAACGCTATAAAAAAAGCATAATTTGTCACGAAAATTTCGTAAGCACGAAAACTTTTAAGGATTTATTGTGTTTCAGCTGAAAACCCTTAAACTAGAACATAGACTAGAAAGAGGAATAACATAATACCTTATCCTAGGGATTGTCTATTGTTTGTGTTTGTGATTTTTTTCATATGATATTGCATCTGATCATTTTCCTTTGTGAGGAAATTTAAAACCCTGATAATTTCAGCAACATATTATGTACTACGTAATACACAAGCGTTAGTAGTTTTGAGTCTTGAATAAAAAAGCAATTTCGGTAGGTTCATGTAAGCATACACTGTAGGCTATAGGCAGAAAAAGGAAATTTTAATTTTTAATTAAAAAAAACTCAGTTTTCCATATTATAATTGTTGCAGCACTCTCACTTTTTATTTTTTTGCCTTTCCAGTCATTAAATATAATGTAAAAAATGTAAGTTTAATTAATTTTCTAGCTGTAGTGAAATAATACAAAAATATATTGTTATATTTTATGAATGACACAGGAGAGAGACAGGAACTAACAATAAATAAAATGCATTTCAGCATTTGATAACAAAGGCGCAAGGTACCAACCGAAAAAATTTCGTAAACAAAATTTTCATCCAAAGTCTATTTTCATGTGTAGAGGTAAAATATGTCTGACCTCGTCTATAAACACTAACCTTTCGGTATTATTATTAGGTTTTTACACTTTGTCCTCATTAAAATTGTGTTTGTGTTGGCAAGTTTCCTGGCTTTTCAAATAAATAATTATTGATGTGGCAGGGTTGTTTTCGAAGTTCGAAACATCAGTTTCGTGTTTTTATTTCAATGACGCCCCTGTACATGACAGCAAATAATGATCATGATGATAGTAGCATAATCCAATAAGAATTTCAATGAAATTTGAAAATCTAAAAAAAATATTCACTTTTGTTTAGGTTTCAAGTCTTTTTCTCAATGGTTGTTAATCTGAACACATCAATGTCTTGACAATAGACCAAATGGGCGACCCAAGGAGTAAACCCCAGAAAAGTTATTGTACATAAAAATATAGAAAAAGTTCGTGATGAAAGTTAGAGAAAAGTTCTCAAACACTGAAAGTTTTTAAATATGCATGTTCCTATTGAAAAGAATACACAAAAAATTTGCAAAAGTTCATAGAATTTTCTGAAAGTTTTAGAAGTTTATTTAGGTCTCGGAGAAATCAAATTTTGGTGAATAAATAGCTGATTATTATAGTAGTGAGTCCAAGGGGCAAACCACCAGGAATTCTTTGCCAAAAATGTGGGGAATTTAAAGGAATTTGTGGGGAATTTGAAAGAACTCATCGGAATTTATGAGAATTTGGGAAATTCATAGGGAATTCGGAGCAATTTATGGGGATTTTGAATGAATTTGTGAGGAATTTATGAGGAATTTAAAGGAAATTGTAAAGTCATGACGTCACTGAGGTTCACATTCTTATTATAAGAAACACTTATAAATGGAAATTAAAAAAAAAAATCTAGTTTTGTGTTGAACGTTGGACATTCATTTTCATTAAAGAAATTCTCCCGAAATTTCACTTCATGATTTACAGGTTCAAATTTAAAAACTTCAAAACAATAATGAGTACATTTTTTGTAGGCTGACGTCCAAGATTCTTCATGTTGTTATTTTGGACTGGAAAAATTTGAAATTTCGGGAAAATGAGCTTCTCACCTTCCTCTCCACACACGAAAAGTTTCAAATTTTCCCGTTCACTAGTTTTCCAGGAAAACTTTGAAATGTGTGAGACGGTATTTTCAACTAATTTAGTTTTTGTAAGTTGATTTCCAAGATTTTTCATGTTGTTATTTTCCACTGGAAAAATCACCCTCCTCTCCACATGCAAAAAGTTTCAAAATTTTCCCTTTACTAGTTTTCCAGGAAAACTTTGAAATGTGTGAGACTGTATTTTTAACTAATTCAGTTATTGTAGGTTGATTTCCAATATTCCTCAAGTTGTTATTTTCTAAAGGAAAAATTTGATATTTTGGGAAAATGAGCCACTGACCTTCCTCTTCACATGTAAAAAGTTTCAAAATTTTCCCTCAATAAGTTTTCCAGAAAAATTTTGAATTTTGTGAGACTGTATTAACAATTATTTCAGTTTTTGTAAGTTGATTTCTAAGATTCTTCATGTTGCTGTTTTCCATTGGAAAAATTTGGAATTTTGGGAAAATGAGGTTCTTCCCTTCTTCTTTACTTACATGCAAAAAGTTTCAAAATTTTCCCTTTACTAGTTTTCCAGGAAAATTTTGAATTGTGTGAGACGGTAATTTTAATTAATTGACTTATTGTAAGTTGATTTCCAAGATTCTTCATGTTGTTATTTTCCACTGGAAAAATTTGAAATTTTGGGAAAATGAGCTTCTCACCTAAATCTTTACATGCAAAAAGTTTCAAATTTTTTTCCTTCACTAGTTTTCCAGGAAAACTTTGAAATGTGTAAGACTATTTTCAATTAATTCAGTTATTGTAAGCTGATTTCCAATATTCCTCATGTCGTTATTTTCTACTGGAAAAAGTTGAAATTTTGGGAAAATGAACGTTTAACGTTTCTACTCTTCACATGCAAAAAGTTTCAAATTTTTGCTTTCACTAGTTTTCCGGGTAAACTTTGAAATGTGTGAGACTGTATTTTTAATTAATTCAGTTATTAGAAGTTGATTTCCAAGATTCTTCATGTTGTTATTTTCCACTGGAAAAATTTAAAATTTTGGGAAAATCAGTCTCTGACATTCTTCTTCACATGCAAAAAGTTTCAAAAATTTTCCTCAATTAATTTTCCAGGGAAATTTTGAATTGTGTGAGACTGTATTAACAATTATTTCAGTTTTTGTAAGTTGATTTCCAAGATTTTTCATGTTGTTTATTTTACACTGGAAAAATTTGAAATTTTGGGAAAATGAACTTCTCCCCTTCCTCTTTATATGCAAAAAGTTTCAAAATTTTCCCTTTACTAGTTTTCCAAGAAAACTTTGAATTGTGTGAGACAGTATTTTTAAATAATTCAGTTATTGTAGGTTGATTTCCAAGATTCTTCATGTTGGTATTTTCCACTGGAGAAATTTGAAATTTTGGGAAAATGAGCTTCTCACCTTCCTCTTTACATGCAAAAAGCTTCAAAATTTTCCCTTCACTAGTTTTCCAGGAGAACTTTGAAATGTGTGAGACTGTATTTTCAATTTTTCAGTTATTGTAGGTTGATTTCCAAAATTTTTCATGTTATTTTCTACTGGAAAAATTTGAAATTTTGGGAAAATGAGCTTCTAACCTTCCTCTTCACATGTAAAAAGTATTAAAATTTTCCCTTCACTAATTTTCCAGCAAAACTTTGAAATGTTTGAGACGGTATTATCAACTAATTCAGTTTTTGACAGGTTGATTTCCAAGAATCTTCATGTTATTTTCCACTGTAAACATTTTGCGAAAATGAGCTTCTCACTTTCCTCTTCACATGCAAAAAGTTTCAAAAAGTTTACTTAATTAGGTATCTAGGAAAAATTTGAATTGTGTGAGACTGTATTATCAATTATTTCAGTTTTTGTAAATTGATTTCCTTGATTTTTCATGTTGTTATGTTCCAATGGAAAAATTTGAAATTATGGGAAAATAAGCCTCTAACCTTCCTCTTCACATGCAAAGAGTTTCAAATTTTCCCGTCACTAAGTAGTTTTCCAGGAAAACTTTGAATTGTGTGAGACAGTATTTTTAATTGATTCAATTATTGTAAGTTGATTTCCAAGATTGTTTATGTTGTTATTTTCCAATAGAAAAATTTGAAATTTTGGTAAAATGAGTCTCTAACCTTAATCTTCACATGCAAAAAGTTCCAAAATTTTCCCTTCACTAGTATTCCAGGAAAACTTTGAAGTGTATGTTGAAACGTATGAGACTGTATTTTCAATTAGTTCAGATTTTGTAAGTTGATTTCCAAGATTCTTCATGATGCTATTTTTTACTGGAAAAAAGTGAAATTTCGGGAAAATGAGCCTCGACCCTTTCTCTTCACATGCAAAAAGTCTCAAACTCAAATTTCAGCTTTTGCTTTTGTAGCTTGATTTGAAAGATTCTTTTTGTGTTATTTTCCAATGGAAAAATTTAAAATTTTGGGAAAATGAGCCTATAACCTTTCTCTTTACATGTAAAAAGTTTCAAAATTTTCCCTCAATTAGTTTTCCAGGAAAACTTTAAATTGTGTGAGACTATATTAACAATTATTGTAATTTAAATTCCATGATTTTTCATGTTGTTATTTTCCAATGGAAAAATTTGAAATTATGGAAAAATGAGCCTCAAACCTTCCTCTTCATGCGCAAAAAGTTTCAAAATTTTGCCTTCATTAGTATTCCAGGAAAATTTTGAAATGTGTGAGACTATATTTTGAATTAGTTCACTTTTTTAGGTTGATTTCCAAGATTCTTCATGTTGCTATTTTCCACTGGAAAAAATTGAAATTTCGGGAAAATGAGCCTCTAACCTTCCTCTTAAGATACAACAGACATTTGCGGGAAATTTGAGAGGAGTCTGGAGAAATTTGCGGGAATTTGGAGGAATTTGCAGGGAATTTGTGGAGTATATGGAGAAATTTGTGATGGGGTATTTGGAAAAATTTGTGATGGGGTATCTAGAGGAATTTGTGGGGAATTTGGAGGAATTTGCAGGAATTTTGAGGAATTATGCGTAAAAAATTCCCCTTTGAGGAATCGTTTGCACAAATTCTGCGATGGTGGTTTACCCGTTGAGTGAGTCCTTTTATTTCCATCCCGACTTTAGTCCGCTAATAAGCTATTTCCTTGAGTCAAACTTGATAAACTTTCGAGTTTATTATACGTATGTATTTAAAATTTTGTACCTATGGGTACAAATTCTTGAAGTACCTGCCTACACTAAGGACCTACTCGTTTAAAAATTCTTCATTCATTGACTCATACTTTAATCATTCATTTTCCGGTCTTGAGCCTAAATAACGATTTTACTTGTCTTTTTCCACTAGGTCTGTAAAGGGCATTTGTCTATCGTTGCACTTTTTGGCAGTGGGCCTAGGGTCTATTAGTTCCATGTTGAAGGTGGCTTTTGCCATGAAAGGTGTTCCAACCGGTGCATCCGAATTACGGTACCGCTAGGTAAATTTATTTTTGGGGGCTGAGCGTCCTGTTGGAATTCTGGTATGGACAGACAAGGGTCGGTGGTATATTCCAACCACGGTAAGAATATGGTATTATACCTAACTGTTTTTGATTCATATTCACCATTCCTTTGAGAGGTTATTGCCAACATTTGAAAACTAAATACAGTGAATACCTTCAACCATTGAACACTCTCTCTCTAGACTAATAACGATAATAATGTGCTATAGAATTTGTTTGGTTCCAGAATGAGACCAGGCCCTCTTTCTCGCACTTATGAAAATAGAATGTTTATAAACCAGTCTGTTTATGTTTTGGGTATCAGAGAGCTGCGTTCGAAAACCTGGTTGTTGGTGTGGAAATTATTTCAGGGAGTGCATCTTCAAAATGTGAGCTTAAATTTCACTCTAGAGTATTCGGTGCGCACATCAATACGTGTCGAACACCCTTCCGAACGCCGAAAACCATATGATTTTAATCCACACTTCGCCTTTCCGAACGGCAGCTGTGTGATTTTTATACGACACACCAGGTTCTCGAACGCAGTCAGCTGATTTGTCACAAGAAAGTTGAGAACACCATGAGAACACAAAACAATTACTACGTTATTGCCAGAATGTAAAATCTTTCTTTAAAAGTAGGTACGTAGTTCCATTTAAAACCAAATTGAGTCGTGATAAAAGGTATTGTTGTTTTAGAATTATTTTAAGTATAGACTTAAAAAGTCGCAAGTATATTTTTAATATTATTATAAGCAGACAAAATTGAAATAGATACTTTTCGATAGATGACGATATTCATTATTATCGAGATTATTATTCGAACAGGAAAAAATTCGGCAACAGGGCCTTTTTTCATTTGGTTTATCGGATGAATCACCCCTCTGACCCCGCTACCTCATTATGGAACAAAACAAATATGCTTGTTGATCCCTCTAGCAGTTTAAAGCTCGATGGTGAATACCTATTATATATAACTTTTTCCTTCTAAAACCCCGAATATGAATCGATGAAAATTGCCTGAACTGGGACTCTGTAACGAATAGAGATATTTTCTCTATCTCTATTGACATCTCCTCTCTATTGATTTCGACAAGAAAAAGGAAGACAGCAAGTGCCATAGCGATAGGGATAGCGATCTCTATCCGTTACAGAGTTCCAGCCCTGGGCCCCTAAAGTTCTTTCTAGATTTTTCCGGAAAACGTTATTCTCAAACAAAGTTATGTAACCTTTCACAATATGAGCGGAATCACCAACAGTGCAAATGAATCTTCTATGGCCTTCGATACTTAACTCTCGAAAAAGTTGAGCATCAGTAAATTTAGCTCATTTTAACTTTCACTCTGGTACTGGAAGAAAAAAAAAACGACCATCAGGTGAAACACCTCAAGAACGGAAAGCCAATTATAGCTTGGAGCATTGAAAATTCTCTGCAACACCCCACATCCCACCCGTATTAAATAGCCTGTAGGCGTAGTAAAACAACAGTTATACATTGAACCAGAGTTTATCAGTGATCTCTCTCCCATAAAAACCGAAAGAGAAAAACTTGCTGCCATCGAGAACCGGCACTGCCAAAGGAATCTACGACGATATTAAAATAAAATAAAACGCGACAAGGTCAAAAATACCATTAAATAAATAATAATGTTTTGCCATTTAATAAAATATTTCATGGTTACCATGTAATAGGAAATTACACAAAAGCTGGCAACTACGCGATAAAGTGCAACGTTGTCAGGGTACAGAGTGGACGACCTACAAGGACCAGCTCACCAGCAGGCAAAAATCAGACAGAGACGAGACAGTGGAGAAAAAAAGGACAGCGAGACGATGAGATGAAGAAAAAAGTATCGTTGTTTTTTTGTTTGCTATATGCTGTCTCACTTTAGGCTGGCATGAGCTTGGGTACGGGTCGCCTGCATAGGATAGGAGTAAAAGTTGATTCACACAGCACACAGCACAACAATCGCGCTTTGGTATAGATCTGCTAGAGAGTATGTGTGTCGAGATTATTATGTTTCCTAACTAGATACAATTCGATTCAATTTAAACAATAGTTATTAATCAGCAAATAATGACCTCTTGCTATTGAACCCAGTATGTATTTCGATTTACAGTAATTTCTCTTTCACAATAAAAATAACAAACTTTTCGAGGTTCTTTTGCACCAAGAACGAAATATTGTTTTACTTTTCGGACTAGGTGCTTGAGTCTAAGGCCTAAGGTGCTTGGCAATTTTTTAGGTTCTTCACTAAATCTCTACAGCATGATGATAATCTTCATCTTTTATGGTAGACTTTGATGGTACCTATAAAATTTAATTATGATTATTTCAAGTTTAAGACTGTATTTGTCTCTGTTTATATTCCTATATCCATTTTATAAGTAGAAAATGTTTAATTTTGTATGTGAGTTACAGAAATGAATATCTGAAAGTCTTACAAAACTAGGAAAAATAGAATGCAACATTAATGAAACATATGTTAGATATTAGAGTGTATAGGTACACATGTAGTTTTCATGAAAGATATCCCGGTTAAAGATCTTTCAATTGTAAAAATTAATTTATCAATGGTGTCTGTGGCAGTATCTATGTTGGGAAAATCCCCTCTTATATTTGTTGATGCCAGAATAAAGCTTATAATTCCCAAAGATACCACAACAACAAATTCAAGTTTGTGACAATTCCTGGAAAGGCAGTAGATCAGTTAACAGTTGAAGAAGAAGTTCCAAATTTGACATTCAACAATAAATGCTTGGTTCCAAAATATACTGAAATATAAATATGAGCTATTCAAGTGTAGGCAAAAATATCAAGGACGGAACAAGTAAGATAATTGTTACAAAGTACAAAGGGAAAGTTCACAACAGGGAGTGTGTAGGGTAGATGCAAGCAAACCTAGCTGAAAGCAAAAAAAATTGTTCCACCAAACTTATTGTAGTGAGTCAACAAACATTTGCGGAAGATAGGTAATTGATAAAAAAAATAATGAAAAATGTCCTTGTTTTATGGAATGAGGCACTTGCAGAGAGACATGTTGATTGAAAATATTTTTTTTTTAAAAAACATCATAAAGGAAATAATAATTTTAGGGTTATTAAACACAAATTATTCTCATGCATTTATAAAAAAAATCCCATTTTAACCAAGCATGATGCATTTTGCAAGTCATAATAATTTCTGTCCCGGAACATCCCATACAATTATTATATTTTAAAAAATCCCAACATGATTCATGTCCAACATGCAGGATTTTATTGTTATAATATGTGAAACGCAGCCGGCAATTTCATCTGCAAAGTTCCCAAACGCATTTTATACAGAATACGAACTCTAGAGAGCGTTTATCATTTAGAAATGTAATAATTTCAAAAGTCGCCTCGGGATTCTAAATTAGAAATCGCATCCCGCTTGAAATGTTTTGGATCAAATTGTATCGAGATGATGAATTTGGTGCATTAGACATAAATGTCAGGGTATTAATGGCAAATTATTAGTTAGAGACGCTTTGAAGAATCCAGAATTAGCTCATACACAAGTTATTTTTAGAATAGAACATGCTTTTATGAAACACAAAACCATACATTAGAAAATTCTAATTAGAAACATAATAGTTTGTAATACAATGTGAAATAAGACTCCCATTGAAAAAGTTAGTTCAATTTCACATTTTTCGAAAAATATTAGTACTTACAATATCTCTGAACTCACACTAGACAAGGAGGCCAAACACTAGTGTGCATGAACAGGTGAAAATGGATGAACTGACATAATTCAACTATCAAATTTATAATAACGGATGATGTGATAACGGTACCTGATTTGGTGCGAAGTTAGGGAAATAACAGTTTTAGCAGACAGTTGCTGAGCACATTTTTCCTAGTTGGTTTACCCCTCAACTCAGATGTTCAAAGCCAAAAGGGCTTGAAACCCCAACCCCAAAACCTTTTCAAAAAGGTCTTAAAGCCACAATTCCTTTTTAAGCGAAAAGGGCATTGCAGTTCACCTGGAAACTTATTACACGAAAAGCCACAAGTCCTCTTGCAAAAGACTTAAAGCCCTGGTAAAGAACTAGAAGCCCTTTAAAAGAGATTGAAGCCCTAAAAAGACCAAGGGGCAAACCACCTAGGAATTTTTTGTCAAAAATGTGAGGAATTTGTGACGAATTTATGAGAATTTGGGGAATTTATAGGGAATTCGGGAAAATTTATGGGGAATTTGGAGGAATTTGTGAGGAATTTACGGAAACTGTAGTCATGGCGTCACTGAGGTTCTGATTCTTATTATAAGAAACACTACTAAATGGAAATTTAAAAAAAAATCTAGTTTCGTGTTAAACGTTGAACATTCATTTTCATTAAAAAAATTCTCCCAAAATTTCACTTCATGATTTACAGGTCCAAATTTAAAAAATTTAAAACAATAACGACTACCTACAGTTTTTGTAGGCTGATTTCCAAGATTCTTCATGTTGTTATTTTCCACTGGAAAATTTTGAAATTTTGGGAAAATCAACTTCTAACCTTCCTCTTCACATGTAAAAAGTTTCAAATTTTTCCGTTTACTAGTTTTCCAGGAAAGCTTTGAAATGTGTGAGACGGTATTTTCAACTAATTCAGTTTTTGTAAATTGATTTCCAAGATTCTTCATGTTGTTATTTTTCACTGGAAAAAATTGAAATTTTGGAAAAATGAGCTTCTCACCTTCCTCTTCACATGCAAAAAGTTTCAAATTTTTCCCTTTACTAGTTTTCCAGGAAAACTTAGAAATGTGTGACTGTATTTTTAATTAATTCAGTTATTGGAGTTTGATTTCCAATTTTCCTCATGTTGTTATTTTCTACTGGAAAAATTTGAAATTTTGGAAAAATGAGCCTTTAACCTTTCTACTCTTCACATGCAAAAAGTTTCAAATTTTTGCCTTTACTAGTTTTCCAGGAAAACTTTGGAAGGTGTGAGAGTGTATTTTCAATTAATTCAGTTATTGGAGATTGATTTCCAAGATTCTTCATGTTGTTATTTTCCTCTGAAAAAATGAGCCTCTGATCTTCCTCCTCACATGTAAAAAGTTTCAAAATTTTTCCTTAATTAGTTTTCCAGAAAAATTTTGAATTGTGTGAGACTGTATTAACAATTATTTCAGTGTTTGTAAGTTGATTTCCAAGACTGGTCATGTTGTTATTTTCCACTGGAAAATTTGAAATTTTGGGAAAATGAGCTTCTCCCCTTCTTCTTTACATGCAAAAAGTTTCAAATTTTTGCTTTCACTAGTTTTCCAGGAAAAATTTGAAATGTATGAGACTATATTTTCAATTATTGGAGGTTAATTCCCAAGATTCTTCATGTTGTTATATTCCAATAAAAAAAAATTGAAATTTTGGGAAAATAAGCCTCTGACCTTTCTCTTCATATGCAAAAAGTTTCGACATTTTCCCTTAATTAGTTTCCCAGGAAAACTTTGAATTGTGTGAGACAGTATTTTTTATTAATTCAGTTATTGTAGGTTGATTTCTGAGATTCTTCATGTTGTTATTTTCCACTGGAAAAATTTGAAATTTTGGGAAAGTGAGCTTCTCACCTTCCTCTTTACATTCAAAATTTTCCCTTCACTAGTTTTCCAGGAAAACTTAGAAATGTGTGATATTGTATTTTTAATTAATTCAGTTATTGTAGGTTGATTTGATTTCCAAGATTCCTCATTTGTTATTGATTACTTGAAAAATTTGAAATTTTGGGAAAATGAGTTTCTAAGTAACTTTTTTCTTCACTTGCAAAAATTTTCAAATTTTTCTTTTTATTAGTTTTCCAGGAAAAATTTGAAATGTGTGAGACGGTATTATCAACTACCTAATTCAGTTTTTCACAGGTTGATTTCCAAGATTCTTTATGTTGTTATTTTCCACTGGAAAAATTAGAAATTTTGAGAAAATGAGTTTCTCTCCTTTTTCTTTACATGCAAAAAGTTTTAAAATTTTCCCTTCACTAGCTTTCCAGGAAAACTTTGAATTGTGTGAGACAGTATTTTTATTTAATTCAGTTTTTGTAGGTTGATTTCCAAGATTCTTCATGTTGCTGTTTTCCATTGGAAAAATTTGAAATTTTGGGAAAATGAGCTTCTCATCTCCTCTTTAAATGCAGAAAGTTTCAAAATTTTCCCTTCTCTAATTTTCCAGGAAAACTTTGAATTGTGTGAGAAAGTATTTTTTATTAATTCAGTTATTGTAGGTTGATTTCTGCGATTCTTCATGTTGTTATTTTCCACTGAAAAAATTTGAAATTTTGGGAAAATGAGCTTCTCACCTTCCTCTTTACATGCAAAAAGCTTCAAAATTTTCCCTTCACTAGTTTTCCAGGAGAACTTTGAAATGTGTGAGACTGTATTTTCAATTTTTCAGTTATTGTAGGTTGATTTCCAAAATTTTTCATGTTATTTTCTACTGGAAAAATTTGAAATTTTGGGAAAATGAGCTTCTAACCTTCCTCTTCACATGTAAAATGTTTTAAATTTTTCCCTTCACTAATTTTCCAGCAAAACTTTGAAATGTTTGAGACGGTATTATCAACTAATTCAGTTTTTGACAGGTTGATTTCCAAGAATCTTCATGTTATTTTCCACTGTTAACATTTTGCGAAAATGAGCTTCTCACTTTCCTCTTCACATGCAAAAAGTTTCAAAAATTTTACTTAATTAGGTTTCTAGGAAAAATTTGAATTGTGTGAGACTGTATTATCAATTATTTCAGTTTTTGTAAATTGATTTCCTTGATTTTTCATGTTGTTATGTTCCAATGGAAAAATTTGATTTTTTGATTTTGATTTGATTTGCACTTTCCTCTTTACATGAAAAAAGTTTCAAAACTCTCCCTTCATTATTTTTCCAGGAAAATTTTGAAATGTGTGAGACGGTATTATCAACTAGTTCAGTTTTTGACAGGTTGATTTCCAAGATTCCTTATGTTGTTATTTTCCACTAGAAAAATTTGAAATTTTTGGGAAAATGAGCTTTTCACCTTTTTCCCTACATGCAAAAAGTTTCAAAATTTTCCCTCCACTAGTTTTCCAGGAAAACTTTGAAATGTGTGAGACTGTATTTTCAACTAATTCAGTTTTTGCAGGTTGATTTCCAAGATTCTTTATGTTGCTATTTTCAACTGGTAAAAATTGAAATTACGGGAAAATGAGCCTCCAACCTTTCTCTTTACATACAAAAAGTTTCAAAATTTTCCTTCAATAAGCTTTAATAAATTCAATTATTTATTTAGTGAATTTATTTGTTTCAAAACTGAATTGCGCGTACCTATTCTTATTTGTTGTACAATACCAGGGGTGAACCGTTCGGGAAAATGATGTATGAGTGCAGAAAAATAATGAAAAAAAAACCTTAAATATTAACAGAAAACATCCAAAGGAAATATAGAGACACAGACAACACAAGTAAAATAATTTCCTATAGGAAACAAGAAATATGAAAAATACCAACAGTAGACAAACGACAAACAGATGTATTTTAGTTTTCAAAATAGAAAAGGTACAGATTGTTGATTTTTGATGAATACAACAAAAACTCAGTGAGGTAGAATAATAATTCGGAAAATACCGGATATGAAAAATTACAACAAATAGCGAGAGAATATCAAAAGAAAAAAACTGAAAATATCCTGTGATTTTACAATTAAGTACAATTTCTTCGATTTTTTATAGCAAGCGAATTATAGGAGGTTGCAAGCAGCATGACCTACCAAAGAAGTATTTTTCACTCATAAATTACAACTTTCTATAACTATTAAATCAATAATTTGAATTTGAATTATCAATTAATTAATTTATTTTCAAACGCTTTTCTAATTTAGGCTGAAACTTTAAACGAGAATCACGTGGCCTAAAATGCAGATGCTAACACTGAGACCAAACTTTTGGAAGTAATACCAAAGTTTGGTAATTCTACAAAGTACATACCTAAAATTAAAAAGGAGCTAAAACATTAAAGCATGTTTAATAAAATTCAGTTGAAAGTGAGTAAGGTTGAATCTCAATTATTAGGTATTATATACATAGGTAGAGTAAAAACGGGCCAAGAAAAAGCCACTGACGTCATCATTCATGAAGAAGGCAAATTTCCTTTTCTCACAGCCCTCCCATTTGAAGTGCGATAAACGATAACGCATAATTTTTCTGAAATACCGAACAAATATCTACATCTATTGAAAGTGGCAAAACTCTGACCAAAACCTTGGGAGTAGAAAGCAATACTGTAAAATACTTAAAAATTGGGAAAATCTTGATGAATCTTTTACGTTTTTGGGCAGGTAGTTTCGAAAAATGAATAATGAATATTGCTTTAAGAAGAATCCCTAGACCACTTCAATGTTCATTTACCCTTTTTTTCTTATGCACATTTTTAGAGTAAGCAACAAAATATCTTGTTAGGTATTAAAGTCTTTCTTTTAAAAATTGAGATTTTTAAACGTTTCTAAAGCACTCTAGCAAATCTAAATTTTAGATGATGGCTGAATATTTCCATAAAACGATAACTAGTTTAAAACCGTCTTGTGTTACATAAATTTTATAACCGAGAACTTAAAATGATGGGTTTCCAACGCGAATCGTTTTAAACACTTTGAAAGCTCCAAAGCCACAAAATCTTGATATGGCTTCGAGTCATAAAAGTGAAATCCCAAAAGCATTAAGCCATTTTTCAACTCACACCCTGTCCCAGCTCTCTCTTTATGAGGTATTCCCTAACTCAAACTTCCGAGTATATCATAATAAGGCCCAAATTCCACTACGATTATTCCAAACTACCTACCCAAAACCCATTTTTATTTACCTAGTATTATATTGTGTAGAATATCCTAATGCCGAAATCAAATCGGCAACGTTGCCTAAAAAACGCCAACACCGCTAGAAAGGACTGACCTAGCTGGCGGAACAACGGGGCCCCGTCGCGACGTTGCCGAAACGTGTAATTAGACAACGTTGCCGTAACGGCAAGGGAGGGAGTCTCCTCACTCGCCCTTGTTGTTTTGGTTTTTATCCGGGGCCAGCGACGTTGTCGAAACGTTGCGGCGTTGTTGCAACGTGTACCGTGTTTTGAACCATAGATTTCACGTTTTATGTTTTGTATCGGTCATGATTCTGCTGGGGCTCCGGGACTGGGAGGGGAGAGGTAGGAAAAAGCGAGAAGCGGGCGATTGTTTTATTTTGAAATACGAAAAAGTCCTTCGTCGTGGTCGTTATGACATGACGGTGTCTTGAATGTCTATTGTGTTGGACTTGTGATGCGTGAGACGATAAAAACTGTTCTTGGTATTTTTGGAAATATTGCTGTTTTGGCCAAGAAATTTCGAGCATTACACTTTTTACTGAAATTTTTCATGTATATAGTAGATATTTTTGTAAAAGAATACTTTTTTTTTGGATAGGTATCGCTGTTTTTCCAAGAAATTTAAATGAAAATAAGGAAACATTTGCAGCAACTTTTTGTAAAAGTTTCCATAAACAAATCTAAATTTTGGATATATATATTTAATTCATCAGATTAGGTTTGCTGCTGAGCAAGCATAGCTACAAATGTGTTATTATTGCAGGACATAGCGAAACACTTTTGAAATTAATTTTTTACAAGAAAAACCAACAATTTGTTTCCCTTTTGGACATTAGGTAACAGGAATAAATCAATTTTTCTCAATATTACCTAATAAGTGTGTATCAAAATTTGTCAAATATATTTTGCTTTCAGGAGCAAAAGTAACACATTCTTGGTATTCGACCCTCTGTTTTTGGTGGACGCAGGTGAAAAATAAACTTTTCCTTGGAAGTAGGAAGTTCACATACCTACTAAGTACTTTCAGGGATTCAAAATTATTGCTTTTTAAGATGGCAGACACGCAGTTACTTTATAACCGACATTTATATATACCTGACAATAAGTCGAGGGTCGTTTTTTTCTTTCATATGCAAAAAACTGGAAAAAAATTGAAAGTGATGTCATGAGTAAACACTTTTCAAACCTAGGTTTTTTCAAATTTTCAAACATTGAAAATAAATATCTAAGATTGATTGTCATCAACAGAAAATGTTAAAGTCTATGGAAGATTCCAAAAAAATACGTTTCTCATGTTGTTGCTGAGTCATTACATTATTTATTTAATTAAAATAATAACGATTGAGCATCGCTTCTCAAATTATTTCTATTAGTCTCATTATGAAGTTCCTAACGAGGTCGTTATTTATAACGAAACGACTTGTCTGCAAAAGAAGTTTTTTTAGGCCGTTTAATAAATTTACTTTGAATTGTTTGTTTCTTTCCAAGAAAGGAATCTGAAAACAAAAATAATTTTTTTAGATTCATTAATAATTTCTGGAATATCCAATCCAAACTATTTTTCAAAAGCTTCTATTATAAATTTAAATTTTTCAATCCATATAGATCCTTGTCATTTCCAAACTGAATCCCAACATTAAAATCCCATTTAGATCATCCCTCTATCGATTTCTCCCTGATGGGTCCCTCACAATTAATATTAACGAGATCCCATAAAATAGTTAAACAACTGACAGTATATTTTTGTTCAGAGTATATTTTTAGGTAATTCCTAATTGAAAGGTCATGTGAGTAAAATTGAAAATTGCAGGAACCAGGAAAAATTCTATTTTTGTCCAACTAGAAATTCTATTATTGTAGTCATTGGGTAATGGGTGTTGTGGAATTTTGTTTACTAAAATAATTTCGATTTCTCGAATTTTGATACTGTGACATGTTGATTTATATTGCGTAAAATTGAATGAAGAAATATTTAGACCTTGGGTTTGATAAAATGTTCAATAATGTAGAGCAATAATTATCAAGAGAATAAGCAATATTACGCTAAAAAAGTACCCACATACACTCTTTATACAGAAATTTCTGATTGTTGCCTGATCGATAGTCAAAGCAGTTTTTATTTACATCTTTTTCAAGTGATTTATCTGGATTTGAGAACAATGAGTAGTGACAACACTAGGCCAAAAAGATTTTATGGAATCAGTAATCTTCGCTTTCAGTTTGTTTATTGCGATCCTGTTCGCTGTCAAGTTTAAAAATAGAAATGACGAGCAATCTAAAATGTCTAGATTTTTCGGATACAAGATAAAATTTGCTTGAGGAAAAAGGTGACAGGCTCAAAAATTTAAATTATTTAAACGACTATTCCACTCATGTGTTAGAAATCCCATGAGACAAGTGACGATTTTCAAAATTACAGCGAAAATTCTTTTTTCCATTAGTTTATTATTATTATTATTATTATTAATATCCAGAGTCATCAAAGATTCGCTAGAAACTCGAGAAACTCAGGTAATCAGAATTTACACTCGAATTTATATAATTTATCAGTGGGGACTAACATTACAAATCACCTTAAAACTACCATTCTCAACCAAAAAATGGATATACCTGGGTAGAATCGCTGCAGAATACTCTAACAAAGATATTCAGCAGTATATATGCAGTAACCTGGGTGCTAGTGAGTCTGAAGTAATTGTTAAAGAAATAGGATCTGAAAGCAGAATGGAATCTTTTAAGATAGGTATATAAGATAGGTATTTTAACAATATAATTCATGACAATTTCTGGCCTCTGGGAGCAGTATTTAGGGAAGTTAACTTCAACATCCCAAGAAAATCAAATGTGCAGTCAAATTTTCAGTATCATCAGCAGCCAAGAAACCGGTACTAAGTATTTATTATCAGAATGTTAGGGGGATTAAGACTGAAATTAAGACTCTTATGTGTAATCTGTTTGTTGATAACTATGATATCATACTGCTGACAGAAACATTTCTCGATGAAACTATTGACACCAATGAATTAGCAGTACAGGATAAGTATATTATCTTTAGTTGTGATTGGTCTTCAAAAACAAGCATTCATAAATCTCAGGGTGGTGTCATTATTGCAGTTAGCAATAAACTAAAATGCAAACTACTATCCGCTGATGTGGAATCCCTTGAACAGCTTTTTGTAATGGTCTCAATGGATAAAAAACGTTTATTGTTTGGTAATGTTTATATTCCTCCCCCGATTCCTCCTGACTCACTATGTGAAGTCTACGAGGAATATACATCTTCTGTTGTACAAGTTATTGATAGTTGTTCCTGTGATAATACTTATGTCTTTTTGTGTGGTGATTTCAACAGACCAAATGTATTGTGGGTTAATGATGATAATGGTTGCAGGCCAACTGGGTTGTTCACAGACCAAACCAGATGCCTGGCAGATTGTATGGCATTTTTTAATCTAAACCAAGTCAACCAAATCTCAAATCAATTTAAAAATAACTTGGACTTAATCTTTAGCAATAGGAGGGATTTGTCGATTGTTCAAAGTGTTAATCCCCTTCTGAAATAAGATAAACCGCATCCTGCATTAGAGTTTGTGGTGAACATTGACAAATCAATAGATCACTTGTCAGCTGATTACTTTTATTATAATTTCAAATTGTGTAGAGATCTCGAATTGGCATTATCGATGGTTGATTGGGGTAATATTTTATTGATTGAGGACTTGGATCACTTAATTGAAGTATTTTATGAGAACCTTTATGATGCTATCAAACTATCAACCCCAGTGAATCGGCATAAGAACCCTAAGTTTCCAAAATGGATAGATGTCACCTTGAAAGAATTGATTTTAATAAAGAAAGCTGCACACAAAAAAATTAGGGAAACATCTTCTTTAGAGGATTACCTTGAGGTTTCTCAATTAAGGGTAAAATGTTAGGAATATTATGCTTCAGTCAGCCATCAAAATTACCTAGACAGTATAGAGGATAGGGTGCAGGATCGAAATGGATTTTGGAGTAACATTAGGTCAAAGCAAAATACAAATAATTTTCCCAGTTTATTGACTTTGAAAGATGAAAATGCAGATTCTCCACGTATATAAAGTTAGCAGTGCAAAGTCAGCAGTGCAAAATTTTTATGACTGGAAAAATTAGTGCTATTTAAGTGCTAATTAAATGCCAAGTTCACAAATTTTGTGCTCTTGTAGTTTCCGAAATATGGACTGCACTGCTAGCTACCCGTTAAAGATAGCAGTGCACCATCCAGGAATAATCCAGGAAAGTGGTAGGGTGATATAAATGATGAAGAAAATTAAATGCTAATTAAATGCTTCCATTTCCATAAACATAATCTCTATTTTCAGCTTTTTTTCGAATATTTTCTAAAAGCAACGCTGTGCACTACTAGCTTTATGCAGTACCTACACATATTGAGTTTTCATGAAAGAAGGGATTGGAAAAGTTTTTGACATAGGAATAATTTAGTGCTAATTAAGTGCTAATTAAATGCCAAGTTACCAAATTTTGTGCTCTTGTAGTTACCGAGATATAGCCTGCACTGCAATACCTGTTAAAGATAGCAGTGCAGCATCCAGGAATGATCCAGGAAAGTGGTAGCGTGATATAAATAGGAAAAAAATTCAATGCTATTTAAATGCTACCTTTTCCATGAACAAAATTTCTATTTTCAGCTTTTTTTCGCATATTTTTTTAAAAACAACGCGGTGCACTGCTAGCTTTATGCAGTACACATATTGAGTTCTCATGAAAGAAGGGATTGGAAGAGTTTTCGACATAGGAATAATTTAGTGCTAATTAAGTGCTAACTAAATGCCAAGTTACCAAATGTTTTGCTCTTGTAGTTTCCGAGATAACGCCTACACTGCTATACCCGTTAAAGATAGCAGTGCACCACGTTGTTTTTAGAAAAATATGCGAAAAAATCTGAAAATAGAAATTTTTTTCATAGAAATGGTAGCATTTAATTCTCTTCATCATTTATATCACCCTACCACTTTCCTGGATCATTCCTGGATGGTGCACTGCTATCTTTA